>CM045453.1:26483255-27083255 GCA_024666655.1 Dascyllus trimaculatus
TCCCATCGCTGTCATCTATTGGCTGGATCTGCAGCAGAGCCCGCCCACACCCTTCACTGATATGTGGAGATTCTTTTTTTTCTTTCTCCAGCCTTGTCCAAAAACTGCACCAGCAGTCTGATCAAATTCCTGTCAAACAGATATGACACATACATATTTAGGAGAACATGTCACTCCAGCTGGGATGGGTGATTTAGGAAGATTCAGGTACAGCAATATTAGCTGATTTAGATGCTTGAAAACTTCCTTCAAGAGAAAAGAAAACAGAGGCAGACTGTCTTTATCAAAGCTGTGGTGGAATTATTGTTGCAGGAGTTTAACTGTAGATCACATTTCCTTTTTTTGCATTTTACTGTGGACTTTTTCAGATCTTAAGACTATTCTGTTTCATTTATTTTAATCAGGAGCATTAATACAAAGAACACAGTGAGTAATGACAAAAACCCTCAATCAAAGGCAGCTATGTGGTAAATAAAGCCAACACAAGTCCTTATAAAGTCTGAATACACTTCATAAGGACGTAGATTTTATGTCCATATTAAACAAAAGATAAGATCTTGCTAAATTTGCCCAAGTATCAAAATCCTGGTGCTGAACTACGCTGGTGGAGTCTGTCACACACAACTATCAGCTCTATGTCTTTGTTCCCTTTGTGTCACTCTACAGTAATCTCTCAATGGTTTGGTCCAACTTGGATCAGTTTTGGTCGAGTAGGAAGGAGCTGTTTAAAGTGAGCTGCTTGAGTAGAAGGATATAGGCCGGCGAGGGATCATTTCCTGTCAGCGGTTATTCCTATCACATCAATAAATCAAAAAATTGCAACAGACTGCCAACCTTTGCTCTGAGACACAGGAGGAGCCTGTTTCCTCTTCTTCACACAAGGCTTCCATCTGCTGGTAGAACGTAGGAACCAGCATGTGCCTGTAGCCGAGCTTGTGTCTATTAACTCTCAGCGGTAAAGGCAAATCTAGTTTTTCACACTCACAGAAACACACACACATAAATAGACATAAAAGCAGAGAAAAGTAAAGGAGCAGCTGGGTGTTTTTTTTTTACTACTTAGTCATTTGGATCCCAGCCTGGCAAGGCCCCCGTTCAGAGCTTCACCATTCACAGGGTAGACTGGGTGTGGTTTTTTAGGTGCCTGATGTTGTAGGAGAGAAGAAAACAAAATGTTCCATAGCTCAAATCTGTATCCACTTATAGTGTTTGCTCTTAGGTATGGTATTTATTTAATTTTAAAAGAATAAATAAAGGCATCAAATATCCGAAAGTAAATAAACGTCATACTAGGAAATAAAAGTTACCTGAAATACATAAAAGTAAACCTTTGTGAACATCATTTTAACATATTTTTAAAAATGTAATTATTACATCTGTCAGTAATAATCAGTAAAAGTGTTTCATTGCATTTAATCATTACATCTCTATCTATCTATCTATCTATCTATCTATCTATCTATCTATCTATCTATCTATCTATCTATCTATCTATCTATCTATCTATCTATCTATTAGACTAATGGATAACCCTTTATATAACTCTCATTTAAACAGCAAATAAAGTTTGTATATGTATATTCTTGAAACACACACATTGCTTAATTACTGTCTCAACATTATATAAACATAGCTCCATTTGACCACTTGAAGTAATTTAAATGCTATTTACTGATTCCCAAAGCCACAATGTTAAGTGTGTTTGTTTGTTTGATTTTTATGGGGTCACAACCTAAAAATGCTGGGTGTTGCTGGGTCTATTTCTAGCAATGCACACAATGAAAATGAAGCTATACATGTGATGGAAAATTTACAAAAAGTACAATATTGTTAATTTGTACTGGGATAGATGTGTAGAGCAGCATAACATGGGAATATTCAAATAAGTAAATAAATGTGCTTTAAAACTGTACAAAATTATACAGTAGAACAATAGTAGGTTTAGAAACTTACAATTGAATTAATTCTGATGAATAAATATAACATGAAAAATGAATAAATATAACATCAAAACTAGATAAATAGCATCACATGTGTCCACCGATCATTACTGTACATATAGTTTGAACACAGTGAGCAGGGTGAGGCCAAAAAAGGAGATTGGAGGAGAAAAAAACAAAACAAATGAGAGGATGAAATCTCGCGAGATTACCGCTGTAACGGAGGACTGGGGCTTGGTCTTGAAGTTTTCAGATGCATCTGTAGATGAATCATAACAGCATCAAGATGTCGGGACGATCAGGCCGCGCCGAGACCCGAAGTCGGGCTAAGGACGACATTAAAAAGGTCTTGGCGGCCATCGAGAAAGTGCGCAAATGGTATGTAAGCTCTCTGGGGGACAATATGGAGGGAAATGTATTAGTAGACCGCAGCCTGATATCTGCTGCGTCGCTCAACAAACTTCAGTCGGAAAAGTTAGATGATTGACGGGGCCGCTGACCAATCAGGACGCTCGGTTGACAGGGGAGGCGGGGCTAGTTGAGTTTTTCCGCCGAGAGCTGTCAATATGGCTCCAGCCTCACATGGCGCGCTGCTATCCAGGCGGCTGTCCTGTTAGTCACACAACAATGGCAGTAATTAACACCTTCGGACATCTTGAAGGATTTTTACGTGCTCCTGCGCTGTAAGCGAGAGCTGTAAGTAGGCATAGTAATATATTTGATCAGCTGTCATCTCTGACATGCACAGAAAGGACATGAGCATATATACAGTATTTACAGATGAATGTTGTTTAACCAGATGGTGGTGTCTAGACGTACACTGAGCTCCTCTGTGACATTAATCAAACTGATTTCATCCCCAGGGAGAAGAAATGGGTGACAGTTGGAGACACATCCTTACGTATATTCAAGTGGGTGCCAGTCACAGAAACAAAGCAGGTGTGGGCCTCAGACATGTGCAGTCTCTCTGCTGCTGGTGTGCTGTTTTTTTTATTTTTAATTTGCTGCATCCTCCTTACAAATAAACAAAAAATTAAATAAAAAAATACACATGAATATAAAAACAAAGAGTGCTCTAAGGGAATCCAGGGAATCCTCGAATTTGTTGGGTTTTTGTGTGCATTTTCCTAGTGCCACAACAGGTTAATGTCCATAATTTAATAATATTGTGGGGCCTTAGCCTTATTATTTCCATTACTTTGCTTAATTTCCATAATTAACAATACTACAGAGTCTTAGTCTTTATATATATATATGTGTCTGTGTGTGTGTATTCGTAGTATCGTCATAGTATCATCATAGCCATGAGATGCTATGAAGATACGGTCTCATGGCGTCCAATCCATAGTATTAAAACAAATTCCACAGCTTGTTTAGGAGGGGGAAAAAAATATTTTTTTTTGCAGTTGTTATCTTTGTATGTCCAGTATACAGTTGGTGGCGTAACCATGTAGTCTCAAGCACTGTTGGTTTGTTCCATTTTCAAACAAAGTATTGATATATACATACATTTACATATATATACATATATTTAGTTCCATTGCACATTCGTCCACCTACCATGTGTATATAAGGTGTCAGTAACTTTGTAGTTATTGGTAATAGCTGTATTTTGCTCTACACTCTGAGCAGTTAAGCTGTGATTCACTTTAAACACGCTCTTTTACACACATTGATAGTTGTGCATAGTGGTTCAGTACTCCTTCCGTAACCTGTTGGCAGTGTTTTAATTTGCATGTTTTATTTTGTGTAAGTATTTTGACATCCAAAAACAGCAGAGTCGAATTCGTTGTGTGTTTTTCATTTAAAGGTGATTCGGATTCTGATTACAGTCATGTAAAGTTTTAGGGTTGTAATCTATAACATTCAAATTATTCAGGTAAATCAACGTTGTAAATAACCCTGTAGGATCTTTACCTCAATATTTCAGCTTGTTTGGTTAATCTGTAACGCCACTCTTTTTTTTTCTGCTGCAAAGTCATTGGGTCCAACGGCTGTTGATTTAAAACAGCTGCTTAAATGTGAAGTGTGACATGGCTTGACTTGACTTGACTTCAGTCTGACAATCCAATTTCTGTTATCAGATATATCGCACCAAATCCACCGGTGGAGATGTTAGAGGGTTGAAAGATGTGGTCCTGGAAAATACAAACTCTTTGTTGGATTTCACTGGTGAGTTTGGTGATTTTTAAAAGAAAAATAAAGCAGCTTTTGTACAAATGCCTGTATGTCAAAAAGAAATTATCACAAGTAAATAAACCAGAAAAATTAAAACATGCTGCAAGAATTAAGCTATTACCTGACATATTGTGCGAATCCTGTGCCCCAGATGAAAACAGCAACCAGAGCTTTCTATCGGACGTTTACCAGCCTAAAATGGATAACAGCAGCAGCACTTCCAGCTCGCAGCAGGTCAGCCCTCCACACACCTCCAGCCTCCGAACTGAAGACTCTCAGCCTCCAATGCTCGGCCAGGAGAGTGTGGATGGTATGTAGACGCCTTTCTGAATCACAATTTTATTCATTTTTACACATTAAATAGACTCTGTATTCATGGATTTATTGGACTTAAAAATAGATGTTTATTCCTAATTCTCTATATTTGACTAGTGGTAACAAAGCTTTCTGATTGATGATGTTATTCCATGCCTTATTGTTAATGCAGAGCCAGTTCATTCAGGACAGGAGGGAGCAGATGAACCGCCTACCCTCATCAAAGAGGACCTTCTTTCATCAGGAGCTGCTAGACGGAGCAACCCAGACACACAGGTTTATTTTATGAAAAAAATAAGTCCAAGGAAGACCAAAAACATTTTTCCTTGATTAAAAAATTCATAGATGTTTTGTTTTATTCAACAGGAGGAACTGGATGAATCAGGAGCACCTCCTTTAAAGAAGATTTGCACAGGAGAAAATGCTGTACTGAGATAGCTTATTTATAATCATTTGGTCAAAATGCACATGATACCTGTCCTGAGTTATTGTAAGATTAGCTAAGCTTTTAAAATTATTCTGGTTCTCTTTACTTATTTACACAAATATTACTCATTACATTTCAGCTAATGACAAAAAAATGTATTTACTGCATAATCTTTTTTTCCACTTTTAAAGGTGTTTGAAGTGTTGCTGTTTGAAGTGATTTTTGAAAAGAATGGAGACGATTTTCCAGACTTTGTATGTAGCAGGTCGTGTGTATTTCCATGCACATGCTGTTAAATGTCTAGTTTCCTGGCAACTTTCTGATTTACTATATACGCAGCTGAACAGTGGAACTTTTGCATGTTTCCATATCCTTTTGCTCTATTTTTAAGGCTTACTGCCCATGGCTGTATGCAGATTGATGTTTAGATGTGCCATTATGTATTGAATATGATGCCCTTTCTGGAACAAGGCTTCTTTTGGCTCATCACATGCAAGAATACAATGCTTTTGTAATATATAAATATATACATAATATAATTTGCCCATGTTTATAATTGAAAACGTTTTGTAAACCATAATAAATGCTACTTTTCATTTCAATTCCTGTGTGTTGCAAGGTTGGTGCTTATTCACGACACTAGCTAGTAATCACTACTATATTACAAAGGCAGGTCCATTCAGGGTAACCCATTGTTTAATCAGGCATGATCACAATGAAGTGTGTGCAGTTGGTTTAGAAATTAATTTGATATTTCGAAGATGAGTTTAATTTTACATTAGTTTTCAATAAATGCATTATGAGACTATAGAAATATATTTTATTATTGCTGAGTTCAATTTTCCATTCCATTTTATTGTCATCAGCTGAGCTCCAGCCTGTGGTTCATATTCTCTGCGGGCGTGGTTTATTTGAAGTGGCTGTTCCCAGGCTGACAATAGACAGGCCGCATCAGCCAATCAGAGACGAGCAGGCCGATTCGATGAAGGCGCTTCACCGAGACAGCCAATGAGCGCTGAGAGGAGGCGGGACTTGCTTGCGACGCCGCTTGCTGCCGGGGAAACGGAATTCTGAGGGTGTACGGGATTGTGCCGGTGGACTAGAAACTCCCGCCATTTCGACAAGGAATTAACCTCTTGATTGATTCAGGTTACTCTCTCGTAACTCTTGCTAGCACTGTATTCGATTACAAGGAGCTCCGACACTACGATCATGCAACAGATACAGTCTAAACAAGAGCAGGCCTAATTTGCACAGACTTTCATTGGGACTGTACAGCGCGCCAGACCTCCCGCTGAACTGAGCTTTGGCTGTTGCCGCGAGTTTGATTTCGGTGTGGGCTGCATCCTTTCAAGTGAAGGAGCTGAAAGTTTAACAACTATTTCGGGAAACAAGTCCAGCAACGTGTTTTACATCTAAAGACAGTGCGAAAACTCAGTATGGCACCGCTACTAGAGGAGCGGAGAATGGTGCGATGAGGCCGGTGGCAAGAAGCGCACTGTTATTGTTTTGCAACGAGATAGCAATCCAAGCTGCTAGCTAGCCAGCTAGCTGCTACACGTTGAGTGCCGGGCCTGCCGGCGGTAACGTGAGACGTGCTATCGTTCGGCATTGATATTTTGGGCACTTGGATACATGCTACGGATATACCGCTGTATATTGTTGTACTAGTTTGTCACTAGAAGATCTAATTTTACCTTCGGCACTCGTGCCATCTCTGAAATTGAAATGGCACCGCTTTTGGGCCGGAAACCGTACCCACTGGCTAAGCCGCTAGCCGAGCCACCAGGCCCGGGAGAGGAGGTCTACATCATCGAGCACACCAAGGAGGCCTTCAGGAACAAAGAGTATCCTTTTAACATGATGCTGATGCTCAGTCTCCACTTATCGAGTCAGCCGGTATGCTGGATAGCTGGCTTTGTCTACCTGGTTAGCAACATAGATGTTCCCGTAGTCACATGCATAGGGCTGTAAAGCTAGCTGAAGTACCGATTTCGACGTTACATGACATTTCTCCTCCCGTTAAGTGTTTCCCCGCATGTACAGTTTACACTGGATGACAACCCTACTAGCTAACATTCACACCGCTCTGCTAATCAGCTCACTGTGGCTAATAGTTGCCTGTTTAACTAAGCTAGCAAACAAATAAGAATTTAAATAGCTCATAGCATAGTTGTCGTGCTTTGTTAAATGTAGAGAAGTGGCAAAAGGCGTCTTTCACTTTGATCTTATACGGCCTCCCTGTCAGCTACTAATGCTAACAGGGTTAGCTAGCACGCTGCTAAGGTTAGGTATCCCATTATGTCACAATAGCCCGTCGTCTGCTTCCACAGACTGAAGCCGCTGCTCGGCTGCCTTCACTTAGCTGCTAACGTTAGCCTCTTTACAGTTAGCTAGCTTTCGCTGCCGGTACATTTTGTATCTTAGAGTTTGTCAAGCGATGATAACAGCTGACTGACAACTATTGACTGATTTAGGGCGGCATTTTTGGGCGGTTGGGTTCCTTCTGGTGTAAAAGTTAAGATAACTTTACCTACTTGTTCAGAAACTGTTTATATGAACGCTTCAAACGCCAAAGGTCCGTAACTGTCAGCAAGGTTATGAAGCCAGCTGTGCCAGTCCAATGTTAAAAACTCAGTTAGAACTTAAAGTGGTCATAAAAAGGTGTTATTGCCTCCCTATGTTACTTTAAGTTATATTACAGTTAGATTTTTGTGGTGACATGATATCTGTTTAGTTGCTTTTTTCTGTGTATTTAATACTGAAGTCTTTCTCCGCTGAAAGCTGTGTGAAGAACAGGCCTCACATCTACCTTTTCATAACGTCCCATCTGTGGTTACACTGAGAACTCGACTTTGGAAAGCAGTTGCTTTTACTCTTGGGTTTAGTCATTTCGCAAGAGGTACTGGTAAACTTTTGAGACCAACCTGTAGAAATGTGTTTACTTTTTAGGCAGAACTTCTATTCATTTTGGGTGCTGAATGCTATTTCTGAGTTGTTATCCAGTCCTCTAATCCTTTTCCAGGCTTGTTTCTCAGTGTTTTGAAATGCCTGTGCATCCTGGGTTTCCCTTCCTTTGACTCTCATTACTGGCATCAGTGACACCAGTTTGTCAGCAATCAATGATCTTGCTTGCTGTTAATAAGCCAAAGGCTACGCATGGGGACTGTTAACTTGTGAATATTGTAAATTCCTTGACAACATGTTTTTAGAGAATATGAGGCACGTTTGCAGCGGTACAGTGAACGCATCTGGACGTGCAAGAGCACAGGAAGCCTCCAGCTCACACACAAGGAAGCATGGGAGGAGGAACAAGAAGTCACTGAACTGTAAGTATTACATCTAAAGTTTTGTATGTGCCCAATCATCATGTCATCCAACTAGTGATATAAGAACATTAGTTTGTTCCCTGCTGATTACAGTTCATGGCCTGTACAGGTTGTTGGATGAGTCAAGAGTACACAGGTTCAGCTTTATAGGTGGAGATGCTTCGTATCCCGATGTCCAGTAGAACTCTGAGCCCTATAAATCTGTAATTGTATAAGCCACTGCTAATTATCTAGATGCGACGTGTGAAAAGATACCGATTAGCCACTCTAATAGAAGTTCAGTACTACTGACGGAGAACCATACTCTCCAAGTGAAGGTCACAAGGCTTACTGCTTTGCTATGATTGGATAAATGTGGTGCTCCTCCTCTCATTCTATTTAGAGGGTGTGTGATTGAGTCATCCTTGAATCTGCAATGTCCTGATGAGAGTTCCTTTAGCCTGATCTGGAAAAGAAAAACAAAGCTAGTTGGGGAATAAAATGATTTGAATACTTCAACTCATTTCTTTCAGTCTATTTATCACAGAGTATGTATACGTTACTGTACATATATGTGCTTGTAGCATCAAAAAGGTGAATCACATTTTATTTGTGGAACAAGGAGATGTCACAGCAAAGACTGCACAGAACAGTGCTCAGCTGCCCAGGCTCAAGTCACTCAGGATCATGAGCTGTATTTAAGCACTGTCTAATTATATCAGCCAAGAACTTTTACTCCCCCTACTGGCCACTCACAGCCTTTTGTTGCTCTATTATTTAAAGCTCTTTTCTCTGATAGATGCATCCCAGGAATGAAAACGCAGTAAAAAGAAATCATGTCATCAATAGTGTGTCATACAAACCCTAGAGCACAGAATGATGGGATTCTAAGACATCATACACTTTACATTATTTTTACCATTTTAAACCTTTTTTTGTACTAACTGCTGATCGTGTTCTGTACACAGCCTTCAGGAGGAGTATCCTCAGTGGTTTGAGAAGCCAGTCCTCGAAATGGTCCACCATAACACAGTGTCTTTGGACAAACTGGTGGAAATGGCCTGGGTGGAAATCCTCACCAAGTACGCCGTGGGTGAAGAGTGCGACTTCCTGGTCAGTTTGACTTCTTACACTAATACACTTGCCTGTTATGAAATGTGAAAGTTATATTACCTCCAGTATTTTTCTTGTTACCCAAAAGATAAATATTTTGTCTCATATGAAGCTGTTAATTTTAATTCTTTTAAAAGGAATAAAACAATGAAATCATGCACAAAAATATTTTACTACAGTCAAGTCTGTCTAATATAATGTCACATCTAAATGAGAGCCAGCTGTGGTGGTTGTGCAGTGGTAAGCAGATGTTTAACTGATGTATTCCAACACACAAGACTCAGAAGACTTTTACATTTCAGGTGGGGAAGGACAAAAGTTTGCGAGTGAAGGTGGTAAAGATCCATCCTCTAGAAAACCCAGAGGGCGAGACAGGGGAGAAGAAACTCGAAGGTGCCTGTGACTCTCCATCCAGTGACAAAGAAAATGCAAGCCAGGAAAATCAGAGGAAGGAACCGCCTCCAAGAGAGGAAGAGAACAGGAGGGAGAGTCTGAGTGAGTACCTTTCAAGTCTAACAGTAGTAGTGTTGCTGCTGGGATAAAACTACAGACATGTGGTTGATGTTGTTTAAAAAAGCAGGTCCAGAATAGCTAGTTTTGGTCTGTGTTTTCATATGCCCTCATTGCACTTATTTCACCTAGAATCAGAATCAGAATCAGAATCAGAATCAAGTTTATTAGTTGCATTTTACTAAAAAAAAAAAAGAATTTGGGGAAAGAAAATGTCTTCTTTCTTAAATTATGGTGTTGTTTTGCTCTCTTGCAGGTGACAGAGCACGTCGTTCTCCTAGAAAACCTTCTACTGCAATGAAAGAAGAGAGGAAAAAATGGGCAATGCCAAAATTCCTTCCTCATAAGTACGACGTGAAGCTCATCAATGAGGATAAGGTTTGTTGGCCGTGTAATCAGAACTTAACAAATGTTGTAAAGACTTCTGCCTAGACAAACGTTTATCTTGCCTTTATTTTTTTTTTAAATTGCAAGTGATGATGTTTGGCGTCCTCATCTAGAACTGATATCTCAAAATTACATCTGTGATTCTTGTGCTCTTGGTGCCTTGACAGACTTTGCATTTTGTTTTTCTTTCATGAAACTGACACAACGTTTTCCTAATGCCTTCTGTCATAGGTGATCAGTGATGTCCCAGCAGACAGTCTTTATAGAACAGAGCGTCCTCCAACCAAGGAGATTGTGCGCTACTTCATCAGGCACTATGCTCTGAGGCTGGGAAAGGGAGAGAGCGCGCCCTGGGTGGTTGAAGATGAACTGGTGAAGAAATTTAATCTACCCAGCAAATTCAGTGACTTTCTTCTTGATCCACACAAAGTAATGTACTTTTTTTCCCTCACATATCATTTGATTCACAAATGTTGTGATCCTGGCTCACAGTCTTTTGTTTGTCTAAAGTTTTTGGCAGAAAATCCCTCCACAAAGCGCAAGAGCTTGACATCTCCGGAGGGTAAACCCAGCAAGAGGCCTAAGACCACTGACACTCCAGGAGAAGATTTGGAAAATGAGAAGGGAGAAAAGAAAAAGAAAAAGAAGAAGGATTCTCTGGGCATGCCACTTAGTCCCACCATCTGGGGCCACATGCAGGTTAGCTGGCTTTTATGCACATTATGATGTCTCAGTTAAGATATATGTGGCGTATTTGGTAAAAGTCAAAGTTTTATGTAATGGGTTCTTGTGTCTGTATTTCAGAAAATAAAAATGAATGGTTCTCCTCTCAAGGTAAAAAACTCTGGAACTCCTAAGAAAGGAGAAGGCAAAAGCTCAGCTCCCTCCACTCCGAAATCTGGCAAAAAGTCGGGGGACAAGAAAGAGGGAAAGAAAACTGGAAAGAGCGGCGATAAGAAGCTCAATGTTCTCAAAGCCTCTAAAAAGGATGGTAAAGCTGGTGCTAAGACACCAAAGATGAAGCAGATGACTCTGTTACATTTGGCGAAGAGCACTCCTGCAGGGAGCCCTAAGAAGAGAGCGCGGAGTACGGGCAAGGGCACGCCTAAACTGGGGAAACCACTGCACCCTATGGCTCTCCACCTTCTCCGTTACTATAAGGAGAACAAGGGCAGAGAGGATAAAAAGAACTTCCTTTCCTCCCTCATCTCCAAAGCTGCCAAGACTTTGTCCTCAGATGACCGTGGCCGTCTGCCAGAGGAACTCAAGGAACTAGTACAAAAACGCTGGGAGCTTCTGGAGCAGAAGAAGCGCTGGGCAGCCATGAGTGAAGAGGAAAAGAAGGAAGAGATGAAGAAGAAACGTGAGGAACTCAAAGAGAAACTGAGAGAAAAGGCCAAGGAGAGACGCGAGAAGGAGATGCTGGTCCGCCGCGAACAGTCACGTAGATACGAGGACCAAGAGATTGAAGGTGGCAAGACCCTGCCGGCGTTCAAGCTTGTAGACATGCCTGAAGGGTTGCCCAACACCCTGTTTGGCAATGTGGCCATGGTTGTGGACTTCCTTAACTGCTATGCAGGGCTGCTGATGCCCGAAGACCAGTATCCCATCACAGCAGTGGCTCTGATGGAAGCACTGGTCGGGGAAGGCGCCGGCTTCCTCTATCTGAACCGTGTGTTGGTGGTGCTGCTCCAGACGCTGCTGCAGGATGAGCTGGCTGAAGGCTACAGTGAACTTGACATGCCCTTATCTGAGATCCCCCTTACCATGCACTCTGCATCAGAGCTGGCACGGTTGTGCCTGCGACCCTGTGATGCTCATGGTGAAGAGAGCGGCCAGGGCTCTGAGGACTCCGGGGCTCTGGGTGGCTTTGATGATGTGGTGACCAGTGAGTTCCTGGACAAGCTTGAGACAATCGAGGTGTTTGAGCTTAGCCCAGAGGAGAAGGTCACCCTGTTGGTGGCACTGTGCCACCGCATCCTCATGACGTACTCGGTGGAGGACCATGTTGATGCAATGCAGCAACGGTCTGCTGAGCTGTGGAAGGAGCGTCTGGCAATGCTGAAAGCGGTCAATGACCACAAGAAGGCTGAGAGGAAGAAGCGAAAGGAGATGGAGAGTAAAGGTAGGCAGGATGCTCAGAGTTTTACCTGTAGTTAAAACATAGCTGTGGATCAAAGGATAAGATTTAATACTCTAGATTCTGAAATTTCCATCTTTCTCTGCTCACATAATTACCTTGTAAAGCTCCTATAATACCCACGGATTATTAGAATATTAAAACCTGTTAAGCCGTGCATTTAACATGAGTATGTGTTGATTATCCTTTGTAAAGATGTCAGAAATATGAAAATAGTTCTTAGTCCTTTATACCTAAATTGTAAGTGCAAATACATGTTGATAGCAGTATATTGATTTTTGCTCTGTTTTTGTGGGATCAAAGGTGAGAAGAAAAAAGAGGGGGGAGCCAAGAAGGAGAAGGAGAAGAAGAAAGAAGTAAAGGTGGAGCCAGAGCCAGAGCCTGAAGACATGATCAGCTCGGTGAAGAGCCGGCGGCTGATGGCCATGCAGGCCAAGAAGGAAAAGGAGGAGATGGACAGACAGAACAAAGGTAAACTTACAATTATTGGAGCAGGTCATCCATTTTTGAAATGTGCTTTTTTGAAAAAAAAAATTCTAGGTATTGTGTGACATGTACATTTTTAGGAATGCAACAGTGCGTGTATTTGTATGGAAAATGTTCGGTATGGTGTTTCCCCCCATAGCAACTTGAGCAAAGGACCACATGTTGTGAGTTCAGCCCATGTGCACATTAAAGTCTGCTGTTTGGGAACACTACAGTTTCTAGTGAACTACAGTGATGATAGACAAGAACAGGTGGATTGGATGAAAACTGAATGCCAGCATTGTTCAACTGCGATCCGATATGTAGCTGGCTATACATCAAACTTGCTCTCTCATTTGAGATGGTTCACCCGAATTTGAACATTAGTGGTACAAGAAAAAAGTGAGTGCAGGTTTTATTTTCTTTCTTTGTTCCAACATTGGCATTTGGAGCAAAACTGTAAAGTTCATCACTTACTGACTCTTAATACCACTCATGACTCTTAATACCACTCAACGCATGGCTCTCTAGCTTATATTTTTATTTTATTACCATTATTCTAATTCTACTACTTATATTATTTGTACTTTTATTATTATTACTATTCTTTATACTGCAAGCTGCTGGAACTGTGAATTTCTCTTTGAGATGAATAAAGTATCTATCTATCTATCTATCTATCTATCTACTTACCCATTTTGTGTCAGTACACCTCATGATTTCTGTTTGTTACTGTGTTATTCTTCTTTAGAACGCATGGAGAAGGAGTATGAAGAGGAACGGATGCGCAGACAGAGGGCTGCTGCAGAGCGAGCCTTTCAGGATGGAATAACCAAAGCCAGACTCGTGATGCGCAGAGCCCCACTGGGTACCGACAGAAATCATAACAGGTTGGTTCTGCACACAGATGGCTAAAGATTACACACAGATGAGCCAAACATTGTAATCACTGACAGATGAAGCAAATAATGCTGATTGTTTTGTAACAGCAGCAGATGTCAGGGTCTGGGATATGTTAAATGGTAATTGATCAGTTGGTTGTCATTGTCACCGTCACCATGTTATGTGCCGGAGGTGTAGAGACCTAAGTGACTTAAGCAAGAGTCAAATGTTCATGCCCATAAGGCTGGGTCAGAATGTGTGTACCTACTGTGCAGTGATGAACCTGGAAATGCCACCTCACATCTTACAGGATATAAAGAATCTGCTTCTACTATGTTGGTGCCAGATACAGCAGGGTACCTTCAGAGGTCCTGCTTTGGTGGGTCAGAACTGTTTTTGGCAGAAGTTGAAGAATGAACAGCACATTATTTAGGCATGTGAATCCTTTGTATTACTGAGGTACATTCTAACTGTAGTTGTGTGATGTTTTTGTTCAGGTACTGGCTTTTCTCTGACGTGGTTCCTGGTCTGTACATCGAAAAAGGCTGGGTCCATGAAAGCATCGACTACAACTTCACACCTCCCCCAGAGGAAAAACCAGCAGAGCCAGAGGTGGAGGACGAAGAGGACAGTGAGGCAGCTGCTGCTCCTGATTCACAAGGTACACCAACTAAAGTTTGGGCTATCCTTTTTTTAAGTCATAAAATACCCATAGTTGTAAATATCGAGATAATAAATGGTTGTTTCTCTTGCAGTAGCTGAAAAGGATGATGGAAGTATAGATGGTGCTGTCAGTGAAGGAGCCCAGCCAGTAGCAGCAGTGGAGGTCTGCATAGAAACTACTGTTCCCAAACAGGGACAGAACCTTTGGTAAGAGCCTACCTCTGTTATTCTGTTTACTTTGATTTATTTCATCCTGTTTTTCTCTTGATCTTCTCTGTGTTCTAACTTTCCTGCCTCTGAATCCAGGTTCATATGCGACAACGTAGCGGAGCTGGAAGAACTGGTGGAAAGTCTTCATCCTCAGGGCGTCAGAGAGAGTGAACTGAAGGCAAAGGTCCAAAGCAGGTGATTAGACTCTTATCAGAGGGGATACTTATTTTAACACAAGTAAAACGATCCAGCCCTGTGATTTTACCAGCTGTCAGCAATCTGACGGAGAAATGCTGTTGAGTTTTGCTTTCAGTGACCTTTCTAAAGACGAGAAACTCATTTTGAAATTCAACTATTGTTGTGTTGGAAGTGAAACCAGCAGCAGGTTGTGGAGAGAACTTAAGAATAAAACTGTATTTGCTATTGAGGCCAACACATCATGTTAAAGCAGCAGCAGTGATAAAGTAACTGAGTACAAAGCTCTTCCTTCATTGTTTCAGGTACCAGGACATCATTCACTCCATCCATTTGACCCGTAAGGGCAAACCGGGTCTCAGGACCTGTGATGGCCCCTCAGAGCTGCTTAGATATCTGCGCAGTGACATCCAGGAGGTGGCGTCAAGACTCCAGAAGGGAGGCCTGGGATACCTGGATGACAACATAGACATCGAAGAGCAAGTGAGTTTGTTTGACTGTATTAGATATTAGTGAGGAGAAAAGCCGGTACACAGTGAGGCACTGAAATGTTTAGTGTCATGTGTTACATTTTGCAGGTTTATTCTAATATGTGTTTCCAGACTAGTGATACAGTAGTGCTAAAATGTACCCTGGTGCTGACCCATGCATGGATTTACAAACCATGCATCTGTCTTTACAAGCACCTCTAATGCATACAAATTTGTAGAACTGCCAAAATTCACATAATATCGTCATTTTTGTAAAGCACCTAACGTTTTATTACAAGTGTTACTGATTTTACGGCTCATGCTGTATGTCTGCGTTTTGCACAAAGCTTTGTAATTGACTTGTAATTCATAACTCATTGTCTGCGTCATCCTCTTCACAGTTGAAAGGCATGGAGAGCTTGAAAGACTTCGGCGAGTGTATCATCACTATTCAGGCCTGTGTAATCAAAAAGTTCCTGCAGGGCTTTATGGCTCCTAAGCAGAAAAAGAAGAGAAAGCAAGGAGGGGAGGAAAGCAGCAAGACTGAGGAGGTGGACGAGGAGAAGAGGCTGGCAGAAGAGGCCAGGGTAAGAGAACAGAGTTTTCAGTGTAACAGGATCCATCACAAGTCAGTGAATGCAGTTAAAACAAGGATTTTAGTCTAAGTACAATCTGTTAATTGCCGTGCAATGTTGAACCTTTCCTTTTAGGTAGCCACAGCGGTAGAGAAGTGGAGGACGGCTATCCGAGAGGCCCAGACCTTCTCCCGAATGCACGTGCTGCTGGGAATGCTGGACGCGTGCATAAAGTGGGACATGTCTGCCGAGAACGCTCGCTGCAAAGTCTGTCGTAGGAAAGGTTAGCAATGTTTTCCACTTCTGTCTCACTCTTTTGGTCAGAAACATTCGTAAATGTGCCTACAGGTTATTTGCAGTTGATGAGAGCATTAGGATTATATTGACTTAGGAAGGATTTTTGTTGTCACGTAGGTTTTGCTGTTTTGACTGTAATTACATGCAGTTCAAAAACCAACAAGAGGACAAACTATGTGACAGACTTAAGCAGAACTGGATCATCACAGCCACTAATTGTCCTACAAAAATATAATTTGTCCTTTTTCCTCTCACCCTTTAACAGTAAAACCACTGTGTTTTACTTTCTGGATTCTTCTGCTGTTGCCTGCGTATGAACTTGGAAAATCATTATGGTCGCTCCTGTTTGAGTGAAGCAGTGCTGCACTACCCAAATGGTTTTCGGCTTCCTATCTAGTGCTCAGGCAGAACCCATCTGTGCTGACGCTGATGGAGTTGAGGTCCAGATCCAGACAGGGCAGCAGCTGCAGGCTCAGAGCAGGACAGACTAGTAGTGTCAGGCAGGTCTACATACAGAGCCGACAACTCCGCAGTCCGACAGGTGAACCAGTAGTGATAAGAGGACAGTGAGAACTTTGTCACAGGTTCAGAAACACTGACACAAAAGAAGAATGTGCCAGAGATTTGATGGCCTTTCCATGGAGTGAAGAACAGGAAAAAGATGATTGTGGGAACACTAAATACAGTCCAATTGAAACATTAACTCAGTCTTATGGCTTCCTTGATCTCTTTCCAGGTGACGATGAGAAACTTATCCTCTGTGATGAGTGCAACAAGGCCTTCCACTTGTTCTGCCTGCGACCGGCTTTGTACCGCATCCCTGCCGGAGAGTGGCTGTGTCCGGCCTGCCAGCCCACTGTAGCCAGACGTGGTTCCCGCTCAAGGTAACCACCCACCTTGTGCTGAATGTTCTCCATTACCCATATATACTGTTGTATTTACACTTGCAGAACTATAGTGTGAACAACTCTTCATGTAGATACTTTGAAGTAGCATTTACTTTACAGTTTTTATGACTAAATACATCTTGTTGGCTGTCACAGATGGCAAGAATTAATTTTAGCTAACAAAAT
The DNA here is from genome assembly GCA_024666655.1 of Dascyllus trimaculatus. Classification (NCBI taxonomy): domain Eukaryota; kingdom Metazoa; phylum Chordata; class Actinopteri; family Pomacentridae; genus Dascyllus; species Dascyllus trimaculatus. Next base: position 26,500,404 of record CM045453.1, read on the forward strand.
CTCTAAAAAATTAGTGATTTATATACGGTAAAAGGTGCAGTATTTATAATCTGTATGCACACAAAATACTGACTGGAAAAACTAAGTCAGGTGAACTTCCACTAAGAAACTTCACAAACGTTAGTCTGGCAGATGTTGAGTTCAAAAAGAAACTGAGAGGACAGTAGAAAAGAGCGACCTGTTCCGATTTTTGTTGTGCAAAAGCAATCTGTGCAGAGCTTATTGACAGATGGAGGCGTCAGCTGCTCATAAGAGGACCTTTGTTGGTCGACTGCTCCACACACAGGCAAACATCAGAACAGCTGCATCAGTATCACTGAAACCAGTATGTTTGATTGCTTTCATCTGCCCTTTTTTTTATCAATTAAGATTTTCAAATGGTAACTTCTCCATTGCAGGAACTATAACCAAGACACAGATGAAGAGGAGAGCGAGGAGGAGTCTGAAGAGGAGGAATCTGAGGAAGATGAAGAGGATGAGGAAGATAACGACTACAAAGCCATGGGACACAGCTGTGAGTATAAGATGAGAGAAAATGAAATGATGAATGGTGGTTAATAGCGTCAAATGTTCGGTCAGTCCAGGTTATCAGGGGCATTTTATTTTACAACTTTTGACACTAAACAAAAAGCAAAAGCAGTAATTATGTTTACTAATCCAAAAAATAACCTAAGTTGGTTCTGGAAAATACACGTCCTTGATGCTGATTGTTGGGAACGAAAGGAATGCTGACGGGGAATTTTTAGCCCTTGTCCTCTTTCTGTCTCCATTGTCTGTGTGTTGTCATGTAGCACAGCTAAGGTCTGGACCTTGCTTTGAAGCTCTGAATGTCTCACTCTGGCTTCACTCAGAGTATGTGGCAGGATGATCCCTTCTGTCAGTTCAGGTCTGCATGTCAAGGATAACCATTAAGAAGTTTAGTGCATCGATGCTGAACAGATCAAGAGAGGATGTTAGCACACCTAAGAGCTTATTATGTTTCTCATTTCTAGCGTGAGGCTCTCACAGTCTAGTATTCAGTCCATGGTGACCTGGGATCGGTTTAATCAACGTCAAATGAAACATTTAAGCATTAATTATACCAGTATTGGTTTTCATGAGCAGAATTGAACTGTGCACATCTGAATGTCCACTTTTTGCCTTTTAAGTTGTTCTTATCACTTTATTTTTGTTTTACAGTGAGACCAAGGAAGAAAAATAAGCAGTCCTCGTCTCGGCAAAAAAGCTCCAAAAGTAAATCCAAGAAGCCATCCTCTTCTAGCAATCAGAGCAGCAAGCAGAGGACGGGCCCCAACAGCCCTGCAGACATTGACGAACTGGTAAGAAATCACAAGGACACGTGTTTCAAGAGTTAAAGAAAACATTTGAGGACAGATTTCAGAAACCTACGGAACTTTATCAAAAAAAAGAACATACAATAAACCCATTATGTACTTTTTCATTCTAATTTTTTTGCTTCTTTTTTCTGCAGGTGCGACTTAGTTCCCAAACAGGAGTGCGCAGGCAGGTGCTGGAGTTGGAGAGGTGTGAGGAAATCCTCAAGAAACTGACGAAATTCCGCTACAGCTGGCCTTTCAGGTGAGCACAGAATACAACACTATCAGTTTTATAGTGAGTGGATATCAAGCTGGACTCCCTTTGATTCCTGAGCAACCATAAATATCTACAGCAGCTATCATCAGCTGCAAGCCAACTGTAATAACAACAGATTCATGATTTGTACTCAATGGTACGCCCGCACCGCTGGTGAAAGCATTTGTCTGTGGAAACCAGCCCTGCGTTAAAATACCTGCCTGGCATTTATGTCCTATTGTATCCAAGTGTTCTGTTGAAACAATTGGAGTTACGAGCCACTTCTTCGGCTCTTCAGAAGCAGTTGACTGTGACCTCTGTTGCTAAACGCTGATCTAAGTCTTAGTCGAGCTTTGTCTTTATTTAAGACGATAAAAGCACCTCACATTCAGATGTCACAGCACCTGTTTCTGTCACAACTTCTCAGGCAACATTTTCTTTTAGGCTGGGTGCTGACCATAATGGCTACTAATGATTAAATCCTTTACTTGATACACCGATGAGGTGCTGGTTGTGTTTGGCATGGTTGGGGTTTTGAACTGCTAATCCCAATATAGGAGAGATTTGAGCGCAGCCTGTGAAAAAGGCCATTCTGAGAGAGAAGGAGCTTTATGTTTACGCTCCAGAGGGGTAAAATTTTATGTTTATATCAGATTTCTTCAGCTGGAAGAAATCACAAAATGTTAGGATAACAAAGTTTTTCAGCCTACATTAATACTTGTCATTCTAACAACATATCACCAGTCACAGAACGGGTTAACCTTGATCACTAAAATTTTAACCCTCTGAAGCAGTTTCTGGGCATTTTTTTGCTCCTGTCACATTTGGACTCACTGCTATATAAAGACCTGCACCTCTAAAGAAACAGCACAACCATGGCTGGAAGTAGAGAACTCAGAAATGTTCTCCATGTAGTATGACACAGTTATAGTTACAGTTTGACTGTTTGTCTTAGAGGGGAAAAAAAAACTTGAAATCAGCAAGGACAACATTTTCCAAGTTACTACAGGTGTTACCAGTACTAGGGATAATGGTTGCTTTACATATTATAGATATTTTACTTACATATTTTATTTGTTTCCATATATGTCTCATTGACTTGTGGAAACACAGCCTGCAGTTCAGCCCAGTGTTGTTGCAGCAGAGTCACTTGATCATTGCACCAAGGAGCGTAGACCTTTATGGGTTCAGAAGTTGGTCTTTAGTTTAGGAACATAGTTGTAATATCAAAATTCATGACAAATTTATTTGTACATCACTATCCGCTTCTACCTGCCTGAGAATTTTCAGACATCATGAATTATTATAGTCCTGATTCTTGAGTCTAACGTGGCACTCATCACATGGTCTGGCCCACTTTCAGGGAGCCTGTTTCCTCAGAGGAGGCAGAGGACTACCTGGACATCATCTCCCAGCCCATGGATTTCCAGACAATGCTGGGAAAGTTCAGCCAAAACTCGTACCGCCATGCACAGGATTTCCTGGAAGACATGAAACTTGTCTTCTCCAACGCAGAGGAGTACAACCAGCAGGGCAGCACCGTGCTCTCCTGTATGGTCAAGACGGAGCAGTCGTTCACTGAGCTGCTCCAGAAGCTGCTGCCCGGCCTCAGCTACCTCCGGCGGCGCTCGCGCAAGCGTGTCTGCCAAGCCCCTGCATCATCTGAGGAGGAGGAGGAGGAGGAGGAGGAAGAGGAAGAAGATGAAGAGGCAGATCAGGAAGAGGAGGATGAGGAGCAGGAAGACGAACCGAAGAAGAAGATGCAGAATGGCAAATCAAACAGGAAGAACCCAAGAAATGGCCGAGCACGCAAGGAAGAGGAGAGTGACAGTGATGAGGATGATGATGGAGGAGAGGAGGAGGAGGAGGAGGAGGAAGAAGAGGAGGAAGATGATGATGATGATGGCAGGAGGAGAAGTAAGCGGACCTCTGCCACCTCAGGCAGGAAGGATTACAGGGAGCAGGACAGCGATGGCGAGCGGGACACACGGAGAACTCGTCACCGGGGGGGCCGGGGCGACGCCGGAGGGGCGAGCAGCGACGAAGACCGGTCCAGCCAGCAGCGACATTCCAAGAGACAGAAACGCTCATGAAATCCAGGGTGCTGTTTTGTTGTTTTGTCATCTCTATTTGCTTTAAAAAAAAAGTCCCGCTCCTCTGAAAAATGACCACGAGCCCTCCACCTCCTCCCTCCCACAGCCAGCGGGACTTAATCCTCAGAAGGACTTTTTTTGTGTTCATGAATTCATGTTCATATTTTGAAAAACAACAGAAGAAAACTGATTTATATTTGTAAACATGTTTACTATTGGTGATGTTTTTTTCAATCCAGACAAATGAGATGCTTGAGATAATGGAGAGGAGGTCTTCGTAGCTCTTAAGACTCTTCAATTTAGATTTCAGTTCCAAGCTGACAACCTCACACAACCACAATTTTACATAAATGTTGTCCCGTGAACTGCTTTTTGTTTTGTTTTTTTTTATTTTCTCTTTCCAAACACCAGTGCAGTGTAGTCAGCGGTCTGTCGTCACTCCTGGCGCACACAGTCGAGCCATCACTTCACTGCCGTGTTTCAGGATCAGTAAATGTAGCCGTCAAATGTTTGTCTCACCCACATCTCTGTCATAAGTCATCATGTTTTCACCGACTACAAGAGATGCTGTCTGTGTACCTGAAACACTCATTTTTGCTTAAAAACAATGCTGATGGCTGTCGTCTGTAAATTGCTCTTATTTCTAAGCATCTTGCCACCAAATTCATCTTTGGTTAAATGCAAGTCTATAGATAAACATGATAGAGTTTTACTAGTTGTAGTATTTTTTTGTTTGTTTTGTTTACACAGCCCATGTTCAAATTTATTGTCAAAAGCTGGGTTGAAACTGCAGATCACACTTGTAGTCCCATCACTTTAAATACAAAAAAACAAAGAAAAAAAAAAAGAGTTTCATCTCAGCTCTTGGTGCCAAGATGTTTCAGGGACCTGACTTGGAGTCTCAGTCTTGGCTTGTAGAGCTGAGCAGCCTTTTTCCTCCTCTGTAGTGCCCTGCCACTTTAAAAGAACCGGTACCTCAAATGATCCGTCAGTTTGCACTCCTTCTGTGTAAAGTGCACCTATTATGCCAGCAGCTGCAGGACCATACTTTATTGAAATTATGTGCATAAACATTTGTAAACAGTGTTTAAAACGACAAATGTGATGTTTGTTAAGAAAAGGGGCATTTTTTGAATATTTGATATTTTTTGCACATTTTATTTGGTATTGTAAATGATAACTTGTTAGTGGATCTTAATCACATCCAGCAAATTGCGAGGTAGAACCAGGGCTCTCCCAGTCAGCGCCGAGAACACGTCAGAGCCGCTTTGCTTTTCAATCACACAAGAAATTGTCGCTTGTGCATTTTGTAACAGACACATAAAGGCCCTGTTGTTCACCTAAATGGAATTAGTGGGTTAAAGGAAATTGAAGGTTTTCCAGCACGTGCCCCTGTTCGGTCACCAGGTGGCACTCTATTCCTAAACTTTGAATACTCTCGCCCTAGCATTTTTTTTAAAGGAGCTCAGTCACAGCACTGCTACCTGAACACCTGACTCTCACTGCTAGGGTTAGCGTTCAAGGACAGTGCTTCATAGTGCTGGTATACTTTAATATTTTAGCTCTTCAAATTGTTTTGTAGTAACTTCTCGACACTGAGGCGAGAATCTGCTGCAGAAAAATCAATTTCACTTTTGAAACGACGCCCACTACACCAAAAAAACAAAAAAAATCTGAATGTGCAGAAGTTCCTGTGTAGTTTTTGGTGAGGTTGGCAGCAATGTGTATATTTACATATATATGTATACTGATAAGGCAGTGGTTGGTTTGCCCTCATCTGTCTGTTCTGTGCTGTTTGCCTGTGTTTTACTAGTGCTGTTATCATCCAGACTTTCCTGATTTCATTCAGCCACTGATTGTTTTTAGCCCTCTCTATTGTTGCTGTTTAAATTCGGCTCTGTTCCTGACATGATTAGCAATTGTTAAAAATCACTGTTATCGTTTTTGACATTTCAGCGATCAAGCAAAAGGTGACTGCCCTCCTCAAAGTGAGACCCAAATGTAAATGCTTTCTTTATTCTTGGAGGAACTGCAAAATTCTTTTACACTTCCTTTTTTTATATATATATTTATAGTCTCTAAAGCTGGGTTTGGTCAGGTTCTGAGGATTCACATGTAAAGAATTTCGAATAAAGGCTATGGACGAAGACCGTAGTTCTCCCTGTTTTATTTGTGTTGAGCTGACGAGTGTCCCCAGGTCAGACTGACAGACATCACTGCCATCTGTAAAACCTTGTGATAAGACTGTGGACGGGGAGGATAACGGGCTGGCCTTGACAACCGAGTTATGTCTTCTTTACTTTTTAATAAAATATCAAACCGTTGTCTTACCCTGTGGTGTTGGCTCTTTTCTCAGAACGTCTGACTCTTTGCATAGAAGCTACTACTTCATCAGCAAAAATGGCCCGATGGAGCCAAAACTCACATAAAAGAGAATAAATAGTGTCATTATTCACGGGAAGGTGATCAAAAAGTGTTGCGTGAAAACACCGAAGAAGGTGGTTGGGTTCAGATATTGAGATCACACAACCTGCACTGAACGGATCCAACTTTTTATCCTCAACTTCAACTGGTCGTAGACATTTTTATAGGACAGTAGCATTGTTTTGTTTAGAAGGATTGCAAGTCAGTTTCCAAAGTATCTCCCTTCACAAAAGTATGTCTGCACAGGTAGGAGGCTGCAGCTACGATCCAACAGTTGGAGACATAAGACGTCTCCAACAGTGGAGTATGAGTATGTGATGTATGGGGCAGCGGAGATTGCAAGGAGGACAGCAGGACCTTATGAAATATCTAGTAGTGAGGTGGTGACAGCCTGGGAGCCATCTGTAATTTGGCAACAGGTGTGGAGGCTAAGATGGATCAGAGTAAAGGTCAGAGAAGTGAAAAGTCAGTGGAAACGTAGCACTTGATTAGTGACAGTTCAGGCATGGCGGCAGCTGCATTCAGCTATAATAAACCCAAAGTGATCTTTCACTCTGGCGCGTTTTATCGCCCTTTACTACAGTTTAATTACTCCCTGTACAAAAATGGGAAGCGAATGCAAACGGAAGAATTTCTTTCATCCCTAACGGCAGACTTTGAGCTATAAAAGAAAGGAAAGAGGCTGCAGGCCCGTGATCTCCCCCCTGCAAGAGAAGACGTTAATGGCAGATTGACGACATTATGAGTTACAAGCCTCAAGGTGTTGACAGGAAATCACAGCGTCTGTTTTGTTAATTCTCGACTTAACACTGACTCAGTTTCAGTGACGGCCCGGCTTAACAGTTTAGTGAAATATTGCTGTATACCAAAAGGAATTCTGCGTGATTTGAACTTCTAATGAACTCCGGGAAATGAATCACTTTGCTTTCAGGAGTCTTCGAGAATTTGTTGTTAATTGGAATAAAATATGATAGAGACGTGACATATTAACTTTTAAGAAGTTTAGTGTGTCTGTCAGTTACTTTCCAGACTCATGAAACACGTGAAGCATTTGTCATTCCTCACGCAGGCCATCCTACGCAGCACGTTAATCACCCAACTCTCACTCCCTTTTGAGGTCAAAGCAGCCAGTGTCTGTACAAACTGCCATATTATGTAAAAGCTTTTATAGGTAGCAGAGGAAACAGTACAGAGAAAAGTTTGAACAAAAGTGTATAAACACTGACGGCGGCAAACTTGTGGTTAATTTGCAGCACAGAAATGATTTTTTTTAGGGAAAAAATGCTGCCACGGGTTTTCCCATGTTGGCCACTAGCGGCCAAATCCTTTCAACATTCTGCCAATAAGGAGAAGTCGCCACTAATAGCAAATGTGTTTACTGCTGGTTTGTCACCACTGTTTACCGGTCGAGCTAAACTTAACCTTCTGGTAACAAGTTTGCTGTCTGTGTTGAACATCCCAGTTTATGCTTTCCATAGATAGCATTTCTGGTTGAACTTTGCCGACGACAACATGCTCATAGTAACATTGCATATGTTATTATGAGCAAGACTGGCAAGAGGCTGAGTCACCACCACTGTGGGCCCCTGAGCAATGCCCTTAACCTCTGACTGCTCCTCGGGCACCTATGGATGGCTCAAATGCAGAGAATGAATTTCCCCAAGGGGACAAATGAAGTATAGGTTATGTTGTCATTTTAGCATTTTCTGTGATTTATTCCCTCATGTGGTTTCTTTTCCCACTTTAGCAGGTCATATGCACTTAAATTTTTGAGACTGAGCTTGTCGTTTTATTAATGAGTACGTGGCGCGGATTGTGGAAGGCTTAAAGTCAACTGGGACTGATTCTTTATCGTCACTGAATAAACATACAATGAAACATAAGCGCACCGTGCTCGATAAATACATTAAAAGTAGAAAAGTATTAAAAAGTGGAAAATATAAAGTAGAAATATATTAAAAGAAGTGATATGTAGCGCACACATACATCACTGCACTCACACAGCCATCGTATGAATTGCAGTCATTCCATTATTGCACATTTGTGTCCATAGTAAAGTGCTGTGATGTAGACTTACTGCATGTGAATGTGTTGTATTTTCAGTGTGTCCTTCAGGGTGCTGATGGCTTTATGTGGATAGAGTGTACTATAGTATGCATAAATACTGGACTTTTTGTTTGAAACTATGATAATGTAGTACTTTAGAGACTATCCTGTTGGATTAACTGTTGGGGAACGCTTCTGAGAGCTCCTGAGGTCACAGTTTGAACCTAAGCAGCAGCCAGCGTGTCCGCCTCTGTCAGGCAGACGGACGCTGATATGCTGTGATCCTGCGTGATGCTGCTATTTCCCTGAGCAGTGCTTAAATGCACACAAGCCTAAAAACTAATTCCTGTTAATCATAATGACTCACATTGAGATTTTCTCCATTTTACAGCAATCAGAAGAGCATAAACTCAAAGCATTGATATTTTTAAGGAGTCAGTGCATGGTCCCCTGGATTACACATACTTGTAAATAATTCACTGTGTGTGTGTTTTTTACTTGTAGTAGTAGTAGTTAGGTGTGATTTTACAAATGTCTGGGCAACAGTGGGTCAGCTCAGGACATGTGTTTTTGATTAAATATATCTGGATTCATTAACTTCCACTGAATTGCAGCACGCAGAAATATCATGCAGCGGGTTTGTGTAGCTTCCACTGCATTATCGCACATTTGACTTGACAAAAGCAGGTGATCTCGCCCTCCAGCAAGCAAACAGTGGCCATGCGCGGACTAATCTTTGAACCCTGTGCAAACTGACAGCATCAGCGTACGACGGGTCCATCCACGCAGCATGTGGATGTGTGCGAGCGGAGCAGAGCGGCGCGACCCACCCTGCAAATATTTACCCCAGGTCCAAGTCAGTGCAGAGGGCATTTGGCATGAAGGGGACAAGTGTGTTTCTCACTGTCATTCCGGCAGACGAGGGGGGAAGCGGACATTACTACACACTGCAGGACACTGATTGGGTCGTGGTGTTTGATTCTACTGCTCATCAATGTTATACTCGTGGATGAAGATATAAATGTTATATATGTCTGGTATTTTGTGTGTGTTTGTGGACTAGCAACTGCATTAAATGAGGCAAATGGAGATCCAATAAGCAAAAAATAAAATCATACTAAAGTTAAGATTTGATTGTATAAAAACAGCAGTTAATTTTTCTGACTAGTGGTTTACCTTTTCAAGTAGCACAGTGATGTAGGGATGTACTGAAGTAGCGTCAGCACACAGAGGCGTGATTGTTGGGTGGTATGATCAGAGGAGATGTGTCCTGGTTTTAGTTACTCTCGCTTTTAGTCACTCACATAAAACATGTTTTTAGAGTTACTAGTTTTGTTAGTGTCTGTATGGCTCTTACCAGAATCACCACGACCTTGCACATTTGCTTGTGATGATGTTAACTAAGGACAGAGACGATTTATGGTGTTGTGTCCACAGGATCTGTCATTTCCATGTTTCCCATTAGTTGTCTATGTAAGCAGCTGTGCAATGCACTATGGTAGCAGCATCTTGTGTTTTGAGAGGCAGGATGTCTGCTGCTTATTTGCAGAAAATTGAGGTCTAGGCTACAACATGCAAGTATAGGATTCACCAAATACGGATTCACCGACTGCATGGACTTTTTCGCTCCGTAAATGTTTCAAAAACAGCTTTAACTGAACTGCAAAAGTTTCCTAAAGCCACCATGTTGGTCCAATTCAAAATCCAGGAGCAGAAAGCCAGTGAGTGAAATGTCATGTGATCAGGTGCAGCCAGTGTTTGTGAGTTTGTGGAAGGGTGTAGCCCGTGTTGGTTTCCTGTTGAATACCTTTTGTGACACTGCCTAGTTGTGCGCCAATCATGGACGACTCCAATGCTAGCAAGCCAAGGACTAGGTAAGGGCCCCAAAGGTACCCCCTAAAAAATGAGACCACACCTTAATCGAAGGACTTTAAACTCAGTGCTACACTCTCTCACGTCACTAGCAATACACCCGTCACGTTTAAAGTAGAGTGAATGAATGCTTATCAAGAGAAGTTAAGAACAGACATATATCTAATGTTTGTAATTCAATAAAAGTGGCAAAATTGAAACATTAATAAGTGCAGAAATGTAACTAATGCAGGATGCTTTTGGAGGGGGCACTAAATGATTTGATGAGTAAACCAATCAGCCACAACATTATGACCACTGACAGGTGAAGTGAATAACATTGATCATATTGGTACTATGTGGTGTTCTGATGGAAAACCTTGGATTTTAACATCCGTGTTGATGAGACTTAGACACCCAAATAAACATTGTCCCACAACAAGCACACTCCCTCATGCAAATGGAAATCCCAAAGGTCACTGGCCTACCCCTGCAGGAAAATGCACCCCACCACATGGAAAAAACATCCAACTATCAGGAACATGTTGAGGAACATGACAATGGCCCAACATGTTGATTTGACCTCCAAATGTCCGACACCCCATTGTGATCAAGCATCAACAGGATGCAGTGGAACAAGTTTGATTGACAGAGGCCCCACTGCACAAGCCAGAGCACCCAAAGGATCCAGTGCCAACGTCCTGGTTCCAGACCCCATAGGACACCCTGAGAGGTCCTCTTGTCCATGCCCAATGGTTCAGCGCATTTTTGAGCGCATAAGGGGGACCAACACAATATTAGGCAGGTGGTCATAATGTTATGCCTGATCGGTGTATAATAATAAGGTAAATCACGTGCAATGTTCTCACCAGATCTCAAGATGATCCGGAGGCTTGTTGTTCTGACCTGACATATTAGTAACACACTTAGTGTTGCCTTAAGTTTGTCACCCTCCTGAACCTTTCGTAGTTATCACTGTTACACTCCAGAGAGCTTCACGAAGAATCTTTATAAGCGTCTTTCTACATTTTGAACACGTCTTCAGCTTAAGATGAGATTATACCGAAGCCTACTTGCTGCATTTTTGACACCTGTCCCACTGGTGCCGTCACATAAAATGACACAGTGAGTCAAGCTCTTCTGCCGGAGTAGTCGCTGCTGCGGCGCATGAAGAGAGTTTTGAGCTGTAAGCGTAAACTCGATTTGTGTCATATCATGGCACACTTCAGAATAAGCTCAGTCAATAGTCTATCACGCTGGCAGCTGCAGGAATGCACACAGAGAAAATGAGGACAAGGGGGAAAAAAGACAGAAAACTCCTGACATGCTGCCAGAACAGAAAGAAGTGAAGTAACATAATCATTCACAGAGCATAAAGGTTTCCCGAAAATTGAGTGTGAAAACCAGCTCGTATGACCGCAGCAGCGACATGCCCTAAATTTCTCTCTCTCTTTCTGCTTTAAGTGCAAGTACAAATGATTATTAATGCATTATTCACAAAACAGAGCCTTCTCCCCCAATTTTCTCCACTGATGTGCATCTTCTCCCTTTGATGATATAACCAAAGTAAGAGGGGAGGGAGTGCAGAAACGGAGGAGTTCAGAGGATGGCTTTTCTCTTGGGAACACAGAGCTCTCATCCCAACGGGAATCCTGCACTCTTCTGAAACAGACTGAATCTTCCTGTGGACCAGGCTCCAAACAGCAGCATTTACATATCACTCATATATCTTCTCTGCCATGACTGCAACCAGACACATCAGTGACACACTTGGCCTGCTTACAGCGCTCATATCCCGCGGCTGGTTTTTCATCAAACAGGTAAACGCTTCGTATTCCTGTGCACGTTACCCCCTTCTTTATCAATAATATTTTTAATTTAAGATTTACATGAAGGCACAAATCTGAAGAATGTTAAAGGCAATTTGAAAAACGACCGGAGAGAATAACCTCAGAATCACCCAGAGAGTTCTTTGAACTCGGGGATCCAGATATGGCAGCGGTAACAATTGGATGAGCGCGCCACGGGGAAGATGAAAGGCAGTCAAACTTGTAGACGTAATAAGTGGGCCGAGGCCTTTCATGATTCATACAGAGGCTTCATCTTATGTTCAGACAAGCTAGTGATCCCAAATGTTGAATAGGCTTATACAGTATCGTTGGATTCTTTGTGAGGCTTAGCAGTGGATGATACAAAGCCAATTAACTTCCTCCCACTGTTTTTGAGTAGGCACATAGAGAGATTTTTAAAAAACAATCCGAATACTTTCAAACACATGAACCTCACACAGAGCTACTCTTAATTCATTTTCACCTCTGACTCATTTAACAGAAGCTATGTGTTTCTACATTTTTTTTCTTTTGAAGGACCAGTTTAACATTTTAGGAAATAATTGCTTTTTTTGCAGAGAGTTAAATGAAAAGATTTATACTAGGTGCATATCTGTGCACTAAATATGAAGCTACAGCCAGGAGACAGTTAGCTTAGCTTAGCATACAGACCAAAAGTTGGAGTTTGTACATAAATATGAATGGGATACAAGGTGTTAATTAGTAAATTTAACAGGTACATGGAGGAGAATTTAGTTACCTCCGGACAGAACCAGGCTAGCTGTTTCCATGCTCCTTGCTTTTTTGCTAAGCTAAGCCAGGCTAAGCTAACTGGCTGGAGACAGTAGATGAATAGGACAGTTAGGTTTCTGTGGGATAGTATGAGTTACTTACCTGCAGTCGGTGCAGTAGGCGATGGTCAGTAGTCTCCAGTTTTAAGAAGCAGATAGACAGAATAGCATTGAAGCTATCCATCAATTCATCCATCCACTTTTACCCAATTTCACAGTGAGGCTGGAGCTTATTACAGCTAACTTATCTGTAAGGGCAAATAGGCAGATGTCCATCGCAGAGCCAACAATGAGACACAGACAGGCAAGAACACCCACATTCACACTTATGGCCAATTTAGAATCACCAATTAGCCTAAACATGTACATGCAAACTCCACACAGAAAGGCCCCAGCCAAGATTCAACCCCAGGACTTCATAGTTGTGAGCCGACAGTACTATCCACTTCTCCATTATGCCGCCCTGCATTGAAGCTATCCATCCATCCATCCATCCTATATCTATACACCACTTAATCCCCAGTAGGGGGCTGGCGTCTATCCCAGCTGACTTCGGGTGAAGGCCGCCAGTCTATCGCAAGGCCACACATAGAGACAGACAACCAAGCACGCTCTCGTTCACACCTGCAGACAATTTAGAATCTACAATCAACTTCAGGATGTCTTTGGACTGTGGGAGGAAGCCGGAGAACCTGGTGAGACCAGCCTAGATTTGATCCCAGGGCCCTCTAGCTCTGAGGCGATCACCGGGCTGCCCTGCATTGAAGCTAGCCACCTAATAAATGGCCGATATATAAAATGAAAGACAAAAGAAATAAATATTAGCTTAAGTGTACATTTATTTTCACTGCTCTACCTTGCTGTGAGACAGCCTTTTCTGATGGGAATTGAAGGAGTTAAATCACTGTCTCCAGAGCCACAACACTCCACTGACAACACTTAGTAATTTTACCTGACAGAACACAGGAGTTGCAAGTCCGTCACACAGTAACAATCAAAAATAATCAATAAACGCCAAGGCAGACGAGCAACTAGTATTTGTTTTCTGTTTTTCTCAATGGAATATGGTGGCCTTGAGGGGAGCATAGAGCAATATTAAACTTCAGCTCCCAATGGGAAAGGGCTGTCTGATGCCAAGGTAGAGTGGAGAAATCAATCATTAGAGGAAACAACAACAGCAACCTCCAGGCTAGCAACTTACCACGCTGAAAATTTCTAATTTTGCAGAGGATTTGGATTGTGCAGTGACACAGACCTGCTTGGTTCTTTATTTGAATAAGGCATTTTAATGACAGCGCTTGCCTCTCTGTGTGCAAATGTTCCACCACAAAATTTGTTACTGTTACTATTTTGAGGGGACACTGTTGCTGCACCCTGGGCTTAGCTCCGCACAGTGTGATTGTGATTGGTTTAAAGAAACACAAGCAAGACAAAGCCATTCCGTGCTGCAGAGTGGTTGGGATATGCAAGACTAAGGACACTTAAACTGTTATGGATTTTTCTAACTGGGCCTTTTTTTCAGGATTTCTGCTTCTCCAAACTGGGGGTGTAGTTAGTAATACACTAACTACTATGGATGAGTACCTCATACAACCCCACATCAAAGAAGCCAAACTACTCCCTTAATGTTTAGCATACAGGCATTGGAGTAGCATCTCTCTTCTAAACTAACTCTCGGCAAAAGAGCAAATGAGCTTTCAAAAGCTGCCTTAAAATGATATCTTCACATCTTTGATAAGGAGGTTTCTTAAAAAGCAGAGCTGGCAAACATAAAGCTGTTTCCTGCCAGTGAAGAAGTTAAGAAAAATCTAATATAGAAGGGAGTAAATGTAGAATTACCTGTCAGATTACATTGTTTTTCCTCTTTTCTCTTCAGATCAGATCCATCTAAAGTTACATGACGGCCATGCTGCTGTCACAGCTAATGTTTGTGTGGAGTGTGCATATGCCTTGGGAGAAGGATGTGAGCAATAAATAGATTAAAGTGTGTAATGGCCCAATAACCACCCCTGCACTTCCCCACCATGCACGGGTGATTCACTTAAAAAAAAAGACGACAGCTGTTGGGTAAGGCCAGAATGTTTGGTTGAGTAAGAAGATGGTTGTATACATGTAAATCTGTAATTGTGTTTGTACAAGTAAATGACTAATAGCCAAGAAACAGAAAAACATGTTGTATTAAAATGTGGATTTAAATGTAAGCATAAGTGTGAAAGTGTGCATGGATATGAACCTGTGTGCACTCTGTGTGTGCCAGTGTGCATGTGTCTTATAGGAAGCAGTCACAGGGCTGCTGACGGCTCCATAAAGGAGTCTTTGAATGGCTTGGCTCTGGTAAATTCATAGCAGATGTGAGGGAAAGAATATCCACCCAGGTTGAGTGGCCCTTCACTGCGAAGGCGACATGAGTCCAATCCAGGGGAGGCAGACGGACGGCAGACAGGAGCCAGGAGACACACACACACACTCACACACTCACACACACACATTGGGCAAACTCCAATCAGCCAGGAGGGAACTCTGCACGGCACTAAGCAGGAGACAGGAGTTTTTCTTTGAACCACTCTGGCTTTCAAATTGAAAATAATTCTCGCTTTTATTCCCGACAGGAAAAAAACGGGGAAAAAAAAGCTTTGAGTTGCTCCGTGTTGCTCTTCGGGCAGGTTTTCCACTCGAGTGTACAAGTTCAGGCCAGGTGTGTGCTTCAGGGATGGCCTCCACAAACTGGATCGAGCCTCCCGGTTCCCTCTGGACCCAGGGAGTCTGGAGCGCTCCGGGGCCAGGCTTTATGCCACCTTTCCTGGCTCTTACTGACGCCAGAGGAGGGGTGGAGAGAGACTGGCGCCTCACCGCCAATTAACATCCTCTCACACTGAGAGCACGGCCAGGTAACACATGATAGGCCTGAGTCCTTCTGGCGGAGAGCTTGGCAGACAGTTAGGTGGGGTGACACTCATTAGCTTATCCATGCGCCGGACATCTGTCAGTCATACGACCCGAGGCAAGTGCTTTTTCAAACGTTGGGAGCCACTGGTGGGTCACAGCAATAAAACAAGATGTGAGATTATGTGTGAGAGGATTCTAACAGAACACAATAATATTGTTTGTGAAAGTGAAAGAGGGGAAAGAGGGACAGATCCAATGTGGATATTAGGTGTGACAGCATTTTTTTAAAATCTCCAAACTATAAATAAAGTAAAAATCTAAATACAGTTTTCATTCGTGCCTCATGTTAAAACCTTCATTTGTATTTTTTAAAAATTAAACTGGACAAATGTGAAAAAGTTCCCTGCTCCGTCAGCAAAACCAGCTTTAATTGAAAGTAGCCTGGAACATTTATCGCATGGGGGGCACTGAGGCTCATTCACACACTTTCTGCCTCCTACAGGCAATTGCAACTGATAGATGGCTGGTTTGGCTTTATTACCTGCGTTGCTATAAACAAGGTGTACGTACAATGAGCTTTTTTTAGTTTAAAGTGATGAGGGAATCCATGTGCCAGCTCATAAACGAGGCCCCAGCACTTTGTATCCGGAGGCGATTGGTAAACACAACATGAGCTCAGTCCCGCTTGTAAACTGCAGCGCCGAGTGTGACCACAATGCAAAAAGCTGCAGCGGTGTCAGGATTTATATCAACAAAAACACATCCATACTAACAAACTGTAACCGAGGGCAGTATCATATGATAAGGACAGCTTAAAAAAAACACAGAACAAGACGGGTGGAAGTTGGGTATTACCCCCTAGTTTCCCTGCCTCTGGGTAGGTCTTTGTTGTCCTTAGCCAGTGGACAGAGGTGATCTTGCATGCAAGGGTGCTTCTGGAAAACCTGACTCTGGAGAGTAAGCAGATTTCTCTGTAAGCAATACGCCCTCCTCTGTGTGCGAGGGCAGCGGGCACTTTGTCTGTAACTCAGGCTGTTCCATCTGACTGCAACTGAAAACAAACAGCAAGAGGGGAAGTTTCACACCCCGAGCACCTCATAAGCAGATGAATTACTCCACATCTCCTGTCTTCTTTTACTATTCTGTGCATTTGTTTGTCTTTTCCCTTCATTATTCTGACATCCGCCTGTCTCTCACTCTGTAATCACGCTATTCTCTCCTCGCTCCACACTCAGATGAACCTCGGGTGATAGACAAAGCTGGGGTGGCTGGCCGGCGGGCATCGCTTTCACTTTTAATTAAAACTTCACACCCAAATAAATGCAGCCGAATATCACACCCACTCATATCGCCTTATGAAAAGAGCCCGCCGGGGCCAGATGTTTGCCTTAGCGAGGATAAATATCTAAGTGGCAGCTTTCTCTGTAAGGGAATCTGCTCCCTCTGTCGTTTTGTCGGATTAGCTGGGGTAAGGAAAACATGAGGATCGTGTTCCGTGCGTTTCCCACTCACTGGCTGCTCAGCATAAACACTATGAGTTCTTGGCCTCCCTCACATCCGCCTCCTCAGCTCCTCCACCTCTCTCCGCGGCCCCTGGGGTTCCAGCATGGGGTTTGTTTTAGTAGCTACAGCCCCAGAAGAGTGTTTGGTTGTGTTGTGTGTCACACCGGGTGAGTGTTTGATTATGTTGAGTGTTACACGGCGATGGTGTGCATGAGCAGGGAGGCGGAGGGGTGGTCGTTGTGGGGAGATGCTAATCCCTCTTCTGCTTTGTCCTCTGCTGCACAGCTTTAGTCTTTGCAGGACACTTCACACTGAAACTGTGGAGGAATTCATGAAGCTGCAGCTGGGTGAGAGTCTCATAGTTGTCTATGCAGAAGAAAGAGAAACAAAGGATGTATCAAGAACACCACGTTATCTAGAGGCCATGCTTCCACCATGAGGTAGATTTTCTCTAACATGATAAATCAGAGTCCAATGGTTTCCTCGTCACCAATTTCAAGAAAAGACAAAAACCAGCAATGGACTGATCCTACCAATTTGTCTGTGTATCCAAAGTCTGACTGCCTTCTTGTTCCTCCGTTCATTATGAAGAATGTGACTGTTTGAGTCTGTAATTTGCTACTGTAAATAGAACCAAATGTGAGTTAACAAGTGCCCAATTGACTCCTGTTTGAGTAACATTTGCTAAAAAACTACAGTGGCCTGTTTTAGGAACGAATTACATAAAAAATGTAAGAGAATACCGTCAACATTTGTCAAGGATTTTACGTTATTAGCGGTAACATGGTGCTGAGAGCCAAAGACAAGCTGGAGACGGTCTTAAAGTACTAAGAGATCAACTATTGCACTGTTGGTTTTGATCTTTTCGAATCATCGTGGATAATAAAATATGCAGTATTAGAGGTATTTTTGTTGGAAATTAGTTGCACACTTTTCTAATGAGTAAGCCTTCTTTCGCCCTGTTTGGCTGTGTTTTGGAGGCCAGGCTGCAGCACGGAGCACCTGGCCCAGTTGGGTTCTGGTTTGGGGCTACACGCTGGCCCCACTAATAGGCACTTGAGCCCCCCCCCACATCCGCCTGGTACCATGTTCCACTTAATGAGGCTCTACCCTGGGCTGTAAACAAGCCCAGATGCAACCCCAAAACACACACAGGAAATGTCTCATGACCATAACAACACAAGGATCCTGCCAGCTCATGCATGATGGGGTGTGAACAGGAAGGCTGATCCTTGCAGGTTTTTCTCCCGCTCAGCTCCACAAGCACTTATTATCCTGAGGGAAAGGGCTGCATGTGGTGCTTCTGCTCCAGCTCGGGCTCTGCATGCCAAATCCTCGCCGTCCGCCAAGATCATCACAGACCGTTGCCTCACTCCTTTTCCACAGCCTACAGTTACAGTATGTACACAAACCACAGTTTATTCAGCACTGTGTTAGACCTGGCATGTCAGCTCTGACACGCCACAATAGGAACAATGTCTGCTTCCACACAAAGAGGATCTCTCATACAACAAGGTTTTTATTTTACTTGTAGGGGGGCTGAGACCTTGACAAAAGGTCCAGTGTTGGAGTGAGTGCCGCCCCAGCTGGTTCCCTTTACTACACAGACTGGCTAATGTACAGTGATCAGCCTGAGTCAACAGTGCTGGCCGGAAAAAGGCCTTAATTGATGATAGGAAAGTTTTTGGGCTAAATGTGTTTGAACTGCCCCGAAATGTCCCGTTGAATTTTCTGTCTCATTTTATTCACAAAATACAAATAATCCTGGACAGCCTCAGCGGATGCTTACACAATTTGCAGAAAAGTTAATTAACCTGTTCATTCGGAGAAACTACGAACAGAAACCAGGACTGAGAAAGCACTGTTTGGGATACAAAGGGGACACACTCCAACCTTTACATGCACACACACACACACATTCACAGGCACTAAAACAAACACACGACATCTATTCAATTAGCCAATTCAGTCTGGTGGAGTAAAACCACTCCTCTGTTCATTGTGCCCCGCTAGCTCATGCTAGTTTTAAAGTAGTCATTCAACTTTTTGTGAAACTGTCTACTTTTCCAGGAGTTAGAAGACAAATGCCACCGATGCCACCCTTATGTCTAAGCACAAGATATAAGGCCACCACCATCAGCTGGTTAGCTTAGCTTAGCATAAAGCGTGGAAACAGCTAGCCCTGCTATGTGACAAAATCCACCGGACAACGCATCTAAAGTTCGCTAATTAACATGTAAAATCATGTTTATTTAATTTGTACAAAAAGTTAGTGCATATAATGCCCCGTGAAACCACAAGTTGACTTTAAAATCAGGTTTGGCTGCAGCTTCATGAGAGTGGCACCAGTTTTCTGTACTTCTTGGCAAGAAAGCGAGTAAATTGCTGAAAAAAAAACAAGTTTCACGTCAGAAAGACAGCAGACTGTTAGCTTTGCACAAAGACTAGAGACATGCATGGGTAAGCAGCTAACCTGGGCCTTTTTAAAGGTTTTAAAAAGACTGCATATGAGCACCTCTAAAGCAACATAATGTTTTTTATACTTTCTGGGGGGTGCACTATGAAATGAGATTAATGGGTTAGAAGATCTCAATGTCTTGAAGGTGGCTTTCTTAACCTGCTAGATCACCATGGCAACTGATGCTACACAGCCAACCTGCTCTGGATGAGTTTCTGTTCAGACTTAAATCGGCTGCAAGAAGTACCACCCTTCCACCAGTACTCTTCCTGATGATATTCTCTATAAGCAGCACAGATTCTCAACCGAGGAAACATGTTATATCTGCAAACCTGTTGATCTGTACACTAGAAATTCCATTGAAGGCAGCTGTGCAGTTACAGTAGCGCAAACAGTGTACATTGTGTTGCTACATGCATTCAGTTTGTGAGGCAGAAAACACATAAAACATGTTTTAATTCTTGGTCCTGATTTGTTGCCAGGTCAGTTTTACACAAATAGAACATCGATGCGAAAATTGATTAGTGTATTTGTATTTACCACGGAGAATATTCAATCCACAACATTGAATTCACTTTGAAGTTTTGCCCAAAACTGAAGTGATTTCTCTCCTCCTTTATTATGGGACAGTGTCAGACCTAAATGCACTTAATATCATGTTTAAATGTGAAGGTGTCAAGCTAGACATAAGCAGCTGCATTGAGAGTGGACTAAGCAATGCAATACACTATTAACAGTTTTCTACCAGCGTTCCTCTCTTGCATCAGTTCCTGTAACAGTGCTTTTTATGTTCCTCATGAATCTCCATTAAAACAACCTGTTGACTAAAGTCGGCAGCACACGACTGGTCCATTTTGTGTAGAAGATGGCTCAAATGACACATCAAATGCCCCCTTTTTATAGGAGCGTGCACAGATCCTGATGAAGAAAACCTTTGTTAACAAAGAAAGTTGATAACTACCATTGTGATACCTATTATTTCTGGGGTTTCAGGTTTTGTCAAGACAGCTAACACAAAGATAGCCTGAATTTGTCAAACCTAACCTGGTTGGTAGTACACCACTCCGGTTTGTGTATGGATTGAAAAACAAGACGTGGCACTAGTAGAGTTTTAGAAGTGTTGAAGGTGATGGTTTATGTTTCCACTTCCTCTTTATGCTAAGCTAAGCTAATTATCTGCTGACTGTAGCTTTGTGAATAACACATGGACCAGAGAGAGGCCTCCATCTTCTCATCTAACTTTCAGCAAGAACCTGAATAAGCATATTTCCAAAAATAAGACCAACTTCTACCCTCGCAGACAGTCACTGGCTTCCTTTGTCTTTGCAAATGTTAAATGATGAAGTGATTACAGGCAGCGACGGAGTCAGCAGTGCCACAGTGCCAAGTTTGCAGAGCACACATCGTCTGAAAACGTCGTGAATCAAAACAGTCAATATGAAACACAAGTAAAGTCAAAAAAGAGGGAAAAAAGGCAGACAAGAACAAACTTCAAAACTCCAAATCAAAGAGTGTGAAATGCAACGGAGAATAGCAGATCCTTACTGAGCCCGGGGCTGGGGTGGGAGGGGAGGATCAGTGCGTGGGGGGAGTAGGGATGTGCCTCCTTTCTCAGAACACAGAGCCGAGGGGTGAGCCTTTGATGGCGGAGCGTGACATGAGCACATTTAGGATGGGGGTGCAGCAGCAGTGTGACAGCAGACCCACTTGCCAAACGACGGAGCTCTGGATCTGAGCGGGTCTGATCCATTTCGGTACCTGTTGACAGATAATTTGGGTCAAAACTGTGACTGTCCTGCTTCCACTGACCCACTGGAGCTCTTCCACTTGTCTTGAAACGCTAGACCCAAGCTTTCATTTCCCAGCGTTTGCACAGCGGCACAGATTCAGATGTCGAATCTTGCCTGCTGTTGGATTTGTGTGACCCTTTATTTATTCAGTCAATGGCACAAACAAACCACAGGGGTTTAAGGATGTTCAGGAGGGCCGGAGCAGGTTTCAGGGCCGAGCTTAGACTCCCACATCCTGTCCATTTCCACTCCCTCCCTTTAGAGTGTCTGTAAAAGCAGTCCTTGCATGGGTTTGTGTTCTTTGTTGATGCTGTTTTCACATTTTTTTTTCGTCCTTTGTAACTCCTGCTCCCTCTCTTTTTCTCTGGGGAGAGACTCTTTGGTACAAGAGATTAGAGTGGGTGCTGCCTAGCAACTGAATAAAAATGGCAGCTACAAAAGGGGCGCTCTCACTCTCCAACGTCTGACCTACATAATCCCAAGCCTCTGATCGTGCAACATAACAACATGATGAAAGGCCTGCTGTGATTTAACCCTCAAACAAATACTTGCCATCGCTGACCCCTTCGCTCAAAGAGCGAGCTCGCATGCTGCAGAACACCAAAGGGTGACTTCTGAAATCTTGACGGTGCCTAATTAGAAAGGAAGAAGAGGCCGTGAACGCTATTGGAAATGAGATGAATGTATTTGAGGAGATGGCAGCAGAGTGGCAAAGGAGATTAACAGTGATCACAGCAATGCTGTTGGCTTCAGAGAGCGAGAGCGAGCGGTGGAACCTCCCTCTGTTCCCTGATTCATCTCTCCTTCAGCCACAGGCAGACGGAGCACAGGAATGAGTACAGAGGGATGAGAAAGCTTTACTTCTCTGTCTTCTGCTTATTGATCAAAGGACGTGAAAAAACAAAAAAAAAGATACAGTAAAAAGCTGGAAACTTCTTCTCAAAACTTTCACTTTCTGCACAGTGCTCCTAGTATAATCTGCCTGGTGTTTACTCCACCTTCTTTTCAACCGTTTTGACCTTACTTACAATACTAACAATACTTCATTTATCTAAGCGCAGTCATTTTTTGCAAAAAATAAAAGAGATCCAGGTGTCAAAGACTGTTCAAAAACACAAAACTAGAATGTCAGTCTAGTGGTGTCAAAGTGTCTGAAAAGGTCACTTTCTATAATGTGTAAAGTTTTTAGTAAAACCACTTGTTTGTCTGCTTTAGTCACCTTGAAAAGTATATACTATAGTGCCTATAGTACAGAAACCCACTGTATCACTATTTTATCACATATATATGTATATATTAGCTGATAGAGACAAAACAATAAAAGAAAATAGAAAGACAATAATAAATTGTCCTATAAACCGATCAGGCGTAACATTATGACCACCTGCCTAATATTGTGTTGGTCCCCCTTATGTCCTCAGAAATGCTCTGAACCATTGGGCATGGACAAGAGGACCTCTCAGGGTGTCCTATGGGGTCTGGAACCAGGACGTTTGCACTGGATCCTTTGGGTACTCTGGCTTGTGCAGTGGGGCCTCTGTCCATCAAACTTGTTCCACTGCATCCTGTTGATGCTTGATCAGAATGGGGTGTAGGAAGTTTGGAGGTCAAATCAACATGTTGAGCCATTGTCATGTTCCTCAACATGTTCCTGATTGTTTGATGTTGTTTCCATGTGGTGGGGTGCATTTTCCTGCAGGGGTAGGCCAGTGACATTTGGGATTTCCATTTGCATGAGGGAGTGTGTTTGTTGTGGGACAATATTTATTTGGGTGTCTAAGTCTCATCAACATGGATGTTAAAATCCAAGGTTTTCCATCAGAACACCACATAGTACCAATATGATCAATGTTATTTACTTCACCTGTCAGTGGTCATGATGTTGTGGCAGATCAATATATATATGTGTGCAAATTGGTGCATTTCTTGATCACAAAAGATCCGTTTCAAGCAGTAATTTCTTGCTACTTTACAGGAAACTGTTCTGTCTTAATCAACAGTGAATATACAGTGTCGTGGTATAAACATACAGTATAGTATAAAATTACTGCACAGTCGCTGCTGTTTCCTGCCTCTCTTTTAAACTAAACATCCATCCTACACTGTCAGTATTTATAAAACTAGTGTTCAAGACTTGCAGTAAGCAAGGAATTCATATAAACCAAACCCTGATCATAAGGGAATGTATGATCAGGAAAAGTAGCAGGTGGCATCTTATATATATAAATATAAGATGCCACCTGCTACTTTTCCTGAAATGTGTACCACTGCTTAAAAGAATATTTTATATGTCTTGAAACGAGTGTGAAGGGAATCTGTAAGTGTTTGTTCACTGAAGTTTAAGTCTTGGTTTGAGTCCCTTTTGGCTGATGTTTAATTTATGGTTCACTCCTATTTATATTCAGTTCTTCATCTTCACATTTCAACCCAAAGTTGAAGTAATGAAGTCTGGACACTGACTGGACATTTAGCTCATATTAAGTACAGTCACAGCTTACATTCTTCAGTCTGTTACTGAGATGTGATACTTTACTGTTTTAAAGTGACCTAAACCTCTAGTTGGGTGAAGATGCATGTCTTTTCAATCCGATTCTATTGAATCAAAGGTCACTTCTCCGATCCGCTGCAACAGTTTGAGATAAAGAAAAATGAGAAATTGCATTCAGAGATGGATATCTGTATAGAAACTGTTGATAAGTTTGTTGCTGCCGATTACAAAACATGTGTTTTGAATAGTATGAACACCATCAAGCATTTCCTCTGCACTACTGAAATTCCAAGACACTGAACAATCCACTGTGCTCCAACATGGACTTTTAATCTCTCAGCCTGTCGAACTTTCATATCATTGGCTTGATGAATGCTGCAGAAAAATTCCAGCTGCTGTATCTCTTCAGCCACTTGACACTGTATCCTCAACTTCAACAAGAAGTCACTGTAAAGCCAAGTTCTCTGACTGAGTCTTCACCCCTGCAGTGGGTTCTTCCCAGAGATCGCCACGTAAATGGTAATATCTGCATAATGACATGAGTCAGCATGCATGTGTAACTGTGTGATTTTTGTGCTTGTTTGTGTCTTGTTCTAGCAGTCGAGACGGCAGCGGCGTACTGGGCGTCTGATTGGAGTCCGGTTGCGAGGAGTGGTGAGCTGTGTGAACTCTGGTGCTCTCTGACTGCCGCATTTTCATGGAAAGCATCTCTTTGGGGGCCTGCAGGTTTTCAATACGCTCATTTACACATCAAAACAGCACAGGAAAGGGATAGTGCTCAAGGGGGGGTGAGGGGACTGCGGGGAGGAGGGAGGGCAGGGTAATGAAGGATGCTTTATTTTCTCTTTTTTACCCTCAGGGGTGGGCAGGGGTTTAAGTCTACGAGGGAGGCGCATTGATGCCATAATGATCGCCTTTAATCAGACCCATGACCAGATGGAGGGATTTCTCCTCGGCAGACAAAAACATGGTGTCAGCAGCTAAAGCGGGGTAACTGCTGAGGTGTTTCCACGCCTGTTTAATCAAAAACAAATTGTACAAATCCTGGGTAAATAGACCTGTTCTGTGTCGCTTTAGAATCAATAAATATAGCTGGGCTCGCAGTGAACACAATGAAATGTTCCCGAGGAGCCTATAAGGAAAAGTGTTGCCTTTTCTGGGAGTAGTCTCACTTTTGGCCCAGACAAACTCGCTGCACAGCGCGACTGACCCTCACACTATTTAACCTCCTGAGCCAGAGGAGAAGAAAAACAGCGCGGAGGCTCTGCCAAACTAAATCTTTTCGAGTGAGACCGAGCTTACTTACTCCTGAAATTGGGCATTACTGGAGATGGGGTGGGGTCTTCGTCAAAACAAGCTCAGTGTTGATTGGCTGGCGCTGCTCCAGCACTGCAGACCTCAGGTGTGTGTGTGTGTGTGAAGGGAAGGTGTTCCCGGCAGCCACATCTCTGGCGCCAAACGAACCACAGCTCAAACAAACTCTGCTTTAGGAATGAACCTTTTCTTTCTTGCCTCTATCTGACGCTCTGAGCTGTGTGATTCCTTTCCTCTGCGAAAGAGAGGGAGAGGCTAAAAATAGCTGTCAGTGACCTGGAAATGTAGCGATAGAATTCATATTTGTGGAAAAAGAAACACAGCAAAGACATCCTGTTGCTGCTATTACAAGTCATTTCTGTTGACCTTTGTGATTTTTTAGAACCTATCTTAGTCATATTCAGCAATACATGGAACATTTTAAATAAAAGAGACAGACAGGGTAAGAAAATCAAGAAAAAAAAACTGCTGAGGAGGAAAAAATTTTAAAGAAAACACTGCCCTCTGTGCTGCACCCGTGTGCTTAACCCCTCTGCAGCTACCTTCCTATCTAATCAGTGCCGCTCAGTGCAGGTGGGACGCGCTGGTTTGTGTCTCACGCAGCAAGTGTTTGGCCTCTCTGGGTCGTGTCACTGGAGTGTAAACTGGGGAGGAAGCACGCGCCCCCGTTCAGGCGCCCATGAACTGGAACATGTGGCTGAAACACCACCAGTCGAGACTCTGGCTGCGAGCGCGCTCCAAGCAAAACACCCCCTTTTTAATAGTTAAATGTGATCCACACAGTGTCAGAGTCCAGGACTGGCTGCGCTCGCCTGCCAAGCCGTGGACGACGTCTACAATGGCTGAGTAATGAAAACAGAAAAAAGGGGAGGATACTGGTAGTTAACCCACATCTTGTTCTGGAAAAGGAAGGAATAAGTAATTGAAGTTAACTGAGGCGTTGCACCGATCCACACTACACTGCACCGGGGTGGAAATGTGGTTAATTTACTACTGAGACATAATGCATCTTTGATTCAAACTGGTGTGTGTCTGTGTTGTAAAGTGTGCATGGAACAAGCTGTAGTACATGAATCTTGGTTTAACTCCGCTGGAATGCAAATGGGGGGAAAAATGAAAACAGAACAACTTTTAACCTCTGGAGATGTCAGCGAGCACACGCCTGGTTCACCCGGCTGACGTTCCAGTAATGTAATGAAAACAAGCTCCTGGTCATCACAATTTTTCCAAACTATCATTCCCATGTGTTGCTGCGGCTGCTGCTGCTGGTGACACGGCACACAATTACACACAGACATAATAAACAATCAGCTCCACCGGCTGTCAAACACTCTAATTTCCACTGTGTGAGGCTACAATTTACGTTGGCACTTAAATTGTTAAAGTCCCGTAATGTAAGAGCTATTTATTCTCACTTTTTTATGGACCATCTGAGGACAAGGTGGCTCTTGTGCATAATAAAACTGACTTTATTACGAAAAAGTTACTTGCAAGAAATAACTTGGTGTTTATTTAATGAAAATAATGTTATGCATTCTTTCTCTCTGAATCAGCCAGTGATTATTAATACCTCAGGTTTCTAAAGGACTAAAGGTATTGTTTCTTTATTTAAAAAAAGCCTTGTGCAGCAGAATTCCCTTAATTTATATCAGAAATGCAGCTTCCAAGCACCGCAAACCACACATAAACTTGAATATTAATAAACCATCTACTCAGTGAGCTACCACAATTCTGAGTGCCTGTGCTAAACTTAAATCTGTCAGTGAAACCATGCAATAAGGCTGAAATCCACTTCACATTTGTCCTCCCAGATCAAAGTGCTGAGTGTTTGCATGAGGATCAAATGGAGCAGCGAGAGGGCAACAACAGCGACAGTGTGGAGGGATTAAAACAGCCATTAATTAAATATATTCCTCCGCATACTGCTCCTGCATTTTTAAGCCGATGATGCAAGCATTAATACTTGCCACGGTTTGTCACTCCATTCATCAGCGATTCTCTTTGAGGATTATTGTCGGGGACGCCTCTGGGACGTAGCATGCACTGGGAAGGCAACACACTGTGGCGGGAATCCTGCTGTAAAAAAAAAAAAAAACTCCCAGGAGAAGAATGGCAGCGAAGCTAGGCTGGGGCGAACAATCATTTGCTGCTATTAAAACTCAGGATTGTTAAAACGGTTGCACAATCGCTGTAGCAGATACCAAAATAACAACAAGGCAAGAAAGTTGAACGTGAATTCCACAAATTTATTATCCTCCAAAAGGCCAAAACCAGAGTTCTTATAAAAGGCACTTAATTTCCCCTTGACCTTTAATAAATGTATCTAAACAACAAATCCGGTAAGAGCCAAGGTGAGCTTTAAATTAAATATATTTACAATAAATAAAACATTTATACAGATTTATACAGTTAATCATGCCACTTGAAGGGAGGAGAACAGACTAATATTTCCCAAGATACCTCCCATAACAGTCTTTTTTCTTTTTTGCTTTGCAACACTGGGCATGTCTACTGCACAGAACACTATGGACAGCAAAATATGGGTAACAATACTGAACATTTCCCTTTATGCACTGAATACTGTTTATATAGTTTCTCATAGTGACGCCTGTACCTGTGTGTCCCTTGGCAGCAGCAGAGAAGTGACTGACAGTTCAATTCAAACACTCATCTTCTCTATAAAGTCTTTTAGCAGCTCCTTACACAGGGCATAGGTGTGTGTTTGTTTGTGTGTGTGTGTGTGTGTGTGTGTGTGTGTGTGTTCCCTCTCAGACATGTGTGGGGTTGTCTGAGTGCAGGTCAGTCTTGGCCATGTGCAGAACCACAGCAGGAGATTTGTAGTGGCAGTGCGTGCTGCCGCAGCTCACGCCGCTGCACGGTTTCCTACTACTAGTCCTGTCCGCCAGCTTCCTGCTGCACAGGCCCTGCCAGGTCTGCAGGGTCTTAGAGCTCCACACCCACACCCCGCTGGTGATGCCCACCACCAGCGACATGAAGATCTTCAGCATGAAGACGGCCACCGTTGGCACCGACGTCTGCAGCGAGCAGTCGCTGCTGTGGCCGTTGAAAGATCCACACTTCATCTGCAGCCCCCTCAGCTTCCAGTAGTCCATGTTGAGCCTCTCGTAGAAGTAGCAGACTATGACGCAGGTGGCCGGCACCGTGTAGAGGATGGAGTAGATGCCGATTTTCACCATCAGCTTCTCCAGCTTCTCTGTGTTGGTGCCTTCCGTCTTCATCACTTTCCGGATGTGGAACAGAGCCACAAAGCCCGTGAGGATGAAGGACGTACCGATGATCAGGTAGCAGGACAGAGGGATGAGGACAAAGCCGGTGAGCGCCCCAGAGTCCATGCTTCCTACATAACACAACCCCGTCAGCTCATCTCCTGCCACCTTCCTCATTGTGAGGATGATGATAGTCTTGAGAGCAGGGATGCCCCAAGCAGCCATGTGGAAGTAGTTGCTGTGGGCTTCAATAGCCTCGTGGCCCCACTTCTTCCCTGCAGCCAGGAACCAGGTGAGGGTGAGGATGACCCACCAGATGGAGGAGGCCATGCCAAAGTAGTAGAGGATGAGGAAGACGATGGTGCAGCCGGTGGACTCCAGCCCCTCCTGGATGATGTACAGCTCACCATGCTCGCGGTCGCAGGCGATGTTCTCAGCTCCGGCCACTGAGCGGATGATGAAGGCCACTGAGTAGACATTGTAGCACATGGAGAGGAAAATGATGGGCCGCTCAGGGTACTGGAAGCGGTGAGGCTCCAGGAGGAAGGTCAGGACGGTGAAGGCGGTGGAGACGAAGCACAGGATGGACCACACCGTCATCCAAATGAAGGCAAAGTCTTTGTCCTGCCTGGACCAGAAGACGTCCACGGCGGGGGAGCAGCGAGGAGCACACGACTGGCTCTTCTCCACAAACTGGAACTTGTCCGGGTTCTCGCAGGAGCCCATGCTGCCTGGTGAGCGGTTGCTGCTGGTGCCCGGCTGCCGGGGCCGAGGGGGCACTGGGAGCATGCCTTCGCCTTTCTTCCCCTCCGTCCGGGTCTCGTTCTCGGGGGCCTCCATGCACAGGGCGTTGGGGTCGTTCCTGGTGGGCAGCTTGGAGCAGTCGAGCGAGTCGGGCCAGGTGTAGCTGAACTTCTTCATGATGGGGGCACACCTCTCCCTGGCCTGCTCGCACATGGGTCTGCAGGCGGGGATGGAGGTCGACACTTTGTCCGTGCACATGGGGGCGTAGAGGGAGCAGAGGAAGAAGCGGAGGTGCACGTCGCAGCCGTAAGCCACCAGAGGGGCGAACTCGTTGAGCTTGATGGCAGCCTCCTTCTGGTCGTCGTGGTCCATGAAGTTGGGCATGCGGGTCAGGTTGTAGCCGATCCCCTCGCACATGGGGATCACGATGGGCTCGCACTTGGCCGGTCTGCCTCGCTCCAGGTCGTAGGAGCCGATCTCGAAGCTGGAGCCAGAAATAACCAGCAGACACCACAGAAAAATCACCACCTTCAACGGACAACCGTCCATGCTCATTATTCTTCAGTCAAAAGCTCTGTCTTTTAAAAAAAATGATCATGAAAAGAGTGGAGGAAAAAAGAAAAGAAAAGAAAAAACACCCGTGCTCGGAGCTATTTCCCCATGCTGAAGGCGAATTTAGCGGCGCTCCGTTAGAAAATCTCTCCGTTCAGAAGACACAGCTGCACACAGAAAGTAGCAAACTGATTATTTAGCCTTGAATTGGAACGATTACTCCCAGCGACAGTCGAGATAAAAGGTCCGTAACTAAAGCGTGACAGTCGGAAACTTCGATAAACAACGGAGGGGAACCATCGAGCTGTGCGTAAATCCTCCGAGCGACGCACGGCGGAGAGGAAAGGCGGCTGTCGGCGCGGTTTGTTGCGGCTCCAGATGGCTGCTGCTGGCTGTTTGTCGGCTCCGGCTCTTAGTCCTCCGCTTTCAGGCTCGACACTGAAGTTTGAAAGCCGCTCAGTGGGACTTCAGTCCGGGGGAGACAGACAGGAGGAGGGGGAGGAGGAGGGTGGGCGCTCCGTGACGCTCACATTTCAACGCGAGCACCACACAAGGAAAATTATCAGACAGATGCTGGAGGATGGTCAAATACCTCTGACATTTCTGCCCTGAATAGTACTCTTAGAGGCTTTGCTTGAGTAAAAGCAGCCGTGCCACCGTATTTAAAGCTCTTTTGCAGTCAAAACTGCTGCAATCACGAGAAAAACTGCGCAAGCTTCAACAGCAAAATGAACTTTATGCATCAAAAATACTCTTTAGGTGGTGCAGTATGCCACTTACTCAACTCTTGCACTCATTTTACATGTTAATTAGGAGAATCAAGCACCTTAGTCGGTGTAAATACAAAGATTGCACCCAAAAGAACACAAAATACAACACTAAAAAATGCTCCCTAGACTCTGATACTGACTGTTAATAATACTGATAACACTCCAAGTGCCATTTCTTTGTATGTTAAATACTTTTGCTGCTTTTTGTCAGTATATTTACAAAGTAACATTTTGAATCCAAGTCTTACAGTTTATTTCGCAGAATGTCCTCCATTCACATCTTTTATTTAGGAAGCAATACCACAATGTGAAAAAAACACTATGTATAAAAGTCCTGCACTCAAAGCTATTCTTGACAATGAGCAGGGCCGTATTAACTTTAAAAGGGGCCCTAGGGGCTAAAATACGCTGTGGGGCCCCCAACTTACCCCCCACTCATTCTGCAGTCTCCAGCTTGTAAGCGAAATGCAAATACCCCCTCTAGTGAATATTACTTTTCTTTTTTACCTTGTTAACATGCTCATAAGGTGTTTTTTTTAATGCCGTGAGACATACTGTGAGTGAAAGAAGCCATAAACACCATGGCTGAGTATTTCCACCGTGTAACTGCAGTGTACCAATGACAGTTTAAAAAAATTCAGTTTTATATGTCAGAAACCTAAAGAACCAATGCAGCCAACTGTATGTTGAGGCTTTCCATATCCTTCTTCTTCTTCAGAATCAGTTTCTGGTTCAA
Source organism: Dascyllus trimaculatus (assembly GCA_024666655.1). NCBI lineage: Eukaryota > Metazoa > Chordata > Actinopteri > Pomacentridae > Dascyllus > Dascyllus trimaculatus. The sequence goes on from CM045453.1 coordinate 26,531,478, forward strand.
ACATATGGTTGAATTACTCCAATGTTGCATGTTGCCATTGCATAGTGTGGAGTAGCTTTACAGTGTTTGAGCAGTTATAGGTGAGCTGGTGTGCTTGGATGGGTGGGTGGAAACAAAGACGAGGACTTCACAGAGCTGCACAGTCCAGCGAAAGCAATGATGTAGTGTTGCATTCAAGCCATTTTAAGGTAGGAAAGGATTATTTTGATGAAAATAAACCTCAAACGAACTTAAACTGAAACTAAATATATAACTTCCATCCACAAAGATACGGTTTTAGAGGTTAAATCAACAATCAGAATGAGGCTTTAAGAAATCTGCAAGTATAATATTAACTTAAAGACTATTATTAGAACACGCATAAAGAAGAAGCTGCACTGCACAGAGCAAAGAGCACCGAAGATGAATGCATAGTTGGAAAAATGAGCCTTTGGAGCCTTCATCGTCATTGTCTGCATGGTCCAGTTGGCATCCTGTCTTGCGTGACAGACAGCAAAATCAGCAAAGGAACTTAAATAACAAACAATGGTGGAAAATAACTTATTATTACTTATTATTCAAGTAATGTGCTTAAGTACAAATTTAAGTTCTTGTATTTTACCTCAGCATTTCAATACCTGCACTATACTACATTTCTTAGGGATTGTACTTTCTATTTTACTACATTCATGTTTTAAATGTAAACTGTTTTAGTTACCTTAAGACAAATATTTTGCACATTATAAAACTGCATATAGTTCAAACTAACTCCACCTGCAGCAGCTACAACAGTAACAAGCTGCTGACACACTGATGATTCACTATTAATAATCTAATGATGTCATATATTGCATTATATTAGTCAGAGGGATCAAACCAGTAGTTTTACTGTAACACTGCTGGATTTTTCATTAGTGTTGGTACTTTGACAAAAGCCAAGCTCATTATGCAGCAGATTGGCCTTTGTCATATTTCAATATATGAACCCACTGAGTTATTATTTCAGGTGCGCTGTCATGCAAACAGCAGTTTATGCTCTGAGCAGCATTTAATTTGCACAGGAACCGTAGATGTTGGACGCAATATAGCAGATTAAAAGTATAAAATAACGTAGCTACTTGTTGTAGTACACAGTTGAGTAGTTAAATTTACTGTATTACGGACTCGTATTGCATATAGGATAAAATCTTAATCTGCAACATAACCACATCTGTCAAATCAATGTAGCAAGTAGTACAATGTTCCCCTCTCTAATGCAGTGGAGGAATATAAAATGGGAAAAACCTCAAGCACAAGAAAAGTAGTAAATGCTTTTTAGTTTATACTATTTAGTTACTTTGCACCACTGGTGGGTGGCAGTGTCAGGAGAAAAGCCTTACAGCACACATCAACACAATGAGTCATGTTAATAACATTCCCCAAATGGACCTGACATGATTATTATCCTTTATTAAGTAATTACAAGAACTACACAAAAATTAAAAAGGTGAGGCCAAAACTTTCCCCTCTGGATCCCTAATAACAAATCTGCCACTACAGCTCTGAGTCAAACACTGAGTAGTTTATTTTTCTCCAGTGTGGTTGTAGAAAATAACCCGCTCCTCTGGTAAAATGATAGTCCCCCTGGCGTTTCACTGTTGCTGACTCAAAATTACTCTGTCACCGTTTCTGCTAATGTTTTCATGCAATATAACGTGAAACTGTATGAAGCCCTGCAGGTCAGCTCCCCCAAAAGCGAAGCAGTCCTGCAGCTGGTAGGGATTCCACTGCCTTGCTAAAAGAAACTGCAGAAGGAGCAAGTGCTGGAGGGCGGAGCAGTTGAAGGGCAGTCGTTCTAGAAACACAAAGACACATGCACGCACAGAATCCATAAACAGATCCGATGATTTGGTCGGCATGATAAGAGGAGACAACGCGGTGCACAGACACAACATGCAACGAATGAATGCAACAGTGATTGTGCAGAGCAGACTATTGTTTCCATCTAGTGGCTGAATGCGAAGAGTCTGCAGCTCCACAGCTGTTGCACTGAGCATTTGATCTTTTCTCAAACAGGGGTGGAACTCGAGGATTTTGGCCTCTCGCCCTGCAGGACTGAACTGGTTGTCAACTGCATACTGTCTCTATTAGCCCCATGTTAAAGGTCTGTCTGCTGGAAGTAGTTTTGCACTTGTCTGGCCTTAGATTGACCTGTTGTTTGTGACATGTAGATCAATGCTGACAGCGTAATGAATATGTTGAGAAATAAGCAAGACGCCATGGCCTCTTGAGTGTGGAAATAAACTTTGGCAATGTGCCTTTTCGCTTTCTTGCAGTGAGTTACATGAGAAGACTGATACCACTCTCATATCATTAAATATACAGTGCCCATATTAAGTATTCACCCCCTTGGAAGTTTCCCCCTGTTACTGCTTTTCAACATTGAATTATGATCAATTTAATTTGGCTGTTTTTGATAAGAATTACCAAAAAAGTCTTTCATGTCAAGTAATGTCAATTAAATACAAATATAAAATGTGCAATAATTGATTGCGTAAGTATTAATGCCCCTTAATGTGACTCATCTTATTCAGCACAGGTGCAGCCAGTTGGTGCTACACACAATTTAGATCAAGTGAATGTGTCTCAGGTGATAAAGTAGTATAAAGACCTCTGTATCCAGAAGGTCCAATCACTGGTCAGTGACTACTCCTGGCTATAACTACACTACAAGAAGACAAAAGAACACTCCAAGCAAATGGAAGGAATACAGCACATGTGGAAAAACCTGAGTGACTGCAAGAAAGAGACAAGTGAGAGAGGCCACCAAGACACCTATGACTCCTCTGAAGAAAAAACAAGCATCAGTGGCTGAGATGGGAGAGACTGTGCAGATAACAACTGCTGCCCAGATGCTTCATCAGTCAAAGCTTTATGGCAGAGTGGCAAAGAGAAAGTCACTGTTGAAATGAGCCCATATTAAATCTTGATTACAGCACACCAGAAGGCATGCTGGAGACTCTCCAGTCAACTGGACGAATGTTATTTGGTCTAAATAGATAAAAATTGAACTTCTTGCCCATCAGATTCGATGCTATGTCTAGCAGACACCAAACACTGCACATCATCACAGGCATGCCACCCCCACATTGAAGCATGGTGGTGGCAGCATCATGGCGTGGAGATGCTTCTCAGTAGCAGACCCTGGAAAGCTTGTAAAGGTAAAGGGTAAGATAAATGCAGCAAAGTATAGGAAATTTATTTTTTAACAGGACAATGAGCCAACGCATACAGCCAAAGCTACAAAGACATTGTTTAAACACAACAAAGGTGAATGTTCTGGAGCGGCCAAGTCAGAGCCCAGAGTGCAGTCCAATTGAAAATCTGTGGCTGGATTTGAAAAAGGCTGTTTGTCAAAAAAGCCAAATTAAATTGACCATGAGTCAATGTTGAAAAGCAATAAAAGGGTCAAACTTCTAAAAGTTGTGAATACTTTTCAGAAGCACTGTAACAGCTTTCCCAATCTTCTGCTGAGCCAAAATAACCACCTATTATGTCATTAATATACAGCTACGGCTATGGGAGCAGCATCAATGCTCTCTCAACAAGAAAACAAATTTTCCCTAAACTGTGAAGTAGTGCTATAAGATAATTGCATGTCTCAGTATTTTGATCTTGTCCAATCAAGTGTGAAAATATTGCAGATTAAATACCGCACTTTGTGTTATCGGTGCTAATTTACCTCTGCTTTATAAAAGGAAATCTCCTTTAATCTTTTCTAGATGACAAATTGAGCTAGATGAACGCTGTATGAAGGCAGCTTTATCAGATCTGGCTTCAGGTAGAAAAAAAAAAGCCTCCAACTTCAAATTAAGCCTGATCGAGTGGGGGAGGAAATACATTCCAGCCTGTGAGATGGTATCGCATTGTACGTCAGCGCTGAGGCTTTTGGTGAATCAAACAGAAATGCTTTGACCGAAGTTCCATTACTACTCGGCAGCCTCTCCACTTAAACGTTTTTTAACTTCACACTTCAAAGATATGGGATCATTGGAGAGGGGCCAGCTGGAGAGGCCTGAGTGTGCCCTCAGATGGGCCTCAGATTATTATCAGAGAGATATCTCTGTCCAGTGTAAGCAACATATATCAGGATGCATTAAAATCACAAAGTCTGTTAAGGTGCAAGTGCTGGTGGATTAAGGTTTGACTCTTGAAGTAGACTGGATTACAGTTAACTGACCCTCAGTTGCAATCAGTCAGGATGACACTTGCTCTTTGTGTAATTTAAAAGAATAGTTTAATTTTAATGTGTTTTCTTGCCTGGAAGATTGATATCACTCACATGTACAGTAGGGCTACAGTAAATACGATGCTACCAGCACACATTTAATGTAGCTTAGCATATAGACTGGAAACAGGAAGTGTGGTTCTAGCTAATATTTTTGTTGTGTCTTTATTTTTAAAAGTACATTTTAGTGCATTAAATTGGATTATACAAGCAAGAAATAAGGTAGTAATTTGTAAAAGCATTAACATGGTGATTGTGGAGGCTAAACTGGTAAACCTAACTTCCTCCATTTTCAGTCTTTGTGATACACTGAGCTAGCTAGCTACTGGCTCTAGCCCTACATGTAACACAACGATGCATCTTGAGAGTGGCGTTGACTGTCTCATTACCTCTTGGCAAGAGAGGTACTACTTAAAATGTCTGTTTTTAAACTAAATATTTCATCAAAAGAGTTTAAAAGCAGACATTATTAGGTCAATGCTATTGACTTTGCCATTTGGTGGAGGAAATGGATATGTGTTTTTTGGTTTTTTGTAACTTAAACAAATAGTTTATAACTTGGGGAAAAATGCAAATTTGTTTTCCTACCAAGAAGATTAATATGACTCACATGTACAGTAGGGCTACAGTAAATACGATGCTACCAGCACACATTCAACTTAGCTTAGCATATATAGTGGAAACAGGAAGTGTGGTTCTAGCTAATATTTTTGTTGTATTTTTTTTAAAGTGCCTTTTGGTGCATTAAATTGGATTAAACAAACAAGAAATAAGGTACTAATTTGTAATAGCAGTAACATGGTGATTGTGGAGGTCTAAGCTGGTTAACCTAACTCCTTCATTTCTGGTCTTTGTGCTCAGCTAAAGCTAGCTGGCTACTGGCTCTAGCCCTATATTTAACACAGCAGTGCATCTTAAGAGTGGCGTTGACTGTCTCATTACCTCTTGGCAAGAAAAGTACTTCCTGAAAATTAAACATTGCATTAAAAGAGTATAAAAGGAGGCATTATATTGTCACTGTGTCCCAATTTAGAGGCTATATCCTCTCAGGCTGCATTCGAAGGCCAAAAACATTACAGCGGTGCAACCAAGGCTGTCCCATTTTGAAGACTCCTTGAAATACTGCCTGCAAATGTGGCCTTCTTTTCTCGGGCCTTGAAGAATCCAGTGTGTGGATCATTCACAGCCAAAGCTATCAGAGACTCACTGTGTGCCGGTTTTGATGAACCTTTGAGAATACAGTCAACTCTGCAAGCAGAACTTGGAGGGTCAAGACTACAATTTTAAAAAGGAGGATTTAGTCGTCTCCATTCCATTCAGTGTATCTTATAACAAAACTAGAAAAACCAGTATTTTCAGCTCTATCTTGTCAAAATGACTAAAGTCTCAGCTTTTGTCCCAAATGTCGGTATTGACTGCCAAGGCTGCCTGGCAACAGTGGCAGCGCTCCGAGACGCAGGGGCAAGGACGGAAACAGCTGGTGACGCAAATAGGAAGCTGTCTTCGGTCCAGACTGTGTCATTTAACAACACTCAGTTTGACCTTTGCGTCCTTAAAAGATGCAGTTCCTGAACTGGGATGCAGCTTATATGCTTACTGTTTAATGTACTTGTTCCTTGTATGTTCAGAAATGCAAAATGCTTGCAGTCCACAGAACTGAACTCCAAAGCTCACTAAGTATCATCATGTTCCAAGAAAAAAGGCTGCATTTAAAATGTTACTGAAGTAAATCTATGAAGGTATTATCATGAAAATATACAGAAAAGTGGTCAGTGCACAGAAGAATGCCCCTTTGAACTGTGGCTATATTGTTTTTACTTTTGCAGTAATGTAAAAGCAGGATTTCACAGTTATAGTTGAGCTCTTCTTGAACTACACTGCAAATTACTTTATTTAAAATCTTATTTTCAGACACGATAGATAATTTGGCTCGTTTTAAAAGTTAATTACTCATTTTTAGTCCTTGATTTTACAGTACAATCTTAGATTTGAGAAAAAAAACAACTTATTTCAAGATTTCTTACCAAGTAAAATTTACTTGCTGCCTGGACAGATAATTTCACTGCTTTTAAGTAATTTCTTCTCAAATTCAGTGTTTTTATCTTATATTTAGGCTACTCTTTTTTGCAGTGTATTACGTAGAAAACAATAACTACGTTCATTACAGATCATCCTGCTGATCGATTGCTTGGTTTGTAAAAAAAAAAACAAACTAATTTTCTGTCAGCTAACTAGTTGATCAATGGACAAATCGTTTCATCTGTATTTGCAAGCACTGTGTTTTAATTCATGGCCATACCACCTTGTCGATGCCCGATCCCGTCAGATCTCAGAAACTAAGCGAGGTCGGGCCTGGTCAGTACCTGGATGGGAGACCGTGAGGGAACACCAGGAAGCCTGGGTGGATGCAGTGTGAGAGTGAGTGGTTGGTGGTGGTCGGAGGGGCCGATGGAGCAGACTGGCAGCCTCACCTCCATCAGTCTACCTCAGGGCAGCTGTGGCTACATATGTACTGATCAGGTACCACCATTGAGTATGGAGTGAATGAATAATGCAATTGTAAAGCATCTTTGAGTGCCTAGAAAAGCGCTATATAAAACCAATGCACTACTATTATTATTATTATTATTTATCACAAAACATATTTTATATATTTATGCTTATGTTTCTTATTGTGCAAAGTAACTAAAGCTGTCAAATAAATAAAGTGAAGTCAAAAGTGTAATATTTACATCTGACATGTCGTGAAGTAGAAGCAGAAAATGTCTTTAAGTAAAGTACAAGTACCTCAAATTGTACTTGAGTACAGAAGCTGAGTAGTTATACTTAGTTCCACCACTGCTCAGGACTCAACTGTGCAGAGAAACCTGTAGAAACACTAACCTGCTGCTGTGTGTGGCTCAACATTTACTACGCAGAGCACTATCAGTCTTCTAACTCTCAGCAAAAAACAACAAATAACAAACTCTGTGATCCCACTTACTGGGCTGATTTACAGATTAACAACTGAGCATGTGCGCGATGACATCCATAAAGAATAAATGGCGTTGCGCTGCTGATTAGCTCAGGAGCCACAAGGTCTGACCGCACTGCTGCTGTGCGTCCGGAGCCCTACAATAGGATACCATTGTGCTTTCTTACTGTGTTTTTATTTCATCTTAATTGTGTTATTTCTGCACGACCTGAACGGAGAATTGCGAAAGAGTGGGAATATGCGCGAGTGAGTATTTTGATTTGGACGTTTTCGTTTGTTTCACGAAGGTCAGCGCTATTTGCTTTGCCATTCGGTGGAGGAAATGGATATACGCTATTTATTTCTCCCCCTGCTAGCGCTCTCCTGCTCATAATACCGCCGTGTGTCAAGTCTCTGTATGTCTTTGTAATAGCCAGCCCCCACAAAGAACCCCCCATCTTTTATTTCACGCATTCATCAGGCGATCCGCTGGAGTGTGGGCCTTGTAATTACTACCTCTTACTTATTGGTTATCATATATCAGGCACAAAGCTATAAACATCCCACTGAGAACAATGGGAGAGCCTTGCCACAGCCCAGCATGACATTACTATCCCAGAGACACAGGCTGTCTGAGATTGTTATGGGTGTAATAAGAGACACCTCACACGTAAAGCAATACATCTGGACCAGTGTACTGCCTTTGACAGGGAGTATAATGGGGAATTGTTGAGGCCCGGATCGTGTAATTATCTCTTTGTTCCAATTGTGTAGTCATAATCTATAATTTATGAAGTGCTGGGGGAATAAGCAGGCACAGGAGGCAAGCGAAAGTTTGCACAAGTTTTCTTGTTTTCCAATCACGGCTGCAGAGTTATGATGTCTGTTTAAGTGACAGCGTTTGCCTCTTTCCAAATCCACAGTTTGAAAGCGGTTATTTGCTGTAATGAGAGGACAGTGCGCACAAAATGTCTCAGTTTCCCTGTTATGCAATTTTATGTAGTGCTATTAGGTGACTGAGTGAATGGGCCTGATTCATCACCTCAGTCCATCTGCGTTCCTCATCCTGCACTGTTTTGAAATGAGATAATGTCCTTTACAGCCTGTGGCAGGTAGCAGGAGTGACGCTGCTGCCATGTCCTTAAAATGTCCGCATTGCTGGGATTAAACGAGCGGATAATTGAGCTGTTTCACAATCGCAGGGTTTCAGAAGGATCCAAGTTCTTTTGAAATGCATTTGTGGGGGGAAATTATTATAAATGTATCCAAAACAGTGATTTGAAAGTTTTTGGTGGTATGTTCACACTTTAAAAATGACAATGTAAATATGTCAACATGGATATTAGAATCACTTGATTTATGATTGTGCTGCTGATGTTCCCTAACCCTAACCCTGAACAGCTCAGAATGGTTATAAACTTTGAAAAGATTGTTAGAAAACATTTTAACTATTTGTGAGGATTTCACATTTGAAATCGGTGGTATTTCTCATATACACTAACATTAAGACCACCTGCCTAATATTGGGTTGGTCCCCTTTATGTGCTCAAAAATGCTCTGAACCGTTGGACATGGACAAGAGGACCTCTCAGGGTGTCCTATGGGGTCTGGAACCAGGACGTTGGCACTGGATCCTTTGGGTGCTCTGGTTTGTGCAGTGGGGCCTCTGTCAATCAAACTTGTTCCACTGCATCCTGTTGATGTTTGATCAGAATGGTGTGTAGGAAGTTTGGAGGTCAGATCAACATGTTGGGCCATTGTCATGTTCCTCAACATGTTCCTGATTGCTTGATGTTTTTTCCATGTGGTGGGGTGCATTTTCCTGTGGGGGTAGGCTGGAGACATTTGGGATTTCCATTTGCATGAGGGAGTGTGCTTGTTGTGGGACAGTGTTTATTTGAGTGTCTAAGTCTGATCAACATGGATGTTAAAATCCAGGGTTTTCCAGCAGAACAGCACATAGTACCAATATGATCAATGTTATTCACTTCACCTGTCAGTGGTCATAATGTTGTGGCTGATCGGTGTATATGTGTATAAATTGGTGCATTTCTTGATCATAAAGATCCGTTTCAAGCAGTGATTTCTTGCTACTTTACAGGAAACTGTTCTGACTCAACCAACAGTGAATATACAGTGTGTAATTCATGGTATAAACATACAGTATAGTATAAAATTACTGTACAGTCACTGCTGTTTCCTGCTTCTCTTTTAAACTAAACATCCATCCTACACTGTCAGTATTTATAAAACTAGTGTTCAACACTTACAGTAAGAGAGGAATTCATATAAACCAAACCCTGTTCATGGAAACGAGGCCTCCGACTGAATATAGAATTCATCTGTCTTTGCTTCCAGCTCGTTTCTGAGGACGGTGGCTACTTGCTGCTAAAATGGTTTCGACAAGTTGCCAGGTGATGGTTCATATAAACAAGGATATATTTTCTACAGTCCCTGAAGTACACAAGCAGTGCAAATCATTATGGCTTCACCGGGGTTATGAGCAGTATGTGACCGGCTTGCCAAACCAAAAGGTTGGGTTCAGACGTAAGATTAACACTGGTTATGTTTAGGTATATGCCTTGACATGTTCGGGTTATGTTTAGACTTAAATTTGATGTTCTGGTACAATCTGTGAGGAATTTTTCTCTGCAGCTCATGGCAAAGGGTCGATCTGTTGATTTATTGTTTATGTTTCATTTTTGGCATTTAAACAATCACCCTAACCAGCTCTTTTGGCTGTTCTCCAGTCACCTCATCATCACCTGCCTGCACACCTGTCCTTCATTCATTTGATCGGCCACTTAGAATACAAACCTGTCCATCAGCCTTTAATGTACAAATGCCAGTTTCTCTGTTCTGCGCCCGGCCCCTGTGTGGTCTTTCTTTTGCTTTTGATTTCCAGACTGATTCATGTTTGGTCTCTTTTGCCTTGCTGACATCCCAGCAAGCAGAGAATATTCCCACAACACTGGCGAACATTATACCAAACATTTCAAGGATATTTATAATTTCTAATAATGTTCCTGTAAGGTTCAAAGTCAAACGAGACATTCAGAGGATGTTTGGAGGATTTTGTTGGGGGCACAGATCATGTTACATGATAACAAAGGAAGAACATTCTCAAACCAACATTTGGAAAACGTTTTGAAGGTGTTCTCTACTGACAGAACATCTTCTTTAACACATTTCTGTATTGTGATATATTAACAAACGTTTGAGAGATGTTGCTGAGGCGACACAAAACAGAATGTTCTTTTTTTCAAACGTTACCTGAATGTGATCCAATGTTACATACTAACATTTGGAAATCGTATTAAGAGTATTAGTGCTTAATGGTCTAACAACGTCTTTAGAGAGCTTAATCCTACTTTTTAACAGAACATTCTTATATTAAAACTTTCCTACTAAGAACATAACTAGAACTTTACAGAACTTTCTTAGAATGTTTTTAGAGCAAAGAAATTCTAGCTGGGATGTTGATCTGTTGTCTTGTAACCTTGCCTGACTCTGACTCTGCGTCCACAACCCATTTGACCCACAGGAAAACACTGATCTGTATAAGAAAAACACTGGAAATCAAAATATACACACTAGAGTTGTCACTGTAGTTGGTCTAATGAAAGAAATCCACAATCTGGAAGATGTCTATGAGCTAGTCATTGTCAAAGTAGTAGGGGAATTCAATAAAATGTTACATGTGTCGTATATTAGACTGATTGATTGAATGTGTAATAATGCAGCTGCTTTTGCACAATCTAGCCAAAAGAACCCCTCTGTATCTGGGCTCTGTAATGGTTTCTCCAAGTTTCTCTCTCTTTATTATTGATTTGTATGGTTTTGCAAAAAGGAAAATAATCAAATTAAACTTTTACACGGATTAATTCATGCAAACATGAGGTTCTTGTGGTCCAAATACATTATTTTTTACTGAGCAATCAGATAAATAAGTCTATAAGAACATAGTATAGTATCAGGCCTAACATTATGACCACCTGCCTAATATTGTGTTGGTCCCTCTTATGTGATCAAAAATGCTCTGAACCATTGGACATGGACAAGATGACCTCTCAGGGTGTCCTATGGGGTCTGGAACCAGGACGTTGGCACTGGATCCTTTGGGTACTCTGGCTTGTGCAGTGGGGCCTCTGTCAATCAAACTTGTTCCACTGCATCCTGTTGATGCTTGATCAGAATGGGGTGTAGGAAGTTTGGAGGTCAAATCAGCATGTTGGACCATTGTCATGTTCCTCAACATGTTTTTTCCATGTGGTGGGGTGAATTTTCCTGCAGGGGTAGGCCAGTGACTTTTGGGATTTCCATTTGCATGAGGGAGTGTGTTTGTTGTGGGACAATGTTTATTTGGGTGTTGAAGTCTCATCAACACAGATGCTAAAATCCAAGGTTTTCCATCAGAACATCACATAGTACCAATATGATCAATGTCATTCACTTCACCTGTCAGTGGTCATAATGTTGTGGCTGATCGGTGCATAGTTTGCGTTGAAATAATGGTTTAACAGTTGGAACACAACAGCCGGGCTCAGTCTGAACTATCCCACACCGACTGTGACATAAGTTGAAAATGGCTCCTGTGGGAAAGAGCTCTATAGGGTTTCAGTTGTGCAGCTGAATCAGCAACTATAAAAAACCAGAAACACAAAAATAGACACAAATACAAAAACATGCAACAGCTCTGATCCTGGAAATAACCTACAACAATGTCCTTATTGGGGGAAAAAGGTCTGCAATGAACATATGAACATGTCTGAGTGGTTTTCACCATGTTTCAGCTGCAGGATGTTTATCCATACTTGAAAGATCTGATTCAGCTGGACACACACTTCAACCGTAAATATGTTCCGAATGTGAAGTGCTAGCGAGAGCAAAACATTTTTAGAGATATTCTAAAATAAATTGGGTTTGTGTTCATACAAGAGGATTTGTGAAAGATCAACACTCTCTGCGAAGTTTGCATTAGCTGAGAAAAATACAAAAAGGTCGGGAAAGAAAAGATGGATTATGGTCTTCAATCCTTCAGCTGTGAAATAAACTAATGGTGCATCGGTGTGTTTATGTATGTCTGCGTGCAATATGCGTGTGGTTAATGCTGAGCGGCTCGATTTGCAAACAGTTTAAACGTCTCCGCTTTGTTTTTAAAGGCTGAAGTTTCTGGGCTCACACACGTCCACTCTCAGATGTCCTTGGGGAGCAATGCAGTTGAAAGCAATACTAGCGCCTGGTCATACAGGCGTAGAGGAGAGGGGTGGGGGGGTGTTTTGAATGGCTGAGGCTTTGCACAGAGGGAAAGCGGGGTCAGAGGATTTAGAAATATCTCAAGATAAAGTTTTTAGGGGAGGTGAGCCTAAACAATGATATTATGTTATTAAAATTGTTCGAATTTCTGCGGGAGGATAGGAGAGGGAACGGTGCCTGTTTGCCAAGGCTGTACAACTGGAGAAGATGTTATATTCTTCTTTCTTTTCCCAGAACACATAACATACAAAAGCATCCCGCGCTGGTAGGAGCTACGATTGATTGTATTTCACTGTGGGTCGGAGTGCAGCTAGTGACCGACTCTAGGCTGTCAGCCAGAGCAGCATGGAAAGACTAAAAATGGACTGAGGGGCGTCGGAGTGAGCAAGGTTAAAGGAACAAGTAGCATATCTGACTTGAAATAACACTCGCAGTTGCTGTTTATTTTGTGAAGGCCTGTCAATCAGCCTCAGAAAACTGTACTTACACAATGAGAAAAACTTATAGATTTACCTCACTGTGGAATAAGCTGAAGTAGAGCTTTGATGGAGTTTCCAATCACACTTAAGAAAATGCAATAAACCATTACAATACTTAGGCTTTTGAGATGCACACTTAATTATTAGACTATATCACCAGGCGACAAGATGGAGACTCTTTCATGTTTGCTTCATTTTAACACATTTAAATTAACAAATGGGTCAAAATTATAATTAAAAGTACATTCATAGGCGATTTTTGATGTTATATTTAACATTGTTGTTATTCTTTAATTGGTAATAATGACCATAATCATTATATTCACTATCATATAATAAATTTAAAAACACGTATATTAAATATAAATATGCAATGAAATATTACAACATAAATATACCATAATAAATAACTTAAAAATAATAAAATAATGCAAATAAATACATAAATTACATTTTTTGTCCTCCCTGCTCTCCATCTAATTCATGCTCACATATCTATTTATTTACTCTTTAATTTATTGATTTATTTCTTGACTGATTCTTCTACTATATATCATCCATCCTTTCCTCCCCTCCGCATCCCCCTCTGGGAAAACTTTGGTTATGTAGACGCCCCTGACCGGGCTCCTGGCAGCTGAGGGGGATTTGAGGGACCTGATGGCTGATAAGCCCCCCTTCAAGGAGGAAGTTGCGTCTCGGACACAGATGAGCATGCAAAAAGGGTTGGGGGCTGTTTAAAGGGGGAAGTGACCTGCAACAGGACACAACCTTCTATGAGTCTGGGGTAAACACAGGAGAAAGTACAGAACAAAAAGAAGAAGGTGCCTGAACTGTCCTGGTTCTGTGCTGATCCTTCTTATCTCACTCGGAGAAGGCATCATCTGCCAAGACCAATGCCCTATTTTGCAATTTTAATTATTAAAGCCCCTCTCTGGCCATTGATTAAACCCTTAAAAACTCTACTCTGTGTATCAAAATTACATATTTAGAAGGTTTCTCCTTAAAAATAATCCCTTCCTGCCTTGAAACGACTTAGATGTAACTCTACACCATTGCTTTCTATAGACTGATCTACAAAGTCCCTGCCTCTCTCTGCCCTCACCCCTCCCCACTTGTTGCAGCTGGAGCACACCAGCTCACCTGCAGCTCAACACTAGACAACTACTACATAATGGCAAGTTGTAATACTGGAGGAATTCAGCCATAAATGTTTGAACCGGAAACTGAGTATGAAGAATAATGATTCAAAGTCCAACTGTGCAAGCTGACAGGATTCTTTGGGTTTATTATGTACGAACCCAGATATGGCTGCTTTTTGGCTCCTTACTGCACTCATCATTTGTCTTCTAGCATATAACAAAACATCATATGGACATGTTAATAAAGTAAATCCTTGATTTTCACTGACGGGAGGCTTTAAGAACGTGATCCCAGTCCACACCAAAATTCAATGTGTTCTTCTTGGACCATGCTGCACCTCTCCTCCAGGTTTCGTGAAATTTGGCCGGGTTGTTCTGACGTAATCCCGCTGACAGACAGACTAATAAACAGACAATCTGACAAATGGGACTGAAAACATTCCTCTGTCTCAGTTTTTGCTTTGACAAAATGGCACGTTGAACATTCAGACAGAGCCATCACTGCTGATTTCAGCCTTTGTGTTAAGTTAACAGCTGCTAGTTGTAGCTTCGTGTTTGCTGCACAAACATGAGAGTGTTAATGAACGTGTTGAATGTTCCTCTAAATGTCCGCCTGTTCCTTCGGTGTTTCAAATTCCTGCACATAAACACATAGAGAGGGAAAATGCTCTGCACTGTTGTATTTACAGGCAAAAATCTGGCTATAGTTTTACTCACAGAATCTTCTCATTCTAGGTAAACTTGTCTCAGTTGGTGCTTAATGGCTGTTAGTGTAACTTGTGCACCAGCGTGGAAAACCCTCCATGGTGCTCAGGTTTAAGTCCCAGCCCCCTGCCAGGCCCTCACATGTCTCCCTCCTCTGCTTTCCCTTCTCCTCTCTTTCTCTGTACTGTCGGAAAACTAATAAAATACTGAAGGAGGGCGGATTGCTCACTCTTCTTTGAAAAAAAAATGAAGGGAGAGGATTATTCCTCACAGCTGTGCAGTGCCGAGGCCATATCTAAGGAGCCGCCACCGGAGAGGTCAGCTCTGTCACAATCTCACACCAGCCTTTAAATCAATCACATGTCAGGGCTGTGAATAGCAGGCCAATAAGCTCAATTAACACCAAAATGCTTTGAATCCGTGCCCTTCTGCTGCCCGTCACCACCTCCTGGGAGAGGCCTCTCAGATCTCAGGACATGAGAAGACACCGACAGCCCTGACCCACCATAGCTGCAGCCCGGCCGCGGCCTCGCAGCCACGTACAGCCCCTATCAAGCTATAGTCACATAACTTAAGCCTGCACTCACACACAAACAGCTTGGTGCCTATTTATACATCACATCCTGGCAACGCACATGGGAAAACAAGACCCCTGCACTATCAGTGTATCCAGTGTTGTTTGCCTCTCGCTGCTCTGTCCCCGTCTGATGTCGGAAGGGACAGAGACATAAGATAGCTGCTTAGGATTGCTGAAAGATGGCTGCTTTAGATAGCTGGAGATACCAAAACAACTTGATTATGCATTTGGCAGGAGGCAGCAGTTGTTGATATTCCAGACGTTGCATTCCCTGCCGGCGTTTCGTTGCGTGTAATTGTCTGTAGTGTCGTGTTATCAAATCATTATCAACACGAGTTGGCTACAATAAAACAGCAGGACAGCATGATTCAACTCGGCCTGCAGCAGTCGGCGCTCCGCTGCGAAATAAAACGACCTAAACTGCTCTTTAACCGCCAATCTTTATTTGGATCCTGATTCAACTGATACCTCAATCAAAAAAAGACTTCGCTGCATAACTAGGGGGTGCAATGTGATAAACATGTGGCCGGCAACATGTCAGGAATCACAATATAATCTCTGCAATAAATACAAGTTTAGAACAAGGCAGAAAATACTCTGATGATGACACAAGCAGTAAAATTGAATGTGCTTACATTAAAAATAACTGATTGTATATTCACTTTCTTAAAAAGTTGGATGAGACTGATATAAAAACTACATCTATAATTAATAATTATGTATAAAAATTTCATCTATAATTAAATACACAGTACTGGATATCTGTGCAGTGAATATAGGGATGTAGTGAGGGATATTAGCTTAGCACCAACAGCTAGCTTTGCTCTTTTTAATGGTGAAATGTGTTTCTAATGTACATCCATTAGGCATAACATTATGACCACCTGCCTAATATTGCGTTGGTCCCCCTTATGTCATCAAAAATGCTCCGAACCATTGGGCATGGACAAGAGGACCTCTCAGGGTGTCCTATGGGATCTGGAACCAGGACGTTGGCACTGGATCGTTTGGGTAAACTTATTCCACTGAATCCTGTTGATGCTTGATCAGAATGGGGTGTTGGAAGTTTGGAGATTAAATCAACATGTTGGGCCATTGTCATGTTCCTCAACATGTTCCTGATTGTTTGATGTCTTTTCCATGTGGTGGGGTGTATTTTCCTGCAGGGGTAGGCCAGTGACATTTGGGATTTTCATTTGCATGAGGGAGTGTGTTTGTTATGGAACAGTGTTTATTTGGATGTCTAAGTCTCAAGGTTTTCCAGCAAAACACCACATAGTACCAATCACTTCACCTGTCATTCACTTCACCTGTCAGTGGTCATAATGTTGTTGCTGATCAGTGTATATTTTCAAAAAGATGTTGAAATATTTCTTCAATTCAAAGTTTACTTACAAGTTTTAGTCTGAGATTTTGATGGACAACATGACAACTAAACTCACACCTTCACAGATTAGGAGTGTACGATAT
Source organism: Dascyllus trimaculatus (assembly GCA_024666655.1). Lineage (NCBI taxonomy): Eukaryota > Metazoa > Chordata > Actinopteri > Pomacentridae > Dascyllus > Dascyllus trimaculatus. The sequence continues at coordinate 26,548,303 of CM045453.1, forward strand.
GTAAAACACTAGAAAATAGAACAAAGTTAAGACTGCTTTCAGAAAATATAAACCAGATGAGATTTCTCCTTTTTGGACACAAACAGTGGTTTGAAATTGTACAGGAAATATGCGATGGAAAAATGACTTAATCTCCAAGAATGAAAGAATGAATTGAACAGAAAATGGAAAAAATGAATTAGATTAATTAACAGAGACACTGATGGATCCACGGATAAATGGATGGGCATCAACTCTAATATATTATTTTAATAGAGCTATTGCATGGGTATTTTTAAAGTCCCTCTCTGGTTGACTCATCTCTGTCTATTAAAGATATTTAGACATATTTATAAGGTTTTTTTTAAATGAAAACAATCCCTTTCTGCACTTAAAATGTCTCAGATATTACTTTACATTGCTGCTTCCTTTAGAGTGTGCACCTGTTTCTCCACTCGTCCCTCCCCATTTGCTGCAGCTCCAGCACACCAGCTCACCTACAATTCTGCTCAGACCCTATAAAACTATTCCATGCTACACAATGGTAAGTTGTATTACTGGAGTAACTCAGCCATGCATGTTTGAACTGGAGAATAAAACAAAAAGCCCCTCTTGCAAGCAGACAGGTTGGATTTTTAGGTTTGTTACTTATTAAACCCCATAAATCTGAATCCCTTGCGCTCTTTTCCCGCTGCCTGAGAGGCGAACAGGAACTTAAAGTCCAACATCCATCTCGAATCTACAATGGCCGAGGAAGGCATTGCTGCCGGAGGTGTGATGGATGTCAACACCGCTCTCCCTGAAGTGCTGAAGACCGAACTCATCCACGACGGCCTCGCCAGAGGAATCTGTGAGGCTGCAAAGGCCTTGGACAAGCGTCAGACCCACCTCTGTGTCCTCGCCGCCAACTGTGACGAGCCCATGTACGTGAAGCTGGTGGAGGCTCTCTGTGCCGAGCATCAGATCAACCTGATCAAGGTCGACGACAACAAGAAGTTTGGCGAGTGGGTTGTTCTGTGCAAGACTGACCGTGATGGCAAACCCCGCAAGGTGGTGGACTGCAGCTGTGTGGTGGTGAAGGACTATGGTAAGGAGTCTCAAGCCAAGGATGCGATCGAAGAATACTTCAAAGCCAAGAAATGAGGCATCAATAAAAGGCTGGAGTGAAGCCGTCAAAAAAAAAAAAATCTGAATCCCTTGTTTTTGAGACTGTCCTTGGTGCACTGCTTTTTCGAGGTGGAAACACTTAGAGATGGTGTTAACTGCTTATGATATATAAAAAACATATAAAGACACTGTGCAGACATGTTAACAAGGTAAAAACTTGATTTTCACTGGAAGAAGCAGTGAAAATCAAGTGCTGCTATCGGTAAGTGTGCTAATGACACGTGTGGCTGATGTTGGGGACACCAAGTTGCTCAACCAAACACATTTTATCAGTGATAGCTGTCAGAGCTGACTGCTGGTGATCAAATCCAGGTCAGAGGCTCAGCATGGTACCTCCAGTCTCATCCTGATTGCTGTCTTATCTCTGTTGTTTTTAGCGAAGGAAGCCTCCAGTGTGGCACCAGGAAGTTTGCGGGATTGTTTAGTTTAGAGCACTTTAAAAGTGGATCAGCAGTCATCACACAACCAGAGCCAAAAACTCTACGCTCTGATTTAAGTCGGGTTTAAAATCAATTTGTTGTTCTCCCCTCACTTAGGCAATCTAGCTGATCGTCTTTAATCTTGTTAATCTGCACATCCCGTTTCTCAGGGACTCACTGTTGGGAAACGCAACATGTGCAGGCCAGAGAGTCGTCATTCACATTTTAACACATGTTGACTCATTCTGCGCCTCGGCCAAGTGTGCAGAGAGACAGTTTGGGAGTCGTTATAATTGTGATGATGAAGCACAAATCTGCTCTCGGTCGCCCACCATTTGCCGCGTTGCCCCGAGCAGTTTGACGGCGAGCTGTCAGCCGAGCTCCAGCTGAAGGGGGAGAGAGGGAGGCGGCAGGCAGTGATGATGATGATGAGGCACAAATACCGCTCGCCATTTGTCATGTTTTCATGCGTTTGACCATTTCAATTACATGCTGTCAGCTGGGGAGAGAGAAAAGCGAGAGAGTGTAGCAGAGACGGAGCGAATGCCTGAGAGAGTGCGAGTGACACATGTTCCACAGGGTGAGTGAGGGGGGACACATGGCGGGCCGACACCAGGGGAGAAAAGAAAGAAGGCAGACTTGTATGTGAGAGAAAGCTGGCAGCCCACAGAGGGGGGTTATATAGAGCGGTTAGAGGACACAGGGGTATCAGTTATCTCTGACCCCACCCCATCTGCCCACCCCGTAAGCCCCGGCGCTGGTACGTCAAACGAGTCCTATTTATAACCTGTGGATGGATGAGGGAATCAGGTGGACTCTCCTCTGGAAACAGTCCACGTCTGAAGGGTGTACGTCTGTGTTCATGTTGTGTGCGGAGTGGTGGGATGTTGGCAAATGTGCACAGGAATGTGTCGCAAGACTCACTGCACTGCTGTGAAAGAGGAAGGAGAGTCTGACTTTTCACTTGACATTTTTTTCGTCTTCTTTCTGCTTTGTTTATTGAAACAGGATCCCTTCTCTGTTTGTCTTTCTTGGGTTTTTTGCACGTTGAAGTTTGTTTTTTTTAGGCCTTTAACTTCAACCAAGGGTGAATGTACTGTACTGACCGCAAGGCTCTTTGAGGCTATCTAAATAAAACTGACCTGGCGTGACTTTTATCAATACAGAGAACACCATCTGCCAATTTCTGTGTTTAGTGAGAAGATGTTTTGAGCGAGGGCCGCACAGCTAGAAGATCTTCAGTTTGTATCCCGGCCTAGGCCTGGGGTCTTTCTGTGTGGAGTTTGCATGTATGAATGGTATGAATGAGAGTATGCTTGGTTGTCTGTCTCTATGGCTATGTTCAGACTGCAGGCTAAAGTGACCCAAATCCGATTTTTCTGCCCCTATGCGACCTGTATCTGATCTTTTCATGACAATCTGAACAACACAGATCCGATTTTTTCAAATGCGACCCAGGCCACTTTGATATGTGGTCCTAAATCCGATATGTATCTGATCTTTTGTCATGTCTTCTGTCTGAACGGCCAGGTTGCATCTATCCGACCTACATGTCACTGATACACGACAAATGTCTCTATTCTTTGTTCAAGTAGGCGGGAGCAGGAACAAAAACAATAACCATGGCGGATGATAACGTGGAGTCCAGTCGATGGAGGGAAAGCGAGGTTCGGAGTTAATTAATATTTGGGGGGACAGCTCTTTTCAGGCCAAACTCAAGAGGTCTTATCGGAACTCTTCTGCGCATGCGGGACACTTTTGGGTCTTATAAAGTTCACACAGGAGATCACATACAAGTCGCGTTTAATTGGAAATGTGAACGAACTCGCAAAAAAAAATCGGATTTCACAAAAAATCTTAATTGAGCGTTAAGCCCTGCAGTCTGAACATAACCTAAGTGTAGCCCTGTGATAGACTGGTGACCTGTCCAGGATGTCCCCTGCCTTCATCCTGAGTCGTACAGCCCACCCTGCAGAGGATTAAGCGATATGTAGATAATGGATGTTTTCAACGATGATTAAATCATAAAACGCCCCAAATTGCACACTATCAACAGTCAGGATGGTGCTGGAAGTATCTGCACCATTATCTCCACTGCACTCATGAGCTGAAGCACTTAGGAACAAAGATTTCAACCGGCGTCACCCCCATTGCCTTGGAGGCTGTCCTTGCCTCACTTGGAGGGCAACTGGCTGAGATGGGAGTGTCGTGGCTCACCTACACCCTCCAGGCAGCAGTACAGATCTTATACTCTTTCTTTTTTAGTGTGCACTGCAGCTGCTCTTACAAAGTACGTGCTCTTGCATGCAATAAGCATACAATCCGGACATACTACTTCGCAATATTTCACCTTAAAATGGGTACAGGCAATATTTTTTGGTATCACTGGACAAAAGTACTAAACTTTCTGCAAGTTATAATTTAAGTTGTCTGTGAGGAAACTAGATTTCTGCACCTCCTCTTGGCTCTGTTTTCAATCCGTAGAAAGTCCTTCCTGTGACAGCACATTTCAGCTAATCAAAGGGCTTTTCACCCATCAGATGAGATAGTATAAATAGCAACAAAGTCCACAGTGGGAGCAGGATGTGTTGGTGCAACAGGTCAGACGGAGGGTGAAACCACAAACAAATGTTGGCTTTTGGCTTGAAGTGTGTGCTCATGCGGTAGGAGGGGCTTAGAACAAAGACGGAGGGATTTAGATATTCAAATGCTGGCTTTTTATTTCTTTTTGCCTCTTCCACATTTGTGCCTACTGTAGCTTTAAGCTTTGGCCGTCCTGCTCGTGTACCCGTCGCAGCCTGTAGCGCAAAATGAGGTGTCATCTGTCTGCGCTCTCGGCAGCTCAAGCTTGTTTACACTCAGGGGGACGCCGTGACTTATGAGACATACAGTATCTTCTGCTGCACAGGATTCTGAGCCAGAATGGCCAGAAAAGCATGCGGGCTTGCATACTGCAAAATGCAACTGGATGCAGTAGTACAACTTGGTATGTATTTTTGACATAGTGCATTTGACATACCATGTATTAGGACCTACTAAATCTTCTGTCTGAGGTGCACACTATTTGGTATATTTGGCAGATTTAGGAACACACCCTGAGTCCTCTCTCTGTCTCAGTCATCAGTCTTCTTTCATGTCTTCGCCTTCAGCAGCTCCACAACAAACACAACGCCCATCCATTCCCCACTCACATAGCTGGTATTGCAGATTTCCATCCTCCATTGGTGTTGTTGAGTTTTAATAAATTGGTTTTGAGTAAATCCCTTGTCTCCACTTGCTGCTTGTCACTTCCTTTAAAACAGTTTATGACAATGGTCTTCATCAGCAGACGGAGTTGTGTTGATCAGTAAGCTCAGTAATTGTTGTAAGCGCACAGCAAAAAGTATTATGGATTAAATTGTTATTGTACGCAAGTAAATGCAGCTCACGTGTTGATTGTCTTTTGATTGTATTTTGAAGGTCAAGCCTGAACTTTGATGATTAATTCAGGTTGTTGTGTGTCTTCGTCAGAGCACCACACATGCCAGATATTTACAGAACACTTCCCAATTATCAAACAACACAATAGAGATGATATCAGACAAAACGGTTTTAGGCCAAACTAATCGCATCTTGTGCTTCTGATTGATTTCCCACATATTTTACACAGGGAGTGGGACAGGCCTCTAATTTAAGAATGTTTGTGTTCTTGTTCATATGGCAACACAGTTAAATATTATTACCAGAGAGAAGGAGGGATGCTGCTTGGCTTTGTTAGAGATGAGGGGTAATGTTTGATCTCTGTAATTTACAGTTTGAGGAACTCTGTCTGCGTTTTGTCACAGCTTGAGAGCAAATGTTGCTTTGTAAATCTGATCTCACCGCTTTGTTGATATGTGATACCACAAAGCATTACATGGAAACATGCTGGCTGTGAAATGTGTCTATTTACGTTGTAGTTGATGTTCAAAAAGAAACCAAACGATGTTAACCACAAGATGTTAACCAGCGGATCATAAGACAGACTAATCAATCAAAATTTAGTGATTAGTTTTGACTTTCTAGTTGTAATAAGCCAAAACTAAAAAGTGAATATAAATATCTGTACCACAGCGGGGACCAGAATAATCATAAGGTGTCAAACTTCAATAAATAAGAACTTAAATGAGTAGAAAGATGCTTTCACTTATTCTTTCCGATCAAGCATAACATTATGACCACCTGCCCAATACTGTTTTGGTCCCCTTTATGTGATCAAAAATGTTCTGAACCATTGGGCATAGACAAGAGGACCTCTCAGGGGGTCCTATGGGGTCTGGAACCAGGATGTTGGCACTGGATCCTTTGGGTACTCTGGCTTGTGCAGTGGGGCCTCTGTCAATCCAACTTGTTCCACTGCATCCTGTTGATGCTTGATCAGAATGGGGTGTAGGAAGTTTGGAGATTAAATCAACATGTTGGGCCATTGTCATGTTCCTCAACAGGTTCCTGATTGTTTGATGTTGTTGCCATGTGGTGGGGTGCATTTTCCTGTGGGGGTAGGCCAGTGACATTTGGGATTTCCATTTGCATGAGGGAGTGTGTCTGTTGTGGGACAATGTTTATTTGGGTGTCTAAGTCTCATCAACATGGATGACAAAATCCAAGGTTTTCCATCAGAACATCACATAGTACCAATATGATCAATGTTATTCACTTCACCTGTCACTGGTCATAATGCTGTGGCTGATCGGTGTATCTCTAATCTTTGTATATCATAAAAAGGTATGTCCATAGAAGAATAGGTGATGATTGCATGTCACAAAAGCTAATATGAAGGGATCTTTGTCAGGCATTTTATATGAGAAATGTCAAGTATTCTGCACCTTAACCACCATCTCTGGAAATATCTTAAAGAGATTCAGGGGGATTATCATTAACATACAATAAAATCCAAACGTTAAAAAAAAAGCACAGTCTGAGCTACATTTTATGGTTTTTGCTCTTTTTAGCTTTGCACATAAAAAATGGTTTGTCATTTAAAGGCCTGACAAGTGACTCAATAAATGCAATATTAGAGTTGACTGCTGATGTTAATTTAAGCATTTTCCAAACTCCATCTCATCGTCTCCTCCCTGGTAGTTAATTTACTCTCCTGTGCCACTCGCGTGTGCCACGAGGCAACGGCGACCGAGATGTAAGGCTAAACCTGCGCTAACACCAGACAGCTAATACACTCATCCATCATGGAGGAAATGAGACAGGCTCTCCCCCGCTCTTTCTCTCTCCCTCTCTGCCTCGTTCAGCCAACTCTTGAGCCCAGACATACTCTCACACACTTACAGGCGAAATTACTGCAAAGTTCTCCACCAGGGTATCCTTTCTTTATTATTCTTAGTGAACAAGGGGGCCCTTCATAGTCAACGTAATTTATCCAGTGTCTCATTTCGAAATAAAAAAGTCCAAAAATGAAGCGAAAGGAGTGAGAAGGTCGTTGTGGTTTAAAACCTCCAAGCCGCAGGCCTTCCAGAGCGGCCTGACTGTGGAACCGAGGCCAGAGGGTCATGAGGAGGCCCATTCAGCACCGGCTCTGGTCGACATGGGCAAAAACACAGATCCATCAGTAGGACCATTTATAAACCCTTGCATTCCTACACTTTGTTCCCTTCTAAATAATTTGCTGGCTTGTAGTTTCAGAATATTTCAGTTTCGAGACCCTTAAAACAACTTGAGTGTGTTATTTTCTAAGCACAGCATTACAGCGAAGGAGGCAACAGAAAATATGCAGCATAATCAAAGAATTCCATGTAAACACAGCGTAATGTCAACTGGACTGTTACAAATGTGCACCACTGAAGTATCTTAAGTCAAGTCCTTCATTTTCCATCATGCGGCTCTTCTCCTATTGCAGGATTCTACGTCAAAGTCTACTTTTTGTTTATACTGTGGTCATTTACTGTGTGTTTTATCAATTTGCTTCAGTTTTTTTCTGTGTGTTAAGCACTTAAAGGCCCAGAAAATCTATAGTCAGGTGGTATTATTCCATCTTAGGAGAACTGGAAAGCTGCAACCTACATTTATATTTATTATCAGTAAGTTCCTTTAGCTGATTGATTGGGCAGTTTATAAAATGTAGCCCACAATGATCATTGTTATAAACTGAACATATTCTAAGTCATGAAACCAAAGATGCTGAGTTTACTGGAGGCCAAAACCCAATTAAGCCAACATGGTAGTGCCAAAATGTGCAGTTCCTCAAAGGATCACTAGAGGCCTGTTTCAAAAGTGGGTCAATCCCCATAGACCTTCATCTTAAAATACCCAACTTTATAGCAGAAATAAACATGTTTACAACACGTTACAGAAAACAGTTTTAATCTCTACTGCTAACTTCACTGTTCATGACAGCTGTAGAGGGGATTAATCTTTATATGACTCACCATTTAAATTGTATTAATGCTTGAAATTATGCATAATTAAGGGTGTGCGGAATGGTGGTTGCCATCGCAGGACAGTCCAAGGCACAGGAACATTTGCATGGCCTGCCTCAGCTTCACTTACATGCTGTGTCTTTTCTTAATATTGGAATAGCTCAGAATTAGGAGGAGTCAGGCATTGCCAAGATGGAGATGGCTACAAACACAATACTGAGCTTCTAAACTGCTCTTCAGGAATCCTATGGATGATGTCATGGTGGGTTTATCCATCTTTATATACAGTCTATGAATAATTGTAAAAAAAAAAAACCCATGAAACTAACAATGTTTTGAGACAGTGGTAGAAGATCTGTTGTCATTCTCTGTAGATCGCAATCAACATTTCCGTGCTTGGGTAGGCTTGTGGTTGGTTTCTGGGTGCCTGGGGGAAATGAAGAAACAGTCATGGATATTAGAAGATTCTAGGGGTGTTTTGCTCATTCAGGACAGCAAAGCATCTTGATAATATATGTCAGGGGGAATGTGTCCCCACTTATATTTATGGGCGGATGTGTCTCAGGTGGTGCAGCGGGTTGTCCACTGATCACAAGGTTGGCGGTTCGATCCCCTGCCCCTCCACATTGCTGTAGTGTCCCTGGGCAAGACACTGAACCCCAAGTTGCTCCCAGTGGCAGGTAGCCACCTTGCATGGAAGCTCTGTCGCCATTGTTGTGTGAATGTGTGAATTCGAAAGACACTGTAAAGTGCTTTGAGTACCATTAAGGCAGAAAAGTGCTATTTAAGTGCAGACCATTTGCTATTCATATGTAAATAACTATGACCTCTGGGGGAGCTCAGTAGGAGCCCAACAACAAATTTGTATCTCTGGCCCTTTAGGGTGTTGATCCTGCCGTGACAGTACAGTAGGTGAGCCATGAAGTCAGCGTAACATCTAGTGAGTCAGTGCTAACTTTAGCAAGCTAGGCTAAATAACACTTTGAGTTGAACATAAACAGCATAGTGGCTCATCCAAAATGTTGAATATTTTAGACGTACAAATGCCAACACTACTGTGAAAATGGGGCCAAAAGCTGTCATCTATCAACATTTGTAAAATATACACGACTGCGATGTACTTCCTCGCCACGGAAGTTAACACTTGGTCTCTTAGCAACGCTGGCTCTCAAATGTCAGTCAGCTGTTGCCATGGGAAACGCCCTCTCAGAGGCCTGACGCTGACACACTGTTGGCACGAAACTCCCAAAAATATTTTATCCTCTTTAGAAAAATGAGAAAATATACACAAAAGTTGCTCTATTTATACAAGAGCTCAAACTTTTGCTGTGTTTTGTGTGGCGATTGGTTCACTATGGTCGCATTCTGCCTCATGCAAAGTTACATACAGATAGACAGACACACAAACAAACTCGCACACACACACACCTTTTGATGGTAAAAGACGTCTTTGATTTGGTCCCAAGCGCAATACCCAGAAGTCTGTATGTTTTCCCGAAAGCAGGGAAATCATAAAAAGTCCTGGTTCCTAAATTACTGTCACTCAAAGACTTTCTTTCTCCTCCTCTCTCCATTCACCTCTCCTCCCGCCAGCCCCGCAGTCTCCGACCCTTTCCTGCTTCCACCAGCAGCAATGGGGGCTTTCTCTTGTTTCCTGGTGCTGGCGCTGCTGGATAAACACACAACCTTCCCCCCTCGTATAAAGGCTCAATTCTTCTCCATCATGTTTTAAATATGGATACAAAGAGAAACTTGTATGATAATTTTTGGCATATGGCGGGTGGGGGTCAGCGGGTGGGGTGTGTGTGCATAAGGGGGGGTGGGGGGGTTGCCGGCGAGACAAAGTTCTGCCTTGTTCTGATTCTTGTCTAAGATTTCGAGGTTTTTGTTTTATGCAAGATCAGACCAATGCCATCTGACAGAGCGAGGGAGCAGAGCGAGCTGCAGTTTGTGTTTGAGCGTGCCTGAAAATGTGGTCGGCTCCCGCCAGTCGTGCGCTGATATGATAAGTGCTGGCGGGGTGTGCTGCAGCATAAAGTAGCACTGTTATGGAATTTGGGTGGCATGTGGAAACACTGAGCAGCCCGGGATTAAACAAAGACTTAATTGCAAAACTCAATCGGGGAGGAGATCCGTCCTCCGCTCCGATGGTGGGCCGCCTGGACCCGGGCACGCAGCTATCTTTCATCTTTGATTTTGAGATGTACTCATGGAAATGGAGAGAGAGAAATCTGGCTCTGGGGTTGGAACATGCCAGAGATGACACAGATACCCTGAATGATACTGATGGCCTGCTGATAGCCTGTAGATCACCTTACTGCCCCGGTGCCAGCAGCGCTGCAGCGAGGCAAGTACAGGCCTCTGAGGAGGGTGACGTTACCCTCCACGGATGCTCCAGAGACGAAGAGCTTCCACTAACGCAGCACTGTGGGCTCTAAAAATAAGCAAAAGTTGTTTCCCTTTCAGTGGATATTTGGTGTCCATTAAGTCATACTTTAATAAAGTTACAACTGAAGACTACTCTATTAAAGTCTTGACGTAGAAGCGTCTGTTGTGAAAAACAGAACTTCTTCCACCAATCTTGGCTCCCTGTTTAATTATTCTGGATTACTGATCATAAAGTTAAAAGCTCATCTGGCCGTCCTTGCATCTGCATCTGGTTGTTGGCAGAAGGTGTTATTCAATAAAGGGTCATTCTCACTTCATAATATGATATTAGGCCTGTAATTTCGCAGACACACATACAAAAACTACCAACTCAAATGCTGGATTTATTAAGGATCTTAAAAGCTTTAATAAAATGCTTGGAAGCTATTTTTAAATCAGTCGCTCATAAAAACCTATAAAACTCTAAAGCATAACTAAGAAAGTAATGAAAAAAGCTGCTTTTTATCTACAAATTAAAGTATAGTTTATAGGGAAAGACTACGTTTATGACAAATAATCTATGTCGAAGGTACAATTACTGTTAGAAAAACTCTTGACTACATCTTGGTACATGTAGGACAAACTATACTGACACTGGACACAATTGCAAATCCAGGAACACAGGATCTTCTAAGCATGTTTGACAATGCAATGCACTTAGAGAATGCTTTGCTTCGGCGCATTGTATTTTTGCCGTGACATGTCAGACAACAGCTTTTATGCAGCGGTGGGCGATTAGTGAACAAGTCTGTGATCGACTAAATAATTTGGTGTAAAAAGGGAGCAAGTTCCACAAAAGTCTCACTTGTATGAAACACAGCGGTTAGTGATTAAACTTGGCTGAACACTTTGGATCCAAAGTCAAAGTACCAGCTTTTTATGAAGTTGTGTAGCCGTCACTTTGGGATTACTTTGTCAAATTTCTATATTCAGATTGACGACTGTATTTTAATGTTTAACTCAAGCCAAAGCCGAGGGGAAGTCCTAAAAGTACCACATGAACTCATAACAGCCACTGAGCTCACATGCCAACACATCCAAAAGCAAACTGAAGACCCTGACATACGATTGGGCCACTCTGGATTTCACAGGCGATCTATTTTGCTGAGGTGGATATAATAATAGATGCTTATCAACGATGGAAATCAGGAGAAGAGAAGGCATCAGATGGGAGCCGGCTCCAGGATTCTCTCCGGTGATAAAACAGGATCAGCCGGGATTTGAGAACAACGGGTAGTGTGACACCGAGAGTAGGTGGAGTGTGGGAAAAGGTTGAAGTCCCACTGAGGAGGTGGAAGAGGTTGAAAGGTGTGGATTTGACGAGAGATAAAATGACAGCAGCGCATTGTAAGGTGGAGATTATGGAACCTTTCTTGTGTTTTATCCGTTGCAGGATTACAGGTCGTGATATTAGTATGAATGGAATAGAAAATCTGCTCACATGGAACTATGTGTTAATACCTTACAGCCCGGTTGTTTCTGCAGCAGGTTAAAGGATACCTACTGTATGATGATTGGCAGCGCCGCACGCTGGTAATAAAGCAGTTCATTCTTCTGTCTGTCAGAACATAGAGCACACATTCAGCAGCCGCCAACCGACTCAGCCTGCTCCGGTTTGCTGAGGAGGACGTATAAAAAAATCTTGTTTCTTTTGTAATCATCCCAAAAGCCTATTTGATATTTTAATCCCGTCTCACCTTACCCCCGTCTCCGAAAAAATGAAAACGCCAAGAAATGTGGAAAAACAACACATTAAGTGTACATTTGGCTAAACCTTTTCCATTTCGACTTATTCCAGTGAGAATGTTTGTATTTTTGTGGAATAAGTAAAAGGTCCACATCAAATGGTGTGTAACTACTCATGTCCGGTCCGAAGGGAACTACTGACGGTCACAGCTACAGTTGGATGATGAACCAGATTTCCAACCAGATAAAACTACAGAATGCCTTTATTCAACACACTTTCTATGCATTTAATGAGTCCTGCTGAGGGATTCATGTATCTTTCGCCAGACTAGCCTCGACCCCAAACCCTCACATGTGGATCAAAGATACAGACCGGCTAGTTTTCACTGTAAACATGTTCCAAAGAGAAGAAATACGAGCAGTGTCCTTGTCTGAGCGGCGACCCTTTGTAGCATTTTTCAGTCCTTTTGAATCTACTATATCAGTATGCAGAGAAATGTGGTCCATACCCGTTGACTCGGGTCACCCCATGCCCTCATCTAACGCTGAGGCACAGGGAGGGATTAGGAGAGGCAGTGTGGGGAGGACGATGGGAGATAAAGCGCCCCCATGCCAAACTGTACACCAGAAAACTGATCCCACAGATAATAAAGATCTCTGATGTTCAGGTTTCGAGCCGGTAACTCTGACTCATAACAACCTCCTCGGTGCAGCGGGCGTGAAAGAAGAACCTTGAATGAATTTGACATGTGGAGGATGGAGAGATAGGGTGAGTGATAAAAAAAAAGAAAGCAGGAAGAAAACAAACAAGGGTTTTAGTGTTTCCAGCGAGACTCGTCAGGAATTTTATGTTTTCTGTTTGCTAGACAGAGTTGTGTACACAAATATATACGGACAGCGCTCTGAGCAGTTTTTTATTTAGTAGTCTGAGTTTTTTATTTTGCTTCTTATGTTCTTGCTTTTGTAATCATTAATTTTTCTTTAAATGCTAAAGGAATAGCATTTAAAGATTTTGAGATAGGGTTTATTTGTTTTCTTATTTATACATGCAAAAGTCATAGCCGCCTGGGTGTTGTATTATATTATATTTCAGGTGCAGATAGAGCAAAACTTGAACTGTTATTCTAATGTCTGATTATTTCTTAAATCACAGTAAAATTCAAGAAAAACATAGTAGCACAGCTCAATAATTAGACGATTGTAGCCTGACAACAAGAAATAAGTTCTAAAACTTTCATGTTCCTCTCAGCGCCACCGTCAGCCCTTTGTCTTAATTAGGATGTGTTTTGTTTTATGATTAAATGCCTTCAAAAATAATGACATTCATTTTAGCTTTGGATGTACTTGTGCTAGTGCTAATGCTAATTAGTACATGTTAGCATGCTAAACTGGGATATTAGACCAGCTAAACAGCCGCATCTTAGCACTGGCATTGGGAGGCAATAAAAACAAACAAACAAACAAATAGATAATATACACTCTAAGATATTAATCTGCAAATAATGAAGGAATGAATTAAACATTGTAATTTTTTTGGTAATTAACAATTAAAAAACATAAAACAAGATATTTTCTGTCTTTCAATATTAACTCTATAATAAGAAACTAGCATTTGTTATAATTGATAATAAGTGAAATAAGGGACATTTTCTGTATTGTAATGGTGTTTCTAGTTAAAAACAACGCTTTTTCTATAAATTCACATTGTATCAACACTAAAAAAAGTAAAAAGTTATGTTATTTATGGTAAATCATAAGTATAAAAACTACAAATGTTAAAGAAATGTGCCAGGCCTTTGCCCTGTAAAAGTTTCTATAAAATTTGTCTTTTTACAAGAAGAACTATCACCTATAGTAATAGCCACTTTTTATCACCTTAAATCTTTCACATTTCTGGACAAATACTGAATAAAAATATTTGTTTTACGTCTAAACTGTCCTCACAGAAACAAAAACACGACCACAATTACGTCAGCTGATAATGATGCAATTGCAAAATGTAAATAAATGGAAATTCACCTGTGAATTATGTGCCATGGACAATTTCAGTTAAAATATACAGTCACACAACTGTTACAAAGATATTCTACACACATCTGTAGAGTCCTGCAGCAACCATGCATATGCAACCTTTGTGTCTCACCCCTTTTATATGTCACAAGGACTGAGACCTCAACAACGGATACACCTGTACATTATTGCACATAACACCTCTGATGAATCTCTTCTTTCTTTATTACCTTTCCAGGAGTTAAGACTAGATTGAGGGTTTGATAGTAGTTTGGCTCTCGGTGTTCACATGACAGGCCAGACTAGAAGACGTTGGCATGGGCAGGTGGGAGCTCGGCGGAGGAGGTTAACCTTCAACAAAAGAGGCAAAAAACAACTCCAAACCAGAGATATGTTATGTTAGTAGGCTTACTAACGTTAGGTGTGCTTTGAAAGGTGTGTGAACTTTTAAAGTAGTCTGGAGTCGGATGCTTCAAGTCAAATAATCACACGGAATTATAGTATTTTAAGGGAAGTTATCGTATCACAACAAGTGCTTAAAGGTCTCTGACGTGGTTCACAGCAACCGACTGCATCAACATAATTCAGCCTACATTAATGCAGACCACTGGTGCTGGAGCAAATACCTTAACAGGTGATAAATGAAACTGATGGGGAGGATATTTCAACCAAATGATGGACTGTGATGTGTGAGTGAGTTTTCTATAATGCCATTGTTAGCTTCTAATAAATAATCTTTTCACCTTTGAACAAAGTTGTTCATTCTTACTAAACTTGTCTGGGCAGATTTAGACCATTAAACCATTACTCAGAACTCCTATAAGTACATAGATATATATATTCCTTCTCTCTCTGAACATGTGTCGTCTGTGTGCTGCTATGATTTTGGGAGAGCGGCCGCTGAGCAGGCCATTAATCAACCTGCGCTTGGCCTGTCAACGTTCACTAATGTACTTTACTGTGTTCTTGATCCCATAAAGCTCCAGTCAGCATAGCAAAGTCTCTCAGTCTCAACAGCAGGATGGAGGACGAGCTGAAATATTGATTGCACTCACTTCTCCACATAAATCCTGTTAACAAGACTGATTCATCTATCACAGCTGCTGGCTGGAAACCCTTGCGTAAAAAACATTAATATTGTATGTGGATTTCTGACAGATAGCCATGTATCCTGAATGCAACATTTCTCACACTGCAGAGGAGAGACTGAGGTCAAAAAGGGCTGCGACAGTGCATATAAGGTAATGTAGCTTTTCAGTGGGGCGTTCACTCCCCGTTCAGATCGTTTCTCGCCACGTTAAACATGTGTGAGTTATGCTGCGTGTTCACCAACAGGAGACTTTTAGCTTCCTTGGGTGCCATTGTTCTGGCCCGCTGATTTACAGCACGAGTCTGAGCCGTTTCCTCTGACCCGAGAGAGTCCTGGTCCATGGTGTGGGGGCCCTCTGGCCAATCAGGGACAGGGCTGGTCCAGGTCACGCTGGGCGACACGATTCCACAGGGAGGCATACTGACGGCTAATAAAGCTCCAGCATGTCTGGGAGCAGAGAGGCCCCGGTCCACAGGGGGGACTCAATCTGTCATGGCCCATCAGTGAAGCCCTAAAGCACAGTGTTACTAACAGCATTTTGTTAGTGAGCAGGTATGTGTTGCCACTGCCTCGACTGCTGCCTCCAGTATCCATCCCAGAAATACCAGATATGGACATGCAGCAATACAGTGCATATAAGAAGTATTCACACCTTGATTTAGCCTTTTAAATGCTTTCCAGCATTGAATCATGATCAAGAACTTCAAATCAAATCATTATCATTATTTATATAACACTTTTCATACAATAAAATTGCAACCCAAAGTGCTTTACAACGTTAAAAACATTAAAAACAAGCACCCATCCCTCCCTCCATATGTACACACAACTGTGGAAACACACACACACATATGCACGCCAACACACACACCCATACGTGCACACACACACACCCACACACACTCTCAGCACTGACTATAGGGAGACATGGCATGGCACTGAGGATCATGGAGAAACGCCTACACTGGGGTCCTCCACACCGGGAGGAGCCATAGGCCATGACCACTGGGGGCGCCAGCACATGGACACCCCGACCCCGACAGACAGGGGGACCCCCACACCAAGGTGAGGAGCCCCCCAACCAGTCGGGCTGAAGGGACCCGCGGACAGAACCCCCAGCAGCAGGCCAGACACAGCCGCCAGCGTGGAGGACACCCCTGAGGAAACACTGGAGTTAAAAACTAAAAGTTTTAAGCTATAAGAGAAAATGAAGACGTCAAACATAAGTAAAAGGGTTAAAAGAGTAAAATACATAAAGTAATAAATAGAAAATAATAAGAACATGAAAAATTGTAAAAGTCAGTTAAAAGCCTGATTAAAAAGGTGAGTTTTTAACCTTCTTTTAAAAGGTAACTTAAAAAAGAAGATTCTTTCACGTCAATGTGGAAACAGATTTTTACAAAGTGATGTCAGTAATTTCAAAATTAAATATAAAATAGGTGATTTCACCAGGGCTGCACGGTGGCGCGATGGTTAGCAGCGTTGCCTCACAGCTCGAAGATCCCCGGTTCGCGTCCCGGTTAGGACGCCCGGGATCTTTCTGTGTGGAGTTTGCATGTTCTCCCTGTGCATGCGTGGGTTCTCACCGGGTACTCCAGCTTCCCACAGTCCAAAAACATGCTGAGGTTAATTGATTATTCTAAATTGTCCGTAGGTGTGAATGAGAGTGTGCTTGTTTGTCTCTATATGTAGCCCTGTGATAGGCTGGCGACCTGTCCAAGGTGTCCCCTGCCTTCGCCCGAGTCGGCTGGGATAGGCTCCAGCCCCCCCCGCGACCCTAGTGAGGAATAAGCTGTGTATAGATAATGGATGGATGGATGATTTCACCAGTTTTCACCCACTTTAAAGCAACTCACCTAATTCAACTCAGGTGCAGACAACTGGTGCAAGAAGTCGCACAATTAGTGATATGGAGATCATCTGTAAAGACACCTGTATCTGGAAGTGGTGGGTGAATCGGTGCTCCTGATTATAATGAAGACAAAAGAAAGCTCCAAGAAACTCGAAACCACGAAAAGGTTCTTTAAACGCATGAGTCAGGGGACACGTCAAGAAAATATCCAAACCACTGAATATCCCTTGGAGTCCAGTTAAATCCATCATTAAGAAATGGAAAGAATATGGCACATGTATAAATAAACTTAGACCAGGCCGTCCTAAAAAATTGAGTGACTGTGCAAGAAATAGACTAGCGAGGCCACCAAGACACCTGAAGGAGTTAAAAGCTACACAGAAATGGTTTAATGACGACAAGGTGAATGTTCTGGAGTGACTAAGTCCGAGTTCTGACCTCAGTCTAATTGACAATTTGTAGCTGGACTTGTAAAGGTCTTTTCAGTCACAATCCCCATCCAACCTGACAGAGCTTGAACAGTTTTGCAAAATTGATGATTCAATGCAGAAAATCAATAGAAGGGGAATACGACAGCTCCAACTACTATTTTGACCACTTAGGCTGCCAGATATTTTCCTAATGAATAAAACCTCTTGTTCAATCTGTAAAATGCAGAAAATGTATGTACAATATGAACGACAGCCCAGTACGGAGGAAATGCAGACTAAAGACTGCTGCTGGTTTTCGTGTGAGACGGCGTCAAAGCAGGACGATACGAGCCTCCAGGAACTGACAGGTAGTGTTTGTACTCCAGCTGCTCTCCTGTGCCAACTCAAACCAAGTCACTGTGCTGCAGGTTTAGACGGGCCAAAGGAAACAAGAGGGCAGCTAGTTGAGTAAGTGTTTCTGTTGCCTAAAGCTGCATTTATATACCTGATAGATTTCACTTTTTATTTCCATTTTAATTATCTAAATGTGTTTCAGATTTCTGTGAAACACTTTGGAGTCAGGTTTAAAAAAAAACCCAGTCACAGTAGGGTCATTGTTCAGTTATGTGCACATCGCACATGGAGTCCTCGTTGTGTTTGCACACTGTTAAGTGAACGGAAACAGTTTTTCAGTGGGTGTGATAAGGGACTTCAGCTAACAGTCACATAAACAACCTCTGAAGTCTGACTAGTCTGTGGGTTTGTTGCCACCAGCTTCAAACAAAATGCTACTGGCACACGCCGACACTCTTAGCTTGTCTTTTTATTCCACTTAATATTTAGTGCACTTTATATGTTGGTATGTTTACCTAATTATGTCATTCTTCCTTCTCGATATTGTAATTCTACTTTTTTGTCACGATGCTCCTCATGCAAATCAGGGCTCTAAAGACACAGGGTGACACATGATAAGATAAGAAAGCACCGCAAGGTAAATATTCACTTTTAGGTTGGAAAAAATAAAAGTCACTTGACTTGAATCGACTCAGAGTCTATGGAAAACTGGGGCAAATGGTATATTCACATAATTAGCTCAAATGTCCCTTTAAATGTCAGAAATGTTGAGCATGTTCATAGAAAGTCTGACCTTCTTTTTCAGCATATAAACTTGAACTGCCACCAGTTCATTTTCGGGAATTCCACTTGATCTAACGCTCCCAGATCAGCTGCTTTCAGGGCCGAAAGTTCGATTCAATCTTTTTAGCTCCACTTCAACAGCTTAATTCAGTGCTGATCACTTCAAACTAGTTCCAAGCAGCTTAGCACAGAGCATAAAGACATAAATGTTTAAATGGCGTCATTATGGACGTGTCACTCAGCCTTTCAGTTCATTTTACATGAACCATGAGCACTGATGTATAATTCATTTAAATTTACCAACGTGATAAACAGAACAGACTTGTTGCCCTTGAAGCACCACGAAGTCCAATTAGGTGTCCATCCCTTAATTATTTATACTCATTTAGTCCATAAGGGTCCACGGATCAAAAGAACAAAACAGGTTTTTCACAGAATTACTCCGAGCTGTGAATACTGCTGTGTGAAGTGTACTCCACTGGTCTCCGTCTGCACACTTTGTTCATACAGTATAAACAAAACTTCTTTTCCACACCAAAATTATTTTCCCTACATCCTGTGTAGTGTTGTTAGGTGTGCTTTTTTCCATTAGTTTGCCGCCAATAAACTGGAATTTTCCCCATATTTTTCACCTCAGGAAAGCCAGTGTAGCCAGGTCTTCCCAGTTCCGAAGACCAGTTAGCTTTGTAATGTGTCTGGAGCTGTTGTTCAGTATAAACAAGTCAACCATAAGCGGTTGTGGCCAATCATTCCCAATTTCCAGAGTGATTTCTGAGGGTAGTTTGGTCGTGTTGGTTATTCAACGCAACATCATGAAAACAAAGGAGTTGGTGGTGGATTTCAGAGGGAACAGTATCACTCCGAACCCTATCATCATCAAATGAACAGAGGTGGATGTTGTCAAGTATTCCAAGTAAGTACAAGTAGATATTAGGCATCTGCAGAACCACGCTGCAGATGTTTTATCATTCTGTGGTGGCCAGCATCATCTTCTACGCTGTAGGGTTTTGGGGCAGCAGAGTGAAGGCAGCCGATGCTAACAGACTCGGCAAGCTCACCAGGAAAGCTGGTTCTGTCCTTTTGGTGCAGGTGTTTGAGAGAACGATGCTGAGGAAACTACTAAGTACTGCGGACAACGCCTCTCATCCCTTAAACGCCACACTGGTGTCACATTAGAGCAGCTTCAGTCCACCGAGGTGCAACACAGAAAACCACAGGAGGTGTTTTCTAGCATCAGACACACACCGATCAGGCATAACCATATGACCACCTGCCTAATATTGTGTTGGTCCACCTTATGTGTGTTTAAAATGCTCTGAACCATTGGGCATGGACAAGAGGACCTCTCAGGGTGTCCTATGGGGTCTGGAACCAGGATGTTGGCAGTGGATCCTTTGGGTGCTCTGGCTTGTACAGTGGGGCCTCTGTCAATCCAACTTGTTCCACTGCATCCTGTTGATGCTTGATCACAATGGGGTGTAGGAAGTTTGGAGGTCAAATCAACATGTTGGGCCACTGTCATGTTCTTCAACATGTTCCTGATGTTTTTTCCATGTGGTGGGGTGTATTTTCTTGTGGGGGTAGACCAGTGACATTTGGGATTTCCATTTGCACGAGGGAGTGTGCTTGTTGTGGGACAATGTTTATTTGGGTGTCTAAGTCTCATCAACACGGATGTTAAGATCCAAGGTTTTCCATTGGAACACAACATAGTACCAATATGACCAATGTTATTCATTTCACCTGTCAGTGGACATAATGTTGTGGCTGATCAGTGTATACAACTCCTTCTCCTTTAGCAGGAATGACAGCTAAACCATCGGACCTTCCTTAATAGTTTGTACAATACCAGTTTCAGTATCCCGTGTCATTTTCCTATGCAATATTTTGAAATTGGGTAATGTGCAATATTTCATTTTTCAGGAGCAATATTTCAGTTTTATAGGTAATATTTTATTATCATGTGTGATATTATCTCAGTATCATTGATAGCCTTACTTTTAATTTTGTCTTATTTTAGTCAAATTATTTTATTTCAGTGATGTATCTTACATGTATCTTATTGTTCGAGGAGCTTTATTTCATATGCCATTTTGTTTTTCTGAGCAAGATCTGGAACAAGACTTTTCTTTGAGAATAACAAAGTTTTGTCTTGTCTTATTTCAATGTGCATGTTGCTTAGTCTCATCTGTTAGACAGATGAATGCCCTGGAGTGTTTGAGAATGTTTTAGAGACACTCAGGGACATCCCAAACTGAAAAGTCCATAACTCCCATCATAAGGTGAGGGAGTGGCCTGCTAGAGTCTCTTTGTGGGACCATGCTGCCAGCTCAGGTGAGTCTGTGTTGTAAGGTGCAGGTTTGTTTCATTTGTGCTCCTGTTTTGCTTGCCTTCTGTCATAATCACTTAGCACTTAGGATGTGGCATCTAGTGCTAGGGTAGCAGTGTAGCATTTAAGCAATTTGTGATTAGCAGTAGCATGTAGCATTTGCACTAGCTAAATGGTAGCATCGGCACTGGTCACTACCTGGAGTATCTCTTAAACAGGCCTATGTCAGTTGAACGTGGCAGTGCTGGTTGGATTGTGTAGGAGCAGTGTGAACTGGCACTAGGGGGGGTGACTCTGGGACACCAGAGTTCACCTCCTAGCCTCCTGGAGGTGTCGTGGGATTAAGTAGGCAAAACAGCGTTGAAGGGAGGTTTCCACCTGATGACCCCCAGAGACGTGTTAGGAATCACTGCTCACTGTGAGGTATAGAGACAGATAAGGGATCCTAGGTCCTTCGTTGAGCATGAATCCTTTTTTTTAGCACAAGTGTCTTCTGTTTAAATGAACTCATGATGATTTAGGTACTTCTGGCATGAACCGTGTTCTCGTTGTTGTTATTCAAATATGGCTTATTACAGAGGAGGATAAAAAAGCCATTTTTGAAGAGATACAGTCGAGTTTATGTTTTAGCTTCATACTAAACAAGAATTAGAAGATGCTATCTTTCAAACAAAGTCTGACACATGCATTTGGGCCTCTCAGACTTTCCATTTGGGTCTGACAAATAACAAAGACGCTATGAAAAGTAGTGGACTTTAAAGGTTAAATAAATTCACTGAGACCTGCACCTAGAGAAAACAAAAAGAGCTGCTTTCTTGGTTTCACTTCTACTGCTACTTTGTTGAGTATTTCGGCTATTTCCTGTTCATTGTTTCATGGGCACATATCCTGCAAAAACTGCAAATTTATATTTATCTTGAATGTCCCTGAAATTGTCAAAAAAGCTAAACCTAAAGCTGCATTGCTATTACATCAGACATATCACCTTATATTCAGAATTATAAAATGACATTATGAAACGAAATGCAAGGCTGGTTCCTAATAGTTTTTGTCTTTAACTTTCGGGTAGAGTTTCCTTTCCTCAAAGTCACGGAGACCCTTAAGAATGTTGTTTTCATATTTAAGTGCAGCTGATACTGAGCTGACAGACATGCCTTTTCTCTCCGCACCTGACCCACCCTCTCAATGCGCTCCACTATGTTTTCAATGTACTGAGGAACGCTAGCCCGACTCACCCAGAGGTCTTCCCCTCCGGTCATAAAGGCCACTTTATTCAGCTGTACATCTGTGACCCAGCCTGTGGAAATGTCACACTCGGGCTGTTTGTGCTCTTCCTGGCGCGAGGGACACATGCACCGCTCAGTTACACCCTCCTACCCACAGATGCCAGTAAAAGGATGACCGGGCCCCACTAATACATGCTAATGTATTCAGAGTGTTGTATTTCCTGTAGCGAACATTCACGCTAATGTTTAAAACATTTGACCTCCAAGTCTTGATATCAGCGTGCAGCAAAATGAGTTAAATCTGGCTCCAGTCACGGAGGTCGGTCTGGCGATGAGACCTCCTGCAGCACATGTGTATAGCGCCCTCACGGAGCGTATTTGCAGGGGATTACATCGATGATCTGTGATAAAGTGCTCAACTGTTTTCCACACGCCGCTCTTAGGGCCACAAGGGCATTAGAGATGGATAGAGAGAATGAAGGGAGGGAGACAGAAATAGTAAGCGAGCTAGATGGACGCCTAGACAAAGAGTGACAGAGAGACGCTGAGAGGTAGAAACAGAGGAAGACAGAAGGCCGGACAGAGGGAGAAATGAGCAGTGGCAGAAGCGACAGACTGCGAGTGTGAGATGGCAGAGAGAGGGAGAGTGAGAGAAAGAGGGGAACAAAGAGCATATTGTCAGTGCTGGGCGCTAATCGTCTCCTCTTAGGCTGCCAGAGACAACAGGTGAGAGCAGTTTGACTCCCTGCAGGCTCCATGAAGCTTTCATGGCTGTGTGTGTGTGTGTGCGTGTGTGTGTGTGTCTACAGGGGCCCGGGGACCACGGGAGAACTCTGCCAATGCCAACTCAAACGGCAAATGAGGAGTGAGGGCCGCACCATCAAAGGCTCCTTTTCAGACATGCCAGGACCTTGGCTCTATATTATGTATGTGTGTGTGTGTGTGTGTGTGTGTGTGTGTGTGTGTGTGTGTGTGTGTGTGTGTGTGTGTGTGTGTGTGTGTGCATAAGTGCGTATGTGTATGGAGCGTGTGCACTTCGCAATATGCGCAGTATTGACACATCTTCCGAGAAACGCTCCATCCCCTGGCACCAGCTGTAATAATGGTATAGGTGTTCAAAGCAGCAGCAGAAAGGACGACTGAAAAGAAGGACGGTCTTTGATGTTTACAAGAGTATGTGGCCTTATTATGTGTTAACAATCTGACAAAGCATGTGATCCTAAGCAGCTGTTTAAAGAAGTCTCACCTACAGGAGGACAGACGTGATGGCAGAATATCAAGTAGGAGAGATTAGGAAAGAAGAGACGAGAACGGAAGCAAAGTAAACTTCTTTGGACGTATTTGTCTGTTAGACCTTTTGTTTAAATGACCTTCTGATGAAGCCAGAATACAAACTTTTCTACATGCTGTCAGTGACAAAGATGTGAAGATGAGTATGCTTTTTCTTGCACTGATTTGCATTAGAACTCCTTAAACCTTGATTATACTCTCGTGCAACCATGGCAACGTAGATGTTATTATACTCCTTTTCTAGCCCACTGGAGTTTCCTTGGAGACTCTTGCTATGCTATACATGTGGTGGTCATATCCATGTATGCTACACATGCATGCACCCAACTGCAAAGCATGCACACTATTGTCCTTGTAGCATAGTCACTCTAAAGCCTGTTCATGTGCACCCAAATTTTGTGTACTCGTGGACTCAGAATATACACCGATCAGCCACAACATTATGACCACCTGAATAATAATGTGTTGGTCCCCCTTATGTGCTCAAAAATGCTCTGAACCATTGGACATGGACAAGAGGACCTCTCAGGGTGTCCTATGGGGTCTGGAACCAGGACGTTGGCAGTGGATCCTTTGGATACTTTGACTTGTGCAGTGGGGCCTCTGTCAATCAAACTTGTTCCACTGTATCCTGTTGATGCTTGATCAGAATGGGGTGTAGGAAGTTTGGAGGTCAAATCAACATGTTGGGCCATTGTCATGTTCCTCAACATGTTCCTGATTGTTTGATGTTGTTTCCATGTGGTGGGGTACATTTTCCTGCAGGGGTTGGCCAGTGACATTTGGGATTTCCATTTGCATGAGGGAGTGTGTTTGTTGTGGGACAGAGTTTATTTGGGTGTCTAAGTCTCATCGACACAAAACACAACATAATACCAATACGATCAATGCAGTTCGCTTCACCTGTCAGTGGTCATAATGTTGTGGCTGATCTGTGTATTGTGATGACTTCAAGTCTTGATTAGACCCCTTTGTGGAAATTGCTATGAACAGTTGCGGACACAGATGCATAGTTCTTGCTATTATATTACATTATAGTCTCCTGGAATCTGCTTTGGACATTGTTCCATACATGCACAGTAGGTCAAATCTATGTATCCCATGTATACACACTACTCCGGAGCAGGTGCACTATTGCAACTACTGCCCTTGTAGCATAGTTGCTGTACAGCTTGTCCATGTAAACCCAAACTTTAGGCTGCATATAGACGTCCTTGGATGGGCTCTTGCAGACTCTAATGTACCTATGAGCACAGAAAGTGTAACACTGTCCTTAAGCCTTGGTTTTACTCCTTTGTGAACATACACACAGACAGCTGTAGACATAGATGCATAGTTCTTACATTCTAGTCTGCTGGAGTCCACTTAGAGGACTTGAGTCCATACACATGTGGGAGTTCGTATCTATGTATTCCATTTATACACACAGCTCCAGAGCAGGTGTTACTACTGCCTTTGTAGCATAGTTGCATAATCTAGAACACAGGCTGACATCTACGGAGGGCTCTGCATGGAGTCTTGCTGACTTTGATGGATGACGAAATTTACGTTATGCAGACTATTGTGTACTCAGGGCTGCAGAAAGCATAACACTGGCCTGTAAACCTATTAATGCTTTCCACCTTCGCATGTCTGTGATTGTGCAGACTGTCCACACTGCAGCATGCTGACTACACATGCGCCAGGAAAACAAATGGTGCCTCAAACAAATTCTTGTTATGACTGGAGTCTGTGCAAAGACATTCTCCATCATCCGCAGCTTTATTATTCCTAATTTAATAAGTTGTAATAGCAGTAGTCACTGCTGGACTTTCAAGGTGTTTTGATTTGTACATGCTTTCCATCGATGGTGCCCAAACTCGGTATAAAAATCAGAATTCTCTGAAAATCCTCGGCACACTTCAGGAACAGTCACTGAGATGGTGCGACACTCCAATCTGTAAAAAAACCATGGTCTATCCTATAAAAAGTGCAAAGTCACAACCTGTCAGAAATATCCATAGGAGCTCTGTATGGGTTTCTGTGCTTGATATGAGGGACAATGCAACTAATGTGTACCTACTGAAATATGAATACAACCGCTTTCGCTGTCCACTGCTGTCAAAGTCTGCATCGGCCTGCACACATGGACACAGAAAGCATGAACTGGCCAGTAGAAGGTTGTCTGGACTTACGGTTGAATCATACAACAGCTGAACTGTTGTGCTAAAAAAACAGACAAGAAATAAACGAAAAAATTACGGCTCTTTACAAACTTTTAATTTCACAGATCTGGTCATATATGTGGGTTTTTTTAGACTGTATTGAGAAGATAGCCCCTTCAGGTGTAGCATCTCATTTAAAGGGGTCCTAAAAACAAACACTAATGCAAAACACATAAATACACAACGTTATATAATTGTATATAACGTTGTAAAAGCATTGATGGCTAAAAACACAATACCATTGCCAGAATTCGATCAAATGGAGCAACAAACACAAGCAGTCAGACGATCATAAACCAGATTATCTTCCACTTTATTGCAAGATAAAACTGAAAGTGAGGACATCTGTACTGTTGCTATAATCCTAAATACACAGTAAACATTATGCAGGTCAGGAATGTGTAGTACGGCAAAGCTGATGCAAGAAACTGGTCTAAAAACTGAAGTTTTCTCCTTTTGTTAATTATGCAAACCCTGTTCAACCGGGGCTAGGGTTTGACTTGTTTTGCAGTTTTAAGGGAAAATAAATCCTTGACCAGAGTAGGACTTGAAAATTCTGACACAATAACTGTAATGCAATATTATACATCATTGTCAGTGAAATCATACAGTGCTGATGTCCATCCATCCCTTCACTGATCCATCTCCATACGTCCATGTTTTTATTTCTGAATCTAATCCATTTTTCACAGTTTCTGTTAATCTCATCTCCTGTCACTCTCAAATATTTCCGGTAGTATATCTAACCACAGTGTCCCGGTGACCCTTTTTCTGAGCCAGTTTCTTGTAATTGCACTTCCTGTGAGCTGTGAGTACAATTTTAGCCAAGTGATTGTCTTCCTTCTGCCACCATTTTAGCCATACTTCCCCAGTATAAAGCTGAACAGTACTTGTAGGACTTCATTCAGCACCAAATTCACTCTATTCTCTTTCTTCCTTTGGGCAGCTCCAGAAAATATGTGTATAATTTCCATCTGTGCAGCCAAATTGCCTTCAGCATGTCGTTTACTTTTTATATTAGATTCAAGAAAGAAACAAATTAGATTGTTTATACCCATTTTTTATATCATAATAATCAATTCATTTTTCCACCTAGGTTTTGGATAAAATGCATTTTTAGCTTGACATCCTATTAAACTCTTACAAAGTTTCGAAATAATCTTTGTTGTTGTTGGATGGTACTCATTAACCATCACTTTAACCACTAGATTATTTTGTTGTGGTGCCTCCCTTTTTATTGTAACGGGCCCTCGGTTGTAACTACACAAGTCTTGCAAATCTGTTCACTGAATCTTGCAAACTTTTTAGGTCTCCTTTTTCAGTAACTGTCCTAAATGCAGTCATTCCTTTTTCTAATCCACTTCATAATGTTGAGTCTTACATCCCCGGTTTAAATAACTTTATTCCATTTCCATTTTACTATCTGATGATGTTTTCTCTTCCAAATAAATATGACTAACCAGGGTTTTTTTTGTTTACAACCTGCTCTCATTTGTTACCTTGTTGGCCCTGTTTCCTAATGTCATCATGTTCCCAGAACTCACTTTGGCGAGAACAACTGAGCAAATGAAAAGTTGTAATAAACTCTACTTTTCGTTTCACATCAACAAATCTGTGATTGAATAAACCCCCTGCATGCTTCTGGCCGAGCCACACACATGTTTTCACGCCCGACTACCCTCTTCTCAGGACTGACAGTCCTCCTGGTCTCTTGTTAGCTTTGTTACACCTGTTAAATTCTTGTTTAAACATAGATTTATTTGTGGCAGCAGGTAATTCCCAACATAGCAACATCCAACTTCAGCTTGAATAGAAGCGTAGTTGCCCAGAGTTATTGAAAACATGTGTGAGATTGACCACAGTCGTCAACATGTTGATTCAAGTGAATAGCAGGAACCCCTAGTTAAATATAAAGAGAGCATTTTTAAGCACTAAGTATTAGTGTTGTCTCCGATTTAACGTCCACAAAGCTTCACTGGGAGCCACAACTTTACGAAATACTCATTCGGATTGTACTTGGGGTTCATCTGCCATCTGATAATGCAGATATGACAATATATGTTGGTTTTCCTGGTTTAGTAGACCAACAGTGGCTTCTTTTTGCAAACCATCAGTGCTGGTGATGAACATTCCCTTTCATCAGTCTCATTTCATGCCCACCAGTGGTCGTTTTAACTAAAATTATACCTGAATCAAACACAGGAGTGATCCCTCCTGTGTTCGATATTTCTGTGCTATCTTTTGTGTTTCTGCAGTGGTTCACAAGACTGTGAGAATGGAAAAGAGTTCCAGTGGAAACATGCAGCAGGGCTGTGTTGTGCAGGGTCTGGAGAGTTAACTATGCATGCAGGGATAAACAAACGCACTGGAGTCACAGCAGACCATGTCAAAAAACATCTGGGGGGATTGTGTGCATGTATTTATGCTGGCATATTTGCGTGTGGGAGTTCACAGACCACATCCCCCTGATCATCATCAGATAAAGGGCAGCCCCTTAATCCATCGTACATGCGAGTATAAAACGTCACTCAGTAAAGATAAAAATAAGGGTGATAAGGTTACAGTGTGGAGTTTTTAGATTTGAGGCGTGTTACCACTGAAAGCATTCTCGACAGAAGTTATGGCCGACCGTTACTGAACTGGCAACTTGAGCTCAGTTTGATTTCAAATGCCAAAGAGATGGCCTGCGACAAGAAAGAGCCTAAAGTAGTCCTCCCTAAATTAGCCTGTCTGTCAAAACAAGATGTACCTCTGAGGACGCGGCAACCAGGGAGTTTAAAACTGTATCCTCGTCTGGGAATCAATATTATCCTTTTTTTTTTAACACAAACATACAGAGTTTTAAGCTTATTTGGAGAAAAAATGTTGAGTTGCAGCTTGTATCTCACTACAGTGCTTTAAGTTGAAGCAAAGTAACCCTAAACTTTCTTGTCAGGTATGTTTGCATCTGGGGAGCTTCTCCCAGGAGTTCTTGTGAGTGTGAGGTCTATTTTTCCATGAGATGGGACTGATATTGGCTGAACTTACCTGACAGAACTCCGCCAAAATCTTTGATTCAAGAGTGCAAACCCTTTCAAAGCTGTTTAACTGAACAGTGTTTAGAGTGGACTGTGGACTGTATACAAGATGGAAAGAGAAGAACCTCCAGATCTGGAAAGTGAAGCCAGCTTTAAACCTACATTTTTGCTAATGACCGGCAGAGGGTGACTAAAAGATGAGCAAAAAGAAGTCGATTGTATAAAAGTTTATGAGAAAATGGCTGTATTTCTTTTATTTATACTTGATTTATTTACTCAGTAAACATTTTCCTGAAGCGTTTGTGGTCTTAGTTGTTAGTTTTAAGAGTTTTCCAACACAGCGTAATGTTCATTTTGGAATATTGTGATCCCATTTAGAGTAAAATAGACGATAAAGCAGACCAGGTTTTTTAGCCGGGGCTACCTTGTGATTTACAGATCGCTCAAGCTCTCAGTCTTTGCTCTTTGCATCTGGTTTCAAAAGAGCAAGATTGCCACAACTGAACTCCAAACGCAAGGCTTCACAACAGTAGTCCACAAACCAACGGGTACGTCCATCTTTTATTTACATTATGTGGTCTGGAGCGAACGTCACGAGACGGTACCCAACTCTCCCAGGGTCTTTCATCTCGCATGTGGGTCAGCAATGGTGGTGGCTAGATCACTTCCTGCCTCTTAATTTCCAGACACTCCGATCTGTTTGCAGAGATCTCAACAGGAAAGAGCCATGAAAACTCTGTAAAGTGACTGTTAGCTATTTGACACCAGAGCACACCAATAAAATTAGGGTTTGATCGGTTTGTTTTTTCAAGGCCAATATTGATTATTCATGATCAAGGAAAACGGTAGCCGAGAACTGATACGCATTTGCAGTAACATGAAAATCATGAAGTCAAAATTTAGAAAAAAACACCAATACATAACCTAATTGAAATGCCTTTGTTTATTGATGGTGTGCATATGCTTAATTAAAAAATGCATCCTGTGTTTACAGCATTAATCAAAGTGCAACCAGTCAGATAGCGCTGTGGGCTGCAGCCATTTTCCATTCTTAAACAAACTTTTTGTGTCTGGTACTGTAAAAAAAACAACCTTGTATTTTAATTATTCAACCCAATTATTAGCCAGGCAAATAATTAGTTGATCCCTAATCAAAGTGTAAGGAACAGGATGAAGCCATAAAGATGATATCATCAAGAGTCAGGTCACCGGCCTCCTTTCTCTTTAATGGAAACTCCCCAGACCTCAGCTGCACAGTGATGAATACAAAGGCGGGTGAGGTGCACCCTTTAAGGAGTATAAACCTTCTGCCAAAAGTCTGAATATACTGTACCTCTTCCTCTTCTTCTTCCTGCTGGAGAACCACATGAGTCACAGCATGAGGAGTACCTGTGAGGAAATTCCACAAAGTTGGGTCATAGTATAAGTTGTATTTTTCAGCGTTAAACAGCTCTGAGCTTTATCTAAACACACTATATTTCAACAGAAACCACACATCCTGGGGTTTTTACTTCAGAAACACATCCGTTAGCAACATCAACACACCCCACATGTCCAAAAATGGTGGGATAGTGGTGAATTTAGTGACACACACACACGCACTTAGCAAGTGATACCGACGCGCTGGAGGAGGTAGATTACAGAGTCTGGGAACGCACACACTAACAGCAGAGATGGACTTGGATCGAGTCCAGCCTGCCTGCCGCGCCAACTGTCAGTCATATTACGCTGCTAACAAAGAATGCAATAAGTACCAGCTAATTAAATCAAACTGGATACACTCTTAGAAACCAATACCAGCTCGCAGCTTATGTTTCTGTTTTTGTGTCTCGGCCGTCCAGCGCTGGGGAATCGATTGCTTTTGTACCTGCTCCCGAGCACTTCTCGTGTTCGAGCAGCCAAACTGTTCGCACAAACACGGATGCCAAAACCCGCTCGGTCAGCGACCCCCGAGGCAGAATGGTGTACTGTAATTAAAGTACATTAACACATGCACCGCAACTGTTTCCCCCCCCTTCCCCGTCACTGTTCGGGATGAGGAGCTGGAAAGTGTTGCCCTGATACAGTATTCTGTGTCATTATATCCGCCTGCCTTCGTTTGATGTGCTGATCTTCAATCACCCTGCAGTGGAGGGGCTGAGGAACATCAGACAGCTTTACGCTCCGGCCAACTCCGGTTTCAGGATGCTATAACTTTTTTTGAACTTTAAGCTGTTTCCTTGGGATTTTCTACTTGTGGGAGAGAAACTTTTATTCCTAGTGACAGGTGACCGGAGAGATGTGGCAGAGTGCTGATCGCGGAACTGTGAAAGTTAAGAAGTAGGATAACAGCTTTAAAAAGTTTGGTCTAGTCCCGGCTAGAAGTCAGGGATAAATGGTTGAAACAGCTAGAAGGACTGCATAAACAGCTTAAAAGGTTTGCTGGTAAATGGTTGAAACAGATAAATATTATGCTGTGAAGCCCCTGTTGACCTGGTGTCTTATTTCTTAGAACTTTAAATAGGAATAGGTGATAGCCTTAAAACTAGATCCTCTCTATCAGAGCAGGGCCACAAGCTACTGACGGACCTGTCTTAGCTGTTTTGTAATTTAATGGTTCACATTTACACTGATCCACCTATATGGAGCAAACCTGGGGCTCATGGGACCTCTGGGTGTCTTTGGCCCCAGAGAAGTTGCCTTTTCCGCTGTTTATCTTCTGAAATTCTGCTGCAAAAACATCCAGTTTAAGTTATTTTTATCTATTATTAAGCCTTTAACTTCCCTTTTCCTCAATCAAGTGACACTAATAGGCTATTGTGTCGTTGCTCTTTTTACTGCTTCCAATACAAATCAACTTATTTCATGGTTTTTGTGCAAACATGTAATTTGATGCTTTTGCAGTGATGGTTCAAGACATTCTTTGGTTTGGAAACTCATGCCATTGTTTGGCCCCACTGGCTGCTTTTTTTAAAATTCTTTGTTGGAAAAACTTATACTGAAGTCATGAGATGGAACGACGTGGACAGAGGATTTTTGCAGCAAAGGGACCAAACATGGTGCAGAGATAGGGTTTAAAGTATGGGACTGTTTGTGAGTGTGTGTGCGTCCATGATGTTGTCCAGCCCCTGGCAGTGGAAGGGGTCTGAGGTCTGGGCGCCATGGAAACTGCCCATTGGGCCTCATTGGGGAAGAACATCATGAACACACACACACACACACACACACACACACTGTTTCTGTTGGACCGCCGTGCAGGAATGAACTTATTTGTGGAAATGTTAAGAATTCAAGCAATGAGGCTTAGAAAGCTGAACATGAACCAAAAATGAAACCCTTCCCGATGCAGCAGCAGCAGCAGCGGGGTTGCCCTGGCAGCTCGGCACGATGAGGCTCCAGATCCTGGTTCTTGATTGCAATTTTTCTCCATTTATTTTTTTTTTTGTGAACTGAAACGGCGTGAAAGTTGCCTACAGGGAAAAAAGGTTGCAACCGCTGAAAAATAAACTTTTGCAAAATAAAGACCTCACACTAGCCTTGAGTATGAGACAGCGAGCAGCAACCCTCTTCCTCCATGGTTCTCTCCCACATGGCTGGCTCTCACTTTCCCTCAGCAGACAATGGCCTCTCTGTCTCGACTGTTTAACCGTTTTCTCACCTATCCTACACACACACACACACACACACACACACACACACAAGTGCAAATATAGACACCAGTTAGTGTAATTTTCATGTTTACACCTTTCAAAACACACACACACACACTCGTATATGCATGTACGCACAGATTTAGACGTACACTCACAGCCAAAGAAGGGAAAAGCAGTAATATCAGTGGCGTGATACCATCCCGAGGATGCCAGGGCAGAACTGAAGTGTGGCACATGCCTTTGATGTGAATCCAGAGCATGGGCATGTAACAAACGCAGATACCAAATTACACCCTGCTTTGATCTCCAAAACCCCATGCTTGCTTTTACAGAGGTAATAAGATTGTGTGTGTGCGTGTGTGTCAGAGAGTGTATGTGAAAGTGTTCTGTGGGGTTTGTGCACATCTTTTCCTGCACAACACAGGCAAGCAGCGATGCATAAATGCACGTGTATCTGCATGCATGACTGCAAATGTGCTAGAGTGTTTGCAGTGTGTGTGTGTGGTAGAGTTTGTTGGAGCTGCAGCGCTACAGCGTCGGGCCGTGGGGAACTGAACCCTGGCAGCAGCTTGTACGCGCCTGGTAAAAACATGTTCCTGGAGACCTTCTGCCTGAGTTTGTCTTGTCGTCACGTCGTCCACAGTGGACTCCCCGCTCGGCCTCCTCAGCCGATGATGATCAGGTTGCGTCTTGGATTTCCATCTGAACCACCCTCTAATCTCATGACAGTCGAGCGTGAACGGAACCACTTCTCAGGCCTGTAAGGTCACCCCCTCGCAGGAATTAGCACAACACATGTTTATGTGTCCCTAAACGTGTCTGAGGTTTTGGAGTGGTTCGCTGAGTGACGGATGAAACACTCTGAATCAGATATTGAGGCGACGTTATGATCTAATTATGAAGGAAGTGCAGCTATGGTTTAAAGACACAAGCACCTTCCTGCTTTCAGAAGATGATGACAGATAATATCGGTGCCTTGAGATGAGCAACAGGAGGGTAATCAAAGTAACTATTAACCTGTAACTTTAAATGTCATCGCTCCGAAGGCTCACTTGTTAGCAGAAGTCATCAGCAATGCAGCATAGGAAATTCTTTTATTTCACTCGTGCTTGTGGAAATTAGTTTTTACTTTCTGTCATCACATCTTGTGAAAAAGTTGCCACATTTAGTAAAAGAAGCAGAAGTTGTGAAAAGTCAGAAAAATCATTCAAAACAAGGATACATAATCCTTACAAGCCAAAATATGTCACATATAACACAAGAAAATATTCTGGGACAAACCACGTTACACTTAATACAATTAAGGCCTGCTGATTAGTGTGTCGAGTCAAGAAAAGGCCACAACGAACGTCTGCTTTTACCCATAATATGAACAGTCCTGATTTCCAGTATCGACTGATGGATGGTGGTTTTAGACAGTGAGGTAATGGTGAAATCAGTGGACTTAAAATCTTATTTTCTATCAAAGCAGTGAAGACATTTGACCAAATAATTGGAAAATATAATACCCCCAGGCCATACTTCTTTTGTTATTTGCAGATAAGGCATTGTACACCGATCAGCCACAACATTCTGACCAATGACAGGTGAAGTGAATAACATTGATCACATTGGTACTATGTGGTGTTCTGATGGAAAACCTTGGATTTTAACATCTGTGTTGATGAGACTTAGACACCCAAATAAACATTGTCCCACAACAAGCACACTCCCTCATGCTAATGGAAATCCCAAATGTCACTGGCCTACCCCTGCAGGAAAATGCACCCCACCACATGGAAACAACATCAAACAATCAGGAACATGTAGAGGAACATGACAATGGCCCAACATGTTGATTTGACCTCCAAACTTCCTACACCCCATTCTGATCAAGCATCAACAAGATGCAGTGGAACAAGTTTGATTGACAGAGGCTCCACTGCACAAGCCAGAGTACCCAAAGGATCCAGTGCCTACGTCCTGGTTCCAGACCCCATAGGACACCCTGAGAGGTCTTCTTGTCCATGCCCAATGGTTGCATTTCTGAACACACATGGTGGATCAGCACAATATTAGGTAAGTGGGTATAATGTTATGCCTGACTGGTGTATATTGCACAAGTTCAGAGAAAATGCTGTTTCAAAAAGCTAGAAAAGTGTCTGTCAGTCTGTTTTATGAGGTTTTGTGTTTTGGACCGGCTGTTACTGTAAAGGGGCTTTGATGAAGGAGTTGTCTGTTACAAATGAAGATGAGGAATAGGAAGATATCTGGAGACATTCCAAATTCACTCAATTGTGCCCAAGTAACATAGTTTAAGATAATACACCGGATGCATTTACTTTATCCTGCATAAATGAATGACAAACATTGCTACTGTAATTTGTTGTCTGTTGTCATGCTGTAAACTGCAAAGACACTGTATTGTCTGAAACAGAAAAAATATGGGTGTTTGGAAGTGGAGATGGACCCAGCATCTGTCATCCTGGGCCTCTTAAGCAGATATGCAACATCAAAAACACTTTAATGCAGTGAAAGATACCACCTTGTAAAGGCTGGTAAAAAGTGCTGTTGGACTTGAAAGCAACTTACAGGTATATCACATTTATAAACAGACCAGTTCTGTAAAACCTGGGAAATCTGTCTCAACTATGTGGAACCTGACGTCTCTGCCATCCTGCTGCAGGGATTTTCTAGAATGTTCTTGTTGCACATTATCATTGTTCTCTTTCTCTTTTTTTCTTTCCCTTTGGACTTCATAATGAATCCATCACAGCTTGTTTTAAAAGTGAAAATTAATAAATACACTGTTGAAAATATGTAAAAAATGTTAGGTAGTCTTCATAAAAGCACATTTATGTATTAATATATGCATTAACATATAGGATTGGCACTGATTGGTAGCTCTTTCTGAGTATGAAGCTAAAGAAACATGCGTTAAGTACATTTACGAGTGAAAAACACAAATAAATGAGTCACTGGAGTCAGAAATAAGTCACCTGGAGCATCCTGGTAGCTCTGAGTTCAGACCGGGCCTTACATTGCATGTCAAATCCGATCTCCCTCCTCTCTTTCATCTTTCTAATCGCTACCAAATAAAGCCAGAAAATACCTGAAATCTCCTAAATTCCTCAAGCAGAGGCTGCAGTCTGAAGTCACTAACATATTCATATTAGAGAGCTGATAAACAACAACAGGACATGAATCTACTGCAACCTCCATCTTCTGTCATGCAGCAGAAAAACGATGGATCCACGTGTGAAATCCAAAACAGCTTTTCATAAACAGACCATGTTGTGTTTTGTTGCCGCGCGCTAAGCAGTAACCACCTCGCCATTAGTTTGTGTATGGCTTGTAAACAAAGCAGTGATTTGGGGGGGGTAATAAAGGGGATTAGCATTGGCTTGTTAATGCCAAAAATTCTATGTTAACATGTTTTTTAAGTGGAAAAAACTATGCGTGCACGACAATTTGTCTCCCTGCATCCCTCGTTAAAAAGAGCGAACGAGTCATCCAGTGCTTGTAAATACCGGAGCTGCACAGTCAGGATAATGAGGATGATGAGGAGGCTGCGGGAGGCTGAACACGCTTCACGGGAGTCTGGCGGCACTCAGTGGTGAACGTCTGCTAGTTGACATCAGTCTGAGGCTGCATGAGCGCAAAAGGCCTTCGTGGTATGTGTGTGTGTGTGTGACACTTCAGTCGTTATCAGAAATGTGGCACAATAATGGAAATACTGATGATAACACTGCTGCCGGTCAGTGATACACAACCATTATGCAGAGTGTTTACAAACACATGTAAACACTTGCCTGCCAAAATGACTGAGTGATGTAATGGAAACTATGAAAGCGCTGGGATCTGCTGTCTCACCAGGAATAGAGGGCAAAGTGTAAAGCAGCAACAATGTCAGTGTGTGTTTCCATCCGGGTGTAAATACTGTGGTTTTGTTTTACTGCTGCGACAAATGTCCCATTATGTTTGGCTGTGGCATCGTAATACCACGATTAAATGCTGTAATATCTACTCAAACTTCTTCCTTAGAAGGGAAATGCACTGTGGTTAAGGAAAAAGGCAAGAAGTTGTAGCAAAAAGTGTTCAGAAGAAAGGTTCCTGAGGTTCTTAACTTTGATCAGGCACTTGATGTGTTTAAATCAATCAGATTTAAGGACTTTTGTGCATTTTCAAGTGTTCAAGAAACGGTCCACCTCTACAAGATGATGCACGTCCTGGATTTCCACGAGTTCTCACAGTTCTCTTCGTTAAGCTCGGCGTTGTTCAGTTCGTCAAACACCCCGGTGTCGATGATCTCCTTCTGCCACCGGATGGACACGGCGCCCGTGCTGAACTCTCGGAAGAACTTCTCATCCTTGGCGTCAAGCTGGATGTCCTTGAGCTCAGACGTGTCCCTGAACTCGTCCGTGTCTTTGGCGTAGACCACGTTGGGCTTTGGCACCCAGGGGGGATCCACCAGTCCGGCCTCCAGACGGGGGAAGTTAATACACTTGAAAAACACGTGGCTTCGTGGGTCATCGTTGCTGTCAGAAAAGACACAGAAGATGTTGGATTGTGAGGAATTAAATTGGAAAATAAGAGTGTTAATATGGGAAATTAACAGTGGCTCTGACTGTATAACAGAATGTGCTCATACAGGTTATACACTGTAAAAAAAATAAATAAAAATCTCATTAAAAAATGGTGAATTTTAGCAGCATGGATACCAGAAAAGATATGTTCAAAATTTGTGCGTACTGTAACATTCACAAACTATAAAATACTGAAAATAATGGGAATTTTTTTCAATTTTAGCTGATTTAAATACATGAAAACAGTGCAACTTTATAGTCACACACTGTAAAAGAACAAATTTCTCTTAATGAAAATACAGACTTTTGATGGGGGCACTGATAGTTTGGGTCTTTTGTTTAGAGTCAACATTTTAAATTCAAACGTTTTTCATGTGATTTTTTTTTTAGATATCACTAGTAGTGTAGCAAAACAGGGAACACCTGCAAAATAACAGCCAAAAATGTACCTTTTTAATCCTTAATGTACATATTCTTTTGTATTTTTATTCACTGATGCAAAATCAAGTCTCTCCTGTAGTGGCAGCCCACTGGCAGATGCAGACCTATAACATTTTCAAGTGTTCACATTTACTGGACAAAACATGGCATGTTTATTTTATGTAACATTTTAAAACAAAAGTCTAAGCTTGTAGCCTGGCAGCTGTTATTTGTCAATATATATTTTATGCTGATATTTGATTTTGATACTGATATTGGTATAGATTTCATTGTGCATCAATAAATAAAATGGCACGGCTCTCTCCAACTTCAAATTTTGTAGATGGTTAGTAAGTAACTTCAAGTTTTGCAGATGAACCTTGAAAAGTTTTAAAGAGGTCAGCAACTACATATCAAGACTTATTTGTTGCAAAAGGCCTCTTAAAAGCAGATGCACCTTTAGCCTTTTATTGTTGTCACTGCAGTGACATTTGCAGAGGATCTGAGAAGACTAATCTGAGTGAAGGATGCAAAAATGATGACTTGACTATTCCACCAGGAATCTGAAAGGCCACAAAAGAAATTCCAAGAACATTCACTTCGACATAAATGTTTTCCTAATAAATGTGGCACCACCTTGTGTTGGTGAGGATGTAGTGCTGCGTTAAGGTTCGCCTCTAACCTCTGAATATTGATGTCTAGGCTAAAAAACCAGACGCCTTTTAACCTTAAAATAAAACAGTACATTGCATATGTCATTATGTTGTGAGCGATTATACCAGTTATTTCCAGATTGATATTTTTAGGTAATTTTAGAAGTTCAAAAGCTTAAACTTAAAGCATTTTATGAGAGAAGACAAAAACAAAACCTCTCTTTGTAGCATAACTGCAAAATGTTTTGCCATTTTTGCTGTTATTTTATTCATCTTTTGACCGACAGAAATTGCCTCTAGTGGGATTAATACATTTATTTGTAGTGTACCACTTACATGCATACACTGATCAGGTGTAACATTATGACCACCTGCCTAATATTATGTTGGTCCTCCTTATGTGCTCAAAAATTCTCTGAACCATTGGGCATGGACAAGAGGACCTCTCAGGGTGTCCTATGGGGTCTGGAACCAGGACGTTAGCAGTGGATCCTTTGGGTACTCTGGCTTGTGCAGTGGGGCCTCTGTCAATCAAACTTGTTCCACTGCATCCTGTTGATGCTTGATCAGAATGGGGTGTAGGAAGTTTGGAGGTCAAATCAACATGTTGGTCCATTGTCATGTTCCTCAACATGTTCCTGATTGTTTGACGTTTTTTCATGTGGTGGGGTGCATTTTCCTGCAAGGGTAGACCAGTGACATTTGGGATTTCCATTTGCATGAGAGAGTGTGTTTGTTGTGGGACAATGTTAATTTGGGTGTCTAAGTCTCATCAACATGGATGTCAAAATACAAGGTTTTCCAACAGAGCACTACATATGGTCAATGTTATTCACTTCACCTGTCAGTAGTCATCATATTGTGGCTGGTAGGTGTATATCTTCTAGGTGTTCTGAACCACTTGTCTACATCTGCTTCTCTACAGACTTTGTCACACCAAGTATAACAGTATATTTTCATGAGACAGACCAAGATTCTCACCGGCACCCGAGGCGATGAGGAACCCTCTTCTTGAGAAAGCGGCTGATGATATCTTTGGTGGGAACGTCAAAGCGCTTGTCATACTTGCACTCATCCTCCAGGGTGCGGCGAGTCACCTCCTCGTTCTGCACCTTTTCCCTGAAGTCTTTAAAAGGCAAACGGGCCACAAGCATCTCATAGATACTGCAGCCCAGAGCCCACCAGTCCACAGAGGTGCGGTAGTACTCCTGTCTCAGGATCTCAGGGGCCATGTAGCCGGTCGTACCAGCCTGAAACATAGAGGAAGAGCCTTTTATGAAACAAGTTTTACAATTTTAGACACTTTATTTCATTTATCATTGCAGATTAATGGCAAGACAATGAATTAAATACAAAAACAGTCAAAGATATAATAATTATATGTGAGGGTTACTGAGGTAAATGTTTATGTTTCATCTTTTTTATTTATTAGTGCAGAATCTTGTCAGACTTACCACTAATCTTTCCTTTTTCATGGTGCATTACTGGATAGTTTTACCTCTTCAGGCCACAAAAACAAAAGTATAAACTATAGCATTAAGCACAAACATTAAGACCTTGCATATGCTTGTGACTGACATTCTCATGACTGACCTACACTGAGCTTTTAAAAGGATTGAAAGGAAAAACAAGATTTCTTTTTTTGGAATGAAATCATCATGAGGTTTTCCCTTCACACAGATCAGACATTATAATCTGCTCCAATAAATACTTCAACTTCAGTTAATTTCCCTTATCTGTGACAGACAGTCTCAACCAGCTTCCACGTGCTGGAAGAGAAAATTAAATAATGCGACATGGAGACAAAAATATGGACGCAAGAGTGCAATGTGACATGCCGAACAATAACACACTGTTAGAACAGATAATGCTGCTTTAAGAGAGAGACTCTGCTGTATCTTAGTGTCTCTACTGAGTGGAGGCCTGCTGTAAATCCCCTGACTCAGCCTCTTCGACAGACATGTGGAAGTCATATCTGGTATTAGTACAGCAAAGATTAACCAGGTAACGCTAACAGGCTCCGGTCAATCTTCTGCTTATTGCAACGTCTAACCAGAAATGAGGTCAGGCCCCTTTTAATAAGATTAATTTGGGTTGCAAAGGGAGTTATGCGCTCTTGTGTTTACCGTCAGGGCAGGACTAGGGGCCATCATATCTATTCCTGATAAGCTACTTTCGGTGGTGGGAGAACACTGTGCAATGGTATTAGAAAGAGAAAACGGTGTTCATGTCGGGAAGGGTTTCTCTGAGCGACAGACAAAATAATGATTGTATAAGACCTTGGAGGATATTTGCCAAGCTTTTTCTAGTATGAATAGATTTTTTTTACTGTAGGATAAACTGAAAAAAATTGTCGTACAAATGTCTGACAGTGAGAGTGTAGGTTAATCTGGGGGCAGGTCACCCTACTAACCTTCTGGCAGATCGTCTTGCCCTTTGGCAGCTCCACAGCCAGCCCAAGGTCAGACAGCCGGCATTGTCCTTTACCGTCCAGCAGCACGTTCTCAGGCTTCATATCTCGGTACACGATGTCCATGGAGTGCAGGTGGAGGATGCCGGTGGTGATCTGGGCCGTGTAGTAAATGACACGCTCCAAGCAGATACCCCTTGTCCCCAACTCGTAGATATGAAACTTGAGGTCTCCTCCGGTCATCAGGTCCATGACCAGGCACAGGTGGGTTTTGTTGTCGTAAGCGTAAGCCAGGTTCACGATGAAGAGGCTGTTGACCTTCTCCAGGATCTGCTTCTCCACGAGGGCCAGTCTCTCGCCACTTTTCTTCTTCAAGCGCCTCTTATCCAGCTTCTTGCAGGCGTACATCTGGCCCGTGTGTTTCACTTGCACCGCACACACCTGCCGGATAAAGTGACATTACTTTACAATGAATTGACAGGTTCATTTATTGGTTGTAAAGGTGCCATCCTGGAATAGGTTTCCAAGCAAATGCAATGTAACTTTTGCAGAACAAAGGCCACTGTGCCCACAAGTGACAATTCCAGGACAGTTATAAAAGCTGAAGCTTCACATTATAGTAGCGCAAGTTTGGAAAACAATCTGACTTGCTTCTGTCTGTCACATACCATAGCACCATCAGGTTTAAGTTTGCCATGTCAGACGGAGGCACCAAAATCCCTAAGTACATTAAATCAAGCAAGGGTGCATTTAATTGCTCATAAATTCAACTTCTATTTGCCTGAGACTGAAAAAATCCAGTTTTAAATAACTGTTCAAAGACCATCAAGCAATTTGACACTTTCATTTACATCCCAGGGTTTTTGGTACCTACCTCACCAAAGCCACCTCTTCCCAACGTCCTAAACTCATAAAAGTATTTGTCGGTGATTTTCTGGTTCTCGTACTCCTTCCACTGCAGAAACCTGGAGAAGAACGGGCTCTTCTGGTACTCCAAGAAAGGTTTTCCCTTCAGGAAGTCCCTCGTGGCTTCCCTCATCTGCTCCATCGCCACCTCATCAAAGTTCTTCTCCGTTAACTCCTTGCACAGCTTAGCATCCTCTCCTGTGAGGTAGGAGAGGAAATACTTGGACTCAGGTCGGAAGAACTTAGCGAGGATCCTCTGGTTGGCCTTTTGTCTGGTTTCGTTCTCTGCAAATTTCCAGGCACTCAGCTCCATCAGGAACTCAAAAGCGGCTCCATACTGAGGGCTAGAACCTAGGAGGAACTGCTGGAACAACTTCCTCCCAATAGGCTGCTGCTCACAAAGTGACTCGTACTTCTTCCCCACTGCTGCCCGAAGACTAGAGGACTTTGTTGCCTTGGGCAGCGTCAGGGAGAGTCTGTGTTTTCTCAGCTCGTTACGATCAACCTGCTGAGCCTTCAGGTAGGCGGTGTTGGCCACCAAGTTGTGCACCAGGTCGGCCGTGGTGGATGTGCCCCGTGACATCCTGGTAGGCAGCTGATAAGCTAAAAAACACTAGAGTTCAGCCATCTGCAGGTTCCAGGCACAACGGCGCACCTAGAGCACCTGCAGCTCCTGAAGCTCCTGTACCACGCCTGTTTGAGCCTTAAAGACACTACCGCGCTCAGGGATTTGCTGGTTGCTAAGTGTCCTTGCACGTTTATTCGTAGACGGCACACAGGGAAAGCAACTTATGTGGTTTGAACTTAAGAGGCTTTAGGCTGGTCTATTTTTAGGCGATACAAAGAGCCTGTTTGCACTAATTGGGCTGCCAGGATGACATGATGAGGTGGCAGATTCTGAACTTAATAGGTTTGGTTGTAACTTAGTAAAAGACTAACAGAGCTCTGTTTGCATACTATGAGCAGTATGCACACTTAAGAACACATTTTAGAAAAAAGAATGAAGACTTCACTAATTTGGCCCTGATTGGTTAAGTAAGCAGCAAGAAATTGAATTTGCCGGAGAGATTATGGAAGAAGCTACAGACTTAATTAATGCACTTTTTACTCACTTTAACATCACTGCTGGCACTGAATTCCCTTGAAATATGTCTTAATCCACAACATTTTGTCAAGAAGACGATTACAAAAGACGGTGGCCTTTTTTTTATTGCGGCTTCTTTTAATGGATAGTGTGGACAAAATAACATGAACAGCTGCACAAATGCAATAGTCCTCTCACAGATGTCATAGTTTGTGAGCCGGACATAGTTCAATGTCTGCAGAGGTTGTGCAAGAAAACATTTCTAAAGTCGAAGTGTTGCATATTAAAGTGTAACTCTGCAGCCTTAAAGTCACAGTTGTGTTACATCAGCACCTCTCTGACACAGTCACACATTGGAACATTATAGGCTTTATAAATGTATTGCTTTGTCACTGACTGTGTATGCAGTTATTTCTCTCTCTATTCTCTATTATCTCTAATGGCAAATTGTTGATACCAATTAAAAGCTCAACAGGCAGTGATTTACTGATGCTTTTGCCTATGATTTTATAAATCTAATGACATTAGAGCAACTGGCAGATCATGAAAATGATTGTTTGATGCTACCAATCGATTAGTATATCACATTAACTGCACTCCTCATGCGGATCCTGCTGGAAAATTCTGAGACACTGCGTCTTGTTCACTTCCCCCACATGGTCAAGAAGGTTGATGCAGCGACCTTCCACTCATTAGCCTCATGTCTAAATCAATTAGTGAGGTCAGTCCTCCCCACTTACAAAATTCCTTGTAAAGCAAACTGTCTTCAGAGTTTTCTTTCTTTTGTTTTTATATGGGCTGTGTTATACAT
Source organism: Dascyllus trimaculatus (assembly GCA_024666655.1). Classification (NCBI taxonomy): domain Eukaryota; kingdom Metazoa; phylum Chordata; class Actinopteri; family Pomacentridae; genus Dascyllus; species Dascyllus trimaculatus. The sequence goes on from CM045453.1 coordinate 26,591,416, forward strand.
ACGACTGCAGAAATCCCACAAAAGCTTTTTACATTAAATACAATAAATGTGCGATAAAACTGAAGCATATCAGGGTTGATTTTTGCAAATTTTGGCACATTTCATAAAGACTTTGGTTGATCAAAATCCTGGTTGGATTTAATGATTGCTCTGAACAGGTCACGATCAGCAAGGTTAAAGTTTAAAGGTTTAAACGGGAACAAGGCCAGCCTTACTATACAAGCATAACAAGTGCTTGTGGTTTAGTGGTTAGTGTGGCGATCTGCCAGGTAGTTCACTTTGACAGCCAAAGCGCTTATAGCGGTGAGGTGAGTCAGACCTGTGAGGACTGACTGCCACGTTAAGAACTTTGGTGTTTTTTTTCCTTCTCTCTGTCAGCCCCAAAGTTAATATTACGGATCTCACAACAGGTAGTCATCTGAAGCAGGTTGATTTAGACCTCTAGTTATCTGAAGTTACCCATTTGATCAAAAGAAATCAGTCTAAATATTAGAATTTGGAGGAAAGACATTGCTATGGGTCTTGACATGAGTTTAAAAGATTTTGGTACCTGGGTCATTTCATTCCAAATCTCAAAAGAGCTCCAACCTGACTCCTTCAGAATACGATTTAGTACATTTAATGAAGCCACGCAAATTTTTGCCTTCATATTATGAATATTTTCTGAGTTTAGCTCTGATAAAACTGCAGTCAAATAAATGTTGCATCAATTCCAGATGTCATAATTTAAAGCAGAAACAGTTCAATTTGTTTAACATGACTTTTTCCACCTTTGAGCATCAGCATCATGGCATGTGTCATCGTTTCACATGCAAAAGTGCACCAGTTTATTGGCTATGACAGAGTAATAGAAACAAGAATTTGTACCCTGGGTGTGCTACTCGTTTTCTGATGTCCACTGGAGAAAACTTTTAGTGCTTTTTAGGTTAACTTTTATGGGTCATATCACCGGGTGGATGAGGGGGTTGGTCAAAAATAGGTTGTAGCATATGGAAGGTCTCCTTTTTATTACATTTTGATACCAGGCTTATTTTCTAACCATGATTCCTTCCGTGTCAAAACAATCTGCCTATATGGGCATATTTTAACATTCTCAAAATGTACAATTTTAGATTCTATTCACTCAGGGAACAGAAATCAGGATTAATCATGGTGATATATGACCACTGAAAGTTTACCCATAATGCACTTTTCAAAGGTTTCTCTTGTAATCATAAAACAGCACACTCAGTTTCACTACTAAAAATATGACGCTGTACATCCCATGATACTGATATGGTTGCAGTTTAAAAGTGTCTTTCTGCCCTAATATTTTCCTGTGGCTATATCATGTACCAATGAAGTTACGTGGGCTTAAAAATGCTGAAAATATAAAGCAAAATTAAAAAGCATTCAATTTTAACCCACTGCTATGCACTTTAAAGGTCTGTAACTCAGAAATGTTCTTAGGTAGGACTCTATAAAGTGCCAGTTTCCACATATTCACTCATTTATAGGAACTGTGTACTATTTTTAAATGTCTTCATGAAAAAAAAAATCCATATTACAGCTATTCACAATTCTTTATTTTTAAAAAGACAGTCACATATTCAAGTTGTGCCACACATCACCACAGACACCAACGTAAAGCTAACATGTGACCAAACACTGCAACACATTTCACCCGTCTCTCTGAGACTCTTGACTCCTCCGGCCACATCAACCAATCGAACCCGTGCAACTTTAATTTTGTCCATCGTCCTCCTCTGACACCAGGACTACTGGAAACATGCAATCATTAATAGGAGGACTTCTGTGGATGGCTCTGCACAGGGCGTTGCAGTAATCATTGTCAAGTCTGTCACCACCTTTGGGTGCATACAGGCATAGTCCACCTGGATGTGAAGACTATTTGCCGATTCTCTGAACCACCCAGTCCTGTTGGCAGAGGGGGCAGCGATTGTTCTGCTTCACCCAAAGGGACATGCAGCAGTTATGGAAGGAGTGATTGCACTCTCCCCATACAACTGAAAGACAGAGACAGAGCACAAAAGATTTAATTAAAACAGAGTCAATGAATGAGCATTTACAGAGGACACGTATATTAATAAGGTGAAATGTGACAAATATTATTTTTCTGACAAGCAGCTCATTCAGCTGTATGAATCTTGATAAAATCAGTAGTTTCCAGTGCAATACAATTCTGTGCATTACTTTACTTAAGACAGTAGCTGAGTTGCGTTATGATAGCTTATTTAGCATTTATATCAAACATAAATAAATAGCTCCTTCTAGTCTATTTTCAATTTGACCGAGAGTGTAAATTACGTATTTAAAGCCCATTCCTCTGAGATTAGCTGGCTCGGTGGCTTCCTGTGACAGCTCTCACAAAGTAGCTAATGCTAGCTTGCTGGATTAACCTGCTGAGGGCTAATAAATGTGTAAGTGCGACGATTGTCTTACCAACACAGTCCTCTTGTTTATTTTCCGCCTGGCATCGGAGACAAGCGTCTGCAAATCAAGAAAAAAAATATACGTTACAGCACCATTACGCCGGGCACTTCAGGTATAATGGTGAGATTAGCCACGTTAGCTCCATTAGCTGGGTATCCGAGCTAAGCTAGCCGTGTAACGCTGACAGTTCCCCGGACTCACCCATTACTTGTACCCGACAAATGGCACAGGTGTCACATTCAACGTCCCAGCTCCACATAGCCACGGCGTTCCACTTCTTGAGGGAAAACATCTTGTCCCCGCCCGACTTAGAGCCCGAAGAAGTGTTGTGGGAGAGCACTAAACCCGGCTCGTCACCGTCATCCATCTCTGCTGCACGGTAAACACGGCAACGTTAGCCAGCGCAGGTTAGCTTAGCTAAACAAAATGGACGAAACGGTGAAGCGGCGATGCTAACGCTAACGCTAGCCGGTTTAGCAAGCGTCTTGTCTCCATAGCGACAGGAGAGGGAGCTGTTTTCCAGGACTCAGAGGTAAGAAAAATACACATTTCACACTTGTCAAAACACTCATACACATATCCAAATGTTTTAATAGAACATGGGGTGAGACTGAACAAATACAAAGAAATAAAATAACAGTCTGCTTATTTTATTAGCACGAAACACACGCATGGTAGCTTTCAGGCTCATTTGGCTTCTGTCTATAAAAGTTAGCTACATTTAAGAAAAAGGTAATAAAAATACTACGAGCTAAAAAGAAAAATCTCAGCTCTGTTTACATTAAATTCTAGGCATTTGTGCATATGTGTGTGTTTGAATGTGTTTGCATGGCATCTGGTCTGTAGCACCATAAATCTAATGCTATATACATAAAAATACTCTTGAAATTGAATATTGGTTGAAACCACACTTAATAACTGGACAATTGTGTTTTCTTACATATTAAATATTATTACACACTTATAAAACAAGTATTTACTCTGTAGGATCCTGGATAGTTATCTTATTTTGCATTAACAACAGTACAGGGCAGAGTTAAACAGACACCAGCATGTGATTCTCCTTCAGATTCATGCATACTTACTGATTTAATTTAGTTTTATTTCCTTTTATTCTTCTCTTTTTAGCCAAATTGTCAACATTGTAGGTGTAGTGCTTGATGGTATTTACAGATCTCAGCCAAACTGTACCATTTTACAGGAAGAAATGCCAACATGATGCCAAAAATTAAGTAAACGGTCCAGTCAAGTGTGGAGTCAAAGAGGCCGACGTTTCCTTCCAAAACAGTGAATCATCTTGTTATTTAGAAACCTACTCAAACAGGAAATAACAGAGGAATGGCAAGTAATCATTTTATGTGGATTCCTCCGATAACCAATTGTTTATTTACACAGAAACATTATAAGCTGTTATTAGTCAACACAGGCATTAATAGTATAGCTTTAGACAATCTGATTTTAGCCATCAGTCTGAAATTATCTATACATGCACATAAAATTCTGTATTCACCAACATGGATAGTTAGCAATCTAAGCTCTTCTTAACGAGCCACAATAGTAGTATCTCTGCTGTCTGCCCTCATAAAGTCTGTAATGAAATGCTATCGAATTAACCTGAACAGACATGGAGACATCTGTTTTTTTTTCTGATGGAAACTGACCCACTGACAGGAAAAAGAAGCAAGTTCAGAAGTCTATTTATCACACAGTAAATTAGTGTCAGATCAAATGAAATCTCCACTGATGTACTGCGTGTTGGTTCTCATTTCAGTGAAATCATATGAAATCCATGTGACAGACAAAAAACATTTTTATTTCTTTTGTTTATAACTGACTGCAGATATATAAAAAAAAAGATGATAAACCTCATGCATGTGTTTCTCAGTTAAAGATCGTCTGGAGATGCACGTATGCCATATATTACATCTGCATCTTCAGATATCATCCGTCAAATATTCATGACCCTGAACACTAGCGTACGATGTATAGATTTTATTTCAGTCAGTGTGCAGCAAAGTGTCTCTGGAAATCAGAGCTGGCATCAGAGGAAGAGCACCAAGGGATGGATAATAGTGTTAAAGTTTTCCATAGCTCCTTCAGGAAGAGTTATTTCTGTTCTGTGCCTTTTAGGGTTGCTGACAACTTTCAAGGCCGCACAAATCATTGTTCCCAAACAGGGAATAAAGGTGAATATGTCAAACAGATCTGTGTGTTTGAAATGAAGTTAAAAGTAGAAAGATTTCAAGAAGATGTTCAGGCTGAAGAGCCGTTAAATTACAGGACACAGATTCAAACACCTTTTTTGTCAAATATGCCAACTTATCTGCTCCTTAGAACTGGTTTATGGCACTGTAAACTACTTTAACTCTAAAGATAGTTCTAGTTTCTTAACCTCATTGAAGCCATGTTCAGCTCTTCCTGAAATACTGTGCCTGAAAGCCTTTGGTTTAAAACTACTGAATTCTACAGAGATCCTCTAAAATGGACCTTACATACGAGGACAGATAAGTGAGCTGTAGTGTTACGGAAAGCAGAATGTTTTCTTAGTATTGCAGGTGTATTCAATCTTAGAATCCGCCATACTCTGTGTGGTTTGGTATCATTGAACATAAACAACATAAAGAAAACAAGGGAGCTGTCAGAAGAGATAAGGAGGAAAATAACTGCCAAGCACAGTCAACATGAAATCTGTGAGATCATCTCCAAACATAACGATGTTCCTGTGACCACAGCTGTTCATTTCATTAGGAAATTTAGTTGGCGATTGTCTGTGGAACTGCAGCCAACATCCCTGAATGTGGCCCCAAGAGGAAAATCAAACTAATTGTCCAGAAGGATATTTTAAATCGTGATTAGAAAACAGATCAAGGAAAAACTTTGGAACAGATACAAGCCGTCCTTGAAGGTGAAGGTGCAACAGCGTCTGGTTGTTTGCTGTCTGAATGTTAGTGATCTTTGTACAGGAGGACAACTCAGGACAGCTCCACTTTTGAAAGAGAGGTATAAAACTGGAATTTGCTCAAATGAAAGTGAAGGAGTCTCGATGTCCTTCTGCTAAATTAAACTAAATTAGACCGTTTGGTTGAGTCACATCAAATCCACATTCACAGGAACAAATATAATTAAAAGAAAAGGACACCGTGCCCACTGTGAGAGTCTCAGTTGTGTTATTATGCTGCTTTGATGCATTGGCAGAGACTGACTTGATCCTATGCAAAAGATTATAAAATCAGAGCTGATCAAAGTATCCTGGAGCCAATGCACGAGAAGAGCATGTCGGTCCATTCTGCAGTGACTTGATATGAGTCCGGATTTTTAATCTGATTAAAGATCTTTGGAAGGAGCTGAAACTCGCAGTTGGGAGAAGACAGTCATCGAACCTGAGAGAACCAGAGCTTAAGACGGGTTGGACTAGCAGCTGAGAAGAAGTCTGGTGTGTTAGATTTAAGATGTGTTGTGTTAAATGTGTAATAGATGATTATGGATAGCAATAATTTTGGTCAGTTCAACTTTTCAAACAAAAGAGCACTAATGATTGTGACCATATCTAAATATGAACTTTTTATAAAGCACAGTGAAACATCAGTGTCATTAGAATTATACACCAGTCAGGCATAACATTATGACCACCTGCCTAATATTGTGTTGGTCCCCCTTAAGTGACAAAAATGTTCGAAACCATTGGCCATGGACAAGAGGACCTCTCAGGGTGTTCTATGGGGTCTGGAACCAGGACGTTGACAGTGGATCCTTTGGGTACTCTGGCTTGTGCAGTGGGGCCTCTGTCAATCAAACTTGTTCCACTGTATCCTGTTGATGCTTGATCAGAATGGGCTGTAGGAAGTTTGGAGGTCAAATCAACATGTTGGGCCATTGTCATGTTCCTCAACATGTTCCTGATTGGTTGATGTTGTTTCCATGTGGTGGGGTGCATTTTCCTGCAGGGATAGGCCAGTGACATTTGGGATTTCCATTTGCATGAGGGAGTGTGTTTGTTGTGGGACAATGTTTATTTGGGTGTCTAAGTCTCATCAACAGGGATGTCAAAATCCAAGGTTTTCCATGAGAACACCACATAGTACCAATATGATCAATGTTATTCACCTGTCAGTGGTCATAATGTCGTAGCTGATCGGTGTATGCTGTTCATGTGTAGAATCATATAGTTTTCACGTATAATTTATTTCCAGTTTTTTTTTTACATGTCATGTCAAACACTGGGGCCACCTTCCACCCAACCATCCATCAGCTTATACCTGCTTTATCCTGTGGTGGATCACAGAGCCTATTTCAGCTGACACTGGGTGAGAGATGGGGTAAATCGCAGGGCTAACACAAAGAAACACACTCACACCTGCAGGCAATTGAGAATCACCATGGACTGTTCCAGGAGCAGAACCACAGGGAGGAAACTCACACAAGGTCCAGGTAGAACATGCAAATTGTTTAGAAAAACCTCAACCAGCAAGGAAGTTCAAAGCCAAAACCTTCTTGGTGTGAGTTGACAGTGCGAATCCCTGAATCACCATGCCATCTTTGGGCCACCTTGTTTGTTCTAATTTACACTGATCAGCCACAACATTAAAACAACTGACAGGTGAAGTAAATGTCACTGGCCTAGCCCTGCAGGAAAATGCAACCCAGCATTTTTGAGCACATAAGGAGGACCAACACAATGTCAGGCAGGTGGTCATAATGTTATGCCTGATCGGTATATTTGAGGATTATTTACTGTGACTCTATTGCCAAATTTGAAGCCCAGTCTTGAAGAAGGCCCTGATTTAACATCTGTTTTTTAAACACCAGTTGAACATGTTCTATTTTCCTACATATTCTAAAATCTCAAAATGTTTTAAGGTGAAGTCTGTGATTGTGGAGAAAGATGGTTGATATTTTGCTAGTTAGCATATTTATATAGACAGAATATGCCATATCAAGAGTTTTTATTTGTCACATGCTTGTACAGTATGTGCAGTGAAATGCAAAGGGACTGTTCTCAAGGCTGTGCAATAACAACAAGACGTTATAAAAGGACAAATCTTTAGACAAACAATATAAAATTAGAAAAAAAAGTCACAATGTCATAAATAATGAGGTAGAGATCTTAAGCTGAAGTGCAGTGTACGTTGTGCAAGAGTGCAGTTGTGTGTTTGTGTGTGCTTTGACCTACATGTTATTTACATATTTGGCTGTCCCTCCTGCTCCTACTGCCCACTTTCCTCATACCTCCCCTCAACCCTCTGTTTCCCTCTTTTGTATGCACGAGCATTAATGTGCACATGCACTGGAATAGTGTTGTTGGAGCCACTTTGCTTATTTTCCACTTACAGTGCCAGGGCTCGGTACAAACACCAAATTTTTTCTCAGTGCGCACCCAGAGCAAATATCACACTGTGAGAGATAATTGCTGAATTTGACATGAGGTGTCTTAAATTAGTATCTCTGTCTCCACCTTCAAACTATCACCTAGTATATGTGGGAGCAAAGAGAGTTGCAACATCGATTAGAGAGTAGGAGGAAGGGAGGTTAAGAGATCCCAGTCGCTGATTTTGGCTCCTTCTCTCCAGTCATGCCTACACTGCTGGTCCGACACCCCATCTGATGAACATCTTCCTGACAGGGGAGATGTGTTCGCTTACAGTATAGTACATCCCACTGAACACGCACATCATCACCTCCTCATTTATACTGCAGCTGCTCGTGGTTATCTTATGCGGAGCCTCTTGATTTACAATTACAGACTCCAGTTTTTATTACTCGGAGTAATAAAGATTATTTTGACAGTAACCGACAATCAGGGCTACAGGGAAATCATTGAGGCAGACCTGCTCTCCATCTGGGCTAAATGTGTCCAGAGTTAGGAAAAAGGTCGTTAGCATCACTGAAACCTTGTTCCAAGTCCCTCCTTCACAAAAACTGTTTCTTTCCAGAAGCCATGACCCTGATGAACTATTAAATCTGTCTTTAAAGACAGGAGCAGTTTAAACCTGTAACCCTGAACAACCGCTGCAACTTCAAATCATGAATCCGTAACCCTGAACCACTGTATATACTGTATATTATTTAATATTTTCATTACAGCAACATTGCTCTCTGCTCCACTGCATTACCTACATCATGTTAATAAAGAGTCTATAAGTGAATTTGTTGTTAATAACTGTATTCTTATATCATCAGAATCTGCATGATTTGAACTAAACTTTGGTTCATTGTAAACATGCTCTTTAAAACACATCTATTGCTATGCATAGTTGTTAAACATTCATTCTGCTTTCTTTAACCTGTTGCAATGTTTAAATGCATGTGTGCTTTTTAAAGAGTTCCCTTAGCGAAAAAGAAAACTGGTGTAAAATCATACTTCTGCTGATTCTGAGTCTTCCAGAGTGGCAGATTTCCCACTGTCCCTGAACGCAGCAGAGGCTGGAGTCTTCTTGCTCTCCACATACACTCTAGTGGACCTTGTGCAATAATGCAGTAGATGCCTGCAGCTCCTCAGGACGCAGAGGGCTTTGGAGTGGAAGAGAAGACTTGTGAAGCTGCTTTGAAACCAGTTGATCAGGAGTTAGAGGCTGCTTGGAAGGAGAACTGTTTCAAATCAGTGGATCTATCATGACTGCAAGGGTTCAGGGAGCATCTGGCCGGGACAAAGCAGCGCCGAAGAGCCAAGCAACAGGTAAGTTACTGAGGATGGAAGGTGGTGAAGGTGCAATGATGCATCTGTTAGCTGCAGGAGGAGGTGGCCGGGGCTTTAAATGAGTTTGATCATAGTTATTAGGCTGTATTTTTTTCTTCTTTTTCTTCTTTGCATCTAAAATCAATCATTTTTTAATCTGCTGTGAACTTACTTATCAGATAATTAATGCAACTGCTGCAAAGATTGTTGTATTTTTGACTGGTGCATAGCTGCAAGTGTTAGATTCCACAGTATGCATTTAATAATGAAATAGTATAAAACAAGCTGTTTTCCAAACTCTTGTCAGTCAGGGGCTTCTACAGTAGCTGCTCAAATCAAATTAGGTCGAAACCCATTTATATCAGCTTGGCTCATTCCTAAAAAAATTCAAATAAATCAATTAATGAGGCAGGTAAAGTAATATTTTCCCCCTCTGTACACACAGGTTTAAGTTCGTATGTTAGACACACTGCATTGCATGGGTTCTACATTTTTCCGACATGACTTGTGTCACTCCTGCTTCAAAGTAAATGTGGTGATCATTTCTACATTGAAACAATTAATGACAAACAAATAATGGTGTTGTACCCTAATGATCATGTTCATAGCTGAGGCTCAGAGCTGAAGTGTAACCTCACTGTTTTACCTTAGCTTTCCTGTTTTTACTGCATCATGTCCGACCTGTTTTTCCATAAACCTGCATGTTCAGGAGGCAGATTTAACTACTTCAACTCTGTGTCTGAGTTAATCATGATGGTAATTTGTAGTAAAATTAATGTTACATCTCTGCATTTCTGCTTAGATTACTATGCAAGTTTTTCTTTTCAGTTCGTTAAATCTTGCATTGTTACCTGCTGTAATTGTGTCCTGCATACATTGTTCTGTGCTCTTTTCCAATCACATCTAAAAGTGGATAAATATGTGCTGCTGCCGCTGCCTTCCTGAAAGGCTTGTAATTAGTCATTAGTATCTAACTAGACATAAGTGATTTCAGCTGCTCAGCATTTGTTGTGTATTTCAGAAGCTGAAATACTGCACATGCTCCTCTGGGATCTTTAATTTTTCCTTATTTCTTAGAAACATTTGCTGTTTGTTGGTTACATTGAATAAATACATTTAATTGTTGCTTTCCCTCAGTTTACTGAGTCGTAAACATTTGACATTTTACTTAAGCAGGATAAAGGTAAGGATAACTGTATTCACAATAAAACTAAGATAAGCCAAACTAAACACAGACTTTCTGGCTGTAATGATTTTGCGCCGTACCGTGTAACGAGACTGAAAGTTTATTTTCTCTTCTGTGGCGGCAGATTTAATGGTGAGGGTCAGGCGAGCGCTGTGGCTGGTCCTGGGCATGCTCAGTCTGTCCATGCTACTGGTGGTGCTGGGAGTCTACGCAACTACACGGACCGAAAGCCTGAATGTGACTGGCTACGCCTCTGGGGTTATTGTAAGTCGTTTATTTGCTCCTTGATAAATCATCGTCGTGATTTATTCAGACTGATGACAGATTGTTGTGATTAAAATAAACTCTGAAATGTTGGCTTTTAAGTTTGCAGCCATCAGCAGGAGTTTTAAAAGGTATCCAAACTTCCCCGACATGTGATTTCCATTAAGAAATTAAAGCTGCAATCCTTCACTGTTGTTGCAACAGCCACAAGTTTTATCTCCACTCGCTGCAGTATTGAAAACATTTGCTTGGACAGGCATGGTTTTAGGTAGACTGTGAAATTGATGACTGATAGTTGGACAGGCCATTACTCACTCATCTGGCATTCGGTTTGTCTTGTGTTTTTCGAGCTGGAAGATCATGTATTGTCAGATTTCTCCTGAACTGTGACTCGCAAGAGGTGTCAGTGTCAAAACATAAGCCAAAGTCATGGATAACTGCAAACCTTTGACATGTTTTGCAACAGTATTTACCATAAAACCTTCTGTGTGCTTCCAAATTGGAACCACAAGAGCTGCTCTAAGGCATGACAGTGTAAATATTGACATTTTGTGCTTCATTTGGCTGATTCCTCATCTTGGAATAGAGCCAAATTCAAACAAAGTGACACAACTCATATTAAAATGAACTGATTGTCATTTAATTTGCTCAACACTTATATTCTATCCACTGCAGCTAACACTTGGATCTTTCCTGGGACTTCTGGGGCTCCATCTGGAAGAGAACCGCAGGCAGCTGGTATGTTTTCCTGGCCCCCCTGTGCCATTTTAACAGACACAAATGCAACATTTACACTCTTACGTGCTTTATCTATCATAATTTCTCCCTCATGTTTTCTCTGCTCTGACCTGCCAAGAGAGGAGTTACATAGTGTGACAGAGTGCTGCTCATGTAGCCGACATCTTGTCATGTTTTCTGAGAGCACTGTTCAGTTAATAAAATAGTTCTCTCTGGCATTTAATTGCTTGGATACTTTCAGAATCCAGTTAATGAAATGTAATTGCAAACAGCTGGCTTAATATGCAAGATCAATACTAAGCATTTTTTTCACTTCATGTGCAGTACCCTTTGGAAAATGTAAAATGCAAGAGCTGAAACGGAAGGAATGGATTAAGCTATGTGTTTGTCTACACCAACAGTTGGCATCTCCAACGAATAGGCTCTTAAAGTTGTTACCTTGTAGAAGTATCAGCGTGCTACTGTTTGTCTGGGTCAAAGCTTTAACCTCAGTCTTTTAGCATCATCATATAGCAATTAAAGGTGTGGATTCACCCACTCATTTTTTTTTTTTTTTTTTGCTCTTTCTGCAGAACAAAACTGTTCTGTGGTGAGAAAAATAATGTAAACAAATCAAAATGTCTTTCAGGTTTTCCTTCATGACAAGTTAATTAGTGGAACTCCTTGCCTTCAGGATGGATTTGAGACCAGTAGGTAGTGTTGTTTACAGCAAATAACCCTATTTGTTTACACTCGTAGAAGTCGGAGAACCTCAAGGAACCTTTTCGGGTTCCTCATCATCACCACTGTGGATTAACCTTTAAAGTTCAAAATGAATCCTTGAAGAAACATTCTGGGAGGGTTTGGGTTTCCATTTTGACACCTTTATTTGTATTTTTAATATTCTAGAATACTTGGTCTCTACTACTATGAACAATATTGCAGATATTTTTAAGTAAAATGGAGACTTTTTAATGTTGAGACACATAAACACCTCATCATTAGTGTTGTGAGTCACACAAATCTATCAGCAGAACGCCAGACAAGATCCCAGCCAGCCCAAATATTATATTTTATATTTATTTAATATTGTGCACAATTGCAATGAAACAAAGCTTTAAAAATAACACCTAAGTACAGGTGTATTTTGTCAGTAACTAACTCTACAACAGTTCCTCCAGAAACCCCTTTGAGTTATTAAAAGCTCAGTTTAGTTTCCCCTAAACTGAGCTGTGAAGTTTCCTCCAGGAACCTTCCAATCAAGCATGGTTCCCTGAGGGTCTCCTGTTTTAACACAGCACTGCATTAATCCATATAATGCTAAAAACCACTCAACTAAGTCAAGGCAAGTTTGTTTACTTATAAATGTCTGTGTAGATCCTCAGTCGTCCAGGAATCCTAAGAGCTTCAACGGAAAACATTATTTTTTTGGTTCTTTAAGCTGCTTTATCCAAGAAGCTTCCTCAGTTCTGACTGACTGATGGGGCGTCACAGATCTATATTGTGAAACCCCAAATCACATATCAAAAGGCCCATTAATAACCCAAGGCTCACATTCCTCGTGTGAATTGGTCGTGAAACTGCCCTGTTAACGGTGCTGAAACTTCCTGGGGAGAGATCTCTGGACTGCACTGTAAATACATCATGATTAGTAGTGTGGTAGACGTCCTGCTCTGTTTAAAGATGGCTATTCCAGTTTAACATACATGGTTTCCTTCCCTCGTCTCTCAACCCATCTGTCCTCTCTGTACAGAATGTGAACTTTAGATGTAGGTGAGTCTCGTCCTGAAGAGTTGGGGTTTATTTATAAAGCACATTGAAATGCAAAGAACATTCACCGTGACGATTAGACTAAAAAAAAAACATGCAAGCAAATTAAAACAAATGCAGTCAACTAAAACCATGAAACAATTAAACCATTACAGCAAAAGTAGACCAAACACACACAGGGCTATTCATCAGTAATGTACATGCATTTAAAATTGAATTTGGGTCTAGACTGAATAAACCAGTGAGAAAAAATATATTTTAAGTGGGATCCGAGAGGTAGTAGCAGCCACTGAGACAGTCTAGATGTAGGAACTGTTAAGACATGCGGGTATACTGACCTAAGCAACTGACATGGGACATATGTATGCAACACACTGGACTGATAAGCCAGGAATAGTCAATTCCAGCACTTGTAAATACAGCATTAATTCATAATTAATCCAAATCCAAATGCTGCAATTTCGAATATATGTTATGAACCGGGTCTGGCCCAGGGTTTAAACTGTCCTATCAATGTGTTTACAAAGCCAGGTCATCTTACTGTGTGACAGATGGCTTTCGATGGTGTTTCATGTGCTAATGCTCCATCACATGCTTACATCTACAACACAGTGAATACTAAACTGAAGCAGGACTTTAGAAATTATAATGCAACTAGATCTTTTCCCTAAATCATTCCACCAGGATGCCAGATGCCATTGTAGGCAAAATTGCTTATGTGTACCAGTCAGCAGCATTTTGAACCAGCTGCAACCAGAATATTTGCGCTTCTGGGTCCAATCTGATACACAACAACTTGCTATAATCCGGTCTACAAGTAAGAAAAACACGAGTGACCTTGTCAAGGTCTCAAACTCTTCACTGGAAAAAGCTCTTAGGCTGCTGATTTGATCTGCAGGTTGAGTTTTAAAAGAAGAATCAATTGAGTAAAGAGAAAACAACAGTCTGTCAGTATTTTAGGACATGAAGGTCGGTCAGTCTGGAAAATTTCAAGAACTTTGAAAGTTTCTTCAAATGCAGTCAAGAATATCTAAAACTTTGTCATGAAACTGGCCATCAAGGAAGTCCAAAGCTTCTCAGAGAAGTTATTTATACAGTTTTTGGCCCGTTAATAGCAGCTGGAATCAGACCCCACGTTAATGTTTCCCAGAGTTCAAACTGCAGACATATGAAATTTATGTAATGTATGTATTTTTTATTGTCATCATCATAAAGGGCAACCCTTACGAGGTTGGACTGCGTGATCTGTTTTTGATTTAATGATTGTAAAGTCTATCAAATGTCAAAAACAAGAAAAGCAACACCAGAGTGTTCACGGAAAACTGGCGATTTGGAATGAGCTGCAGCATGCTTAGTGTTTTTAATATGCCTGTCCCATTGCCCTTACATGCAGCTCACAATAAAATGTCAAATCAACATTGAGCCACTGCAGAACAAGGGAAAACAGCCATAGATGCTAACCGACCGTCAAGTTATTCAACACGCTTTTCTTTTACTTAAATACAGCTCTGGATGAGGCAGCTAATCTGAGCTAATTTCAGAGTTTTGTGAATCTTCACTCCTGTCCTGCTCGCCAGTGGCAGCACATCTTTTTACAGAGGCCTCATTGGAAACATTCAAAAGCTCATATGATTGTATAGGTAAGAAACACGCTACTGCTGGAGTAATTAGACCAGGCTGCTGCTATGCTAATGTTATTTGAAAACGTTTCCAGATTAAGTCAATCAGCCCTCTTTCAGGTATCAGATGCCAGGTCCATTTATTTTATTGCTTCTGAGGAAAGTCCCATGTGTATTATATAACTTTCCTTCATTTCCACATGTGCAGACACTGACATGTACCGCGCAGTATGGGGATGTTTTGGGGTTTGGATTTGACAGACGTTCTGGCAAGTGAGCCAAATTTTCTAATGTGTGTTTTATTATTAGCTGTCCGAGTGTTGTAAACAGAGAATCTCTCCGCTGACCATAAACAGATTTATCTCTTCTCTGATTTCTCCTCAAGGGGCAGCGTGCATGGTTTTATAATTATTCCCATTCTGGTCTGCAACGTGGTGAACTGTGAAAAACATGCGTGTTCCTCTGCCATAATTTTCAAACAACACTGCGTACAGTGACACAGCATCTATAAAGTAGTGCATGAATTTATGAATATGAACATAAGCACAAACTGAGATTTAAAGCAGACACTGGGCTGTTTTCTGTAAGCAGAGTTCACACTAAAGACCTCGGTTTTGATCTCAGCAGAGCAGCCATTTTCACTGCTTCACCCCGATCTTATGTTCTCTCAAAGGACGCTGTCCAAACAATCTTGGTTTATGCTGACAGATCAATAGTAGAACATCCTTTTCACAGAGGACACAGGAGCTTTTAGAGACAAGACTTCGATTCATGGAGTTTTTGGATGGAGCAGACTGTGTTGGGATTTGGAAGTAGATCGCTTCTCTGGTTAGATAAGTCTTTTTTTAACAAGGCTGTCCACTGTCAGAGAAGACAGGAAGTAGCGTTTCACAATGGAATTTCCATTTATCATACCCAAATCATTGAAGCATTTTTTTCCAGAATGTGGTAGGTTTAAATAGTGATTAATGCAGAGCAGGAATGAAGGAGATACACAGGGGTTGATAAGACTCTCAGCACTGTACAGTTACAGTGGGTTAGCACAATTATCATACTTTGTTTGCTCTCAAGTTGGCAGGAAGAATAATATTTTAGCCGTAAGGCCGATATGAGGAGTCTTAGTTATATAGTTGCGGAGAAGACACGTATAGAATGACGATGACATACATATAGACTCATAGACACACGTTTTGATAAATGCTGGACCTTAACAATAAATCTTTCAGTTTCTTTTCACCAGGGGGGTTTTAACTGCCTCGTGAGGAAACCTAATAGCTTCAAACTGATGCGCTCAGATGCCTGATCAGCACGCAAAACTTTAATCCGTTGGAAAGATAATAAAAAAAAACCTTTTCTCAGCCGTAATCTGCGTTCTTGTCAAGCTGTTCTCAACCAAATAGCACCACTCTTTATTGTTTTGTTTGGAAACTCCTTCAGTTTCACTTCTCTCTTTGTTCCTCTTCCAGCTGACGGCTGCCATTGTGTTCCTCAGCTTCGGGATCATCACCTCTTTTCTGTGCCTGGTGATCGATGGTGTCTGTATTGTCTTAAACATGGTGAGCAACCCACACTTGCATGTGAACACTGTAACTCTAGAGATGACTGCGCTGGATGATGAAACAGCGCAGTAACAACAGATCACCCAACAACAACAATCCTCTCTGCTGGTTGACTGTGGTCCACCTGGAGGGCCTGTTGGCCTGTGGAGTGTGCCAGCATCACTGTTGGCAATATTGACACTTTGCACATTTTTCAAAAGAGTTCCCACAAACCGTAGCCCAGTCAGTCGTTATGGCATTTCTCAGCTTTGATTTTTTGTTATTGTTTTTTTTCTTTACTACCCAGATTACTAGTTAGAAAGCACATTGGGAGAGAACAAGAGAACTGGTAGTTTGGTTTTGAAGTTCCATCCAAGAGGCTCAATCAGTGCATAAGAATCAAAGTGAGTCAGTTTGTTATTGGTTTCATGTGTCCAGATGTCTGATGTTCTGGATCACTGAGAGTCTTAAGAAACTGTTTTTGAATATGACTAATATTACTGCAGCAGATGAGCAATCGGCAGTGAGCTTCACTAAAAGAAGCAAAGCTACATTCCTGAGTAACACAAAGACAAGCTATCTGCTGTATCTGTGAAGACTCCCACTCAGTACAGAAAGTGATAACTCTTGCTGTTAGTCACGTGTCTGCGTTGTTATCAGTGATGGACTGAAGTCAGGTCTTAATCATATTTGAACTGGAACTTCCTTCATTTTAAATTGTAAACATTCCCAGAGCCAGTGGGGATTTCGAGTTAATGACTGGGGGATAGTTAGTTTGAGTGTCCAAAAAATGTTGTCCACCAACTAAAATGCGGTTTCAACATCAGCATGTCAGCAAATGTGTTTAATCCTTTTAATATTTTAAGCTGTAGGTTGAAAGAGACATTTGTTACTGTGAAAGTATTTCTCCAAAGACATGTTGCACCAGCAAGTGCAATGTGGTCTACACAAAGAAATTCATTGTTGCCTAATATTGTGTAGTAATTTGAAGGCAGGGTCAATGCTTTGGGATCTTCGTCATGTTTGTCGAGCTGTTCATGAGCAGTTTTTGCTGATACCTGGGGAAAGATTTGTGGTGAGGTGCAATTTCCTGCTCGGGGAGGCCGCTAGCATCAGGGAGTGTTGTTGCCAGGGAGAGGGTGGTCTGGAACAGTGTTTAGGTGGGTGGTGCGTGTCAATCTAACATCTAAATGAATTCCAAGACTTGAAGTTTCCCAGCAGAACATTGCATTGTAACAAGACGGTCACATTCACCTGCCAGTGGTTTTAATGTTGTGGCTGATTAGTGTATAAATGCTGTGTGCTGCGAGCAAGAAGCTTCCAGGATACTGAAATTGGAGCAGCTGTATGCATAAATACAAAATGAGAAATTGTGCTTACTGTCTTTGTTTGAGATGAACTGCATGGACATTTCAGGACATTACAGAAATACATCAGTGTATTAAAATGGTTTGAGACATATATATTGGTTTGTACATATGTATCCAGTAGTTATAATTATGACCTATTAAAATCCTAACAGGTGATTTGGGATTTTACATGTATTGTAATGTAGATCAGGTTTACAGTGTTTTGACACTCAACATGGAGTTAACGGGGAAATCTAGAAATTTTAATAACAAGCTACCAAACAAGAATGGAAGGAGCAACCAACCCTGAAGTTACAAGAAAAAAAGAAGTTTGCATGCACTTAAAAACACATCGATTCATAGTCAGGGTGTGTGATCAGTCGGTGTGCAGTTATTTGTAAAAAATGTAAAATTAAAAGCCCCAGTTGTCCACAACAAAAGCACATTTTGGCATCAACAAGGTAATGGGATAGTGGTTTCACAAAGTGCTGTCACATTCTTATTTATACCATCTCAAGCCTTCGTAGCCTCACACACTCAATCACTGACATGGGGACGTTGGTTAAGTCTGTGATGGTTTTAGTGCTGAGGCCTCAGGGTAGAGATCAGATTTGGACTCTTGTGAGCTGCACTTTATGGGCAGCAAATGACTGTATAAAGAAATTTGTGACAAACCGGCATCAGCTCTGGCACGAAAGTGAAATATAGTCGTAAACCTGGTATTCAGAGCAGACTGAAGCCTGAGCTTTTACCTTTATATACATTTAGGTCATTATTTAAAACTTTGACCACATTTAATATTTATGTCTTGTAACAGTGTAAATAAATATATATATAGGTTTAGGTTTATATAATTTAAGGCAACATATTTTATATACATGTGTATGTATATGTATATGTATATATGATGGAAAATGAGAAAATGCACAAGAGGTCCCCCTTTACAAGATACGGCTGAAAACTTCAGGAAATGTTGCCTTAAATTGTTTAAACCACTTCAGATGTACCATCTCATTTTTAGGAGGCCCTGTAATGAAGATTTCTTACAGACAACATCTTCAATTAAAGAGCACAACACTTCCCACAAAAGGAGAACAATCAGCAGTCACCACATAAAGAGAGTATTTCACCCATGATTTGAGGCTGTTTTCCAAAACTGCATAGGTCCTATTGAAATCACTGCTGGTGCAATTCAAACCACACGTACTGCATGGTGCACGATGATGGAAATACATCCAGGACTGTATTTTTCCTTCCCTGACAGTCAAAAGTAAATTTTCTTCAAAGCATCCTGAGTGAATTTTAACTCTTTAACTCTGTTCAAATGCGTCATCCAGACTGTTTGTTTTATTCTTCTTTTACTATCCAAGCAGCTTTGTGGATGATATTTCGTCATATTTTAACTTTTGCCAGGACATCCGTCCACTGAAAGCGGGGAGATGCCAGTATTACAGCAGCGGCAGCAGCTACATGTATGAGAATTTCTACATGTCTGTGAGTAAAGATGCGCTGATGTATACGGATTTACAAATTACAGTTACGTAAACCTTTGGTTTGTGCCAGATTTCTGCCATGTTTTGAATAGTTTCCCATTTTAGCTACAGATGTGTTGGACTTTGTTGTATTTGCTGGTGACGTTTTCCTTTTTTAGGTGTCGTGTTGGAACCTGAAGGAGTCCTGCACCATGGCGGTACGAAGCGGGACCTGTTACTGCTGCGACCTGTACGACTGTGCCAAGTGAGACAGTGCACTACTATCCTGCCATATTACTGCAGTGTTACATGTCATCAAAAATCAATCAGACCAGAACCCCTCATCTGCTAAAATATCCTCATGACCACTTCAGGACTGACATTAATGAATGTTTTTGTCCAACAAATCCCTTGGAATAATCAGAGCCTTTGCTTTGTTCTGCAGTGGAGGCTACCTCAGCAACTACTATGAGTTTGTTGGAGTACAAAGCTGTGAGGAAGTCTTCGTTCTGTACGTGTCAATTTGGATCCTCGCCAGCCTCAACCTTGTGGCCTTCTTCACGGGGATACTGACCACAGCAGTGTTGGGCAGCATTAAGGACTCGGTAAGGCAGACACAGAAACCTGCTGCACACACATCTGGACACATCTGGACACGTCTTTATTTGTGAACATGGTACACTTGAGCTCAGTTGAAGTTCTTCCCATCTTATGCGAATGGTTTTAGTACACTGCATTGTCAGGTGGAAATGCTCAGCCATGGCACTGACTGCATATTTTGCTTCTGACATTTAAAAAATTATCACATATAAATCCACTTTTAATTCCAACCAAACTTCATTTGGATTTTTAAGCTGCACTAGTTTATTTTCGGCCAGTAGGATTCAGAAGAACTCCAGGACATGAGACACTGGCTCAATTTATGTCACCAAGACTGAATCTATGTCTGTTCTTCCCACAACTGTACATCCATTCATGCAGCTTCTGAATTAATAAGGGCCTATGTTCTCACACACTGTCGTTACAAGCACAGGTCGAAGGGTTGAATGTTTATGGCAGTGTGACTTTGACACTGTAGGTCTGTCTGTCCTGTCGATTCAGACTGAAACATCTTAAATAACACTGGATGGATTGCCATGAAGTTCTGTGGAGACACTCATGTTTACCACGGGATAAATTGTAGTGACTTTGATTATCTCCTTCATTTTTTTCTGTATAGCTATCATCAGGTCAGAATGCCAAATTGCATTTTATCAAATGCTTCAGTTTAATGCCAAAGACCTGGCACTGTCCTCAGTTTCCATCAGCTTTAGCCAAGACTCTAAACTAAGATGGTGAACGTGGTTAACATTATATCAGCTAAATATAGCTGGCATAATGTTATTTAATTTTGAGCACATTAGCAAGACATTAGCTCAACTCAGTGCCATGTTCAAATGCAGTTTACCAGCTGTTAGCAGCGCTGTGGACTCCTTTTCTTGTTGTCACTGTGTGACATGCAGCATCTTCATACTGTGCTATTGTCTTTCAGCTTGTTTAAGATGCAGTTGCACAAATCAGAAGACTAAAAGTAATGCTTACTTAAAAAAAACCACACACACTCTTTCAAATTCTCCATACGGTTGTTCTTGTAACCCTGCCACACCACAGGACAGGTTTAAAACTTAATGTATTTCGTGTAAACATACTGAAATCAAGGGAAGATGTCTAAGTTGTAGCAATGCTGTAATCAGATAACAGAGAAAAGAGGGGAAAACTGTTTCCTATTTCCAAGAGAGTGGAAAGGAGAAAAGTCCAAGGCCAAGGGTCAGCCTCTCTTGATGGCAGTCCTCTCTGAGCCATCGCCATGAACTGGGCTGACAACACACTTCAACCTTTGGAAGCCTAAAAAGACTGCAGCATCTGGAGTGAAGAATTACAGCCTTCAGAAAACCAAACTTGTCTTGATGATGCCAAGCCGTCGCCAATATTTCATATTGTACTGTGCAAATTAATGAGAAAGCAGCAGAGAAGAACCGGGATATGAGCCACATAGTGCAAAACATTTAGTCCATGTGTTGTCCATAATTTTCTAAAATGCAAGCACAAGATGGGTTTCATTGCACACTCATTCTATCTGGCTCAGGTTTTGCTAGGAACTGAGTCTGCAGACCTGGAGTCATTCCACCATGATAGGCTGATGATCATAAAGTAGTGGATGCAGGAGAAGCCTGGAGTTCATTACAAAGATTTCAGAGATGATTACAGAGCAACAGAACCCTCAGGACAGCTATTAATGGAGATAAAATTGATATCCAGGCTTTTACTTTAAGCTACCATATGGTAAACATCAATTTTTATTGTGTTTTGTGTTTTTTACAAACTTGGAGAGGGTTAAATAAAAGTTGTTAGGATAAGGAGACGCTTTCTTCTACCATTACCATTCCTACCATAACTCAAAATTTCACACAATCCTGTCTCTTCACTGCCCACTGCTTCCAGGTGACTCCTTCAGAAAGAGTTATAGAGTTGCTTCTACTATCTAAAGTGTCTTAGCCACAAGCAAATCACACGAAAGGTTTAGCTGCTGGCTGACATGAACACAAGAGTCTTCATGCACACCCAGATATGAGCACTAGTATTTCTTTGATGGCAATGTCACCACAACAAAAGGAGAGTCCTTGGTGTTACTGGGTTGTGCGGCTAATATGCCTAATCTTACCATTAGCTTTGATCATATGCGCACAGGTCAGAGCTCCGTGGAAACTGTAACGCTTAGGGACATTCAAAGATGGTAGAAACTATAAGAGTCATTTAAAACCAATAAAGCAGGATTGGGTGGGTTTCAGTGTTTTCACGTTGTGCTTCAGTGCAACTGAAGCTTAACCAGTGTTTGCATTTCTTTACTTCTCTCCTGCTCTCTGTGCTCAAGTATGCAGCATTTCAATACAGCTGAACTTCCCATAAAAATATTACATATTTTTGTGTTTTTGTTGTCGGACAACAGAACGAGGATGAAATGAGTGAAACGCTGCCTGCGGTCACTTCAGAGACACTTCCAAGTTTCTGCGCAACTAAACTTTTTATTTTATAATCGTAATGTTGCCAGTGTAATGTGACAAACTCACCAGAGACATGAGTTAAAAACAACAGCTGTGCTATCAATCAGGTGATATTTCCATGTAAAATATTTGTTCAGAGAGAATATTGGAAGCAGTAGTAAGTCCTGGTTTCAAATACTCATCCATATCTGTGGAGGCCGCCGTAGAGTCAACTGCTTTTCTGTCAATCACAGACACAGAGAGAGTTTTCTTTCTGAGGGAGGTGTGGGCAGCAGCAGCTCAGCTGTATTTAAAGCTACAGACACTACAGTCTGTTTAGAAAAGGACCAAAACCAGGTCATGGTCATGGTGAAACCAACCAACTTTGCAGAATTTTGAGGCACATTCTGGGGACATGGGAAACTTTTATTATTTGCTGAAAAGTGGCACAATATGAGACCTTTAATCATTCAGATTTAGAGCACATCCAATAAACTTAACCCTTATGTGACTGCATATATTATTTTGTTATTGTGATTGGGTTCCAGGCTAAACACTGTGTGTAAATATGCTTTATCCTTGAATAACACCACTCAACTCTATGGCGAAACAGAGGCAAGTTGAATGTAATCCAAGCTTGGTTTTACACAGACGTTGTCATGTTGGATAATATATTAAAACCCCAAATGACACATATTATAATATTTTCTCAACCTCAAATGAGTCTTACATTCTTCGACAGTGTTATGGTTTCTTTTTTTATTTTAACATGTTGAGCCAGTGCACCATGTGCTTTTAGTTTGATTGGTTTGCTGTGAAATATAAAGAATATCAAGTAGCTACAAAAGACTAGGAGAGTTCAGGCTTGGTTAAATACTGTTTGGTGGGATTACAGAGTCTGCGACCCAGAGATAGGTCCTGATTTGGTACATAGTTCTTGCTTATATTTACATCTAATTTACTAAATGTGGTGTTCCTTCAATAGCATACCAGCATTCAACCAGATGATATCAAGACCACATACTCCATTTGAGGGAAAGAAAATCAGTCTTCTCTTTTTATGACGACAGTGTGAATGTTTGTCTCGCATGCTGTGGTTAGATGGCTGGAAAACAGCCACTGCCAAATCAGAAACACAACACTGGTAATAACTGATTCATTCAAGTCCACGCCAGTCCAGATGCTGTTGTGTTGCAGTCAGTCTGGCGTATAAATTCTTGTTTCTTGTGTCTCTTGTTCCCAGCACGTTTTTATGGTCCCTTATTAAAATGAATTATAAGGTCAGTATCAGTATTTTAAAGCCTGTGTGGCTTTAATTAATTTTCAGCCATGTGCTTTGTGACTCTTGTATTATTAACACCAGAGTTGCAGTGAAAGCATCAATGGCAAGTTGCGAAGTTGAGAGTGGGCCACTAACACTGATAAGAGCTGATAAACACTGACAGTTCTATTAACAGGGTCTCTGTTTATTTAATCCCCTCTCCACCAGTGAGATTGATCAGAAACATTCCTTCACTGCTCCTCCTGTGCAGCGCTCACTTGTAAAACTAGCAGAGACACTTTACCCATCAAAATGTCAGCTTAGAAAGCTTAGAAACCCATTATTTTAAAACTATTATGCTGCAAATTCAGCATATTACTGTGGTTTTTAGTTTGAGAGGAGATTATAGTGTTCATTACAGGATCTCTAAGTAGTGTCAAAAAAAAACATAGTGGTCTCCACCTTCTTAGATATGCGAATTTGGGGTAAATGACTTTGATAATATAGTATCTTATTGTACGGTACATATTATCATTTTGATCATTAGATTGGATTTTTGTGGTGTGTCTTAAGACAAAGACAAAGTTCTTTGTCCCTAGTTGCAGCTCTATCCAACTAAAATCTGTAACTGATCTTAGTTTGTAGTAGGAAAGAACAATTGTTTGAAAAGTAAATATGCTACAGAATCCAGTGTTCCCATCTGCAAAGTGTGAATGTTTTTTTCCTTTAAAGGTAAATTGAATATATTTTGTATATATTTTCTTTAAGAATAGTTTCTTTCAGTTAAGGCTGCTTGCTAAAGTCAAGCCACATCTCCCTCGTGTTGACTTTGAGAGAGTCGTTCATGCTCTGATCACGACCAGGCTGGACTACTGTAATTCTCTGGATATCGGCCTCAATCAATCGTCTCTTCGCCGTTTGCAGTTGGTCCAAAATACTGCCGCTTGGCTTATAACTGGGAGCAAAAAGCAGGAACATATAACCCCGGTCCTGGCATTGCTTCACTGGCTTCCTGTTCGTTTTAGGGCAGTTTTTAAGATTTTATTTCTTGTTTTTAAAGTTTTGGATGGGTTGGCCCCCCAATATTTAGCAGACCTTATTCAGATCCACTGAACTGAAGTCGTCCAGTCAAGGTGTCCTGGAGGTCCCCAGATCCACACTTCAAAATAAAGGTGACCAAGCCTCTTCGGTGGCAGCCCCTAAACTTTGGAACAGCCTACTGCTGGACATTAGGGCTGCTTGGACTACTGAATCTTTTAAGTCCTGACTAAAGACCCACCTCTTGCTTGGCTTTTAGTTCGATTGGGTGCTGACATCCTGGCTGCACATATATTGTTTTCATTGTATGTTCTTGTATGCTCTTTTTCAGTGTGGATTCAGAAGTCTGTAAAGCACTTTGGTCAACCTTAGTTGTTTTTGAAAGTGCTATATAAATGAAAACGACCTTGATCTTGACCTTTTGGGTTTGGACTGTTGAACTGACCAAACAATTTTAAGACATTATCTTATTCCCCCTTCCTTCATAATAAACCCGACTCTACCAGCGACACATTATCTTAGCTTCTTGGGAACATTTTTTACTATTTGTCTTTTATGTAATATACCAAACAAAAAAGGCCAGCTTAATAATAAAGAGTAACAATATTTGCAACTTTAGTTGAGTACTTTTCTTGTCTGGCTGAGGAATGACCCTGGTCGACACCAACCTGATATCTAATTCAGCTCCGACAGCACAGTGAAGCTCACCTCACATGGTGCTGTGTCCTGACCTCAGCTCACACTAAAAGGAGTGGCCCGTCCTAAATCTCCACTGAAAACTGCTTCCACACAACAGCGCTGTCTTCTTAGGACATGAGAGATTTTGTGTATTTGTGGTCTGTGGTGACCTCATTGATCTTGGTGCTGCCAGAGATCGGGGTGATTTGACCTGAGTGATTCTAAACACTGCAACAATGGCCACAAAGACTGACTGTAAAAAGTTGTCTACCCCCTTTGAAAGTTCTCCCCTTTTATTGCTTCTCACATTTAATCCTAGTAATACATTTTTTTTGACAAGAATTTACAGAAACAGACTCATGTCACAGTAAAAACAGATTTCTACAAAGCAGTGTCAATTAATCAAAAACATAAAATGCAAAAAAAAAGATTGCATTCATCCCCTTCAAGTCAGTATTTAGCAGATGCAGGATGGCTGCAGTTACAGCATTAAGCTTGTGTGGAGAGGTTTTAATTAGCTTTGCACATCTGGACACTGTAATTTTGTCCCATTATTTTTTGCAAAACTTCTCAAGCTCTGTCAGGTTGCACAGGGGTCATGAGTGAACAACTTCTTTCAAGTCTAGCCAAACAATTTCTCACTTGGATTGAGGTCTGGGCTGTGACTCAGCCACTGCAGATCTTGCACCTGGCTGTCTTTGAACCATTTCTGTGTAGCTTTGGCTGCATACTTTGGTTCATTGTCTTGCTAGAAGAATTTTGTCATGGGCCGTGGTTCTCCTGCAGACAGCATCAGGTTATCCTCCAGGACAGTACAGTACTTCACTGCATTCATTTCTTCCTCTACCTGTACAAGTTTTCTAAGGCCTGCTGCTCAGAAGCATCCTCACATCATGATGCTGCCACCACCATGCTTCACAGTGAGCATGTGTGTTTGTGATGTGGTTGAAAAACGTGGTGTTTGTTGTTCACCAAACAAATAGTCTGATAGCAAAAAGGCTCAAATTTGGACTCATCAGACCAAAGAACCTTCTTCCAGTTGACTTCCAAAATGTACACCTGCCTTCTGATAAACTCTAGTCAACAACAAATGTGAGCTTTCTCTTTGCCACTCTCCCATAACCCTTTGACTGGTGAAGCACTTGGGCAATTTCTCTACGCACAGTCGCTTTCATTTCAGCCACTAAAGCTTGTAACCAAGAGGAGTCATTGGTGTCTTGGTGGCCTCCATCGCTAGTCTAATCGAGTTTTTGAGGATGACCTTTAACTTTAACTGTACTCCAAGGAATATTCAATAACTTGGAATGTTTTACTCTCAGGTCTCTGGCTTATCTTTGAATCACCTGTTGCTCTGTGTTTACATTGTAGGAATTATTCAGCGCTTAAATTGCTGATCCGTCAGTTTGCCTCCTACATTCCACAGTCCACGTAGGAGTGGCGAATTATGTGTTGTCCGTCTCACACTTGCTACATACTTTACTTGTCATGTAAAGGGATGAACATTTATTGCTTTGCTTATTTTTAGATAGCAGATTACATAAAACGCATAGAAACTCACAGTGCATAAAATTTATAGGTTTGGAGCCTACAGCAAGTTTTGGCTTTGACGTCAAGCAAACTGCGGACAGGCCACCCAAAGAGAGACCAAAGCATCACTCAGGCTCAGAGAAGGTTTTACAGGGAAGAATGTGTGAATGGGTAATTGCATGCAGTGTGTGGCAAGTGCACCAAATAGCAGACAAAAAGAAGGAGAGAGGAGAAAGTAGGCCTATATTTTATGTTCAGTCAACCAAGCTGGCAGAAGCACATGGCGTCTCTTTTATCAGTCAAACAACCAACAAAATATCATAGATACACAGAACACGAGACCCTGAACCAGAACA
Source organism: Dascyllus trimaculatus (assembly GCA_024666655.1). NCBI lineage: Eukaryota > Metazoa > Chordata > Actinopteri > Pomacentridae > Dascyllus > Dascyllus trimaculatus. The sequence goes on from CM045453.1 coordinate 26,618,317, forward strand.
GTGCTTCATAGGGGTTTACACATATACAAAAAACCAAACAAACAAAGATGAAATAAACAACACAACCATCACATAAACACAAAAAAATCTATTTCCTTTTTTAAACCCAGCTTTCAGCTTGCAGATTTAAAACGTTTAATGCTGTAACTTCAATTTGTCACTCCCAGCCTTTTTATAAGAACACAGTGTTACCTCTTTATAGCGCTTAGCAGCTAAGTAGTCTTCATTACTGACACATATTACATATTTGTGTTCAGCAAAAACCCTCTTAACGTTCTTTTAGTCCAACACATAGAGAAGCATGTGCAAGGAAACAATACGCAACAAACCCAAAATTACAGTTAATGAAGTCATTGGTTTCATGTTCACAGAAAGCCCTGCTCTGAAGACAATGGCTACATCTCCCACAGTACTCTTGGCGCTTCCATGTTCTTTGTTTGGAAACTGACAGGAGTTTTTTACTAGCCTGTTCTTTAGGGATTTCAGATCATAATGGATTATTTTCCAACTGCATTCAATGATTTGTTTAACTTTAGGGTAACAGCGTCTATATTGTGGTACACATTCACAGTCCGGAGCTGTTTTTGGCTGCAGTCTTGTTAGCGTGTCGGAGAACATGCCTTAGCTATTGCAGCCTCAATTCATGCCCCATTTACAAAATCTGGATTTCATTTCTTGAGCCGGCTCCTCAAAATCTGTCTCCTCACCTCAAAAGCGTCCAAGAGCTGGAGCTGTCCAAAAACAATGCGGTTTTTAGGTCCTTTTGGATCATTTTGCAGTAAATTGCAGTGTGAAAAAGATATTTCTCATCTATAATGATGGCCGGGTCCAGGAAGTTGATAAATGTTTTTGGAATAATCAACTGATCATTTTAGATTAGGGTTGATGTAGTTTTTGAACTGTAGTGGCTTGCATTCATTGCCTGACCATAACATAAGGATGTCATTGATGTAGCAGGTCCAAAACATGATCTCACACAAAAAAGGGTTGTTTGACTGATTATAGAAATGCCGTCTGTGACCCAAGAGGAGTTTAGTGTAATTGGTTGCAAAGCAGGCACCCATTTCTTTACCCTACGGTGCCTCTAGAGGGAGTCCTAAAAATGAAATGTAATATTGTACTGAGTCCGTTCTAAAAATGGTTTGGTAGAGAAGTACGAGACCTTAGATGTTGTAGGGTTAGAAGACCTCCATGGTGGTCTGCGTTGGTGTATTAAGAGGCCACATCTAGAGTCACCATACATCAGTCTGTAGCTCGATTAATGGCGGTAAGTTTGAGTGGGACATCTGCAGTGTCTTCAAGAAAGGAGGGGAGATCTTTCACAAGAGGTTTTGTAAAACAGGAAATGCTTCAGTCAGAGATTCAGTATCAGAGATAATAGATCTGCCCTCGGGACGTTCCAGTTTCTTCTGAATCTTGAGTAACATGGAGAAAAAAGCATGGAGTTTGACAGTTTTCATTCATTAAGATGGCAAATTCAACTTCCAAGATCCAATTTTGGTGGCACGCCTGGAAAAGGATTTTCTTTGTTTCTTTTTTTTATCTCCAGTTGTCCATAATAAATATTGTTATCTAGTTGTCTCTGAACCTTATCAATGCACAAACTTTTGTCCCTGACTATTTTATGATCAGTTGCATTATCACCGTGTATTTGACTGTTCAGTCCGTCTCTAGCTCTCTCTTTTAGTAAAATTGTTCTTTGTTTCGTTCTGTGGCAATGTGCAATGTGTGTTCCTGGCTTAAATCTTATTATCAGATCGCTCTAATCATGCATATTTTATTTGTAGAGGCTCAATGTGACAGGCTTTCATTGTGTAAGTTAACAACTTAAATCTCTCTCTATGTGTTTCTGTCTCTTTGCACTTAAAATAATATTGTGTATGTTTGTGTTTCTCTTTCTTTGTGTCAGAGGTGTAGCAGCCCTGTGGCCCATCCCTCACAGAGCTCAGCATCTTCCCCTACAGCTCCTCTGCTGGTGGATGCCAACACTCACACAGCACAGCAGCTCCACCCAGTCAGTGTGCAGTCAACACAAACACACACAAACACACACACACACCAGCACAAGATACAGTTACAAACATAAGTCTGTCTATCTTATCAGTTCTGAAAACACACACTACATCCATCCATTAAAGAATCTTAACACCACAGAGATTGAAGTTGTTCAGTTCAGTTCCATGTCAGACAAAATCCGAACAAATGCATCCTTCTCTCCTTCCATGCTACTTAGATTTTTTTTGGCATAATCAGCTGTTAGTTTTGGAACTACAGCTCCTATAAATTATGTGTTTTGAAGGATGTTAACAAGAAGTAGAAGTTGCAATGGATTCGGTTGATAGCTTGTACTGGTTTCTGTTTTGACACCATTAAAAGTAAAAAGTGTTCTGACATCGATCTGAGTCATCTAATATTTCCCAATCTGACACCATTTACCTACATAATACATATTTCAAGTATATCTTGAAATATGTTTTAAGCAGAAAACGAAGGACATGCATTTCAGAAGATGGACATCAATCAAGCCTAACATTATGACCACCTGCCTGATATTGTGTTGGTCCCAATTATGTATTCAAAAATACTCTGAACCATTGGACATGGACAAGAGGACCTCTCAGGGTGTCCTATGGGGTCTGGAACCAGGACGTTGGCAATGGATCCTTTGGGTACTCTGTCTTGTGCAGTGGGGCCTCTGTCAATCCAACTTGTTCCACTGCATCTTGTTGATGCTTGATCAGAATGGGGTGTAGGAAGTTTGGAGGTCAAATCAACATCTTGTGTGATTGTCATGTTCCTCAACATGTTCCTGATTGTTTGATGTTTTTTTCCATGTGGTGGGGTGCATTTTCCTGCAGGGGTAGACCAGTGACATTTGGGATTTCCATTTGCATGAGGGAGTGTGCTTGTTGTGGGACAATGTTTATTTGGGTGTCTAAGTCTCATCAACATGGATGTTAAAATCCAAGGTTTTCCATCAGAACAGCACATAGAACCAATATGATCAATGTTATTCACTTCACCTGTCAGTGCATATAATGTTGTGGCTGATCGGTGTATAACCAACACAAATGAAAGAAACTGGTTAGAGTCAGTTCTCTGTTAAATAGATCACATGAATCCTGGTTAAATATTTGGTATGCACCATCACTAATCTCTTGTCTCTGTAGTTACATCTTGACCTCGGGCTTTTTAATGGTAATAGGCCACAACAAGCTTTTATAACTTTAGAATTCAAAAGCAGGAGAAAATAAACTGCAGCCACTGGTTCTGATGTAAAAATGATCTGAGCTGAACCTCTTAAGTACTTAATTCACTCTGAGGTTCACAGTAATATCTCACAGTCGTGCTTCAAAAACAAGTATAGGGATAATCAAGGATAACTTGATATACATGATTTGCTGTTCTGATCCCTCCAAATCCAGATCTTGTTTGTCCTCTGTTCACCTTTAAACACAACATATCACTGGCATTTTGTGCAGTTTTTGACTGCTACATATTTGTCTGCAAGTCTACAAGTATAAGTGCGACATGACATCCAGTTTAACTATTATTGTGCAGTTAAATGAAGTTGTGCACCTACGGAGAAGATTCTCATGAAATCAAGCCCAATTTCTGATCGCATAGATTAGCTTCCTGTTTACAGTAACTGATGTGTGCACAATAGATTTTATTTTTTTACCTCACACCACAATTTCATAGAATTTGTCAGCCCAGGGTTGTTCACATATATCACTGAAAAATCACAGCTGAAACAGTGATAACACTAACACAGACCACACAGTTAGCGCCACAGGTAGTTCAATAAATCATGAGTGTTCCAAAACATCAAATGTCAGCTCAGGTTAAGAGCCGACAAGCCAGTGAGAAAACATAAAGGAGTAACTTTAGTATGAATTCCTGCTGTTTGACCATAAGTTAAGAGCACAGATGCACTCATTCTGTTTATCATACCTGTAACATTAGCATCAAAATCCTGCTGTCTTCTCAAGATACAACTGTGCTTGAAAGTTTGTGCACACTTTAGGATTGTCTATATTTCAGCATTAATATGATCCACGACCTCATCAAATTTTCAAACAAGCCCTTAAAGTAGATAAAAATGACCCTAGCTAAACAAATGAGATAAAAATATTATACTGGATCATTTATTTATTGAAGAAAATTATTCAGTATCACATGATTTGTGAGCGGCAAAAGTATGTGAAGCTTTAGGTTTATGAATGTTCTCATTCATACAGGTCATAGTCATTCTGGGCAGTTCAGTCGAAGGCAACTGGAGGTTAAGTTGCTAAATCCACCAGGAAGCCATCTATGTAAAAGTGGAAAAGCAATCCCTAAACAGGGCAGTAAGTCTGCGACACCACCTATCTCCGATTTCCAATGCCACCCTTTCATCTGTACCCAGGAGATTCAACAAATTAACCTTTAAGAACCACAGTTGTTCACAAATGGCCCAGTGTGCCTCAAACAACTCTGACGAGTGTTGCTCTCGATTGGCCTCGAGTGACTCCTAACGACTCTGACGACCCCAACGACTGTCGTTACATCATGGAGCACCATCTGAGTCACACCTTTGGACCGATAGTCACCACTGGTCTTTGCAACACCCCCACACAGGTTAAATACCTGGGTTTCCCACCAGCGAGTCAGACTGGCCCAGTCTAGTCTTGACACACATGAACTGATGAAGCCACTCAGATGAGAGGCAAAACGTCTTCACAGACATTCTGCTGGGTCCAGTTGCCCTCGATTGAATTAGCCAGAATAAGTATGTGAAGCTCTGTTTTCAGTGTCTTTGTGATACTCCTCTGCACAATATCTGCAACTTTAGCCCATTGTTTCTGATTCAGAAAGCTTAATTTTGGTCTCATTCATCCAACAGCATTTTACAGCAACACTCTGGACTGCAGATAAGCAAGAATGTTATGGCCAGTGGTTTTCTGGACCCGAATGCAGTACTCTGACTCGGATGTTCAGGTTAAAAGGTTTTTATTGTACATAGATTTAGTGATGGAGAGGGAAACCAAGGGGAGAACATATAGGCAACATACTTCTTGTTGGTGAGTGGCTTGCATGGGAACCTTGAAGACTCTTGATGGCTGGTGGCTCTGACCATGAGGCTTAGTGGGTAGCTGACTGACTGTTAGGAGACAGAGCAGGTTGAACATGTCCCACATTGAGTTGAGAATTCGGTAGATGGACCGGGCTGGCAAGGAAATATCCAGAGGAGACAGGGACTTGAGGCACAATGGTGATGATTTTTAGGTGTCAGGTGATCCCCTGTGATGGGGAACAGGAGGCCACGCCCAGGCACATAGAGAGGACAAACAGGAGCCTAACGGGACGAGGAGACAACAACACGGAAATAATGGCATTATGACATGCAGTGTTTATTTTGGAGAGCAGTGGTTTCTCCTTGCAACCCTGCTGTACAAACTATTCGTACTCAGGGTTCTCCTGGTGGTGGAATCAAGAACATTGCCGTTAGCATTTAGTTGTTCAGAAGCTCTTGGAGGGATTTTTGATGTTCAGTCAAACTTTCAGTCCAAACTCGTTACACGTGGTTTTGTAATCTCCTCCTGCCTGATGTTTGTGCCATGATACTCAAACATGTGTTGTGAAGATAGGACTTTAACAGAACAGGAGCCCTCTAATGCCTTATTGTAATCCTATTGATTGAAAACACCTGACTCTAATCTCAACTTAAATGCTAATGCTAATGGTTCAGTGTTCTTAATTGTGCCAAGATGACCTCTGCAGCCTACATATTTCATTTGTAAGAGGCAGCTGATGTGACTCTTTGAGAACCTTTTTTTCTTCCATTTCCACACCTAATATTTCAAGCAGACATTGCTAAATTCTGTCCACATGGTACGTAGATGCAGTCATGGGACCTTTCCACAGGGGAGGTCTTCACATCCTCATTCACGTGGATAATTGCCTGGTTTGTGCTGATGTGACAGAGTGGTGTTGCAGAGATGTAGGCCAGAACCTGCAGCACTTGGAACACCTGGACTTGTGCCTCAACAGGAGGAAGAGCAGGATCCTGCCGAGTCCATAGAATTCCTGGGCCTGTGGTTAGATGCCAGAATGGGAACCGTTTCCTAACTCCGTCAGACAGATGACCCTCTGGCTTGCTTGGCCCATTTCCAGGGCATGTTGACATCAAAGCTGTGACTCTGCCTGTTGGGTTTTATAGCAACTAAAGTGCACTGGCTCCTCTGAACATGCACCCTGTACTGCGTTGTACTTTACCCACAGAGGGGGGCATGATTGGCAGTCACTTTTGTGCCCCGTCAGGGCCTTGGAAAGGAAATTCATGGAACAAGAGCCCGCAGGACAACAGACCAGCTGTTTGTCTGCTGCAGACCAAACACTGCTCTGCAAGACAAGGCTCTCCCATTGGATTGTGGATAAGGAAGCAGGCTGGATGCAGAGGTGTATGCATAATTCCACATCTTGCATGGCCTTACTACCTCATGGGCCTTATGGCAGGACATGTCTCTATCTGAGATTTGTCCAGCAGCCTTTTGGTTGAGTTTCTACTGCATGGATGCAGTGTCTGGCAGGTCATTTGGTGATGGTGTGCTGGGCTTAATGCAGCAGGACTCCCCATGTCTTCAGGACCATGAGTCTAGCAGCACGGATGGCTTAGAGTGAGTCTTTATCAAAGTTAGCCTGGTATCTTGGTAGGCTAACTGTGTGGCTTTAACCCGTTTACAGTAAGCATTATGGCAGGGCTAGTTTACTCTGGTGGCATCTTGCACTTAGGCCATAGGTGTGTGCATAGTGTATATTTGTGCATATTTCTCTTATTTTAGCACAGACAGATATGCCAATCAAGTTTGACCAAAGAGGCCACACATGTGGTGCTTATGTAGCCACGATTGCCAATAAGGTGACGTGTCTTAAAGCTTATCCACATCAGCCTCCCCCTGATGGAGGTCAGTCCTCATACGTGGGGAATATGTGAAGTGAAATGACTAAATACACGACCAAGCACAATATTTTTGTCTCATATGTTTCACTGAGTTCTCCTTATCTACCTTTAGGACTTGTGATGTTGTTTAAGTCATGTTTATGCAGAAAAAAAGAACAGTTTGTTCAAGCAACACTCTGAAGTATCTGCTTAATGCATGTTGGCTGTAGTATTAAACTGTACTTGTTACTTAGGGTCAGAAAGTTACAAGGAGTTGCACAATCAACCAGAACTGAATCTGAAGGGTCACGACTTCAAGAATATGCTTTAATCAATGTTTCATGAAAATGGAAATTCAAATAAAGGTGTGTGTTCAATATTAAGGCCACACATGTTTAGTGGAGAAACAAAACAATCAGAGTAATTTATTTGGATGTTTTTCATTCAAATGTTCACACGACCTTCATTTTTCCACAAACAGAAGTTGTGTAAAAAGATTGTTGAGGTTTTAACTCCTGCCTGCCGACATTAAATCAACTTATTGGCTGTGAAATTTCAGTTTTGATCTTCGTAATAAAGCTATGTGTTTACTAGCAGAGTGACTTCAACAGAACATAAAGCAGTTTTTATAATCCTCTACAAGGCTGATGAATTTCTGATGGAAGGGAAAGCTTGTAAAAAGCTTATAGGCATATTTTTTTAATCAAACTAATAAAAATGTACCAATTAAAGTCTACAATTATCATGTTTTTGTTTAATCATTGACAGTTTACACTTTTCATAATGACACAATATTGGAAGTAATTGTAAGATCACCCTTTACATTTGTAATGGATTAAATTAAATGAAGGAAATCTGTGCTAAATGTGTTTTTTATTTCTTTCATCTCCTTGCTTTGTCCTGTCCCGCTCATCCAGGGAGCATCAGCGTTTTTCCCTCCAGCAGAAGCAACAGCTGCCCCTCAGAGTTTTCCTTCGTCTTTCACTCCCCACATGGAGACCAACCCGCCTCCCTTTGTCCCGCTGACCAGCCTGCTGCCTTACAGAGTCCACGGCCTCCCAGCCTGAGCTCCACCAGCACTGACCAGCAGCTTTGTACGAGGAAAAGCTCCAAAATACTGAGAACAGAAAGGGATGTGTAATTATTTTTGTTGTTTTTGATGTTGTTGGGGATGAAGCTAAGACAATACAACTAAAAGAAAGACATGCTGGTCTTAATATTATGCAAAAATATTAATATTTTAAAATCAGAAAGTAGACGTGGGGATGTTTCGTGGAAAATGTTTCCTGCTGCTTTTGATTAAATGCAAAGATTCTAACTTTTGACTGTACTTCACTCAAAAACACAAATGTCTTAAAATGTAAAATGTCTGTAAATGAAATGTTATGTATTGTAAGTGCTCTTCATGACTTCATGTGTATAAGAGGGCAAGTAGACTGTAACTCAGACTTTCACAAACATCAGTGAAACCACGTATGACTGAAAAAAATCAGAATGCAGCCTGTCACTCTCACACAAGTGCTTGCAATAAGGTTTCTGTGTGATTTCACAGGTATGTCTACGGGATCTATGTGTTGAAGTTTGATTTATGTCGTATGAAGTCCCACAAACATGATTTACATATATGTAATGTTTATGTCACTAACTGTTGCTGTTTCAAATCCTATTTTGCCGTACTTCATGTTGAACTTTCCGTATTATGTCGGGTTAAAGTCCATATCAACAGTAATCCACAGTTCTCATCATAGACAGCAGTATCAAACTGATGATTCTGATGGTTCAGCCAACAAAATAAACCACCTCCTACATGGAACGAGGACGATGAATGAAATGTGATATGTCTTTTTATACATTGAATGAAATTAATTAAATAAATGATCGATTGAAACTGATGGATTCTGGAGTTTGGGTTCTTTAAGGCCTTGTTCCCTATAACAGACGGGTTCAAAGGGGTGCAGAACCACCATTTTACAAACTGTCTCTGTACACAGGAGGATGCAAAAACCACCAGAAACGCTGCATTAAGCATGCTGGACCATACTACATGAACACTACGGCAAATATTAAAAACCATTCTGTCATTTTTTGCTCTTTCTGGGAACTTTTACTGCAGATGTAGACACAGGCTTTTGGAGTGAAGTGGTGCAGCAGTGCCATTCATTGTCATTGATTCACATGCGTCTTTGTTTCAAGAAATAATGATGCATTTTGGTTCTTTCATGGATTTATTATAGTTTTTCTAGGAATATAACAAAATCTCCTGGGTCTAAAATACTCATACAGCACTTATTGATTCTGGTGATGTAAAAAGCAGTGTTAATCACATTTTATCATTTTATTAGTGCCATGTCCTCTTAACTTCTCTTTATAAATTGACTACAGCTGGTGAATCCTCTGAGCCAATTTAAATGGAACCCATCTGATACACTCATCTGACCAAGCCACAAACACTGCAGAGGGAAAGTCTGAGCAGCTCAGCAGAGATCTGAAAAACAAATCACTTGAACATGTCGGTAAAGTCACATTCCAAAGCAGCTGCAGATCCTCGATCATCTGTGCCAACAACTGTTCGTATAAGTATAAAGTACATGGCAAAGTTGTGTCACTGCATCACTTGTTGCTAAGAGATAATTGGTCAGGATGGTCAAGAGTCAACTAAAAATCACCAAAATCAGGTTTGCAATGAAGTAGAAGCTGCTGGAACACAGGTGTCAGTGTTCACAGTGTTTTACTTTGCCATGGCCTGAGAGGCTGCCATGCAAGAAGGAAGCCCTTCCTCTAGAAACATCCCCTTAAGGCTCAACTGAGGTTTGCTGCTGGTCACACGGACAAAGAAAAGGCCTTCTCAGTTAAAGATGTGAGTCTCGTTTTAACCGTCTATCTCTCCTTCCTCCGTCAGTACTACAATACAGAATAACACTTGCTAAAGCAACCCACACTGATGTTAACCTGAGGTGTTAAATGATCTTGTGTCTTCTCACAAATAAATAATTAGCAACTCTGTCATTTATTGCTATAACACAATAGTGATCCAGCCTAAAGCCTGACTGTGAAAACGTGTCCATTTGCTGTTCCATACACTTGGGAGTCTGGTGGGTCATTCTTTCAAAAGACAAAACCAACTTGCTCGGAGAAAAGATACTTTCTGTATTTCTAGGAGCAGCAGTTTGCTTGGAAAAACTACAAGAGGTACTGACAGAAGCTCAAGCTGCATTACAAGACGCACAGGTGATCTCTGGGAAGCTCAGAGCAAAAATGCTGGAGCTACAAGCACTTAACACCAAAGATGGAGTAAGTTCTCTGTTCAGAAAATCAGCTATTTGACCACAGTGGCCAGAAATATGTTTGAAGGAGACAAGGTGAGGCCTTTAACCCCAAGAATACCAAACCTAATGCCAAGCATGGTGGTGGCACTATTATGCTCTGTGGAACTGGTGCTTTATACAAATTAAATGGAATAATGAAGAAGGAGTTTTACCTCGACATTCTTCAGGAAAACCAAAAATTACCAGGCAGAAGGTTTACCCTGGTGGTGTCTTGCACACACACACACACACACACACACACACACACACACACACACACACACACACACACACACACACACACACACACACACACACACACACGTGGTGCTTATGTAGCCACGATTGCCAATAAGGTGATGTGTCTTAAAGCTTATCCACATCAGCCTCCCCCTGATGGAGGTCAGTCCTCATACGTGGGGAATATGTGAGGTGAAATGACTAAATACACGACCGAGCAGTTTATTTTTGTCTCATATGTTTCATTGAGTTCTCCTTATCTACCTTTAGGACTTGTGATGTCGTTTAAGTCATGTTCATGCAGAAAAAAAGAACAGTCTGTTCAAGCAACACTCTGAAGTATCTGCTTAATGCTTGTTGGCTGTAGTATTAAACTGTACTTGTTACTTAGGGTCAGAAAGTTACAAGGAGTTGCACAATCAACCAGAACTGAATCTGAAGGGTCACGACTTCAAGAATATGCTTTAATCAATGTTTCATGAAAATGGAAATTCATATGAAGGTGTGTGTTCAATATTAAGGCCACACATGTTTAGTGGAGAAACAAAACAATCAGAGTAATTTATTTGGATGTTTTTCATTCAAATGTTCACACGACCTTCGTTTTTCCACAAACAGAAGTTGTGTAAAAAGATTGTTGAGGCTTTAACTCCTGCCTGCCGACATTAAATCAACTTATTCGCTGTAAAATTTCAGTTTTGATCTTCGTAATGAAGCTTTGTGTTTATTAGCAGAGTGACTTCAACAGAACAATAAAGCAGTTTTTATAATCCTCTACAAGGCTGATGAATTTCTGATGGAAGGGAAAGCTTGTAAAAAGCTTATAGGCATATTTTTTTAATCAATCTCATAAAAATGTACCAATTAAAGTCTACAATTGTCATGTTTTTGTTTTGATCATTGACAGTTTACACTTTTCATAATGACCCAATATTGGAAGTTATTGTAAGATCACCCTTTACATTTGTAAATGGAATAATGAAGAAGGACGATTCCCTCCACATTCTTCAGGACAACCTAGAATTACCAGCTAGAAGGGTGGGTCTTGGATGGAGTTAGATTTTCCAACAATAAAATGGCTCCAAACACACATCAAAGGTGGTAAAGAAATGGCCTGTGGACTTAAGAAACAAGTCAGTATCAGGAAGCTGACATATCTAGTTAAACTGCACCAGTTCTGTCCAGAGGAGTAGTCGAAGATGCACCTAGATGAGGTGAAAATGGCCAAAGGACACTGCAGTATGTATATTTTTGACCCAGAGGATTTTGTCACATTTCCAGAAAACCTATAAAATATCTATGACGGAACAAAAACTCATGTTTGTTTTTTTGTGAAATTAATAATCAAAGAATGTATTATTTAGAATGTATTATTTATTTATTGTAATTTACGACATTATAACTGTGCTATACTGTGCAGAATATATCTTTTAGTTTCCTCTTCTTGTAGATATGGTTGTGCTGTTTCCAAAGAGATGCAGGACTTGAGCCACAGTGAATAGAGATGAGACAGGAGCAAAAACACTCAGAAACTGCTTGGGAATCACAGAGTTAAAAGATACGACGTCTTGCAGACATAGGTAGTATTACAAACAGTCGTGCAGGTTAACAGGTGAGAGCAGGTAACAAGGCAGGAAGGTACAGTTTCATGCACAGGTTCAGGAGACTGGAAAGCAATGAAAGCATTTGGTGAAAAACGTATTAGCTGAGAGAGGTTAGACGTGACTAACAGAGCTCACAAAATAATACACTTTTGATTAATCACATTTATAAGATACAAAATGCACCAGTCAGCTCACATTTTCACAAAATTTCCCTCAGTGTTTGGATTACACGTGCACCTTCATTCTAAGTTACATACGCCGATATCTATCAAAGCATTTTATGCAGCTCTGGAACTGATGGAAGGAAACTGTTTGATTGCACTGCTATTAAAGCTATTTTTGGTCACGCGTGAAATAAAATGTTCAGGCTTGCTTTAAATGCAGCACAGTTCATTTGACGTTAAGAGGTGCTCAGCAGTACATGGCAAAGCCTGAGGAGTGTGAGGTAGGTCTGGCAACAAGATGTGGGGAAAACAAGATGGAGACATTCTTTGGAAAAAATATCACGATGTAGACTGGAGCTGTTTTTGCCAGCGATACACACAAATATGCCCAGACACACATAAACATGAGAACACACACGAATCAGGAAGCTGTGTGTATGTTTGGTAGGAGAAGAGACAATTAAAGCTGCAAGCAGCGTCGGATGGGCCCTCGCTCCTCACAGCACTGCTTTCCACACGACCTTGTCTAGGGGGCGCCGTAGAGCCGATTGGAATTTTGACCGTGCAAATCTGTTGGTCTTGGGATACTATATGTATGCACCAAATTTCATGCTTGTAGGATAAAGCAGTGATTTTATATGAGTATTTGAATATTTGTAGGGGGCGCTGTGGAGCCGTTTGACCACGTCCACTGCTGAATTGTATATTGAACGTTAGGTTTTGAGATTAATGAGCATTTTTGTGGATTTGGTGATTTTACATGGATCCCTTCACCTCCAAAATTGCGAATTTGCTCAAAATGGCCGCCATGCCATGCCCACATCGTGTGACGCAGCCACGAGATTTTAATAACTTTTCATCCTGGATGGGTGTAGATGCCACACAGCGAATTTGGTGAAGATCGGACAAAAATCTTTGGAGGAGTTCGTTAAATTCCAATTCCTGTGCACTACGTGCTCTAGGGGGCGCCGTTGAGCTTTTTTGAAATTTTAAAAGCAGGAATGTTTTTGTCTTGGGCTACTGTACCTGTGTACCAAATTTTAAGAGTTTACGTGAAACTAGCCGTATTAACTCCACTAAAGCTCAATTTTCAAGGTGGCGCTATTGAGTCATTTTGCCATTAATATGTGTAATTCCCCCAAAATATCAAATTTTTCACCAGTCCTGATGTGTGTGCCAAATTTGGGGAGTTTTTGAGCATGTTTAGGGGGTCAAATTGGGGTTCAAAGTGGCGTAAGAAAAAGAAACCGCCAAACCGCCAAACACTACAGGAACAATAGGGTCCTAAGCACTGTAGTGCTTCAGTCCCTAATTATAGAGCTGATGTAATGTTTCATTCCTCTAAATGATGCATATGAGCAAACACTGAAGTTTATGATGTGGTCAGTTTTGCAGATGTCTTGAAAATGTAACCTGATAAATGCACTGGACAAAACTTTAAGGGATCATTCTGAAGGGAACATGCATGAATGCCTTCCAGATTTATGGGAAATCCTTCCAGTAGCTGTTGAAATGTCTCAGTCAAAACCACAAATGTCTGGAGGGAAAAGTCGCGGGATCGCCAAACTTAGCGGGAGTCATTCTGCCTGGATGGCGAACACGTGCACAAAAAAATGACAATAGCTGTCGAGTCACATTCTGCCAAAGTCCTGTTTTCTTTCCATTCATCTGCTCCTTGTTGTCTTTCCCCCGCCAGCGTCCCGCCCTGCAGTGATCTTTGTGTTCCTGCCAGTAGCGTCACCTGATCTCGCCAACGACCTGCAAACTCACCGTAGCTGCTAGCTTTCCCACATTATCCCCTCTAGCACAAATATCAGCCCTCTTCCATGGCTTATTTTTCAGATCATCTGTGTGCTATGAATCATAACATTCTATACATCCCTTTGTTTTTTTTGCCTTTTTGTCTGGTACTGAACCTGATTTTTTCCCGCCTGCTTTTCATCTGTTCTGTTTGTTCCCACAACACCGGCTTCCAATATTTGCAAGCTCTAATAATGTTTTCAAGTTTTAATCTACACTTCAAAGAACACTTGAGGATAGATGATCACTTAAAATGATGTTCCCATGAGTTTAAAATTCAGTTTTAACACTCAGAGGAGGTTTAAAGGATGCAGCAAAAGAAGAACGTTCTCAAAGCAACATTCAGAAAATGTTGAGAGCTCAGCTGATTTATTAACAAAGATGGAACACTTTGTCTGCAACGTTCTGAGGAGGTTTTGGAGAAACACATTACACCATGTTCTTCTATAAAATGTTCACGCCATGCTCTGAGACACCAAGGGGAAGAAGTTCTCAATGCAACATACACTAGGGCAGTGGTTCCCAACTGGTCCAGCCTCAGGACCCACTTTGTCTCTATTAACAACGGTCACAATCCAAATTGTTGAAGTTTGCTGTTCCTCTTAATAAATTAAGGTTTATTTGGGTGTAGTCTCAACGCATTTTGATACAGCTTGGGAAAAAATGGACTTATTTTTTGCTCATTTTGGTTTATTTGGACACTTTTGCCAAGTTTTGGGCATATTTTGGCCCATTTTGACAGATCCTGAGCACATTTTGGTTTATTTTTGACACGTTTTTCTCCAATAAGCTGGCAGCCAAATGTAGACGTTAATCATGGGCAACTACTGGTGTTACCACCACTAAATATCCTGCTGTTGAAAACAAACTGTGTCATAAGAAACTAGACCTTGCATGCTTCTGCAACCCTCTAAAAATGGCTTCGCGACCCACTTTTGGTTCCCGACCCACCAGTTGAGAACCACTGCTTTAGGGCATAACATTCCAGCAATGTTATTACCAAACATTTTTAGAACGTCTTTAGAGAGTTAAAGAAATGCTCTCCAGATGTCATCAAGGCCTCACATGACAGAACTTTCTTTATAAAATGTTCCGTTAACGTGACATATCAACAAAGGTGGAACATTTAGCCTGCAAATCTCATTCCTGTCAAACCTTCCCACAATGTTACAAGCAAAATCAGCAAACGTCTGGAAGGCGTTTTAACAACATTACAGCTAAACGGTCCAACAATGTCGTCACCAAACATTTTTAGAACGTCTTTAGAGATATATTGCCTTGAAGAGGAACATTCAGGGAACTTCCTGCTGAAAGTTTTACTAGAACTTTGCAGGATGTTCTCAGAGCATTTTTTTAGAATGAAAATATTCTTGCTGGGTCTGCTGTTACTGAAAAGTGCCTTAACCCAGCGAAGAGCCTTTCTGACCGACTGTGAAGTGTTGATTTTGAGTCTTATCTGGCAACAGAAGTAATGCAGAGGTTTCTTGGCCAAAGCAGCAGATCAACCAGGACACTGATATTATTGAAGTTACCTCTGAAATTATCTGTAAAGAAACTAAATGATTCGTGACTTTCCCAAAGTGGAAATGAAAGTGTAAAAACTTAGTGACGATGATTTAAGAGGAAAGGGAAATGGGATTTATATACTGTGAAATTCTGGATGCGGTACCGTAGATGAGCAAGAGCCAGGATGAAGTTTACATGCTTGGGAAAAGCTTCTCTCTGCAGGAAGTGGAGCAACTCTGCGGACAGACAAAGCAGTCCAATAAAACAAAGAGTACAATGCGAATGTCCAACTGTGATTGTGGTTTCATTGTAAATCTGAATATGGTGACATTTCCAAACCACTGAGAGAATGTCCAAACATGAGTCAGTCACACCAGCAGCAGCAGAGCACCTCTGAGGCTTAGACAACTTCCACGTCCAGGCAGCAAACAGTTTTCCCCTTTTATGGCTTTTACACATTGAATCATGACCAGTTTAATTTGACATTTTTGAGTTAGGAAGGCCACCAAGGAAGAAGAAGGTTCTTCGGTCTTATGAGACAAAAACTAAGCTCATTAGCCACCAAACTAGATGCTATGCTTGACGGACACCAAAATCTGCACATCATCACAAACACACCATTCCCCCACTGAAGCACGGTGGTGGCAGCATCATGACGTCGGGATGCTTCGCGAGGCTTCTAAAGGTGGAGGGTAAAATGAATGCAGTAAAGTACAGGGACATCCTGGAGGACAACCTGACTGTAAGAGAGCTACGATTTAGAAGATTTGTTTTCCTGCAAAACGGTGAACCAAAGCTTACAGTCAAAGCTACACAAACATGGTTTAAAGACAACAAGGTGGGGTTCTGGAGTCAAAGCCAAGACCTCAATCAAATGGAGAATTTGCGACTGGACTTGACAAGGGGTGTTTACTCATGATCCCTGTGCAACATGACAGAGCTTGAGAAGTTGTGCAAAGAAAAGTGTTTTTTTTTTTTCAGTGTCCAGATGTGCAGGGATGATTGAGACCTAGCAACACAAACCCAGAGCTGTAATTGTGGCCTAAGGTGCGTCTGCTAAATACTGATTTAAAGGTGGTGAATACTTATGAAATCCCTTGTTTAATTAATTGACATTACTTTGTAGAAATCTGTCTTTTTGTAAACTCTTGCCGAAAAAGCCAATTTAAGTTGACCAGAAATCAACGCTGAGAAGCAAAAAAAGCTTCTAAGAGGGTAGAATATTTGTTATAAGAGCCACAAGCAATCAGAAAGAGAACAAGTACTTGTGATTTGGCACACCCGTTCAATTGAAAGACAATATTTTTACACGTCTTGCTACACAAGGATTCTTACATTATGAACTGACGAGCTTTGAGTCTACAGTTTGCTGCCCTTTCCCATTCTAATAAACGCTGGAGGTGGTAATTACAAGAGCACAAACTCTGAGTTCAGTTTAGTTTCAAGATCACTGACCACATTTTTCTGTTGTTTCTTTTTTCCAAGATAAGCCATCAGTATTGCAATGAAAAGACACATCAGTAAGCGGGGGTGTTGCAATGCAAAGAGGCTGTGGCTTAAGACGGATGCATAGTTGTGTTACACCGCCTATAAATGTAGCCATGAAGGATACGCCACAGCTGGCATCCACCTCCTCCCAAATGTAACCTCATCTCGACGGTACAAACTGTGACTTGGCTGTACTGAGCTCCTTCATGGTAACATACAATGCATTTGGCTGGGTTATTTGTACTGAGAACCCTCTGCCTCTCAGTGATTGTGCTCTTCATCACAGAGAACAACTAAAGGCAAAAATGGGTTTTCAAGACAGCACTTTCCTAGTGAGACTTGTTAAACTTTGCAGCGGTTTCTAACTGTTTGTTTTCACTCAAGCCTCCTAACCCCTTCCACTCTGGAGATCCCTGCACTGGGACTGTTATCAAAACGCCATTTTTCAAAGGTTGTAAAGCGTCAGTGACAAGGCCGACAGGTACCATAACGACTAAAATGGATGTATCATGTGTTGTGCTTCGTTTGTGTTCCATCAAATGTGGCTGAGCTGCAGCTGGAATCTACAAGTTCTGTCAGATCAGTGTGACTGACTCACAGCGATAAGGCTGTTCTTTACTTTCTAGGCGTAAAGTTTTACAGATCTCACTCTGGTCTGATGATGGAGACGGGATTTCATTGCTTGAGCCCTCCCAGCCCTTTCAAACCTGTAGATCCCTTCACTGGGAGTGTTATTAAAATACCATTTTTCAAAGTTTGCAAATTGTGAAACAGTCAGTGGCAGCGTTGCATGCATCCAGTTATATGGCCATTAAAAACAAAAGGGTGATTAAACCTTCTCAGACTGCTGAATGCTGTACTCTGGTGAGGCTCAAAGATGTAAAATTATAATAACCCCTTAACATTTACTTTGTTTTTTCAAACTAAAAAAGTCATTTCTGCATTCTACTTTTGAATTTCCCAAGTGTGTCCTATCTGTGCTCCTATAAACAACCGAAAATGTAAGATGATGTTTTGCTGCGTGTGTGTACTCTTACTCTTACTATTGCTGCTGCTAGTGTTGCTGTATTATTGGTATATTTAAAAGGTTAATGCCGTTTGAACTGTGCAGCTTTTGAATGATGTCTATTCCAGCGTAATAACATTCAAAATACAATAATATTTTCTAACACCACACTTCTTTTTTCTTCTTTCTTACCCAGCTCTTGTCCTCTCAGATGTCTTTGGAGGTGTCCAGACCACCGGGTTGGTAACTGCTGATCGATATCATGAAAAAAGATTAAGGAAAGTCAACACAGTTGCTTTGAGGGGGGAAAGACAGACGCGCAATACATTCCCAATCAGACACTAAATCAGCAATATATCAAAATATACACCCATGTGCTGGAGGAGTTTTCTACAGCGGGACTGCCATACCGCCCACCATGACTCAGTTTATCAAAGTTATATCTATACAGCTTTTAATTGACTGTCTTTAGGTCGGTATCATGTAAATTATCTTAGCTCAAGCTCCATGGGATTACACTGCACCAATAAAAATGGCCGTAGAACCTTGTTAGTTTCATAACCACCTGCCTGTGATGTTGTTTTTACATCCCAGCTGTTTCTCAGGCTTCCACTGAGTTTTAATAAACTTTTGACTTGTACGTGTCCTAGCCGAGCTGACAGTGGAGCGCTCCTCTGCTAAAAGCTATTGGCTGAGACAGTGGGGATTCACATCAGTTTGAGGATTCTATGTTCCCAGCATGCACTCCGCTCTGCTACTGAACGCCACCTGTTTCAGGTTAATCCAACAGTAATGCATGTAGGAAAAATATATAAGAATTCATGCAGCTGACATCACAGAGATTTTCAAGAAGTCTGCTCATGTATTTATACAAGCAAGAGGGCCGATTGCTGCTGCCCTGTCAAAATAAACTAGATTATAACAGTTCACAATGAAATTAGGGGATTATCCAGGTCCAGGGTCATTATTTCTGCACAGAGAAGCTACTGTACTGTCTGTATTTAAGGCGAAGATTTTCTGCAGTTTTCACATATTCCATTGTTCTGGCATGATGGCAAAACAATAGCAGTGGTGGGAGGTTTTTGCATAGGCAGAAATGCGTACATTAGTGCACGGCAAAGACTGTGCACAGGCTTCAGGGATCAAAAAGCAGCATGCCTCAGTATGACATTAAACTTTCAATAACCATCTGGTGAGTGTCTGTTTGTCTTCACAGATGGAGCTCTGCACTCTTGAAACATGAAGACATCTCAAGCTGCGGTATAAATTTGACCCTTAAAACATAAATATTTTCCCGTCAAGAGACGTTCAAAACCGCAATTCCCTCCTGATACAAGTGAAGACAGCTTGCTGATGCCACATGTAAAGATGCTGACAGTGAAGGATGACACACTCCACTGAGGTTTAAGCATGAGCCCTTCCCTGTTATTAGTGGCGATTCCCCACAAAAACCTCACTGATAACCTAATTGAGATTATTCATGTCAGGTCTGAATACAAAGTACCATAAAACTTGAATATGTGCTGTTGTGTGTTTGGTTCAGTCCGTATGTGGTATGTCATCTTTCACGTCATTCATCTTTTGTTATTGAAACTGCACATTATAACTGTCTTCCTTTCAGCGTTACCAAAATCTTGCTGGACTTCACTGAGCTCTGAGGACTTAAAGGAATAGTTTGAACACATTATATAGCAACACCTGTGTGGTAAACAGATATCCTGGCTCTGTCCAAAAGTACTAAAATCCTCCAACCAGCACCTCTAAAACTCCCTTATTAACACATTATGGTTTGTCTGTTTGGTCCTTACAAAAACTGAGGTGTAAAAATGATCATTTGTCATTTTACAAATGCTAAGATGCTTGGTGCTAAGTCAGTGAACCAGTGGGGACTCTTGTACCCCTTTTCCACCAAGAAGAACCAGGTGCTAGTTTGGTGCTAGAGCTGGTGCTTAGTTGGTTCAAATCTTGCTCCTCATAAGAACTGGTTTGCTTTTCCATTGGCAAGGAGTCAAGTTGGAGCCACGCCATTGGGTCACCGTAAAACCACTATCCTTGCATCCATTACATAGCAGTTAAACAAGCGCAGTAAGTTGATGATAATATCTATGTTTGTCTTTATAGATGGTCTGAAGGATGATTGCAAGGCGGAGGTCGCCTGTTGCCTGGGCACATCCGCGATTGCGCTACTGGTGGAACACAATTATACCGGACTTCAGCAAGCAACAATTCGTGCAAAACTTTCCTGTGTCCCGGGAGTCATTCTAATACAAGTGCGATTGGACCAGGGACGTCCCGGAGAAAAAGGACGCAAATTACCGCTTGTGTTTTCCTTTCCACCGTTGATCGTTGGTCATGATAGCCCCGCTTAAATTGGAGCAGCCATCTCTGAACAAATTAGGGGTCTATGACACCATTTATCAGGTTCTTACAATGCAGTCTTAAGGTCCCTCCCCCATTAATTCCCTAAATTGTTGGGTTGCGTGCAATGTGATCGAGGAATCAGAATAAATACTCAGGACTGCCCTTGGATGAGAGGTGAAACATCTTCAAGAACCAAAGAAGTTCTGTTGCCTTCTACTAAAGCATTTAGGAGAGCTGAGGAGGTTACTTTTCATCTGGTGGCCTTAACTTCCTTTAAACCATTCCACCTTAACAGGGCTCTGCTTCTTGACTTACACAGTTAAAATCACAGCCACTGATTCTGTTGCTTTCATTCAGCAAATTTATTCTCAGGTTAAACAAGATAGCAAAACGTTTCGAAATCTAAGATCCAAAGACTGTACCAGTGCTTAATTCTTTCCTGTTCGCTGAAGAAACCAAGACTCATCCTCACCTCTTCCTTCTATCATAGCTGATCATCATCCGATCCGTTATAAGACATTTAAACTAATTACAGACAGTTATTACTGGCAACAATTTGAGGAAAAAGAAAATATTTACTGAACTGAATTTGCAAAGTCCAAGTCCCCACTATTCAACACATAACCACTCATAAAACCTTTTACATTTGACACTTATTACATAGAAGAGCCTTAGAGGTATCGACAGGTAGATCTTGCTACCTTTGAACACAGCCAAGTTAGTTTTAGTCCCTGTGCTAAGCTAATTCGTAGGGGTTCGGTCTTCCCTCATAACTCTCATTAGGGAAGTGAGTAAAGGATGAAATGTTCCTGTTGGCAGGAGACAGGAAAGCCTTGCAGGAAAAGAGGCTCACTGTAATAACACTGCAGAGATTCTCTGCTGATCCCTGTAGGAGTGCTTTGCTTCTTGTAGGAGGTGAGTGTCTGGGGGTCAACACTGGGACGCACAGCTGAAAGAGATCCCATCTGCTGCTCGCTGACAGGGTGGAACCTCAACCAGGAGTCTTCCTCAAGGCACGTTTATTTGTGTAGCATCTTTTAAACAGAAAAGAACCCCAAAGTCAACTGTAGGAGGCTTAAAAATGCACTACGACAACACTCATGAGAGTGTGAGGAGGAGAGCAAAATAAACGGAAGCGGGACGAAATGAAACGAAATCAAATACAAAGAGACAAAAATAAGTAAATGGTTGCTCAGCTGTGCGCCAAGCTGTAATAAGAAAGTGTCTTTACATTTCAGCATCTACCTGTCAAACAAACTGTAGGGATCAGCCTTAACCAAAAGTTTCCAACTACCTCCAACATCAACAAGCATCAAACTCTTTACTGCTGCTCTGTTACTCCTCGTCAAACTCACACCCATCAATTTGAGATGATAGATAAGTCAAGGAATTGTAGTTTTTTTCATTCAAAGGTTGTGAGCTTTGTCATACCCATAGACTAAAGAGTGGACGTAGCCTCTAGGGGAAGCCAACATGGAAGTACTTTAAACCTGCTAACTTTGTAACAGCCAGCAGGGGGCGACTCGTCTGGTTGCAAAAACAAGTCAGATTGTGTGGAAGTCTATGAGAAGATTACTCTTCAACTCAAGATTTGCTACCTCAGTTAACATTTTACTAATCAGTTTGTGGTCTCAGTTGCTAGTTTCCATCCATCCATCCATCCATCCATCCATCCATCCATCCATCTTCCTCCACTTATCTGGAGTCAGGCCACAGTGGCAGCAGGTTATTCCAGGTATCTCTCTCCCCAGCAACATTTTCCAGCACCTAGATATAATTCCCAGAACTGACTGGAGGAATTACATATCTCCAGGCCTGAGACCCCCCAGGAGGATCTCAGGCCAGGAGATATGTAATCCCTCCAGTGAGCTCTGTTGGGATCTTGTTCATGAGTGATGTATAAATGGAGTGTGAGATTGGTGGACCAGCAAGGAGGAGACCCCCGAGGTAGACCCAGAACTGAATTACATATCTCATCTGGCCTGAGATCCTCCTGGGGTATCTCAGACTAGACGAGATATGTAATTCCTCCATTCAGTTCTGGGTCTACCCCAGGGTCTCCTCTTGTTGGACGTGCTTGAAAAACCTGCGAAGGACAGCACCCAGGAGGCATCTTAATCAGAACCGCCTCAGCTCTTTTCTCCACGAAGGAGCAGCAACTCTGTTCTGAGCTCACTCCAGACAGACCCCCCCTTCAATCCCTTGTATTTGAAATGTCATTCTTTCCGTCAGTACCCAAAGCTCATGACCATGGTTAATGGTTGGAACATGGTCTAAGCGTTTTCGTCACCATGATGGTCCAGTACCTCGCCCGCATCACTGCTGATGCTGCATTAATCCATCCGCCGATCTCACCCTCCATTTATCCATCACTCATGAACAATATCCCAACATTCCTATTCTCCTGTGTTGAACAAGCCACTGGTTTCCTAGCAGAGAACCATGACGGCCTCCAGTGTGTTCTGAAGGTCATGGCTAGTTTATAGGCTTTCTGAATACAGCTCGGTGTTCATTTTGGAAATTATGGTCCTATTTAGTTCAGTTGGAGCATGTTTTAGTTCAGGCCTCAGTTGTGATTGACAGGTTGCCACATTTTGCTGTATGTAGTTGCACTGGGATTCTCAGTGAGATCTACCCCTTAGGCCTGGTCTTAAAAGAAGATGCTGATCGCCAGTTTCTGAACGCAAGGCTTTAGAACGGTAGTCCACAAACAAATTTCATGATCACTACATTTATGTTTTATATACAGTCTATGATGAAACTCCAGTTGACTGCGGAGTCAAAAACCAATGTTTACACCTCCAGAAAAGCCATTTTCTCGCGATACTTGTTGCTAACAATGCTTTATACAGTATTTTAACACTGTACCAATGTCCACAGATAGAAGCTAGACAGTACTGATTAGACCCAACAGGACAGAAATGCTAATAAAAACTAGATTACTACAGCTTTCACTAACATTGACGCCATTGATGCATTTTAAAGGCCATGGTTGGTTCTTCACAATCTCCTGCACTCTGGTGAGTTTTTTTATGTGGTAAATATTGATCAGAATCCCGGCATCCTCTGTGACCATGGTTGAAGCCACTGGTGAGCCAACGGCAGCATGTAGCACACAACACTTGACCATTATTACAGTTTCAAGCCAATTTGACAATCGAGTACTATTTTGAGGATCCAGCTGCTGTCTCCTCCTCCTGAGGCCTTGATTAATGTTCTCATTAAATATACAATCACTTCTCTTGCTCATTTCATCCCATTTTCCTGACAGGTAGCTTAAAATTCTAAGAATGTGGAGGATAAAATTAGACTAATCCCAATCCCTGCAATTTATTAGGTGTTTGGGATGCCTCACGTACCGTAGACAGTGCTGTCTGTGTGTGCCTTATCTAGAAGTCATTGTGGGTTTATTTATGTTCTGGGCTACCAAGATTACCTGACACTAAGCCCAGGCACCGAGCTTATCAGATAGGAAAAAGAGAGAAGAATATATGAGAAGTCAGACCATTTAAACCTCCCACACTGAGTCATCAGTTTGTAATCCACAGTGTGGAGAGTGTGAACAGTCTGCATGGTACAATGTGCTGTTCTGTGTATTTTAATTATCATTACATGGTGTATTTAACAGGATCTCCTGGTACTGTGCTGTTAAAAAGTTGTAAAGCAGTAATTTAGTTTTCCAGCGTTCACATCAAAAGAACAGTTTACTAAATGTAGTCCACTTTATTCCAAGTCCTAGTCAATTTAACAGAGCAAAATTTAACAGAAGTCTTGTTTAGACTTGGTTTAAAATGTGTTTTAGTGGATAGATCGCCGTTCACGTGTGTCTATCATTCGTCACCAAGGTTTCCAGCTGATCATATGTGTTTTAGTTGCTCCTGCTAGAGAGATACTCATCAACATGTCCAGGTTATTCCAGCGTTTTTTCCATTTTTTGGCAGGAAGTCACCGAAACAACCACCACATCCTGTATTGGTGACCTGTGTTCCTCTTTCGTTCTTGTCTGGGATGAATCAGGACACATCTGTGTTTAAACTACAAAGGACACGTGTTCATATGCGTCCCAGACCAACACAGCAGGTGGTTCGAGAGGCTGGATCTCGATGTGTCTTTTGTGCTTGTTTTTACGTCCTTCCACTTGTGATCAAATTGTCCAAGACACATTTTTAATTGTAAACAGGGTTATGCTTTTAATAAAACCCATAACATTTATCTGTTCTGCAATATTTTTTTATTCCTTGCAGGCTTTTTGTTTTTAGTGTTGTCCTTGATCTCAGTTCATTTGAGCGTCTTGTAGTTTTGGACGTGTTAATATCATTTTATGTATAAATGGCAGCACAAGGACTTTATATCCAATGTGTATGTTAACCTGTTCACACGGTCAATTTATACACGATGTCTAAGCAGAGATACGACAAATGAGAAACAGATTAGATGCTGCTCTCCGTTTGCCACGTTCCTGGTCTCGCTGCCACGATTATATCTCCCCCACTGGACTGCAGCAGATTGACACTGCTGCTGAAATGGGGCAAGGAAAATTTCTCCACTGGACAAATGAGATTCTTCAGAGCGCCATATGTAGCCTAATGGGCTGACGAACACAGGAGTGGTTTTACTCCAGCAGGCGTTTAGGAGGGGCCTTGATGAGAGGAGAGAAAAGCCAAGCGAGGTTGCTGATACACATGAGCCATCTGAACCAGCTGCAAAGTGCATAAGAAACCGTCAGGTGATGTTTGGCATAGCCGACACTTCCCTCTGTGTTTAAAAGAGACAGACTGGCAGCATGGTTCCTAATATTTTACAGCAGGACAAGTGGGCTAAAGATGGTGCAGACTAATACACAGCTGTAGTTGTAAATTACAAGCTTCACTGAGAAGATGTCTGTTAATGCTGGGAGACAGGCAGCATGTGGATTGTATGTTTCAGTTAATGCTGCAGAGTTGCAAACTGACCTAAGGTTATTTACTCAAAGTGACAGAGACACCACAAGCTTCCCAACGAACGACACTTTTATTTTGCACAGAGCGAGTTAGAACTAAATCAGCCTGCTTTTTGTTGTGGTGACTGCAGTAAGGATTCCACTGAGATGAAGAATTAGAAGAATAAGCCCAAACACCAGCAGAATGATTGCAACCAGCAGTTGGGGAAAACACAACAGAGGTCACAATGTCAGCGCCTCGGCCTTGATCTATGGCTTTTGCGTTCAGGGAGTGTTTTAAAAAAAAAAACACACACAGCAAAATTCCGCATAATGAACAGATGCACTGGAAACAAAAAAACAAGTAATAAGCAGCAGAATCAAGACTCGGTGTGCGGCGTTGTGTTCTCATGTGGTCCATTTACTGCGGGGCGATGGAACACATGAGAACACGATTCGCCTTCATCGCTGTGCTGCTTTATGCAAAGGTCAGAGAGTCACTGGAACAATCCAGAAACTGGAAAATTTGAGTACCAATAAATAAAACGTGCATTTTTATACGTTACTGACACACATGCACACCGGATTCCTCTCAAAGATCAAAAGACGCATGATCTATGAGAGCACTGAGAGTTATTTATTCCACATAAATCTGAAAGAGTTTCAAGCTCATGAGACAGTATTCTAAGTGCTGAGTTGAACTGAATTAAAGCCCTGTGCTGCTTACATTCCTACACGAGTATTACATGTATGTATGCAGCACATTATGCTTTTAAGCGTAACCAGCTGGTATACATCTTTTACTTGAACAGGCCAGCAAAGAACTACATGTAGGAGGAATCAAGGGTCGTGTTCAGGAATAAGGGGTCATAAGGGAATAAGGACCACCTATTTGTTTCCAAACTCTAATTTGCCCTCTTCCTTCCGTTACTACTACAAAGGCAAACAAAAATCCACTTGAATACTAATGTGATCAGCTTTACATCAGAAATAAAACCACCTCCAACCACACAAACACACCAATCACATCATACAGCCCCTTCATCAAGTCTCTCCAATAATTTACGGATACGGGGCCCTCTTCGATTGACGCAGAGAAAGTACAGACACTCCACAGAGAAGGAGAAGCATCGGCAAAGTGTTTATTGTGAACAGACACAGAACAGACCATGTATGGAAAATAAAATGTTTAATGTGTATAAAAAAAACAGACATTGTACTGAAGCTGTGCAGAGACATTCAGAGGAAATGAGCTGGAGATGTTAAGAACCTCCACTTTCTGCAACTAGTCACTGTGCACTGGACAGGAGGAAGCCTTCTGATAAAAGAAACAGCTAAACCATCCTACAAAGCCTTCAGGCTGTCCGTTGTACCCACTGTGTGCTCTAACACAGAACAAGTTTATTTGTAGGGAGAAAAAAGAGAGTGTCTTTTGGCCCGTGTTTGAAAAGAATATGATAAACCGTTTTCCAGCTCTGATAAAAAAAAGACTAAAATATATTTTGTTCCTGCGTACAAATGGGATTTCTCCTTATTTTCATAATTAATACAAAGTGCTCAGCAAACCTGCATCAGACGACGAATACCTCGATTGATGTTCATTTGATAGTTCAAAGCAAACATGAACATTTCCCTTTCAGTGTGGTAACATTCTGATGTGATGCTGGATGCAGCCCAACACGTGAAAGTCACGCAGGCCGCCGTCCCGAGGGCCCTGAACGCCGCTTCCACATGCACTCGGCATTTCCACATCCTCACAAGGACTGCTGTTACTTAAGGAATGTGCCAACAATTAAAAAAAACACTAATTCCCTTGTTAAAAGCAGACAAATAAAAGCAGAAGTCAGTGAATGGAAATTAAAGACCCAACGCGTACACACAAACACCAACCTCTAGTTTACTGGCCTTATTAAAACTAGCAATGGAGTCGACATGCAAGCTGACAGAGTTTACAACAAGAGTTTTTGCTGTGACTTTGATTCAAACCAATATATTGTTGTTTAAATTTGGCTTTGAGTGCTTTTTTCAACTCAAATATGTCATCCAATGATCATTTTGTTAAAATCACTGTTGTATTTCGGCTCTGATGAGGCAGGTCGTTCGCTTACAGCCTGCATGTGAACACAGTCAGTGCCAGCCGCAGCTCCATGGGACGTCACGCACAATATTCACTTGGGTAACACTGCGTTAAGCTTCAACGAGTGGGAGAGTTTGCAGCAGCTACAGCCACGTACAGTCAATAAGAACGCATAGGGACGAAAACAAAAGCAGCCAGCCTCAAAGAAGCACTGCAGACACAGAACGAAGTACCGTACCAGTATAGCAACACGTTAAATCAGTGTTTAAAAAAAAGATACAAAAACATTTTCCTAGAAAAATATATTGTTAAATATACAAGACATGCATGTTAGAAATATATGATGGACCAAAGACAAAACTTGTGAAAACAAACTTATTTCCACGCGCAAATAAAGACATAGTTAACCCTGTATTATCAGCATTAAATGTCCAACGTTTGTTGTTTAAATTATTTCAAGTTTCTTCTGTCTCTTTTCAACACTTCATTGTTCAAACGGGTAAAAGGACTGAAAACACTAAGGGGGAGCAAAAAGGCAAAGCCAGGATTGAATCAAACTGATTGTATGTCAGTTCTGTCCAGAGAGAAAATAATGTCTGTGTTCAAAATTTGCTGGTTGTGGCTTAAAATCTGAGCATTTGGGCCGCCGTATAGCTCACCGAGTCAGGGCGTTACCACGTAGGCGCAGGTTGCCAGCAGTGAGTTCGAGTCCGGCTCACGACCCTTTGCTGCATCTTTCTCCTCTCTCTACCCGCTTTCACCCTGTCTCTCCCACTATGACTAAAAATGGAAAAACTTCTTTAAAAAATAATTTGAGCTATAATTTGGTTGCTTGTATCAGTTTCATATAACAAACTGAACACTCAAGTAAAGTAAAAAGGAGTTTAAATCATCTTGTTGGGCTCCGACAATGTGTTCATTGTGTCTCATCGTTTGAAACCTTTGAGAGTTTACAGGCTGTTTTCTTATGGTTTGCGTCAGATGCAGCCTCCCTCCTGCAGAAATATGCTTATTAGAAAGAATCACTGCAAGAGTCTTACAAATATAACTTAATTCTAAACCACAGAGCACCACATTTCAAACAAACTCTCTAAAACCATTAAGTACAACAGCTGGTCCTGCAGAGGGCTGATGGTTGGAAAAATACAAGCAAAGAGAAGGGACATGACGTTTCCGGTTGCTGTGATTGTCTGGACTAATCTAGCGATGGCAGGGGTCATTTGTTTTTTCTGATTGATTCCTACCACCAACCGTCATTTCTCACAGAAGCTGCTAGAATTATGTTGCGAGGCTCTCAACATGACAGCACAGATCTGATGTACACCGTACCAATACAGTTCACAATCACAGGGAGATACAACTCTTCACCACAGTCGTGCTATCAGGATTCAAAACTGAACGCATGCAAACTGCTTGCTTTAAGTCACTAGAAAGTAAAGGATATGTTAGCAAAAACATACACATAAACCAAACATACATATATTTATATATTTATATATATATATATATAGAATTTGTCTCCATTTTTAAACCATTTGTAGTCAAAATACATTAATTTTTTTCAAGTCCAAGTTCAAACCTATGAAACTGTCTTTGGTCAAGAAAAATATCTTAAAATCTACAGACTATAAATGTTATTGTACAGGAATGAAACAAAAATGTACTCGAGATCATGTAACTGATCAAAATGGGGAAAGCTGATACCAAGTATCTAATCATTTCTATTTGGAGTGCTCCAAATATTTAAAGTGCTGCTGCATTATTCCCTCAGCATTTAATGTGAAAGAAAACATCCGTCAAAGTAAGGCAGATCGGTGTTATCGACTTGTATGTACTTTGAAAATATATATACATTTGTTCAGACACTAAAAGAGTCAAGAAAGGTTTAAGTGTACAGGGGCACAGGTAGAGGACGAGCCTCCAGAATGATGATGATTATTAATCAACTCTGAAGACAGATGTCTGAGCAAAATGTTAAAAGATGGGGAGAGCATCATCTCAGCTGTTGATATAAAATTGAGTGAATTAAAAAAATAGCAGCCTATTCACACACCATCTAATGATGCCTTTTTCACACAGCTGTAGACGTAAAAGGGGACATAAATTAAGACACAGAGAGAGTCTCTTGATAAGGGATCTGCAATGCAGACGAGGGGGGAGGAGATGAGGCAACATACTGCCAAAAACACAAAAACAGACAACACCGAAGGGTTCATTCGTTTCAAGGACCGACGAGCGGTTCTGAAAAGCTCATGAGCTTGTTCTGGTTCCCGTTCTTGGGCCGTCACTGCTGTAGTGGACTCATGACGTCTGGAGGTCGGGTGTATTGTTCTCCTGGTCACACAGTGGCATTTGTCGCTGGGAGAACTCCCGGAGCTCCTTTAGGACCGTTTAGGCTCTCTGTGGTGTTCTGGTATGGCTGTGTTAGGCCACACCTGCCTGCCCAGGTTAAGAGGTTTTCCCCACTATGGGGTTATCACTGAAACAGGAAAGATAACAAACATTAATCTTTGTGAGTTACGGAGCGATCATATAAGTAACAATGTAATAATTAATCCAAGACAAAACAAGTGTTGAATTTATGTGTTTACAGAGCTGTGCAAAAGCTTTAGATTTTTATCCATTAAGGAGATGTCAGATCAGTCCCAAATTTATTCTGCAGCTTGACCTCAAACATTCAGCCGGGGTCATAAAGAATATTCTCAGTGATGAGAAGAACAAGGAGTACTGCAGCAGATGGTTTGGCCCCCACAGAGCCCTGATCTCAAAATAACAGAGTTAGTCGTGGACGCTGTTTGGACCCTCTTAAACTTAACCAAATCTAACATTAAATCCATCCATCCATTCTCTATACACCGCTTAATCCTCTGTAGGGTCGTGGAGGGGCTGGATTCTATCACAGTCGACTTGGGCGAAGGCAGGGGACACCCTGGACAGGTCGGCAGTCTATCACAGGGCTACATATAGAGACAGACCCCTCATTCACACCTACGGACAATTTAGAATCATCAATTAACCTCAGCATGTCTTTGGACTGTGGGAGGAAGCCGGAGTACCCGCACAGAAAGATCCCAGGCGTCCTAACCAGGACGTGAACCGGGGATCTTCTAGCTGTGAGGCGATGCTGCTAACAACTGAGCCACTGTGCAGCCCACATCAAAACCATTTTATTCTATAAGCTTAATTAAAAAAACAACAACAACGAAATAAACTGTTTATATTTACGTCAATTCTGTAAAACAACTAAAACTACAGCGCTCCTTGACACAGCTGTGAATTGTTATGTGACAAAGAAGAAACAGAAGCAAATTAAAAGTAGTCAACTATCTATAGAAAGCAGAGCCATTTTTCCACCTGAGGGCACCTGGAAAAATGTTCACATGTTGAGTCCAGTTATTTTTAATTTTTTTTGTAAATTGAGTAAATATAGGAATTTAACTTTCATTTTTTTTTCTTTGTATTTGTTATTTATGGCATTATAACTGTGTCATACTGTAGAGAAAACATTTCTAAGTTCTCTCTACTTCCAGCCTTGGGTGTGTCGTTTCCACAGAGGTGCAGGACTTGAAAAATGAGCTCACATTTAGTAACAATGTGACAGGAGCAGGAAACACCCAGAAACTGCCTTGGGTTCAGATGGTTAAAAGGTACAGGATGATTGCATCAAATATCCACTTCATTTCGTTTTCTCTGTTTACTGCTCTTTGTTTCAGGTTAACTAATTAAAACAATTCTTGACATTTTCTTTGCAAGTATCCTCACTTTACTTTTAGTGACTGAAACTTCTGCTCTGAACCATACATCACTCATTATTTCATTTTAATTGTAAGAATTTAACAACTAATAAAAGTAAAGGTAACAGATACTACAAGCCGTCTTTTTCCCTATTTACTTTACCTAAGTGCAGCTTTTTGACACACTACATCAGGTTATCCTAATAAATAGCTGGTATATGTGATGCAGCATGGCAGCCCCAACTACATGCGGAGCACCTGAGGGTTCAAGTTCAGTCCTAAACTTATTTCATTATATACGCTTCCCTTTGGACACATGACAGGCAGAGACAGTGCTGTTTTTCATCGTTACATAGATGACAACCCCATACATCTCTGCCTAAAGCCTAATAACAGCTGTCATCTGTCCTGTCTGGTTAAATGTTTTGTAGACATTAAAACACTGGTCATATTTTAATTCTTGTTAATGGTCCAGAAACATCTGCATCACTGAATATACTACCAGCATTCTAGCAGTTTAATGTTTTAAAGATGCAGAAGCTGTTCTCCAGTCCTTTGTCACATCAGGACTGGATCAGTAATGGTCTTCTAAGAGGTGTTAACCAGAAATCCTTCAACAGACTGCAAATAGTACAGAGTGCTACTGCTAGATTTGAAACTAAATCCAGGAATTAAAATCAAACAGCACCACTTTTGGCATCCCTACACTGAATATTATTGTTTTCAGAACTGATTTTAATTGATTTTATTGATTAGTTTTAAGGCTATTCATTTCACAGACTCTTCATCCTCTACCTCCTCCCCCTCGGTCAGATTACCCACAGCCACGGTCACCGCTACGCCGATGACATCCAACTCTACATACCCACTAAATCTATCGACCCTCAGGCCCATTCTGCCCTCTCAAATTGTCCTTCTGATAGTAGCCTCTGGATGCAAACAAATTTACTCAAACTCAACTGTGCCAAATCCGACATTCTCATAATAGGTTCCAATCTTCTCACCTCCACAGCCAAAGATTTCCGCCTCTCCTTTGACAACTTTACCCTCACCCCACTGCTGCAGCCTTGGAGTCATCTTTGACAATGAACTCACCTTCTCCCAACACATTAAAACAGTCACAAAAACAGCTTTCCTTCACCTTCGCCCTTCTCTCTCTTGCTCTGCAGCTGAAACCCTCATTCATGCCTTCATCACATCACGCATCGACTACTGCAACAGCATCCTCTACGGCACAACCAACAATCTCCTCAATAAACTTCAGTACATCCAAAACTCTGCTGCCCGCCTCCTCACCCACACCTGTTACCGTGACCACATCACCCCCGTCCTCCAGAACCTTCACTGGCTTCCTGTCTCATACTGTATCAAATTCAAAATCCACTCAAGCACTCCATAACCATGACCCCTCTTACCTTAAAGACTTGCTCCACCCCTACACCCCTTCCTGTACCCTCCGTTCCTCCGACGCAAACCTGGGGGGGACAGAACTTTCTCTGTTGCAGCCCTGTCCCTTTGGAATTCACTCCCGCAACATATCCATAATACCGTTGACCATACCACGTTCAAGACTAAATTAAAAACACACCTCTTCCACTCCACTTTCAACTTGCAATCTCTCTAAATGTATATACAGTATACATTATTTACATTATTAGACTTCAACCACGTGTTTTTGCTTTCTACATGCAAGTTTAACTGTATTTGTTCCATTTTCTTTTTGATTGATTGATTTTGTATACCTGTATTTTTGTTTGTTTTTAACCTGTAAAGCATTTTTGAGCTTTTGAAAAGTGCTCTATAAATGCAATGTGTTATTATTGTTATTATACTTTAGAGTTGCTTGTGTGCCGCAGACAAGAAACTGCTGGTAGCTCCTGTCACATACAGGACTACAAAATCAGCTTCTTTTCTCTAAAATACTTCAGGAAACTCATTTCTATCGCTTAGTCTGCAAGTGTTTTCAATGTTTCTAATATGTGACACTGTATGAGGGATTTATTTCAATTACATATTTCCTGAACCTCAGTTTTTACTGCTACTGTTATAAAGCACTTTGTAACACTAGCTTTGAAATGTGCTCTACAAACAAACAAACAGTAAACCATAAAACACAAATATCCATGTTATGAATGTAGTATGCAGTAACTGCGTTCTGGACTTACAGGCTGCCGTACTGTGCTGCAGTGTCGTTCCTGATATTGTGCTGCCTCTGCAGCTCCTCCATGATGTTTCGGAGCTGTTTGAGTGTCTGAAAGGTCTCTTTGGGTTCCTGAATGGTGAACTTGGAGTATTCCTCCTGCTCCCGCTGAGGGCCCTGGTACACTGCCATACTGGCACACGCATCTATGAGGAGAAACAACAAACGCATGTCCATCTGAACTATTGTGCAAAACGCGCTGTCCTACCACACTGCAAATCAAATGTGTCCGTCTTGGAACATATTTAAAGCGCTGCACTCAGCTGTGTTGATCAATAAATTTAAATCCAGACATCTTAGCATCTGTGTTGTTGCAGAGACTTTCTGCATTCGTTCTGGTTGTCATGGATGCCTGGAAAAATAGCTGCTGGGATACAGCAACTAAGACAAACACCAGCTGAGTTTGATTGAAGTCAGATGATCTGACTTTGCCAGTGAAGAACACTTCACTGTTTGGTTCTGAATTGTTTCAAAATAAAGAGACTGTACGTGCAGACATGGTATCGTCAGGGACACTGAACTGCTTTGCCTGGGGGCCACTTTTGCAAAAATGACAGGTTTATTATACAAAGGACATTATTCATCATAAAAAAAAAATATACGACTCTTCGTTCTTTGAGTCAAGGGACATTACTGGATGTTTGCTATGTAAACAAACGAAAAAATCCTCTTGTCAATCAGTTCATTTTCACAATTGAATAGAAAATGGTCGACGGGCCAGTCAGCACTTTATCAAAGGAATGATTTGGCCAGTGGGCTGTAAGATAAGTATCGCTGTCCTGCATTATTAATCAAAACTTTTATCTCCCAGTCATTATTTTGAAACTGTAAAACACATGTCACTTCCATTTCACAACTTGCACTTAAGCACAGGCACATTAACACATATCATGTTCCCATTATTACGGGTCACGACCTCCAACAATGACATCATGGGTAAAAGAATTGAAAAGCAGAATAGGACTGTTTACAAGACATATGCCGTTGCTCTGTGTGATGAGCAAACTCAGTATTTTGTGACAAGACACTGACCCTCCATGTTCTGCAGCTTGGTATCGTTAGAGGAGAGGAAGGAGAATATTCTCTCTGTTTCTCGGTCACAGTCTATGTCCAGCTGCAGGTTGGCCAGCATGGTGCTGAAACATGAAAGAACAAAAGTGTAAGGCGATCTTCTCTGGAATGAAGAGCTGGAGACATCAGTATTTTCGTTTGTTTAAATTAAAACACCAATCCAACTGAGCGCTGCTCTCTGTGAGATCTGTAAAGAGGGAAAACGAGCAGAACCGAACAGTAAACAACACTCTTGGAGAATGACTATTAAACTTTACACATTTAGTGAGGCTAAAACATGTACATGAACCCACAACATAATCATTAAGGAAGGCCTGACTGTAAAAACACAATCTACTTTTTACTTAATGAGGGAAAGGCATTTTGAAGAGAGCACTCAAAAACGATTTTACTGCATTTGTGTTAGTGTTTCCATGACAACCACACACTAGAAGCACACTATCAGAGTGAACGTTGTAATTTGTCGTTACGCAGCTGTGAGATGCTTCATGGGTTGCTGGAAAGTAGGTGGAAAAGTAGACGGACCACATGAGAACAGCTTGTCTCTGAAGTAGTTTAGGTCTGCAGAATATATTTCTGGTCACGCCATTTTGACTTATAACTGCAATCAAACAATTATTACTTCAAATTTGGTTCGGTTCCTGTAAACTTCCCTGAACAAGTTCCCACAGTGGAAATTGTCCAACATGACATACATGTCGAACTTAAAGATAAGTGGCTTCGATGCTATGTTGAAGGCCTTGTTATCTCATAAAGGGTTCCCACCTCCTTTAAATCAATCTAAATGATCTTGATGTGGAAGTTTTGTATTTGCCACAAATATGTTTTTACCAGGTTGTACTAAAACCAGCTCGACTCTTGGACTAAGCATCTCCACGGTGGGTCTACGGCACAGTTTCAAAGCAGCAGTGTGAATTTTATAAAGTGTTAATTGTGATCTTAAACTGCAAGGATAATGAATTCTTAATACAGAGGATATAGTTCTCATCCTGGGTGGTGGTGGATGAAAGACTCACGTTGTGCAGGGTTTACAGCCTGGAGCACTGTTGCTCTGGCCTTTGCAGCACTGCCAGGCTCCACTGGTGTAATTTGATGGATGGAAAGTGGCCAGGCGTCCCTCGTTGCAGCGAGTGACCTGGCCAAGGACCTCCAACCACTCACTGGCTTCCACACAGTTTCCTGCCTGAACATACAGAGGCTTCTCAGAGTGAACCACCTGAAACATCTGACAGAAGAGAAACACAGCAGTTGAGGAAAGACATGACAGTTTTCCACCCCAGGACACTTCTCACCTCCTACACTGTACATAAAAGATAAATAAACTGCTCTTTCTAAGCCAACAATGGGACCCATATGTGTTTGATGTCTGAACTATTCCACCTTTAACAATTACATTTTTATTTAATAATTTTTTTCCTATTCTGAAATGATTCACTGTTCTTCTGCTGATGTTGAAACCATGTATAACAATTTAGCAGACTGTCAATAAATGCTCATGAGACTACAATAATCATTTGTTTATTTTAACTTGGGGGACTGACGTTGGTACTGAAGTTTCCATTATGAAGGGTCAGCCCTTAGAAGTGATGATTGAGGTATATAAAAGGGAAATGGCTTACATTTTTGCGGTTAAAGGCACTTTCATCCAGTTTCTCCACAGCCTGGATATTTTTGAC
This sequence comes from Dascyllus trimaculatus, assembly GCA_024666655.1. NCBI lineage: Eukaryota > Metazoa > Chordata > Actinopteri > Pomacentridae > Dascyllus > Dascyllus trimaculatus. Next base: position 26,654,389 of record CM045453.1, read on the forward strand.
ACTGATGGTGCAGAGGGCCTCTTTCCCTGGGGAGCAGAAATCATTCTGTCAAGTTTATGTAAAGAATAATAACACACAGAGATGGTCTGAAAGCTTAACCGTAGTTTAGGTTTTTTGGTTAAATAATGTGCTTCTTGTCAAATCAGAAATACGATGCTGAACAAATGGAGTCAGCTACAGTGCTGAAGACATTTACTTTGTTGGCAATTTATGAAAGACAATGTCTTATTCCTCAGAGTAACAGTAGCCATTTCTTGTGCGGAAATAAACAGTTATCATTTACTTCCCATGGTAAATCCTTAGGGTGGCATTACTGAGCTCCAGAGTATCGAATTTGAAAAAACGGTGGGTTAGCAACCCAAAGAAAGCACCGCATTTGGTTTTAGTCGCTGTCGGAATCTTCATATAGTTGTGTTTGCTGTAGTCCAAGACAGCAGGAATGCAGCAATAGAAAAATATTACAAATGGACCCTGTCACCGCAACACGTCAGCCATACTAGCGGCTTTCAGCAAGGAGAGAGAGAGCGGATCTAATTCATACAAAAAAATAACCTGTGATGCATCATTTAACTTCAGTAGTAGGTGTAACTCCTTTAGCTGCAGAGTATCTACGGGCCTAACAGAAACAAATAAGTTTAAATACAGCAGCTGTTATAACGCAAAAGTGTGAAAAGACACTTTGGTGTTGACAGAGAACACGGTATGTGACTGGTCAGATCCATATGGACTATTCAAAAATCACATGTGAACACTGATTTCAATTATCTGTATTAATGTGTTGAAGTGTTTGTTTAAATGAGTTAATAAGTGGCTTAAAGGTCCCATATTATGCCAAATTCACTTTGGAATGGTTTTCTAACAATAATATGCGTCCCCAGAGTGTCTACAACATGCCATGTGGTTTTAGCATGGCAGCTAACCTAAGTTACTGTTGGTAACATAGTTAGCCATTCAGAAACGTCCCGCAGAGTTTGAATTTCTTCAGGAGCCTCTCCTCCTGGGTCAGACTCTGGATCAGATTGGTATGGCTGAACCACTGTGCTTCTACAAGCCATACCTGCGCACTCTGTGTAAACATTAGCGCATGGAACCGGACCCTTCCCGAGAGGGGCGTGAAGGAGGCGCGGACAGGCACAGACCATTATCACAGACACAGAAACAGCGCATTCTCAGTCAAGCTCACAAAAGGGTGTTACAGGCTGGCTGAAGTCCATGAACAAACTGGGATCTTAGTCAACAAACTTCAAATTGACTGCTCTGGGACCTCTGAGACCTATGTGAACTTGTTGAGGAGCATAATATGTGCACTTTAAGTTTTCCTGATACATCTTGGCAGCACAGATGACACAATAAAGACAATTACACTAAATTATCATCACATCCTCCCTTTCTGTGCAACATACCACTTTAGATTCTTTCCTTAAATCCCCTTAGAGGCCAGGGTTCACTTTAACAATCCGTCAAAATTTAACTGTGTGTGATGATAAGCAGATACCATTAATCAGTCGAAGCAAAGTAAACACACCAATATATGAGCCTAGAATTCCACAATACATTGGATGACAGTGTTTGGGATTCAGGTGACCTTTATGTCCATCCATTATCTATATTTTGCTTAGTCCTCCTGGCTTTCCTTTAACAAATTTATGCAGAACATAATGCAATTAACGTTGCAACTTCTGGAAAACAAATCCAATCAATAATTTGGCGCCATCTTGTGGACAGAAGAGCGTGTGGCCACATCCTGAGAGTTTTACCTTACATTATAATTCAAATGCCAGCTTGAAATATATTTGGTTTCAGTGAACGATGCCAGAAACTGGTCTCACCTTTATGTTTGTGATAGGAGAGCTCCCTGTTGGTCACTCTGAGCCATCTCTTCTTAAAGTTTTTCTTGCCAAGGCGTTTTCTCCCCTGAGCACGTTTCTGTACCTCCCTGTTGGGACAAAACACAAGATTGACGTTGAGAAGCAATGCTTGGAAGTAAGCAAATTTTCCAGCATTACTTGTATTATTTATTTTTCATTTAAACGTTCTGCTGTAAACAAAACAAAACAAGGCTCCGGTTACAGTGGAATGAATGTGAAATTCAAGTGACAAAAGTTAATCATTAATTTCAGTGGTTATCTTTTAGGGCTGGCCCTGAATATTCGTTCGCTGTGGTGTTATTCGAATAATAATTTTGATATTCGAATATTCGTGCACGCCGCCACTAAGCGATGCCGAGCGTCGACGAGGCTGTGGTACACCGCTGAGGCTCTAGAGTGCCACAGTGGTTGTAGTACGTGGACCTGCCAACTTTTTTCAAGAATGATATGACTCATAACTTTTCTCATCCATTTACCATATATAGGAGGGTGAGCATCTTTCCATTTGAATAGAATTAGCTGTTTGGCCAGCAGAGAGCAAAAGGCAATCATATTTATCTTGTGCTCAGTGAAGAGTGCATCTGCCGGAACCACAGCAAACAATGATACTAATGGGGACAGATCCACCGTTCTTACACTAACCCTAGAAAATGTCTGAAAGATGGATTGCCATAAGCTGAATAGGCTAGGACATGTCCAGAACATATGCAAAAGTGTGGCCGAAGCTTGTTTGCAGCGATCGCATGTTGGGTCGCAATCTGTTTTTATCTTTGATATTCTGGCTTTAGTCCAGTGCAGCTGATGTACACTTTAAAACTGGATCACAGTGTGTTTAAGGCAGATTGATGACGAGCAGATCCTCTGAATGATTTTGCGCTAGACGGCCTCCGAAATATCCTCTCCTAAACCTGTTTCAAATTTATCCCGAAGAGAGTCCAGATTTGTAAGGTTACACGAAAAGTAACTTATAGATTCCACTCATAATTTGCTTTTTGTCAGCTTGAAGGTTGAAAATGGAGTCGAGTATGGACGTGGATGGACAGAATGGGAAGGTGGCAGAATTAGTGGTGACAGTCTCTAAGCTGTAAATATCTATAGAAATGTGATTTATGAATATTGAATTTATGCGATAGCTGCTCGAAAGAGGCAAATGTATTTTCAACGTAGAGGTCATATAGTGTATGAATCCCCTTGCTAAGCCATGCATTGAATGCTTCATCCGTAACTGATGGGGAGAAACATGTGGTTTTTGACTATCGGTGCAATATGTGAGAGGTCGCTGATATTAAAAGTACACCCGAACTGGTTCCAGGTTTAACTGAATGGGTGATGATAGGGTAAGGAAGTGACAGTCAAAATGGGTTATTTGAATGGTAAGTTGGAGCACAGCCGAGCTTCCAAAGATGTAGATTTCACAGGTGATCTCTCCAAGCCTGTCCATTCAGGAACAAAGGTCATTTTCACTTCACTTTATCAGTCAGTATTTTCTTGCAGGTAGTAAACTCACTCTTTTTCCACCTGCTCTGCTACGTTGAAGTCTTACAGGTTAAACTTTTAAAACAAACACAACACCTAAGTCAAATCTACAAATGTGTATTTAGAATTTGTTTTTAGAATTCACCTGGAGCCTCATTGCATATAACGATATCTTTCGGCACTTCTTCTACCAGATTAAAGTGTGTGAGGGTGTGATTAAAGCAGAGGCAGCCACAAATTTTAGTCTTCATCTCACATTTTCTTCCAAATGATTCTGGCTCGGCTCATAATGAACACTCACCCCTCTTTGAGAACCACGGCGTCCTCTAGTCCACTGGACTCCTTGCTGACGTTGGAGGAGATTTCATCAAGAAACTGGAAACAGAATTCAAAGTGAATTCAGCATTTAGAAACACACAGCCACATTTATATCCTAAACATCTTTGAGTGTGTTGAAAAATACCTTTTTAACCTTTTCGATACACTTGTCTTCTTGGAATGATTTGAAGAAGTCATACATGTAGGTTTCTTTAAAGCTGGACTGAAAAGAGAAAAGAAAAAGAGTTAAATCAACATATAACAGATTAAAACTATTGCATTTGATGTCCGACAGTCATTTTATTAACTAGAAAAGCATTCAGAGAGCGCATACCTCCGCCAAGGAGCTTCAGTCCACCCCCAACACAATCTCCTAATTCACATATTTTGTGTGGAACGTTAGAGATACAAATGTAATTACAGACAGCTCAAATGTCCTGCCGACAATGCGCGTTCACCCCATCCGACCTAATGAACAGGTAGCACGGCAGCTCCTAACAGTCTCCCAGCTTCTTAGACAACCGGAGATAAGAATGCCGGCCCAACTGTGCGTATGTCGCTCAGGAAGGAAAGAGAACTCTGTCATTGTCGCCGTCTGTCGTGTGGAGACCCAAAATGTCATGTGGTCAGAGGGGGTTACCCCAAAAACAAGAGTCCCCTCTGGTGGTTTTTAGAGTAAACTCTAAACTCATTTAATTGTCCACCCGGTTACACTTAGATTAAAAAAATCCTGGATCCAGACGGTGATCCGGATCAGTCCCAAAATGTCATCATTTGTTCTTTGTCCCATTTCACACATTTCCTGAAAATTTCATCCAAATCCGTCCATAACTTTTCAAGTTATTTTGAACACAAACTAACAAAGAAACAAACAAACTAACTAACTAACTAACAAACCAATGCTGGCCATCACATAACCTCCTTGGCGGAGGTAATAAATATTCTGTGTCTTGCTGCATGAACAATCTTATTCTTGATTCAGCATGACTCATGAACTCTTACATTTACTCTGCTTAACTGGTTAAACAGTTTCTCGTTTTCATGGAACCACTGTTAAACCTACCAGTTTTTTCGACAAACTGCCCCAGCTGCCGAGAGTCTGGATGGTTTTTGAGATGAGAGTGAGTGTGCGGGAAATCTCTGGATCCTGCAGTTACAGAAAACAAACTATGACTACAATGTCTAGGGCACATTTGTTAAATAGTCTGTTGTGGTAACAGGGACATTCACTTACAGGATGATGGGAACGGAGTTGGAAAGAGTGTGGAGAAAGAACAGCAACAGCAAAAAAGCGCAGGAACACAAAGCTGCTAACAGCTGAGTACTGAACATGTGGGTCACCTGTTGAGAGAACAAGAACATTGAAGAGACGAGTCTGGATGTTCAGAACAGGCCGATTCAATCACAAAGCACAGTCCATAAAATAAAAGCCATACACACTAAAATAGTACAAAATTAAACTATAAGATTTGGCTCCACCTTCTGGTGCATTTGTGCAACAACACACTATAAAAGTTTTAGACCTGTGTGAAATCTCTCAACTAATTACTACATTGTAGACAGTTTTTTGGATTCTTCTCAGAGGTGAATACTACAGAACACCACGTGCTCAAAACATAATTTCAACATTAGAATTAAAACAAGCACAGAAAATATATATAAATGTGCCAGTAAATTTTAAAATAATTTGGTCTAATCTTACTGTGGATTACAAAGTATTTGGCCCAGCGAGACTGGTGTTGTCCTTACATTTGAATGGTGACCTGGTGATCTGTCAAGAGTCAGCAATTTGTAGGTTCCAGATTAATGAAGCTTTAAACATGACACTACCAATCCCCCCTTGTCTGAGTCCACATACAGGAAATACACTATATTACCAAAAGTATTTGCTCACCCATCCAAATGATCAGAATCAGGTGTCCTAATCACTTGGCCTGGCCACAGGTGTATAAAATCAAGCACCTAGGCATGCAGACTGTTTTGACAAACATTTGTAAAAGAATGGGTCGCTCTCAGGAGCTCAGTGAATTCCAGCGTGGAACTGTCATAGGATGCCACCTGTGCAACAAATCCAGTCGTGAAATTTCCTCGCTCCTAAATATTCCACAGTCAACTGTCAGCTTTATTATAAGAAAATGGAAGAGTTTGGGAACAACAGCAACTCGGCCACGAAGTGGTAGGCCACGTAAACTGACGGAGAGGGGTCAGCGGATGCCGAGGCGCATAGTGCAAAGAGGTCGCCGACTTCCTGCACAGTCAATTGCTGCAGAGCTCCAAACTTCATGTGGCCTTCAGATTAGCCAAAGTACAGTACGCAGAGAGCTTCATTAATGGGTTTCCATGGCAGAGCAGCTGCATCCAAGCCGTACATCACCAAGTGCAATGTGAAGCGCCGGATGCAGTGGTGTAAAGCACGGCGCCACTGGACTATAGAGCAGTGGAGACGTGTTCTCTGGAGTGATGAATCACGCTTTTCCATCTGGCAATCTGATGGACGAGTCTGGGTTTGGAGGTTGCCAGGAGAACGGTACATTTCAGACTGCATTGTGCCAAGTGTGAAATTTGGTGGAGGAGGAATTATGGTGTGGGGTTGTTTTTCAGGAGTCGGGCTTGGCCCCTTAGTTCCAGTGAAAGGAACTTTGAATGCTTCAAGATACGAAAACATTTTGAACAATTCTATGCTCCCAACCTTGTGGGAACAGTTTGGAGCGGGCCCCTTCCTCTTCCAACATTACTGTGCACCAGTGCACAAAGCAAGGTCCATACAGACATGGATGACAGAGTCTGGTGTGGATGAACTTGACTGGCCTGCACAGAGTCCTGACCTGAACCCGACAGAACACCTTTGGGATGAATTAGAGTGGAGACTGAGAGCCAGGCCTTCTTGACCAACATCAGTGTGTGACCTCACCAATGCGCTTCTGGAAGAATGGTCAAATATTCACATGAACACACTCCTCAACCTTGTGGACAGCCTTCCCAGAAGAGTTGAAGCTGTAATAGCTGCAAAAGGTGGACCGACATCATATTGAACCCTATGGGTTAGGAATGGGATGGCACTTAAGCTCATATGTGAGTCAAGGCAGGTGAGCAAATACTTTTGGTAATATAGTGCATCAACAGGACCACTTGATAAAGTTGAACTGTTTACTTTGACACAACATGTTGGTACAGAACGATGGTCCACTTTGAGTTTATCAAGTCACCAAACAAATCTTCAAACAACTTTCCCTAAGCTCTGGCTCGACAGCTCTCTACTGACAGTGCAGCTGGCAACAAAAAATGGATGTAGGCAGTTACTAAAAAGCTACGATAATAATTATTAATTTAAAGGATGACACATGTAATATAAATTAGATCTACTAAATTTAAAATGATTTACACATCTTTTAAGTACAAAGAGTCACACAATCACCTTATTACATTCCTGTAAATATGAACTGCATGTAAATCAACCTTTAGACACTGTAGATATTCTTTCCAATACCTTTTATTTTTTGTGTTTTTATTGGTCAAATATTTATATGTATCAATGACCTGCGTTGAGGCTCCTACACTATTGCTTCACAATATCAGAACAGAACAGGGAAACCTACTTTTTTCTCTTTTAAAATGATGACAGATAGATTTTACCTGGGAAGCGTTTGCAGGCCAAGTGTCTCAGAGACCTGAAGACATCACACATGAGTGGGGGGCAGCTAGAACTGGACTGTGTGATGGAGGAAAAGACTTTCTGGACATAAACCTGAAGGTTTTCCTGTAGAAGTAACAAATACTTAACATTACTTTACATACATACATACAGGCAGTTGATGGTAAAAGGTGGTAAGAAGTTAAACATATATTTGCATATAAATTATATTGTATATTATATTTTAATTTATACCGAGCAAAGCTTTCATATCCCACCACCCATCATAGTGCATTCTGCTTATCTGTGAACCAGACAGCGAGAAATGAGCGGGTTTACCTTGTTGACCTCCACATTGTCACCTTCCTTTAGTTTATTGGGATCTATCTCACATGTTTTGTTGGAATCACAAATCTATAAAGGTAAACGGGAAAAAGAAACAATTAGGTCAGACCTAATGCAGTAATGACAAACAGAACAAAGACAAAGATTTATTGTGTTGTGGAATTTGCAAATTTATTCAAATTTCTTGAAACTGGAGGGACGACAGGAGGTGATGAGTAAGACGACTGCCAACATTCACAATCTCAGCTTTTTGTTTTATTTTATACATGCCTATGAATTCTAATCAAACAACAATGTCAAGTTGCAGGAAATATGAAGATGACCAACAACATAGTATGGCACAAAAAATGTTCATTATTGTGAGGGAATTAAAGGAAATTACTGTCAAAGGTTTTCAAAAAGTGGTTAATATTGTACGCTGGAAAAACTCCAAACCCACCAATTACATCTGCACATCTGCTTGTTTGCGGCAGAAAGGCAGATGTTCAAGTGGATTTTTCCATACTGACCCCAGTGACTCATGCCTATTCTGGCATCAACGCAAGATATTTGTGTGTGTCTCCTTGTTACTCATACCTCATCTATTACAGGCTTCAGGGTAACGGCTAGGTAATTCTTTCCCACAATCTTCATCATGTCATCAATGCAGCGGGTTGCCAGTGAGTTGCCACGGAATATAGTGTTAGCCTCCCTGCATGGACACACAAATATTCCACCGACATCAATTAAACATGGCTTCTGACCACATTTCATTTTGTTATTTTGAAATAGTTTCGGACTGATTCAGATAATCATCGGTGTGACACGCTCCCTTGAGTTTCAGGATGCAAAAGTACTACATTTTATAGAGCATCCTATTTTTACACTGCTCTGTTAGACAGCTTGACAAGTTTATCAAAGACAAAGAGGTAACATGTAAATTATTCAGATTTTACCTTTAAATGTCTATTGTATTTCAGAGCTGCTACTGTTTCATATTTGACTTTGGCTATAATAATGACAAAAAAGTAGAAAAAAGGAACTTAACTTTAACTCTTCAGGGATAAGAGAAGTAACAATGTGGGCCATACTATTTATCTGTATACATGCGTCCACATATCGACATGCCACTATGCCTGTGAGAGTACTCACTGAGTGTTGTCCAGCTCTAGTGCTGCCACGGCAGAGACAAAAGGCACAAAGCGATTGTGGTGGAGCAGCAGTCGAACCATTGGCAGAACAGCCTCGTATCGCTCTCTGCAGATGTCCCCCAAGATGTGCGCTGCTGATGCCGAGATGGGCTGAAGGAGGCGAAAAAGGGAAACGGCGGAAGGTGAGCGTGAAAAAAGAGGAAATGCACAGATTGATGGCATTGAGAGGTGAAAGAGAGAAGGAAGCAATGGAGAAAGAAAATGGCTAATCAGTTGCTCTGCTGAATTTTAATGGACCCTTAGAAAAGAAAGACGAGACAAGGTAGGTGTATGTGTACAGCAATGTTTAATAGAAAGACAATACAAAAATGTAGAAAAATAGAATAATACACCTGTGTACATTCTTTTTTAGGTTCTCCTCCATCTTAGGATTTACTGTAACTTGAGCTGCTGTCTTACCTTCACATCGGGGGATTTGAGCAGCAGGTTGCAGAGTGGTGTGTAGCAGGCAGATGGCAGCACCGTGTCTTCTATGTAGGTCAGCTTCAAACGCAAGGATCCTAAATCATCAGACTTTGACTTGCTGCCGTTCCCTTTGGGCTGGAGGAGATACCTGTTAGAGCACAGGAAGACAGATGCCCGTGTTGTGAGGTGTGGGAACACAAACAGTTTTCAATGTTATAATCGACCAATCTCCTAACAAATGGAACCTACATAGTTTGATACAAGGCTTGGTGGTCTTTGGACAGCTAGCAGACAGGTAAATAAAGATGTATACGGCAGTAAAGCACGACTTCTACCAACAACTAATCTACTACACACCCCACCTAAAATTACAAATGGGCCAAACAACAAAATAACTTTGAGTTCACTGTGATTTGAAAACAACTGTTCAATACAAGACAAGCAAACTGTACCAGTTATTACAAGGATAAACTTAAGAATGAGTTGTACACACAACTATCACTTCATCAGAAAACAGCAGCTGAACATGGTGGTTGGAAAATAGTTTCTGAATATATTGAAGTGAAAGAACACACTGCACTGTTTAAACCTGCAATACATTATCTTTTCCATCCACTTGGCGGAAGTGAAAACAAGTTCCAAACACGACTGATGATTGATTATCACCTTTGACGTTGCTTATTTACACATCCATCAGTTACAGATCAACACAAACGTTCATTTGTTGCTGTGACACCCAGTCGGTGTAAGTTCAATACTTTGGACTCTACCAACATCCATGGGAAGAATCTGACAAAAGACAGCTAAACAATGATCACTCATAATTATTTGTATTAATAATAATTCTTCCCTTTCATATTGTCACACTGTAATTTGATTCATTTTTATTATACAATTCTATATCAATTATATTAATTATATCAATATATTACATATAAAAGCTTTATAGAAATTAGCACCTTGTAGAGTGTGAAAACATACATTAAATATTGTACTGCAGTATAAATATGAAATATACTGCTGTGTATACAGTAAAATATCAATAAAAATATGTAATTAATATTAAACAAGGGGCTTATACGTAATTGTTGTCAAATTAGGCAATGCTGCCTTTTGAAAGAAACAAAATTTTTACAAATTCACTTTACACAAGATTTAACCAAAGGGTGTTTTGTAAGCTTAAAATAAACACAAACCCAAACAATCATCCATAAATGATCAATAAAATGTTTAAGTGTCTAATTCATAACACAATGCTCTATTCAGAGAACAATGACACAAGCAGAAGATGTTTTACTGCAGCAGGTCACACAACCAAGATGAAAGTGTTTCCAATTCCTTGTAAACAAGTACAGCTCAATAAAGCCAAGGCCTTCCTGTCTACTATGTACAGTATATAAAGTATATAACATATAATATTAAATGCTTATCTGCAGCTATTTAAGAATGTCTGGTGGACTGGATAGTTTCCACTTAAAAATAAAGGATTTGAAAAAATTAAACAGCAATACAGAACATTGCTCAAAATGATGCTGCTTGCACATCCTCCTAGAATCCAACAGGTGGAGCATAACACAAAACTATTACATGTAGAGTTGAACTGCAGTGCTTCAAAAGCTGCAGTTACGTACTGGAGGTTTGACCATAAGCTGCTTGATCTGTAATCACGGCACACAGACGTTTCAACACATCACCTGTACTGAGTTTATGAGGCAGAACATTTTTTTTATGAATGCAACATGGATGATTTCCAACATAAACATGGGACATGAGGTACTGCCACCATGCAAAAAGCCGCCCACGCACTCAACTCACAGCCCTCATGTACTAACAGATTGCTATCTGGCATAATCCCATATCACCTACTCTGACGCAAAGCTAGGAAAACACCCACACAATGGAAAAACTGCTGAACACTGAGAAATCTAGGAAGATCGGTCAAAACACCTTGTAATGACAAGGAAATCATAACAGCACAAGCTGTCCCATTGCATATTGCAAGATGGAAGTTCCTAAACTGAAAAACTCTAAAGCAAGAGGCTCCACCTCCTGAGCGTCAAGACCTGATCTAGTTAAGAGCAAGGTGACCGGGCCAGGACTTCAAAGTGATCATGTCTGGCTTGGTTTTGTTTATTGACAACGATCTAATCCATTCCTAAAGGAACAGACACATCAGACTGTGAAGGGTAGAATGATAAATACCTAAACCTCTTTACACCTAATGTTTCCACACAGACAGAAAATCTGGTCTCTGTTGGCTATTAACCTGAGCCAGGAATGGTGTGTGTGTGTGTGTGTGTGTGTGTGCAGAACAGGTCTTTTACTCTTGTAGTATTTTTAACCATGTGACTGCTGCAACTGAAGAAAAACATTTGAAGACATTGTGCCAGACCGGCAGGTTTACCAGGGTGTCGGGACTATGAGCGATATAAAAAAGATCAAGCACATACAGAACAAACAGAAAATATATACAAAAATTTCAACTAAATATGTACATCTATCTTTAATTTTTGCATTTATACTAGGAACAAAAGTTATACACTGCTTCATTTTCTGTATTACTTGCTCACAAAATATACAAGACAACATTTTAAGTATGTGCATGAATTAATATAAAAAAACAAAGATAGGGCATGACTCAGATTTGTGCCCCTCTCTCCAAAAAGGAAACAAAAAGTCTAAATTGTGTCCTTAAGGAGCTGTCTCATAGTCAATGGTGTCAGTGGAAAAGAACAGTGGGAACAGAGGTGGAGGTTTGGAAAAATAAAAGTCAGAAGAACTCATTGAATCAGATGGACAGGATTCAAAATCTGATCTGTAGTTATAAGAAGAACCTTTCTGTGATTTGTGGGTACCTGTTAGAGCACATTGTCTGGTATTAGTCAAATGATATATTTGGATTTGTTTACATTCCTAGCAGAAAGTTAGAAATTAAGACATTTTGTTGTGTCTGCTCCTTACCAGGCTTTGTGGATGTGGTCATTTCGCAGGATCTTGACAGGGACCCGCGTTTCCCCCAGAAACACATCCTGAGCCAGATTCTCATTGTTCCACAGATCAACTCTGCAAAGATAGAGGATGTAAGCTGAAAGAACGTATTTCATCTATGAACAGCGGCATTAAACTACATCAAACTACATGTACATCAAGTCAGACACATTTTTTGTTGATGCTTGTGTTCAGCACAACACATGTAACCACAGGAATCTCACATGGCAAAAGGGTTTTTTAGAAAAAGTCACTACTTAGTGGTGCTTACCTGTTTGGTGCTTACAAGCCAATACAATACCCGTGCAATGACACCACCTCAAATCCAAACCTCAAAACCATGCATGAGTGTTTACCTTTGAATCTGTCTAGTCTTACCCAGTGAGCTATGAGTCCACTGTGATGGAAGCCCCACATATCCTTAACCAGAAACCAAGGCTCTCTATCAGTAGTCAGAACACACCAGATCCAAATTCACTTTTTTGTCCTCAAGTTGTTAAGAAATAATTTTTCTTCTGTCAAGACTTTAGAAGGGGAGCGGGACAAAGTGGGAGGGAAAGAGAGAGAGAGAGAGAGGGAGAAAGGGAGAGAGAGAGAGAGAGAGAGAGAGAGAGAGAGAGAGAGAGAGAGAGAGAGAGAGAGAGAGAGGGAGAGTGTAATGCACAGATGAGACAAAAAAAAACCAACTCACTTGATCTCAAGTTTTTCAATGTCCTCCTCCTCCACTTGGAAATGAGACTTTTTAGAGTAGCTGCTGGACCGTGTGACCTGAGGATGAACATGTCAAGGTTTACGAACAAACTTGCTTTTTATTTTTAGTAATCTATGAGCACTGTAACCAGCAGACCAACATTTGATGTCATGCTGCAAAATGTGCAGCTGCATGATTTACCTCAAAGAAGAAGGTCTCTTCAAACTGAGGGTTGCTGGTTTTCTTCTTTACCTTTGTTTTCTTTTGGTCAGACCTGAAAAGATGCAACACAGAAACTGATACTCACATTTTAAAATGACTTTTTTTCAAGATAATTTAAGGGTCAACCATCTTCTGTGATATCTTCATTATATGCAAGTACATTCACATGGTCATGATCAGGGTCAGGACGTGACTTAAGATGCTCCGATGTGGTTATACTAGTTGTGAAAAGGTCCTGGTTAGTGGCAAAATGTGATCAGGTAGACCTCAGAGTCTTTGGAATATCCTAAGGAGGTTTGATCAGCCAGATTAAAAAAATGTTTTTAAATCTGGCTAAAGAAGAGTAGGACATGTTCACAAGGGCCAGGCAGGTCAAGTTGTACAGTATAACATTATCTAGAGGTGTATTATGATGTTTAACAACTAAATAATCTTTGAAAGTGAAAAAGATAAGTCTCCTTTTCCACTTTTTGGATTCTTTTCTGCCAATTTTTACCGAGCTGATTTACAGTCATGCAATAGAAATATCACTATATCTCTTTTTGCAGCATTCAGAGTTACCTGGCAGGTCCGACGAGTGACACGGTGGCGTAGGGGTCACAGTTCTGCCCACTGATCAAAGGCAGTTCTTTGCACTCTATTATTCTAAAAGGGATTCACAAAGAAATAAGAGAGAAACAAAATGAATACAACGGTGCAGGGACACAACAACATAGATAGTAAAACGTAAAAGCATCATTTCTACTGCTTGAATCAGTCTTATTAGCTTAAGTACCATTCTGATTTCAACAGATCAGTTATTTCATCTTTCAGAATTGTACAGTGGAGGTGGTCATCATGGAACAAAACTTCTTATATTTCATGATTTGACAGACTTTAAAGTGACCTAGACCTTGGCAGAGATTAGCTTTCAACACTATGTCTTGAGAGCATGGAGGGTAAATAATTTCTTGTTGGTTCAACACAGGCCACGGTGGAAATGTTACTGTGATTAACCCTCTACGGTCTGACGCATAACGGCAGCCAGTAACACAGGATGTTTACTTAAAACAGGAAACATTTTTATTTTTAGAAACAATAGATGTTTCCAATCACAGACCTAATAGACATTTATGACTCTTAGATCAGACGTACAGTCATAAAAACATGTATCAACTTGTTGTCCTCAGGTAATAAACGTGTACCACTACGGAAAAGTCATTTAATCACTGTGCAGAATACTGATGAAGTACAACCCAAGTAAAAATCAGGCTTAAATCATCGATATTACTAAAATTTTACAAAGAAAAACAAACTTGGCCATGATCTCTATCAGCAACACAAGACACAGTATTGCATATATTGTCTGCTGTAATTTAAAATTATTTTCTCCGTTTCATTTTTGTCCAGTTTACCAGTTCTCTAGGTTTATTAATCTGTGATCAGTCGTCAAGATCGCTAGTTAAAAATGACACAAAATGTAGTACAAATTGTACATAAATATAAGAAGCACTGGATTGTTCTAGTGTGTTACAGTCTTGGTTTAGAAGTCATGCTTTGCCACCATGTTTGGCTCATGTCACACAGGGACCACTGCTTTTTTGCACCGGTGTTTCAGGTGACAACAAACAGACACTGTAGGCACCCTAAACAGGATGTGGCTGCTAAGCAGGAGTCGCCAGAGAATAAGAATGAATTCAGCCCATCGCTAAGTGAGGCCAGTGGGAGAAGTCGAGCAGCCGAATGTCAGGATGTTTGTGTATCATCTTCCAGGGTGTCATGACAATATTCCCTATAGCCTCCTTTGCATCTGTCCTAACTCATCCCCATCCAGCTCCGATCTGACCATCTCTGGTGACTAATCACGCTGCAACAGGATGATTAGAGGTGTGCAAGTGATAAGCTCGACATGTTTGATTTGAACTTTGCTACCTTCTCTGATCAAGCTGATTCTGCAGCGTTCATCATCTACGCACAGGTGGTTAGGACCTGACAGTGAGCAGGTTCACAGTTTAAGCAAACAATCTGAGTGACACAGTGAATGACAGCAGCAGAAAACCACAGCGGTTGCAGTGTGAGAAGCGCAGGCTTCCTGCTCAGATGCCATCACTTCCTCCTCATCACCCTGCTCTCCAAGTATGAATGGGCGGAGGGTGTAAAACAACATACGTAAACAGGCTGACTTCTGACATACACGCATGTATGTTTTCACTGCCTATTCACACAATCAGTGGTTTCTTTTGACCATCCTCCCACGCTATTATCTGCATGTCCATCAGTTTGTGCTTGCGAAAAGTTTATGATGTGAAATGTACAGCTAAGAAGTAAAGGTGATAAAGTAATATTGTGACACACAGAAAACCTTCAATAAGCTACTGAGAGCTAAGATTGGAGAATGATAAACTCTTATCAATGATGACTCCTCTTTGATAACAACTTTAAGACATTCTGGTTTCCTCTCATAAACCTCTTTCTGAACTATTAAACATATGTTTCCAGTTTGCATACAGCACAAATAGTGTATTCCTGTAGTTTTCCTGACATATTTATGGACATGAGTTGTTCTGAACTTGCATCTATAATCATTGAGAAAATGTATAGGACTGCAAATAATTTGACTGGATTTGGTCACTGTAGCTTAGAAGATAAGAACAAAGTTTTAGTATTACAAGTAGTGAGAAAATAGTTATTTCCTATGAAATAAAAATACAATACAGATATTGCACCCTCCCTAACCTTTTAGTCTGTTCAGAGCAGTGAGGCAAAATGTTCCCCTTCATACACAGACAAGTTTAGAACTAAATTACATTTTACTGCATGACACTATTTATTTCTTTGATTTCTGATTGTCCATCATATTCATACATTTGATTATATGCCTAAAATAAGTCTTTGTTCTCCCCTTTCTTTTTATTATCTTATTAAAGGCTCAGTCTGGTTCCATAAAGCCTATGCTTTCTCTGTGTGTATCATCTACCTGTGCAAAATTGTTGTCTTTTTAAACAGAAATACAAACACACTGAAACACTTAGTGGTGAGGGTGCTATCTCCAGCCACTGGAAACACACTCTTAGTTCAATTCTCAGGTTTTAAACTTTTCCATGATTTCAAATTCCCTGCAAACTTTCAAAGGTCATAAGGCAATCAACTGTATCAGACAACACTTAATTGGCAGCAAGGGAATCTTGGAACTCACCGGACTACTAAGTGTTGACCTGTTGAGCCGTTCTCTGTGATCACTTCATTCAGTCGCATCTCCAGGTGAACCTTACCCTGTTAACCATGAGAGAGGAGGCAGAGTTTTGAGAAGTTACAAATTACTCAAGTCATGAGACTACAGTCTTACATCAGGGCGCAAGCAGTCAAAAATTTTAAGTCTAATCCTGAGTTAATATGCAGGTTGTAAATCAAGATAGAAAGTGTAGCTGTAGAGCTGCAAGTTTTTTCTGAAAAATACTTTCTTTATGCTTTTTGTTTGTACCAAGTTACACATTTCTCTTGCGGTCATATTCAAAATAACTTCTTGTTCTTCTTTAGCATTAGCGCTAAACCTGTGGCCTCGCTCCACCTCATGTATCGTCTTGTTTTAAGTTAATGGAGGAACCATGTGCGACAAGAGCCACAACAGCTGTGAATTTTGTCATCACTCAAAAAGATCTTTACGGGGTCGGATGTGGTGAAGGCTGCCGGTCTTGCCTTCGGAAGTGCCAGAGTGAGAGAGAGAGAGAGAGACATTCAGAGCGAGAGAGTGAGCAATGGAGAGGAGCTAAACAAAACACCCACACACTTGCACTCCGTCTCTGCAATTCAGCACTTGGCTAAGATGGCAAGTAGTTCTTTCTGATGCAAGATAGGGCTTTACGGTAATATAATATGAACTACTCTGCTAGGGTCCAATTGAGTCCAATCCTCAGTAAATTAACAGCCATATTACAACTATCATCTATCACTGCTGGGTAATGAATATGGTCAAAGAAATGTTTCTCTTGCTCTGCCATTCAAGTTTTCTTTATTAACTGAGCAAGTTCACCAGAATATGAGTTAACACCGCTTGCAGGTGCAGGCACCTGGCTACAAACCAAATTTGAGAGGCATTGCAATAACACCTCCATCACTCACTGATGTAACTTTGCAGTTGAAAGTGTCTACTTGTGAGTGAATCAGTGTAGCAGCACATACCCAGAATAGTCTGGCGTGGGCTAATGGCAGCTAGAGTCAACATGTTAGCTACAGCAGCAACAGAAAGTGGTAGTGTGCTGTAGTTTCACCCAACACAACCAGACTGCAAAAACTGTCTGATCAAAGAAATGTACAGTTAAAAAAACCAACCCACATACATGCCCTATATATGAGAAACCAGAACTGCAGTCCAGTAAATGATCAATAAAATGCTGAACGGAAAAAAAGCAGTTTTCACACATACGGCAGACACTGAACCAAAAACAGCTGATAATCCAAGAACGCAGCAGGCAAGCTAACTTCTCTAGCTGGTTGCAGTTTTAACAGCAAATCTGTCTAAAAGATAATTCATAGAAAACGTATCTGATAACTTGCAAACCTCAGAGTGTTGGCATACTGGTGTGTCACAAAAACCACCTAGTTTTAGACAATAGGCAAATTCTGAGTAACCATCTCCTGTGCAGTCACAACAACAGGCCAGTCACATTTGCATGATAAAAAAAGAGTAGGGGTGAGTTAGTGCAAAGTTCTTAATGAATTTTATCCCAGCTTTTAAAATACTACTGAAGAGTCGATATACAGATCTTAACAAGTCGTTGCCCTCAAATTTCAATCTTGCAGGTGGCACAAATAATGATAAAATGCCAAAAACAATATTTCCAGTAGTGGTACTGCTTCCCAATGCTGTGGGCTCTACAGTTGCAAAATCTCTTCCAAAGGTTTGCCACGACACTTTCACAATACACAAGTTACAAGTGCAAATAGTTGCACTGCTGTCCTCTCCATAAACTTGTGTTTTGAACATTGCATTTCAATTTCTTGCATCCAGACTATGACAGTGTGTTTTTGAATGGTGGCTTGGCGGTGCACCCAGCATGTAAGAACATGATAGCCTGGACAGAGACTATTAAACCTTATTTTGACATGAAAATGATCTTATCTCTATGCAAAATTTAGACCACACGCAAGTGGATTTCCTGTTTGTCATGTTGGGGTTCTGCAAGCTTTAAAAACATGCATTCGCTGAGGTCGAGGTGAGTAGTGCTGTCAAATTATCAATAACTTCAGTGCCAACTAAAAAGCATCTGGAAGTAGTCACACCTCAAATTTTTTAAACCTTCAATCAACATAAGATGTGCTGTAAATTAAGTGCCCAGTTTTGAAATTACATCTTCTAAAAACATTAAATATACGAAGAAATTACCTGAACTTCTGAGTTAGGATCTACTGGATGAAGGCTAAACCAGTGCTCCTTCCCACTGTATTTACATAGATCATCCTTCCGGATCGACACCTTGCCTGGAGAGAAGCAAGTACACATACATTCAAACTACAACACATCAATTTAGAGGAGGAAATGTGCTTGGTTTAAGTGTCCTTCTGAGTGTGGCTTACCAACAGGTAGGTCCCTTTGAAAAACGCTCTTGGCATAAACATAGAAGGATAAACACTGAAATGGGCGTGGGATCTCAAAGTAGAAGTCTTCTCCGTAGAAGGGGCTGCAAATAAAGGAAGAAGTTAAAGTTAGAAATCAAGGTTACACCTTTTTTTGGGGGGGGGGAGCAGTAGGTGACAATTTGTGCAACTGGTGGTACAGTCTGTGGTACAGTGTAATATATTCCATTCATATAATTAAATGCTATACGTGGAATATTCATATACATTTCCCTTTCTTTCCTACTTTCCAATTTGACCCTTGACTCCTTGTAAATAAAGAGTGGGCATTCAGAGAGACTCGGGTCCTTAGTAGATCTTGGATTTATTACCCGTTTCCTCCACATTAATGTCTACTGCTCTGCCAGGTCTGCATGTACACTCTGTTGGACTAGACCAAGACACTGACTTGTAGAAACTGTTGACTGCAGCTGAAAAATGGACATATGATCGCAGTGATATAAGTGCTGGAACCATAGCTAAACTGCAGCGTAGAGTCTTGATGCATGCCGCTAATCTGACCTAATTCTATACTTCACAGTCATGAGTTCCCTTAATCAAGTTCATCTTGTAACATACTGCTGCTGGGGTGTAACAATGAGACAATTAAGGTTGTGTTTATGTTCTTAAATTATGCAGGAAAAAAAACACATAAGGGACGATTTCTAAATAAACACGGTGTTGTGTTCCAGCCTCTACGTGAAAACAATATCACAATACAAACATCAAGGCAGGCTTTGTTAATTTACTGGAAAATGAACTGTCTGAGCAGAAGGTGGAGAGCACAGGGTGCCCTCATGACTCATCGGGGTAGAGAGGAATGTTCTTGGTATGTTCTAGGTTTAAATCTGTCCCTATTGCCATGTAGTCTCCCAAGTAGTCATTTCATGCTGTCTAGCAGTGTACAAATGCCGTAACAATTATCTGTGCAGTTTATATGGTGGTACATTCCTGTAGCTCACTGAATTTATATGAAAAAACCATCCAAAAAATTGAAGTTGGATAATTTTGTGATAATATATTGTGCTAAAAAAATAAAATTTGTTTGAGACTTTTATGTCACACATGCAAAGACGTTTGTCTGATGTAAATCTTAGAGGAACTTGCATTTAATATCAGTTATAGAAGCACTTTTGCATATATTTGTCTTATCAGGATATACATAAAAAATATTCTTGTCAATACTGTGTTCTGACTTAACATCCAGCTCATTACAAGAAGCCCGGTCAGCTCACAAGTCCACTGCAGGGATATCACACTAACAGACCACACATTCATACCTTTAGGCAAATTTAGAGTTTCCAGTCCAGCTAACCTGTATGTCTCTAAACTGTGGGAGGTAACCGGGACACCTGAAACTTAAGGGGGAACACACAAACTCTATTTAATGCCATATAACCTAGCCAAAAAGCAAAGTGGTTACATCTCTGCTGTTCAGTGCAGGATTGACTGCCCGGTAGGAGCTGGCAGAAACACAGAGGGCCCAAGCATCTGTGCCACTCAGTCCTGCCAACACAACTACCTCACGACCAAGACTGCGAGCCAGACAGCTTGATCTGACATAGCCGATTGTAGGTTAAGCACTACCTCGATGTACGTGCTGCCTGCAGATGGACCACCTGTCCCAAACAGACTGAACAGTACTTAGACAGTTGGATAAACCGTTCATATGCTCAAGTAAAACTGCAACCATAATCCCCGCTTTTTAAATTTAAAGGCCGGTTAAGTTGACAAAGTTGGGAGACCTGTTCACTTGTGGAAATACACAAAATGAAAATGCAACATCAGAGTAATAAACAGCAACTGGGTGGACATTTGTTTGGTGTATATGTAGGCCAGTACAACAAAAAAATAAACAAAACACTTTTAAACACAATTTACTGGTCATATGGCTACTAGAATTTCATGTACAGTTATTTTTCCTCCATTTTAACCCTTTGAAGAGGCAGATCCAAATCTAAGCTAAAACTTGTCTAATTAAAAAATCTGCCAAAAATAATCCACTCGCACGAGTCAGACAATGTAGAAAACAAAAAATTATAGGTTCCTTAGTGCAACCGTAAAGTCATTACTGACTCAGTGGTGACTAACAGTCACAAGCCCATTTTCCAACTGAACTGGGCTGAACTACAGGCAGTGTTTACATAGAACAGATAAGGGACAATTACGGAAACAAATTCAAAATGAAAGCAGTAAAATATCTATAGTATGCGGAGCCACCATTCTCTCTATAACTGGTAACACCTGTAGGCATTTGGAAAAATGTTGTACATGTTCATTTCCTTTTGTTCAGTTCTGTAAAATAAACAACCAAACATAATTATCTTCATTCATTCATTTTTATTATGTCTGGCGTTATAACTTTGTCATACTGCACAGAAGACATTTTTTAAGTTCTCTCTACTTTTAGCCACAGTTGTGCCGTTTCCACAGAGGTGAAGGACTTTGTATTGCAGTGGAAAATAAGTCCACAGTGAATTAAAAAGTGACAGGAGCAAAAAAGAAAAAGAACACCCAGAAACTGCTTTAGATTCAGAGGGTTGAATTAGGAATTTTGGAAATTAGCCCTGTGGACAGGTATATCTATGTTAATATTCAAAAGTGGTATTGAGGAACCACAGTCCTATAGTTCTCAAGTCGACACATGCTTCCCTCAACAATTTATGCATCTTGGATGGTGAAATATCTTGCCTGACTATTCCACACAGGGCTTGGCCAACACATCCAGCATACACCCACACATCCTCCTCAACATCACATGGAACTACGCACTTGTAACCCCCCTGTTCTGCACTCACTCAAACATACACCCACTATACTACCTTTCCCTCTGTTGTCATCCTGGTTTCTAAATAATGCGCAAACGCTAGGTAGAACCACTTGACCACAGCTGTTTGAACATGCCTACTTTATCCTGGGGATTAGCTGCAATTAGAGCTTCCATACAGCCTTTAAACAATTAGAGACAGGAGCGCATACAACAGGCATGAGTCAAGCACCATCAAATAAGCAGTGGGCCAAATTTGAGTGATTATTAAGATGTGCTAAACAGTGGCTAAGGTAGTTGAGAGTGACACAGAGAGAAAGAGTGGGGAGAGCGTGGGAGGACACACTTCCTCAGAGACTGTAAAATCCTTTTGAAAGGTACCGAAATCAGGAGAGATAAAAAAAAAAGAGCTGTTGTGAAATACCAAGAGAAGGCAGGCCCATGTTTACAGTGAGATGTGCAATGATGTGGATGGCAACCTAAAAGGTTTCCTGATCTCCCACACCTTTCTCTGAACTGCTTGCGAACATATAGCTATTGGTAAAATGGCTCATTTCAGTCAAAATCACTCAGTGTTTCCCAGCTGAACGAGTAACACACAGCCACATACAGCTCTGAACCACATACTGACAGTTTCTGAGATGTAATCAAACAACTGCATTTAAAACCGGACATTTCTTCCATGCCAGTCACGCAACAAATATAAAGGATCCAGAGTTTAGTGTAACCATTTCCACATGAGAGATTTTTATCAACAGGATATATCTATTTTTTTAAAAATGTTTTGACTTCTATACTTGAAACAAACTGAAAATTACACAATGAATAACAGCAGCTACGCGTATTGTTCAAGAACAGACTAGTCCATGCCTCTCTCCACTTGTGCCTTGCAATGCAAAGAATAGGTTCCTTCTAGTTCTATCCTCAAAAGAAGCCAACAAACTTTTACCCCAGAAATGAATGTACACTCTGTGCTGATATGGCTGATATTCACCATAATTTTTTATGAACCATATCTAAATGATCATAACTTAATCAATGCTGCTTCTGCGATGCAATTTTCTACATTATCGCTAACTTTACACAAGTACTCATGGCAGCAGAACAACCATGACGTTTGCATGAAACGTCTACATTTACAGGAATAGTTTTATATACCCGATTAACATTACGGTACATTAATATACATGGAGCTACAACATATAAATATGGAATGAACTACTGAGTTAGGAATAATGACAAATTACACACATTAATCAGAGAAGAGCAGCAAATTCTCCCATTTGTAAACCCATTAAGATAGTTAAACCTGACTGAATGTTACACATCTTTAACAAAATATGTAGTACTAAGTTATAAAACACTCTGAGGAGGAAGAAATGCTTTAAATAGCACACACCTTTGCCAGTATAATAAAAGAAGAAGTTTAGATTTATTGCATAGCCGCCATCGCTTGCTATAAATGAGGTGAGCAATGACTTGACATGGTAGTCATAAAACCCTTGACACAAAACATTTTGATTCACAATGCAAACGTTTCTTTTTGAGAAGGTGTCCCTTTGAAAGACGCACTGAACAGGAAACAAATAACAGACGTCTCATCAGCCATGGTTTTTCTGAATACCCCAAGTGTGTCAATGCATATTTCACTCCATGTTACTACTGGCAATTTAACAGCTACTATTCTGTATTAGTCTGTGAGGTGTGACATGTTGCCGTCAGCTTTTAACTGCTCTTTTTTCGTGATGGTAGTAAGTTTGCCAAGTACAGAAATCCCCTTAATATCAAGAAAGCTCATGTCAATAACATTTCATTAATTATAAACAATAATTAAGCAATCATCTGTGCTGAACACGTGCTACATACAAGACATGACAAATGAGTCAACCTAGTCAACTTAATGTTTGGGCATCCACCAAGTTAAAAAAAATTATTTTGTACATCTTTAATCATTCCATAATTCAGAGGCACTTCATTTAACCTAAGTATGGATGTGTAGCAAATAATTATAAAACTATTAAAGAGTAATAAAAGTGTAAAGTTTCAGACAACACTTAATATCAACTGTCAAACTGCAACCCTAACTAGGAAAAAAAATGATCCCATACATGTTAGAGGATTATCCTGCTTACCTGACGCTTTTGTCAAACACCTTGGTGCGGAACACCTCCTCTTGATCCAGACTTATGGTGCAAAAGGTGCAGAGATCTCTTTGTCGATTTGGACCCGAGACTGGGCCCAGGTTTTTAGCTTCACCTGCAGCACCAGAAGGAGAATATTATCATCATGGCTGGCATCAAAATAACAGTAGTCTTTACAACATTAAAGAAAAATCCATTAATCCACTACACACAAGGACACTGTCTTTGGCACATCGATGACTACTGACAGTTTCCGCTCATACAATTAACATTATAAATACAATTTCCCAACTCCATAACATTTCATCAGATACACAATTTCCCTGCAATAGATTCTGACTGTGAATGCCATTTATGCATTTAAGTTTCAGATCTCAAAAAAACAAACAACAACTTAAGTCTGATAATTAATTACAATACATTAGTGGCTGTCCTAGAGAAAATAAAGAAACTGTTGGGGTTTAGTTTATTTCTACTTTAATCTTAACCCAAAAAGAAAACGTGTCTTTCATTGAAACTGACTCAGAATACAACCAAATCCTAATCAATATAATTTAAATGTCAGCAATCACATGCGGCACACTTCTTAAATATGCTTTGATGTTCAACATCCTCGTGCTCATTTTGGGGACACAAGCTCCTGCCAGTTGTCAGGGCAAGCTGCAGAGCGGATGTAGCTGAAGTAGACTTGAGGCTCATATGTGGTTAAAAACATGAAACATTGACTTCCTCAGCATATCCAATGGCGACAGTACAGCGCTGATTCACAAATGACAAACACCTTTGTAACACACACCACTTCCATTGCATTGCAGGCAGACCCAGATTACATGCTACGGGGGTTTAATGCAACACATAAACAAAAAAAATACACAAAGTCAGCAGGCTAACAGCCACTCAACACAGTACTATCAATAACTTCACACTGAGTCAGATTTAGACTGGGGGATTAGAGGGGCAATGGTCTAATTTAGTCCTCTAGCTGTGGATTGGTACCCTAAGCCCAGGTTGGGACCTAATTAAGAAAAGCCACCAGTGAGATCAGCTTTTTAACAGGCTATTAATAGTGGTGTATGGTTAGGGACAGGCATTGCAAATTAGCTTAGGCTATAAATGCTGTGAGGTGTGGTCTCAGTTCAAGCTATATACTTGTCCCTATACAAGAACACAGTGAATGAAAGTAAATCGTATTAGGAATGGCCAGTGAAACAGTCAAGTCCTCACTTAGACCAGAATGACCTGGTGGGAGTAGAGCACACGCGCACATATGTACGCAGACACAAACACACACTTTAGCCAACCAGCCCTGCTGCCATCTCTTCCCTTCCATCACATTTACACTAAAACTGAAGCATGTCGCCCTGTGAAAACCACGACCCAGGGGTCAAAGAGCAAGCCGAAACAATGCCTGCCTTAGCTGTAGACCACAGAGTCACTTATCAACTCGCCTTTTTGTGATTTTATTCTGACAATTAACTGCACATATACAAGCACACCGGCCATGTAAAAGTTCGTATAAGACTTCATCTTCACAGAATGCCACCTCCATTGATGTAGGCTAAAGGAAAAAGGACAAAGTGTGAACGAGGAAGAATGGAGTTTCGTAAGACTGCAAAGTGAGTTACATGCCATGACAGTTCCTCTATTTTGTTCTGCTTACTGTTTTCTCATTAATTCATAGTAGTGAAACTGACATTTGTCATCCTATTGTGTACATATGCATACAAGCCTTACATACCTGTTAGTCATATTCACTCTACAATAAATATATAGAGTTAAACCAGATCTATAGCAACTCATGACAAATTCAGTCTAATGCTACCTTAGAAACAAAGTGTTTCCTTACTACATATTAGTAAAAATGCTTTGTCAAACATATTTAAAATAAGAATTATTTTTAATCAAAGAAAACCTTCTTTAGTACCAGAATATTTCACTTAATTTCTTTTGATGACTGATCACATTGATTTAGCAATGTAGTAATGTCACTAAGGAACATTTTATACTAACAGTGGCTGAAACTTTTGAAGTGAGCAGCCACGGGCATCTTATTAATTTGGCAAAAAACTAAATTAAACATTCAATCAGGCCCAAAGCCATCTGGAAGGTATCAGCCTGTACACAAGGGTGAGGATACTGGCTGCTGAGGTATTTTATGTTTTTGATTTGGACTAAAAGCATTGTTACAGTGATATTGTACTGAATACACTTTAACTTGCTGCTAGATTTTTTAGTGCTCCAGGTAAGCTAATTCACTCTTTCCAATTTATACTTTACTCATTACTGAAGTGGAAAATGTTAAGACTGTATAATTTAATTTAAACGTGTCTTTATTAATGCCACAACATGTGGGTCAGAGAGCAAAGACTGGCGACTCAGAGACATGCTGAGAAAAAATAAATTAGCTCAAACAGGACTCACTCTATCACTTACTAATCAGCCAAGACACTACCAACACAATATACAATAATTAGCAATACTGTTAGTGACATTTAATGTTATCGGGTTGAATTAACGTAGATGTTTAGGGAAATGCTAAATGGTAATTGACCATTATTTTGATGCTTGAGTCTTTATTTGTTAAATTTCGTGTTGTCGCTGAAATTAATGCCATAATTATCTACGATTAGCCAAGTTCCCTGGCTGTCAGATGCCTGCAGTTAGTAACGTTATAGCTGAATGGGTTAGCTTAGTGACGGCGGACTGAAGTGGCTGGGAGCAGCTAGCCTACTGTGCCACCAACGTTACCTTAGCTTACAGCTCACCTCAACAACAAAAGCTAACATTTATAACAAGCACAAAACGCCCAGTACGTTCACAGAGCTTAACTGGCGGCCGCGACGCTTTTCTAGGCGAATGAAATCATTCACAACAGGCTAGTAGCTTCTGGTAGCATGCTAGGCTAACTTGACGTTAGGCAGCAGACCGACCAGATGAGCCGCCTGTCTCTGGCTTCACTCTGTCGACTGTTGATAGCACGCCGCGCCCCTCCGGGCTCCGACTCTCCGCTCGCCTGTTCTACCGACCTCTCTCCCGGTGTGAGACACAGAAAACATCGGCCCGCCGGTCAGACTTACATATCTTCCCCCGCAGGCTCTGTAAAATCCGAATCCTAGCGTCGTCCTCTTCCGCCATGGTCAGGGCTGCCTGTTGTCGCTGCTCCGGTGCATTCAGCGCTGGTTTATCATATCCGTTTATGAATGCAGGCAGAGTGGAGGAGAGCCAGCCCCAACTACCGCGTCACGTCAGGTCCCGTACACACTGGAGCCTCGAAACGTTTGGAGAAAGCTTCCTCAAAAAAAAAAAAAAAGTCGAGCCGCTTGCTTCGGCTAAGCAGCGCAGTGTGGAGGCGGCGGTGGTAGGAGTTTTAACGGGGATTTAACGTCTATGTGCGGTGTCGCTCATTATGCAACGCCGCGCGGAGAACACATACTTTGACTTGTGGAGCTAGCTTAGCCGGCTAATCTCGGACACCGGTGCCTTAAGTTAACCCCGTCCGTTTAAGACGCGCCGCTGTGAGGCAGATGTAAATGTGTCACCAGGTGAGAAGGAGTTAAGTAGCGCCGCTTTAAAAACTCATTCCCGAGGCACACAGTTTTAACACTGGTGAAATTTAATTAAAAGTGTTTGTTTAAACGTTTTTTTTATATTTGAACAGCGCTGCTTGAAGGAAACCCCCCGCAGCTCGTTAACATTAATAGGAACGAAGCTCCACAAAATGATAGTAAAATGGAGAATGAGCTAAAACATGAAAATGTCTGCCAACATATAAACACACCACAGCTAGCCTGCATGTGTAGCACTCCGATTAAAGCTAGAATATCACTACAGAACCAGTAAAACCAGTTTCATACATGTGTGAGAACTGTAATGTTTTTTCTCAATGAGCAGATTTGCATGCAGGGCTGTTTCTTAACTGTTTTGTTTACAAGGTAATTAATAGGGAAAAAAATCAAATATTGAAAATAAAAACAAACTTTGGATTTGTTGGGAGATTTTCACATATTTCTGCAGGATCGTACCTGAACATAACTCAAAATATTATCCATAATTATTAATACTATAGTGTCATAGCCTTACTACTTAAATCAGTGAGGCTAATATCCATAATTAATATTAGGTAAAGTTGTATTCTTTATATTTTTGTGGGTTTTTAGTCCTTAATATTTTTATTTCTCAGGTAAATTGACACCCTAAATCACACTGTAGAGACTTAACCACCATATTTAACCAATTTTATATATACTTGAGTAAAGAACTGTAATGTTTTCTCAATGTTTTTTTTCCCACTCAGCAGATTTTTATGTATGTCAACTGTTTTGTTTACAAGATAATTATTTGGAAAATACCTAATGGAACAAAATCAAATATTGAAGATAAAAACAAACTTTGGATTTGTTGGGGAATTTCATGTATTTTTGCAGGATCATAATTGTCGTTCTAAGTACTCAGAATAATATCCACAGTGTCTTAGCCTTGCTACTAAAACCAGTGCGGTTAATATCGAGGATTAATAATACTTCAGGGTCTGTTAAAGTTGTATTCTCTGTATTTTTGTTGGGTTTTAGTCCTTATTATTTATAATTCTCAGACAAATTATAACACAGTAGAGCCTTAACTATCATGTGTAGCCTTGTTAGGTTGAATTTTAAGACCAGCCTTAATTTTCTACTGTAAAACACATTGGCTGTTGCTTTAAATGTGCTACATAAATGATATTGACTTGACCTTACTGACATCATACTCATGAACTACTTTTTCCCCTCTAAATACTACCATTGGAATATACTGCATACTTAATTATCCATTTTACTGTTGTGGGGATTTTGCACAGGTGTCCCAGATATAATATCTCAGGATGTTTGTTTTTTACAGATAATGCGTTTATATAATCAGATTTATCTCGAGTGTAGTGTGGATAAAAACACATACATCCTTTATTCTCTTCATCTCTGTCAAGGTTGTGCTGCTTTTGATTGGGTCTAATCCTCTCCACTGGTAGAAGCATGGAGCCTGAAAGGCAGTCAGGTATGCCACATAACTTTTAATGCTAATTTCTGTGCATTATCCCAGCTTTTTAACACACATAGCACTCAATAGCTCACTACACGCATACACTGATAACATCTAACATATTAATTTTGCAAGTCAAAGGTGTGTGAATGCTTTAAAACTGCATAGTATGTCACTATTATGTCACATTTCTCTGAGTTTTGGGACATTAAAATTGATAATGTAAAATATTTTGCATCTTTGACAGATCAGTTTTTGTAAAATGCAGTTATACATGTCACCTTTGTGGTTGAAATCATTTACTTAATAAGACCAATACTATTTTTATTAGGTATTTTACAAAAAAAAATACAGAGCTGCTAATTATCATATCTAGTCTATAATGGGTTTGTGTTTCTTGTTTTTTATTTTTATTATACCATTGTAACCATTGCAGCTTTAAGTACAATATAGTGAGCCTGTACCCTCAATTACAAGCTTTATTCATCACCTCACTGCTATAATAAGAAGATTAATGCAATCTTATCCTTATCTCAAAGTAAAATGCTTCAGTAGCTGTACTTACAGAATAAGAATTAAAAGAAAACTCAAAATACTGCTTGCATTTAATCTGTTAAAGCATTAATAACGTCACATGAATTGTTGCTATCAGCGTTGTGAATTTATTAAACGATAGATTATGGTTGGTTAGGCAGAAATGTTGCCTCCGCGGTGTTATTGGTGTGTTGAGCAGTGCCTAAAATGTATGATCCATCTGTTACATCACAACCAGTCATAGAAAAGAAGGGTGGAATGTAGAAACATCTGGAAATTGTGTCTCAAGGCCCAACTGTAAATGCAGATGCAGTTTGTGTGGAGGAATAAGGGAATGAGCTTTTCAGATAGGCTGCTGGTCCCAGAAGAACCAGGAGGAGCAGATGACCGCCATGTGGCTTTCTATTTAGGAAACTGCTTGCCATCCAACAGGTTTTGTGCCAGTGTGATTGGTTAAATCTTGCGTTTTTAAAATGTCCTGCTTAGAAACACACTCTAGACTTTAACTGGATGATGTTTCTGAGACTTACTGTCAGCATCAGCTTTTCACTAAGTGTCACTGTGATGTGTTCTAAATTGTCAAGCATTCGTTGTGTCTCGGCCGAAGGAGGACAAGATGTGACCGTTTAGAATATCATCAATATTTATTTAAATAGTTTTACATGTTTTTATACATATTAAACACACAAAAGTAGTAACTTTAATCTCAATGGTACCATGTGTTAATTAGAAATTAGAATTATATCAGTGGTGCTTAAAATGGAAAATTGAATTATCAAAGAACTGAACAAATTAGCATAGTCTAACTATAAAGTGCAACTCACCAGTTAACTGAACGGGAGATTCAGAAATGTGACAGTCTTATAATTCATAATGTTTTTGTCAGACGTATTTTTTAAAAAAGTGAAGACTAGGCAGCTTTTCAGTTGACCAACACATTGCAAATGCTGTTTTGATATTGCACATTTGAAGAAACATCACCAAGAGTTATGTTTTTTCTTCAGGTTACAGTAATGTCACCGAGTCTGCCTTACATGCATAGACAATAGACAAAAGTACAGTCTGTGTCAGGAGGTCCTATATTATGCAAAAAAATATGCTCTACAAATGTGGAAAAAAATCACTGAGTCGTTTGGTTTAGGAGGGAAGAAATTACAGCCTACACTGATATTAGATGCTCATGTTTAGTGCTGTACTTTCAAAACGCTTTATTGAGCTTAGCTGCAAAGACAGACATTACAGATCTCATACTTCCCAACCAAAGCTGTGGCTTGCGTTCAGATATTATTCTCTTTTTGCCTTTAGCTGGTTGCAGTTCTTTCTTTTAAAAAAATGGCTCCTCTTTGCATACCCATTTCTCTGGCTTGTGTACAGAAATGTGGGTGCTTTTAGATTCAGAGTCATTTCTTCTGAACAGTTTACAGGACTTCTCACGATCATTGTGACTGTTTGTTCTTGGTCCCATCAAAATGTCCTTGTTGCCATCGCTGTCTCTGTCACAGGCTTGCTTTTTTGAAACAAGATGCAGAGAATGCTGTGCACTGATCCTCTTTTTTGCCATTTTATGTTTCACCTTTGGGGGTGTCAGGGAAAACAGTGGGTCAGTGCAGGGCGATAATGGACTTCTAATGTTAGAATATGACACATCTTGGTAGGTAGTCAGTGTCGTAAAGTCAGTTGCGTCCTCGATTTTGGGCCTGTTCTTATCGATGGAAAAAAGTTCTCCTTCCACCCTTTCACGTTTGATGTCAATGCCTTGATTGTCACCGTCTTCTGTTTTGATGCCGTCTTGTTTACTGTCTTCACTCAGGTGTGCTGAGTATTTAGAACATGGTGTGTAATTGTATCCTTCCTCGTTTGTCTCCTGGTGTTTTTTCTCGTGGCTCCTCTTGGTGGCCAGGTAGAGAAAACGCTGGGGACAGAAGGAGCAGCGATACTTCTTCTCTGGGTTGGGGCTCCGGGCTGTATTATCAAAGCAGGAGCCATTTTCCATACAGCTGTTGCAGATGTAATCTCTGCCAGCAGGTGCCTCACCAGGAGGGCCTTGTTTACCACAGGTCCGGCAGAAACATGGGTGGGAACCAATAACATGAGCTCTCAGACCGGTCTCTGTGATAAAAGAGCTGTCACAGATGTCACAGTTGTAGGTGGCCCTCGGGCTACAGTTCCTGCTTAGACTGTGTTTCACCCCTGTGCTGCCACCTGGGGTGCTCTCCTCTGTCAGCCAGCTACTTCTATCAAGGTGGGCCTCACTGGCAGCAGTTCTGTCTACTGATGTTTCAGGATAATGGTGAAACAAAGCTTTTCTGTGCTTGTGTCTGAGCTTCTTTCTTTTCTTTTTAGCCTTGTAAGAATAGTAGGGACGCCAAAGCATATCAGCTGTGTCACAGTCATTGGGATCATCGTATGTCTCTGGCTCTGTGCTGGCAGTGGCTCCTGGTCTGAGGCGGAGCCTGGGACTCTCTGAGTGTTCCCTTGATGGAGGGTACTGACTTGGGCTATGCTCTTCACTCAGTTCTCTGATTCTTCTCTTCTTTCTGGGGAAGAGCTTAGATCCTTTGATTTGGCGACGGATGATGGCTTCATTGCCAATTTTCACTGTTATCTGACAGAGTGGCATAGCATCACTGTCCACAGATGGACCAGGACAAGCAGGTTTGGCAATATACGTTTCTGTTTTTGCTCCCACCGTTTTATCACGCACCAGATTCTCTGTGCTTGATTGAAGTATCTCCTTGGTCATTTCCTCAACTCTTTTTGCAGAAGCTGATAGCTCACCTAACTTTTTAACTGTGTTCAAGGAGTTGAATAATGGCACATTATGACTCATGTGCTCTGAGTTAATCAACACTGGTGGATCATCTTTGTAACCTGCAGGAGACTCTGTATTGGGTTGCACAGACAAGGTGCTGTCATAGGTAATAAAGGGTGGATCTCTGTTCCCAGCGTCTTTTCTTGTGCCTCTCCGAATTTCTAATTCATTGTTCAGACATTGGTCAATATCTTGGTCACATGGCTTGTCAAAGCTGATGCGAGGCATGACAGGTGAGACCATTTTTGTCGTGGCCATGAATGTCAGAGGTAATGAGGCAGTGTCAGGGTGGCTGATGAGACCATTTTCTTCAAATGGAGGGATAAGAGAGCCGCTGTCTCGTAAAGGTTGATCCTCTCTTTCAACACTCTCTGAATATGTCTGGCTGTATGTCTTGTACTGTCTCTTTCTAAACTTCATAGGTAGAAGCCTGTACAGTTTGATTGGATAAACACTAGCTTTCAGCCCACCGTTGGCAGATTTCTTTTTAACGGCTAGAGTGGGATCAATGCCATGAAAGGACTTTTGATGGTTCTTTAGGATATAGTATGTCATGAATGTCTCCAGGCAGAATATGCACTGATAGCGGCGTTCACCTGTGTGCCAGATTTCATGTTTAGTACGGTACTCTGCCAAAGCAAACACTTTATTACAATAATGGCAGGGATAAGCCCTCTGCCAGGAATGTACATTCTCGTGCCGCTTCAGACTGGACAGGGTCACATAGACCCGTTTACACACACTGCAGTTATATCTTCTCTGTCCACCACCTGGCTTTATTGCCTTCTCCTCCTGTGGAGGCTCTGATTGGTCCACTTGAACCGGCTCTGGTGTGTAAGGGCTGGGGGGGTCAGCAGAAGGAAGCTCTGTCAGGGCGCCCTCTGTGTCTGACTTTTTGTCTGAATGGTGATCCATCTCTTTGGCTGATATATCACTGGCGTCTAGTTTAGGCGGGTCTCTCATGGCCTTAGGACAGACCTGCTCATGGTTGCGTAGCCGTTTGAGGTGTATGAACTTTCTGTGGCAGAACTTGCAAAACAAATGACTAACAAAACGCTTTTTATGTACCTCTGAGTGAACGGTGAGAAGAGCTTTATTTGTGAATATTTCGGGACAGTGCTCGCAGCTGTAGATTGATATACTGTCCTCTGTGTGGGGGGAAAGGGTCGGTGGACCCAACTCCATCTGAGGATCATCCGTGGATGTAGGTAATCCTGTGTCTGCACTTTTTTCTGTTTCTGCCTCTGAAAAAAGTGGAGGTGGTGTCATGACTGCAGCAGGTGCTGCAGTAACACCTTCAGTTGATGTGGGGGTTATTGTATTTGGTTTATCTGTTTGTGGTTCAGCTGGTGTTGGAAGTGTACTTTTACCCAAAAGGCCTCTCAGTCTGTGGCGCTTTTTAAGCGGTCCTGCATTCCTGTACATGAGTTGCTTTGGCTGTGATACAGCTGGCTTACAGACCTTCTTGTTGTCCCACTGACTGCTATCTTTGCTTTCAGTGGATTTGCTTACTGCATATGAGTGTTCTGAGAGGGCATGGGTCGTCTCATTGTTCCCGTTGAAGCAGGACGTCGTAGGACAACTTGATGGAAGCTGCCCCACATCTGGTGACTGTCTGTCTCCGCTTGTTTTAACCAGAGGGGTGAAAGGATTGTTCCCAGGACACACTTCAGTGATAGAGAAGGCATTGGTGATGCGTGGCCCTCTGGCACCGTCTGTCTCCTCAGGTCTGGGGGCTTCCTTCTTTGTTATTTTAGACACTGGGGCTGTGCAGGAGTCCGTGGATTTAACACATTCGTCCTGCCTCTCTTGCTCTGCAAGCTTCTCTAAAAAAGGAATTCCAAGTCTTTTTCCAGCCGCTACCAGCCCCCCTGTGTCCTCTGCACTAGGTGATGTCACCTTAGAGCAGTATATAAAGTTGAGGATACTGGCAAACACTTCAGACTTCAGGTCCATCAGCTCCAGCACTTGGCTTGAGCTCCATGTCTCAGAAGTCGTAAGAGCGTTCCTGAAGTACCCGCTGCAGGCTGCCAGGATGTTCTTGTGGGCCCGAAACTTCACATCCTCCACCACGATGGTAACATCGCAGAAGAGGCCTTGGGAGCGCTGTTCATTGAGCTTGCTAAGCACAGTGTGAGGGTGAGCGCTATCCATGAGGTTCTGAGTACATGGGGACACCACGGTCATCTAAAAACAAGAACAAGAAATATTTACATCAGATTATTACAATATTATGATTCTGACTGTTTTAAACAGAGGCACATTTTATATTTGAAAATATTATAGCAATTCTTGCATTTTTACACTAGATGGCGGTAATGTCCTGACAGAAAAGCTCCAGTGTTGACAGTCTGGCAAACAGCTCTGGTGACTCAAGCCATCATAATCTCCATCCCATTTCATATACATATAAAAGTCCCCACATAAAATGAGCGACATACTGAACAAACATGCTTCATTGTAGTCAGTGCTTTTACTGAATTGATTTAAGATTGTGCCATTACTATCTGAAGTGTACCTCCTGTCTGTCTTAATATTGTTCTTGTATAGAATATCTTCAAACCCTTCTGAAGACTGATCGAGACATTAGAAGGATTTAAAGATATTCTATACAAGATAAACAATATTAAGACAGACAGGAAGGAGACTTCAGACAGTAATGGCACAATCTTAAATTCTTAAAGGGTAATTGAGACATTTTTAAAAAGCTAATGCTTTTGCATTATTGTTAAGTATTGTAAGGGGTATGTTTTGATATTTATATATTGCCAGTGCTACAGTGTGGGGAAAACAAATACGGAACAGATTTATTCTTTCAAAACACAGCTATGTTAGTCATATGTGGGAAGGCATGTTATGTTGACTGTCAACATGCTTTGAGCAAGACATTGAACTTCCAAATGCCGCAGTGAAGCTGTTTAGTGGCCTTGGAGTTTCACTAGAAAACAATCTGAATGTACCATACATAGAAATACTTTGAGAGTGCATTTTTACTCGAAGGACGTGACTAAATATTTTACAAAGCTGTTGCCACTGACCTAAAATTGCCAAGTGATGTGACACTCTTAATTTCTATGTTTTCTTATCTGCTTCATTGTTTTGTTTTTCATGCATGGAAATAGCATGTCGTGAACAGCTGGAGTTGATTAAGTACTAATCCGAGAACAAAGACATGAGAAAACTTTTTTTTTCCTGAGAACAGCGGAAGTGCTGGCGTGCACCTGGCTTTCTCACTCAGTTATAGACTTTTGCTTTTTTTACTATAACTAATGATAATTAAATATAACAGGGATTTATCTGGTGTGCCACCACAGCTGTGCACTGGGACTGGTTGAACCGTGATCAGAACAGACCTTTTCTTCACAGTGCCTAGGTTAATGTGAAAATGTCATGCAGATAGTTATGTGCCGATGAGTCATATAGTCTCTTCTTCAGTTGTCAGTTGACATTTGAGGCATCCTTTTAGTTGTGTGACAGAAAGTTGCTGTCAACGCTCACTACAAGGAGCCACTAATTAATGCCTCATGTGGGAAAAAGCAGCAGAGCAGAGCCCCTGATATACTACAATGTCGCCATAATTAATGCTGTGAAACGCTGAAACATTCCAACATTCTCTGGTCACTTGCTAATAATATTGTAATTACTGCTAATAATATAAACATGTACCTTATTCTTTAAGTGACCACAAACTGGAGCTCACTGCTTGCTTTAGTTAAATAGATTTCTGGCTAAACAGGGATTTACATACTTTCGACACATTGACAAACCCGCATTTGTGGATTAGTTTGATTTTAATAGTGAAATAAAGTAATCTGCAATCTGCAACTATATGGGGAAGTTCAAGTTCATTCATTCTAACTTTAAAAGAGGATGTATCACTCAGCACGATGCTCTTACTGTGGCCTACTCATATCAGAGTCAGTGTGGTCTGAGTCTATACTGAGTCATGTCTTACGCATGCTGACTGTATCTGCTAAGACACGCTCGGCTTACACTTGTAAGTTATGAATCATCACACCCGCAACAATGTTATTTAAATCTCCAAATTAAGCTCAGAATACACTACTTCACATTAATGCTGTGTTTTTTCTCCTTCGTGGCGACAGTAAAAGTCATACAAAACTGAAGAATTTAGCCGAGACTATTATTATTTTCTTTCACCAAAGATATTATGGGTAATAGTTCCCCGAAGAATATTTCTGAACTACGTTAAGTGTGTCTGCTCTAAAATTATTCTTAGTTCTGTATGCTCATTTAATAGAAAACAATAGAAAAGTTTATTTGTCTTGATCCATATTAGATTTAGTTTGTGCAAATCATGCTGTAAATGGCAATTATTCAGTTACCAAGCAGTTATTAGTTAAATCTGTTTATAATACATTAACGGGGAGTTCAGTTTAATAACTCATATTATTTCATGTTTTGACCCTGTTACAAACCATTTGGAAGTTTGTTGTTGTAAATAAATGTACAGTAAATCCTACTCCAGGCGGTTGTAGGTAATTTATCACTGATGTCATTTTGTGTTTATTTTTTTTATGTGTTTCCAGTTTTGAATTTGAGCAACAAATACAATATGGCCGCCATTCTTTAAAGCTTCTCAGACTGATGAAAACACGACCACCCGCCTGCCTTCGTTCTCAGACAGGCCTCCGTTGTCATGGCAACATGCTATGGCGCAGCACTTATTGGGATTCAGCTGGATGGCAATTGACTGTATTAGCTGTCCGGGTATTCGGTCCTCTCTTTCCCACAAACATCCTGCCCTCTCTGAGAACCCGCAACATGCAGCAGTCTGCAGAGCAACCGAGGTTTGCCTTTGTCTCCGCTTGAATATACTTTATGTATGTATATTGGTCTGTGTGTCTTTGTCTGCAGCCAAAATGGACTTTCTCATCTCTCATAGCATCATCAGAAGTGCAAGTGATGTGCCATGCATTTATACTAATTTATCAGTTTGCGTTGTTTACAGAGAGGTTTCATCAGTTCCCTTACGTTGCTATTTTACTTCACCACATTCATTTTTCACAATTTGTATCATTTGTTGTGGTTTATTGCGGCCACATGCTGAGCGGAAATTTCGAATTTGTCATCAGTACTCATGAATTTGCCACACCCAGCCTTCGTTTACCTTCAAAGCCAAAGTGAAATTATTTTTTTCTTTACATCTTTTTCTGTAAAGTAAAAATCCCCACATACCAAAACCACAAACCAAGAAATGACAGTAGAGCATACAGACTGTATTGTCAAACAAAGAGCGAAATGTCAAAGCAAAAGCCACTTCACGCACCTCTGCAAAGCGTACTTCCGCAAGAAAACAGGTTAGAAATTGAGGGAAACCATGCAAAACGTACCTTAGTAAATCAGAGAAAAGGATGCAGGGCGAACAGGAAACAATGTCATGCAGTATCCCTTTCCTACAGCCCCACATATACCAAACTATACGTGAAAAACTGTTTCGTGAGAGCAAGGCGAAAGTAGTTTTTTTTCTATGATGGTCGCTGAACAGTGGTGTTGTCAGAAGCAGAGCTTTTTCTGACGTCTTTCTTCCTCTCCCTCCCTCTCTGTGTGCAGATGACTCCAGCTCCAACGTCCTTCGCCTCTGTCCATGCAGCCCAGGTCCTGGGCTAGATCTGCCCTGCCCTCCTCTGACTGTCCCTCTTCTGTCCTACTACAGCTATAGGAATAACTCACAGTTTATACGGCATGTAGCTAAACCGGAGTATGTGTCTGCCTTTGTGCGAGCTGGGCATCTGAAGCTTTCGTTCTGGAGCCACTGAGCAGGAAACGGCAACTTTTATTAAGCATGGCAGAGGGCTGTAGGGAGAACGGAGAGATGCAGGGTGCTACATCACACACCAGCTCTGTACTCGATTCCACAGCCAGAGAAAGCGCTCAGCTGCATAGCTATTAGCAGCATAGGGTGAGGGGTCCTCTGCTGCACGGCAAATGCCGTGTTAAATCTCCACAGCATCACATCAGCTAGATCCCGATGCAGCTCGACGTTGACCAAAGACGGAAATGTCTTTTGCATGAAACAAAATGATGTCTAGCCCACTTAGAGAGAACATGCACCTTGAATGCATAACGCTACACCATCTGTTTGATGCTTGTGCACACAGTCTCTGCATGTGCAGCAATATATTACACCAAAGCCCGTCGTCCGTGCTTACGCAGTCGCTGTGGTTAGGTAATGCAGAACCCGAGTGAAGATGGCACTGACTACTGTCCTATTGTGTAG
The DNA here is from genome assembly GCA_024666655.1 of Dascyllus trimaculatus. Lineage (NCBI taxonomy): Eukaryota > Metazoa > Chordata > Actinopteri > Pomacentridae > Dascyllus > Dascyllus trimaculatus. The sequence goes on from CM045453.1 coordinate 26,692,623, forward strand.
CACAGCAGTCGCAGCACAGATGTTCCTCCATGATTTTTCTCACAGTCGCAGCGAGCATGCAAGCTGAATGCAAGACTGAGAGAAAGAGAATCCTGCTCTCAGCGAGGACTCTGGGTATACCTTTATAGAGGCTGCTGATTGATGCAAAAGCAGCAGATGCGTCAGCACTGCAGACGAGGGGGAGGGGAGGAAGCTAAACACGACATGGCTCTGTGAGCCTCTCACTAGCCTCTGAGGACGGAAGCAACTGTTTTATTTACACAACTGAGCGTAGAGTCATATGACTGTGTAGGGCATCTCCTCATCCTGACCAAGACATCTATAAACCTGATTCAAAGACATTTCATTTTATAGCACTGCTGACTTTAAAAGACAAAAAATAGCAGGTGCTATATTATTATGCATGCTCTTATTGCCCTGAAGGCATAAAGTGTTTCTGCTTTTATCTCTTAAAATACACTCAATCATCCTCAAACATAACCCTAAAAATCTTAGCTGATGCACCATCCTATTTCCTCTACTGTGTTCGGTGCATCACATCTCATTTCTTTCATGAATACACCTTTAACCACAGGCTCACTCTTCTATTTTTGGTGCTGACAGCAAGACATACTTCCTCGAAGAACCCTGCATTCACCAGCTTGTCAAAAACATGAGATTACCATCCAGATGGCAAAGGTTGGCCCACAACTTTTTACTCACTGAACTACAGTTTTTGATCTTTTCTAAAATCTCCACATCATCCTCTACATATCTCCTGTGAAAGGATTTGTTAGTATTGGACTGTTTTACTGCTGTGAATATCACAGTTTAAACAAACTTATAATTATATCAAAAAAAAACAAAACATTAATAGCCTGGATTTAGTTGTTGTCTAAAGTTGGTCCCTTTATTAAAATAACTGTCACTCAATTTTAGTGTGAGACCAGGTCTAATCCTTTGTTTTGAGTTGTGTTGATGGCGCCACCGTTTAAAATAAATATTTTTGCATAGCATCCAAACTTTGCTTACAACAATTCTGTTTTACACACTACTATAAAACTAAAACAAGGTAAATAATTTTTGTAGCATATTTTAAAAAACAAATATGCATTAGACTAAAGTGATACAATAATAGATATTCCACAAAAACAAATAGGTAAAGAAACTAAAAACCCAATTAAGTTAAAAGGTGCTCTAAAAAACACCAACTTAGAACAAAGTATATTAAAAATGTCTTCTATTTAGCAACTATTTAATAAGCATTTAATACGCAATGAAAACATCCACTAGCAGCATGCAATCTGTCTGGCACAAAAAATATAATCACGTCAACACTGTAGTGACATATAGCATCATTTTTTTATGCTTGGATTTTGGTTCATTAGTTGCTGCCAGCAGATACATGTGATTCCAGTCTCCGCTGTGCTGTCAGCTGCACAGACTCATTCAGAAACAATGTAGGCATAAAGCTCCTGACTGCAAAAGGCTGAGGAGAAATGACATGAAGCAATGCCCTCAGAGCATCTGTCAAGCTCACGTTACCATGAAATATTTAATGAGATAAAAATATTTTTTACCAACTTGTCGACAGACAGCAACAGTAACGTCCCCATTATTTTCCGACTTGCACACAGGACTGCAGTCTATGCACCCACAGGCTGTAACAGGGTTTTGAACTACATTTGTCAGGAACCTCAATTTCCGTCCCCATTACAACATCCACAGGTTACATACTGATCAGGACATCAGATCAGCACAGATCATTCTCCGCTGCAATGGCCTTTAACTTTCAAGGTATTTATTTTCTTCCTGGTATCACAGCTCTGTCCATTCATAGCAGCCACCTGTTGTTTTGGTTGGTGTGTGCATGTGCATGTGGTTCTCAAATTCAAGGCAAAGACACACATTAGAAGAGGTCAAATTAATAAACAAGACCTTAACTCTTTGTGGATGCACAGACAGAAGTTGGAGGTTAAAGAATGTAAAAAGAGTTTAATTTTTTAGTTTGTGTCTCATAACTTGAGTGGCATGAAATTAATGTGGGATTTTGTGGTAGGGAAAATCTCATATTTTTTTCTGTATACATCCTAGTCCATGTCATTGCCTTCTTTTTGTCTTAACACATAATATTCACTAATTAGTACGCACGCTGTGCTCTTTTTGCTTGAAAAATGCATGTTGGCTGAAACACATCAGTAATAAACTACTAAAATAAGTTATAAAGTGTTTTGAAATCATATTTAACACCAAAACAATGTACTGTCCATAGTGGACCATCTTTAACCACTGTTCCATTTTTAACTGCCAAGGCCCTCCTTTGCAATTTTTAAAAAAATAACTGGGAACACATGCTTTGCAGTTTACAGGGTTGGGAATCATTATGTATGTCACTTAAAGAATTGAAACTGTTATTTTTTCCTGAATTTTCTTTCAAAATAGATCTCAAACTAACCTGGAATCAAAATGGCAAAAGGAAACAATTCTCTGTACTTACTTTAAGAGCTTTCACATTACTCTACAGTTGCTCATACTGAATATTTTGCACACAGAACCTTGCAATCTAACCTTGATATCACAACTAGGATGTGTTCAAAACCACAGGATAAAATATACAGGCCTCTGTGCCTCTGATGCTCAGTGAGCTCAGCTCCGGCCTGTAGGGACGCTCATCAGCAGGGAGGCAAAGACTGCAGTATAAGGCTGAGTAGGCCTCATCCTCATTCTCAAAGCATTCACACTCGTAGCATAAAAAAGGCACTCATCCCTGGGAGCACTTTTGTTGCTGCTGTAACAAGCACTCATACTCGGTGTTGCCTACCAAAATGTTTCTGTGCTGAAGGTCTTGCCGGGCCTGTCTCTGCCGCTGTGGAAGTCTCTCTGGTGTTTGTTTAGAAGCAGGAAAGGAGAGCGACTACCAGGCTCCCATTCTTCCTTTGGCCTAGATTAGGCCTTTACCATCTTCTCTCGTCTCTGCTGTCTGTGGACTACGGTTCTGGCAGAGTTTCCATGTTCCTGCTGTGCATAGTTGCCTTCTGGAGGCTGCTGCCACTGCTGCGTCACTCCGGCTGCATCACTGACCCACAAAGAGGAGCTGAGAAGGAGGGGTGGTGTGGTGAATGTGTGGAGTAAAGGGATAAGCAGAAAACAACCAGCCCTGCTCTAACAAACAAATGGATGACGCTTCCGCTCTGCCTCAGTATGAGGCCTAGTTGCTGCTGTGGTATTCAGGAAGTGAGTCTGGGAGACAGATCCTTTATTGTTACGTAATGAATATTTTTCCTTCTAGACCAGACTCAGCTGAGAAGGCGGTATCAGAGGCTAATAATAGGCCATGGTAGCTACAAGTCAGGGCTGTGTGTCAGATCACTGTAACACCCAGCTATCATTTGTTCAGTGGAATATCCAATATTTAGGAGAACTAAGACATTTATGGAAAACTGTGCGCTTTAACGTGCTATGATTGCTGTCCCCTAGGACAGTACAGGGCTCATGTTTTCTTTCTAATTTATCATTCTTATGTTAAAATAGAATACAGCAAGACAGTATTTAGTATGTAGCTGATTATTAACATGTATTATAACATATGCTGTCTCTGATCCACAAAGGAATCTGAAAACAGAAAAAAAATGCATACCTTTGTCTTACGTTACTGTTGCTTGCTTGTACAGGTTGGTTTCAGGTGAGGTAAGACCGGTGTGGCAGATGCCAGTACACACAAATATGCACAAGGTTTCAACCGAGAATAAGTGTGCTGTAGTCTTTAGGCCTAGATGTGGTAACCAGAACTACAGCACTTGTTTTGCACACGTTACCCAACGGTTTTATTTGCTTGATCCTCCTCCCTCCATCATCTGATTCTAGTTTTCATTGCCTCTTTGCTCCCTCTGCTGGCTGCTTTAGTGAACACTGCACACAGATCATACAACAACACAGGCTGGCTGTAGGCACAGACACCACTGTGTTGAGGGTGTTCAGCAGAGGGCGCAACAGCAGTTCACCGTCAAATGTAAACAGGAAGTATACGCTGAAAGTGACCATTGACCTGATATGATGTCAGTAGGACTCCAGTTGCTTAAATAATCATATTTTTTTTGTTATAAGCCTTTTGAGATCATGTTTTAGCAGTTTTTTTAATCCAGGAAAATAAACTGAAACTTAATTCAATATTATGCTGCACACTAATTTCATTTACCAGTAATATTACACCATGTACACTCTTTAAAACATACATGCAGGTAATAGTAGCTATTTACTGAATGTGTCTGATTTGTGTCATCCAAAGTGTAACTATACCATAGCAAGATAAAAATATTGATTTGTTTTTAAAAAAATATCTGGCCAAAATTGTGTATATCACATAAATGTCCCTTAAATCTCTCTAAATCTGACTCTTGTCTCACAAAGCGCAAAATAACATTGGCTCTTAATCCACTTTAATTGCATTTGTATCACAGCTGCTTCATAAGTGATATAAAACTGTTTAGTCCCAGGAGCTTCAGTAAAAAGCAACTGGACTTCTCTTTTAGATTTTTAAGTTTAGGTTTTAAAAACCGAAAAGAGAAGTCCAGTTGCTTTCTGTCGAAGCTCCTAGGATTACCATGACCTGAATGACTGAGATCTACACTGACATTAAACTCTTCAGTTTTTTTTTTCTTTTTTACTGGTATTTTTTAATGGCACTCTTGTGGAAGAAGGTAAAAAAGGTCCTCCTCCAGCCCATGGCAGTGGCTATGTCCTCCATGTCTCTAGAAAACCCAGCACAGCGATTCCTCACAGTCTGCTCCCAAAACATCTCTGAGTTGCAAAGCTAATGCAGTCCAATCAGAGCACAAGACAAGAGAACATAATACAGACTTACAGGTGTGGTTATCAATGTCTTAAATATAAATAAGCACAAATGTACATGCTGGAGAGAGACAAAACAGAAACTAACACACTACCTCTGCATCAACTAATAAACACAGTTTTGTACTGTTATCACCTTTCTGAATCTGTGTGACACCTGTGCAAGCAGCGTTGTGTCCTTCAGTTGTAGGTAGGACAGGATTTTAAGCAATATGTCATCAGGCAAGCGCTCCAGATAATCAAACTTTCCCTGACAAAGTGATATTGTGTAATCCAGGATCCTTTGCCCAAAAACAGCAAGAACTTCGCCTATGGATGACAAAGCACAGCCATAGCATCAGATTCTTCAAAACTTACAAAAGCTTTCTTTGTCGATTGATATGTCTTTTTAAAGCAAATACTGAACCCCAACCAAAATATGGTGCCACAAACAAGATTCAGAACAGATTAAGGCCAAAATATTGAAAATGGTATAGTATCAAAGATGTAGGCTTATTCTGATGAAGAAATCTTACGCTGCATTATTTTCTCATGCAGAAAATCATGGTGAGCCATCTTCAGCTGTCTGGGTGGAGCGCCTCTTAATTCAGGCTGCAGAGAGATCCTCCATGATTTCCAAATTACCTAAAGTTATAAAATAATAATAATAAAAGAAATAGTATCACAGTAAAGACACGACTAATCTAGTAGAACCTTAAGATGCAGTCATGCATGGTCATATGAATCTAAGATGCTATTTATGAATAATAAATACAATAAAAATGTATCTACTAGAGAATTCACTTAGATATGGTTTTCACATACTGAAGCATCCATTTTACATACCTATTATTTTAAAAATCATATTATATCATTTTGCCATCAGTTCATTGTTCAACTTTTTCTCTCTGCTGAACTTGGCAGTAAGCAGTCTACGAAGTATGAAATAATAGCCCAGTACTATTTAAAGCTAGCTAACTGTTGGTGAATATTAAGCTAGCTTCAGTTTAGTACGGTGGCTTTTTATTTTATCATTCTTTATCATTCTTAGAGACACTGCTTTACAGAAACCCATTCAAATACTCAACCTCATTTTTGGTAATCTCCAATTGGTAGAAATCTTTTGGAGGTGGAGGACCCTGACCACTTATTTGAAATAGTTGCTCCCCGAGCAAAAACGCCATTTTGGACGCAGAACTGTTACCATGACAACTGAAAAGCAGCTAAAACCTTATTTAGTCAACGGCAGAGGAAACTGTTTGATGGGTGTTATTTTTGCATTGATGTAAGGTAATAAGAAAAAATTAATGAGGAACATTAAATTAATTTATAGAGATAACTGTTGTATGTATGTGTATTAAATGGGGGGAGGGGGGGTCACGACCCAGCGGATTAATACTTAATATTTGTGACAAGCTAATGTTACCAATGTCTTCAGTGTTGCAGTGATTGTCTCTGCATACCTCCAGGCATAGCTCGATCTTTTTGTATGAAAAACACATGTGTATATATGTACAGAGCAATACACCCACTGGCCGTTGCAGCTTTGTTGACTCAAAACAAGCAGATGCCGAAAAACAGAGGTAACTAGTCCCTGAGCGGATGAATCACGCGGATGTATATTGCAGTTGTAGGCCCTCAGCTGATGTGAAAGTAGCAGGGGTAGAGAGAGAAAAGAGGAGCTGGTGCACTGTCTGTTACAACTACAACACTGGAACAAATAGGTAACAACATTATACCAAAGCTAGAATTTTTCAGTGACATCTCAGCCAACAGTATTGTGGACTTTCGAGGTTATTCAGTATCGAACTACATCGGAGGAATTATGGTTCAGTGTTGCGAAAATATCTCGAATCCCGTTCCTGCTTTCCTGTTTTTTTGTGTCTAAAAGGTATCAGAGGCCATTTCTTTTTGCTAGCTAGCCTTAACGTGCTAGCTGCTAGCTAGACAACTTGTTAATGTTAATAAAATTTGACAAAACTGCACTCAAAACACCGAATTCGTGACTTGTACCGGAGCTGTTATTTGTAATAGAAATCCCATTACCATCCTGTCGAGCTGGCAAAGCGTTAGCCAGCGACAACAAGGCTTGCTAATATTAATTAGCTTACATGCCAAGGTTAGCTGGTAATAGCTATAACGTACTTGTTTGATTTAACATCGCTAAACGTCAGCTGCGTGACTGTCCCGCAGTAGCTTATTCGGTATTGATAAGGTCAGCGATTTATTGTCAGCCGGACAACAGGCCTAATTAATAACAGCCAGTAGGGCTAAAGTGTATAGCTAACAGCCAAGTGTTTATTTTTGTCAGCTTAGTGTTTGCGAGCGAACGGTCATTGAAGAAGCACTCGCTATCTTACTCGGCTAAGCTAGCATTAGCTTGCTAATAATTAACTAGCCTCGATACTTGTCATTGTGGCCAAGATAATTAGCGTTAGCTGAAAAAGGTGTTTGGCGTGATTTTGCCCCTTTTGCCCAAGTGTTAACAAGACCATGTGCTTTGTTTACGCGTTGTTTGTTTGTATTCAAGTTGTATCTGCCTGGCTAACATTAGCTAAAACGTTAGCCAGCGCTGTAATGAGAGGCAGGCATTGGCCTTAAGTCAGCTTAGAAAACATTTGTTATCCTAGCTTGCTAACGTTAGCTACACTTCTCTACACAACATTTGCGTTGACAGTTGCTAAGACAGTGGCACTGTATCTGCGTCGTTACCTGTCGACTTGACAGTTGTGTATTTTGGATTTGATCACCACATCAAACAGTATAGAAGGTGAGCTAACTTGCGTGAGTAGCGTGTACATATTTTTTTCTTTGAACTGGATTGTCAGCCAGACACATACCAGTGTGTCATGGCAGTCAGAATACAAAGTTAGCTTACGCTGGTTCCTTCTAGCCTGCTAGCTTTATTACATTAAACCGCTTTCGAAAGACGGTCCAGCCGATGCTGCCATTTTCGATGTGTAGCTAATCTCAAATGAACGTAGACGTTTATGCCACTTAGGGGCCTTCTTTGCCACTTCGTAAGGATTTTGCCGTTTCATACCGCAAATAAGGTACAATCGAGGTAGCTGTCGAATTTGGCAGTTGGTTTAGTTGGGGAGCTAGCTAAATAGGTTGACACACCGGTACGCCAACTACGCATTTCCATGTAACCATTGCTACGTTAGCCAACGTAACTTTAACTAGTCTCTGGTGTGGAATTACTAGCCTATTAGCATTTTTCTCGTCATAATGTTCAATATCTAGCGGCTACAAGCTTCGCTTTTGGGTCTTGAGAGTTTTATGTAAAGATGCGGATGCGACTGAGCTACTGTCAAAATGTATGGGACTGGCTAGGATATGAGTGGCTAAACATGCTAACGGTAGTCGGTGGTGGCAGACAACTACGTCAGAAATACAGGCCTATGTAAATCATGGGTATAAAAATTGGACACTGTCGTGCTTGTTTAGTTGTGTAGTAGGAGAAACTTACTACCGGCGAGTGTTTTAAACTGCCGATCATTTGATGTGCTTAACTAATCACATTATACCCGAGTGTGGTGCACCAGTTGTCAGAATGGACGAATAACAAAGACTAGGATGCACTGTCAGTGCAGGCCTAACATGGCCCTGTAAGCTTGGCAAGTGTGGCGTATTTTTATGATCAATATCCAGGATATCACGGTTTAAACTTTGACTAAATGGCTGAATTAATAATCTTACTTTTCTAGATAGCAAAAAGTATTTAGATTGTAATTCAGTAGTCTTCATCTATCAAATGATAAATCATCCTGCTGTGTGTATTGAAACCATATCAATCACTTCTCTTATCAGTAGCCTCATGTCATTGACTTAAAAGAGCTTTAAATAGAATATAATTCTTCACGTGTAGAGGACATGTTATTTACAATCTTTACCTAAATGGTTGCTGTACTGTACCGCTGACAAGATTCTCTCTTTGTCAGATATCTATATTTTATGGTCAATTTAGAGAATTTCAGCAACTGTTGGTGTTAAAAAGGTTTGAGACTTTCAATAATAACTCTGTTTGTGTGATTTGTTTGACTTGCAGTCTGCCCAGTGGTGTTTTTATTTTGATTTGGCTGTGACCTTGCTCATTAGTACTCAAAGGAGTTTCATGCTGTTTTATTAATGTTTTAAAGTTACATTATAAAGACTGTTATTGTTATTGAGTGAATGAATGCCAGTAGTCCCTCCTTACTTGCTGGTATTTTACAGTATAGAACTGTTTGTACTCATGATACATGGTGACAAAATTGTTTGACTTTTATTAAGTGCTCTCTTAAAATCATTATATTAGAATTTGATACAGCTAGTAAAATTTAATGTTTAAGGGTGATTTTATGGTTCATGGTAAGTTGTTTGTACATATTTTTCTATTGTGGTGGGACTACTGAAAGTGTGAGGTTAATGGAAACAAACTGAGCTTTGTGGATATTAATTTTTTTTTATAGGGAAATCAATTGATCAGATAAACTCTTAATCTTAGAACTACAGTATACATAAAGTCTGTAAAATCCTGTCAAGCCTTGATGTTTTTGATTGTATTAACTGAGTTGTGTGGGCTATTGCATGTGGTCTTTCTAGCAGCCCAAACACAAATCCTAGTGTTAGTAATAGGATTAGCTAGTTGTTTTCTGGTGAGAGGTTGCATCTTGATGTGCGATCTTAGAAAAATTGATGAGACTATTGTGATCATTTTAAATGGGCTGATGGTTGAATTTGTGCTTTATGTTCTCAACATCTGAATGAAATGTCTCTCACCTATAGCACAGCAGCTTATTTTGAACCACAGACAATGGACACCCAGTACTTGAGGGAGACCATTGTACATTCAAGACTCGCTACTGCATTTTGTCACTATTCATATATGTTCTATTTATCTTTGATTGCAGTGAATGGTAGTGTCTAGAAAGGGTATGTCCCTTCAGGAGAGAGGTGCCAATGTCCAACCGGCCTAATTCCAATCCAGGGGGGTCACTGCGCCGTTCACAGAGGAACACTGCTGCGGCCCAGCCACAAGACCACACAGTCGCGGGAAGGTGAGTCTAAATGCATATTTACCTTCCAGTTTTAGATAAAATCTGAATCCATAACAGGCAGCAGTCATAGTTTGTGAGGAACGTTAATTGGGCTTTTTTTTTTTCTTTGAAGAGAGCAACAGATGGGGCAGATTATTAGTACTGGGGAATTTGTACTTGGGTGGTGTTTGTATGTAGTTGATGGGAATTTTAACTTCATTCTGAATGGTTCTATTGACCTCTTTAATCAAAGAAGTTTATCTTGCGTTCTTTTATCATAGTTGAATGGTGATTAACTCTCTTTTAGCTGTTTTTCCTGCTACTCCAGAAGTGTTAATGATTAGAGGATATGCAGATGCAGTCAGGCAAAATGATTAAGGGATTGATCAAGGCTCTTTCATGTGGCTTAAATACAAAAACCCACACTGTTCCTTGCTCTTTAATGTCCAACCTTACAGGTTGCAGTCAGAGCAGGTAAAACATAAAGCAAATTCCCCACCTGAAAGTAGAAGACCTAATTCTAAGGCTCCCAAAGCCACAGCCAGCTCAGCCACTGGCCAGTCCAGAGGGCACAGCTCAAGAAGGTACCCCTGTTTTCTACTTGGTGCTTAGTGTATATTTGTGTGTATTTAGGGTTTGAACTTCATCCATTACTGTCATGCATTTTGTACTCCTTTGAATGCTGTACTAAATCTGAATAAGTAGTAAACTGTTCACAGGAGATAACTGCATTGTAATAATTTTTCTGATTTCAGAAATTTTCTAAGATGGTGTTTTGTCGTTCCTTTTGCTCCCTAACAGAAGCGGTCTTACTTTGTCCGTGGCTTCATTTGTGTTACAAGACGACCCAGAGGCTGCTGGAACATCTGAACAAGAACGAACAGGCCACCAGTCTAAGAGTGAAGGCACCCGAGGGCTGAAGCGAAGTGCAGCTCCTGACCAAATTAGTACCTTTGCACCGACCCCTGCCAAGAAGCCCAAATCGCTCCCACCACCCCGAGACAATACCTCAGAGACCAAGAAGGGCCCAGCTAAGTCCAAGAAGAGATCGCTTGCTTCAGAACCACCTGCATCGTCAGGCCGAGGTCAGAGCAAGAAGAGTGTGGCCGCTGGGGCCTCACCAATCCAGAAACGGAAGAAAGCGGACTCTCTCCCCGGTCTAAGTAGCACCGTTGGGTCCCTCCCCAATCGTACCGAGGGCAAAACTGCAAAACCCACCAAGCTGGCGTCTAAATCGGCCGCCTCAGCCAAAGCTGGGTGTAGCAACGTGACAGACTCCTCCTCCTCTGCCTCCACCTCTTCCTCTTCCTCCACTACAGGCACCAACAGCGCCGCAACGCAGGGCGCAAGAGTCAAACAGGGAAAAGATCAGACGAAGGCACGTCGATCTCGCTCAGCATCTAGCCCCTCCCCACGCCGTAGTACACGTGACAAGGAGCAGGCCAAAACTGCCAGCTCTTCAAAATTTGAGTGGGCTGCACGCTTCAACCCCAAAGTCAACCTGCCAAAACCCAAACTGTCCTTGCCAGGATCCTCCAAAACTGAGACCTCCAAACCTGGGCCTTCAGGATTACAAGCTAAACTAGCAAGTGAGTTATGGTACCTGCATCTGGATCCTCTCTTTTCATTGCAAAATGCTCATTTTTATCCACAGTCACAACTTTTTACTGCTATATCAGAAATATCTGAGTTTCATATTGGAATTCATATATTACCCTTTTATTCATGAGAACAGTTGAGTGTGATGGAGGGAAGTTTATTTTGGTATTTGTAATTGTAATTTTATTTAAAGACTGAGGGTTTTAAACAGGGTTATTGGCTTGTCGTGGGTCTGCACATTATTCTCATGTGCTTGGATAGAGGTTACATCTCTGGGATTAAATGTCACAGGACCTGAGATCCAAGCAGCGTCACAGCATCAGTTACAAAACCTCCCTCTAAACCCCTGGGAGCAAATTTATTTGATAAAACTGCTGCCCAGATGAGACACATTACAGCACATATACATAGCAGAGGAAGACCATACAAACAAATGCTTAACTCTAATAAAGTTGAGTATACATAGTGTGACACAGAGGTAAAATCTTACAATGCCTTTTTCCATCTGCAACTCAGATGATCTACATATATCTGCATAAATACGGATGATGACGCTTAAACACATTGCATACAATAATACATGTGTGTATCTTCACCGCCATATCTAGTTCTCATGTGGTGAGTGTGGGCTTACTGAGCTGGTGAACTGGCTCAGATTTCAGACTTAAGCACCAGTAGTCTGAAACTGGAGAATAGCTCAATACATAAATACTGCTGGTTGCTCAGTCGTCAGTGTGGGGCAAATGTATGATTTCACAGGTATGGTAGATGCACTCAAGTCAACAAGATGTTTGGTAAAATAGTCTTTCTGGTGGGGTTTATATAGTTTTTTTGACTTAATCATTGTTACAAGCACTGTACTAATGAATACTGTGAATGCAGAACACTGAGTTATAGTATACTAGCATTGAAGTTCGTTTCTATTGATGCTGTGACAAGCTGTTGAGCTAGAGTACTGATCTGGTGTTTGGGGATTATGCTAGCAGCTAGGCTAGCTGTGATTTAGCATTATTATTATCGTCAGTGAATTTGTGCAGTTATCATTTTTCTGTGACTGCGGTATAATTAAAACTGAACCTTGCTGCCAGCTACAGCCAGTTTGTCCCAGGTTGTCCAGGCTGCTGTCAATGTTGATAGTTAAAAATACCTTTAAAAAACATCTGTTTTTTTGTTTTAACATAAACGGCATTTTTAAGAAGGAGCCGGTACATTGTGCCTCTGGTAGACAAACCATGTAATGGCCACCATGTTCCTACATGCGGATATACTTTATCTGTCATAAGCTAAAACTAGACATAAATGTTGGCCTATTCAACCTTTGTGTGTGACTGCATTGGTAGTAGAGCTCATACATGTTTAGTACTACATTGGTAATATAATGATACAATCTTGTATACTCCAACCCTGTCTTGAGATTCAGTTTTACTGCCAAAAATTATATTTACCAAAATACTTCCAATGTATTAAATGTTTTTATATTAAATCTAAAATAAACACAGACTGCCTGCCAAGCCCAAAGTAAGTACAGTAGACGATCCATTAAGCATTATTTTAAAAAAGGCAGCATAACAATAACAATATGCAAAGCTATAGTTATAGTTGGTCAGTTCTTAAGATTTATTAAGACTTTATACAATCCTAAGTATAAGGAGGGGAACATGTATGCCAATAGGTCAATAACACAAATGTATTACAGTAGGAATTTGGTGTGTATGGTGAAGTGAGTGTAAACTGCTCAGGTCATTGTCAGGGCAAGCTGTTCTAGGTGGGTAAAAGGATAGTAACTGAAGTGGGCTCCGTGCCACGGGCTATGGCCCAAATGGAGAGACCCCTCCTAAGTTGGCTTTAGTGTGTTGGCCCACCAGCTGACCGGAGGTATGTTTGAGGGCAGGGAAGGACTCATATGCTGCTTCTGTCAAAAGGAAAGAACTTCATCACTCGTGCAGTATTTTCATCGAGACAGCTGATGTCTTTGAACACACGTAGATTCTTTTACTTTCAGCTGTAATGGTGAGTAAGCATGTGCAATGCAGTTGCATGTGATCTACTGATTGTGTCTTACTGCTCATTACAAAATGCTGTTTTACCAATGTAAATTAGTGATGTTGCCTCAGCCTGTATAATTGGAAAAGATTTACAGCTGCATTGAGTTGGTTTTTCTTTTGAGTATTTGGAAACGTGCTAAAATTTGTGTGAGGCATTGGTATTTGACCATTTATATATACATAACAAGTGGGGCACAAAGATAAGGTCAAATGACATCCAAAAATGCTTGTTCTACTATGTTTAATTCATTTAGTCCTAACTTTTTTGTTTATTTTTGCACTACTGAATTATGAGTCACAGATCTAACATGAAGGTTGTTCTGTCATAAGGCCATGGTTGTGTTACTATTAATACTCTTCTGGTCGGTGGTACAGGCAACACCAGAGCCTTTACTGTATTGGAAAGTAATACTAAGCAATGCTCAGCATCAATCTTTTCTCTAACAGTTATACTGACCAAAGTTTTTTAGACCTATGAGCAATAACTAAGCATGGAAGGATGTTTTCTATTTTATTTACTACAACCAGAAACTATTTAAAAGTGTTTAAGAGTAATGTTGCCTAGAGGACAAATGTTTTATGTCATCTGGCCTAAACATCAACACAAATGTCATGCTGGTTTTGATTTACATTGTATTGGGGATGTATTCCAGTCAAAACAATTCGATACCAGTGTTGGTGCCTAGTCCAGAAGTACTTACACGTCACTTATTTCACCTTAGGTTTGAGGAAATCCACTAAGAAGCGTAGCGAGTCTCCTCCAGCAGAGCTCCCCAGCTTTCGGCGGAGCACACGCCAGAAGACCACGGGCTCCTGTGCCAGCACCAGGTATGAGTTACACTGATGACTTGGTGTACATTGTAGTTAAAGTTGTCATGCTTAAAATATAATAACAAGAAATTTGAGAATCTCCAGTTTCGGGCTTTGTCGACCTCAGTTTGCCATACCCCACAGACCACTGTATAAACCAAAGCTGAGCTTTCTAACTTAAATGCGGAACCGTAGTAGTTTAGGCAGTTGTACCCAATAAAACTTGTGTCAGAGTTTAAGTTTTTAAAAGTGCAAACACAAGTGTCAGAGTACAAGCAAAGCACTATTAATACTGAGTTATTTTTTTTATTAAATCACTTGTACAAAACAAATTTTGTTCCAACCATTAAAATCCTCAACTTCAATAGAAGGGATGTTCAAAAAATGGAATATTATTCACGATCATGTTTTTGGCTTTCCACAGTTAAATGAACATTTCAAATGCTTCTTTCATTGAAAACTCTTTTAATAAAAACGGCCCATGTCGCCAACATCACTTGGTTTCATCGTAGTAAATCTGACAGAAGTAAGGAGTCTTATTTTACTCCTTACTAAGTAATTTTTGGTCACACATCTGTCTGACTTGTATGAGCTGCAGTAACTGAGTGGAGAACAAGTGCTGCGAACAAGTCCCCAGTTAGTGTCTACCGCAGCGTGAGTGTGTCAGTTGTGGAACATTGATAATTTGTAGTGTCTGTCAAGAAGCAGATTTTCAGCAAGTGAAACATTTTAGGTGTAATTTTAATATTATTTTGCAGCTAGGACATGCACTAAAGAACCTAATTTTAAGTCTTATATTGAGGCACAGATTTGTACATCAGCAGGTATGTAGCTTGTCATGGAAATGGCAGCACTTACTCAGTTTATTTAAATGTCAAGGTACAATAAAAATGTCATCTCTAACATCAGTTAATAATTATGATAGGCTAATTTTAATCTCAGTATTGATCAACATAATTGTGATCATCATTTTGGCTTTAATCATGCAGCTCCAGTCAGTTATTTCAGCTACAGAAAGGATGATGTTGACCAAAAACAGGTACTTTGTTGAAAATGTCTTGCCCTTTGCAACTAATTTGTTTGACCATTTAAAATGCAAAGCCAGACCTGAATGCCATCCTAAGAAAGAAATCTGTTTTCGATGCTTTTGCCAGTGTTACACCATATGAGAGAGGTTTCAGAACCTTTACGTTAAAAATGTCTTAACAGTATAAATTAAGTTTGAAGCTTTTAAATTTTTTTTTTTTTGTTATGTGTGCATATGCACCCCCCTACAAAATCGCTCCAATGAGTCTGGGATGATTTATTTTTCAAATTCTAATTTAATTTGCTGAAAATACCTTGATTTTTTTCCATAATGTGGTACATATCACAGAAAAAAAATGTCAGAGCAACATCAGTTTTTCCAATATCTTAGAAAAAACCCAAGTTCAACCGAGGTGACATGATCATTGTAAAGTACAACGTATCGGCTGTATGGCGATTGACCTCAAATATACATGGAAAATTGTTTAAGGCCACAAGTGCCAGTGGCAGTGTATTGATCTGAAATGTAATGTGTATTTAAACCTGGATGCTACACCGATGAGCATTTACTGTTGTCATACCAGCCATCCTCTAAAACATGTGGCGTGGTTTTTACAACCCTGTATCACAGGACTAGCTTACAGTGATAACGGAGAATATGTTGCACTTTGTGATTTTTGTGCTGTCACTTATATTGACAATCTCAATATAATCACAGTCGGCGGGGCTCAGGCCTGGGCAAGCGCGGGGCAGCCGACGCTCGCCGACAGGAGAAAATGGCCGACTCCGACAACAACCAAGATGGGGCCAACTCATCAGCCGCTCGCACTGATGAGGCATCACAAGGAGCTTCAGGTAACTAGAAAACCAAATTAATGTTGTCATAATCCAGGCCAAAGGCAATGACAAAGATGGGAATGGACTTACGAATGGTTGAAAGACTGAAACTAAGAAATGACTGAAATAAACCTGGTTATGAGTCGTGAACATCGGTGGAATCAGTGAGAAAGTTACATTAATTTACACTGGGATGAAATGTCCTCAGCACCCGTGTTTCAGGCTTTTTACCCAATAGCTTCAACTGTCATCAGCTTAATTCATTTTCATTTTTACCATTAAACTTTCAATGTGAATTTTATTTTCATACCCTTTCTGTGTCTAGCTTCAAGTTCAGTTGCTGGAGCAGTGGGCATGACCACCTCTGGAGAGAGTGAATCTGATGATTCTGAAATGGGAAGGCTTCAAGGTAAACACTTCTCAGATTTCCATTTGACCACAACTAAAAGTCAGCATTTTACCTGTTATACATAGTTGCCTTCTAAACTTTGCTCTTTGTGCTCCTTGCAGCCTTACTGGAGGCCAGAGGTCTCCCACCACATCTTTTTGGGCCCCTGGGACCCCGCATGTCGCAACTGTTTCACAGGACCATAGGCAGTGGAGCCAGTGAGTACAGTCTTTTCACACTTAGATCAGTGTTCAGCTCTAAATATCTGTGGAATAAAAATACAACCCCTATTTTCAGGTTCCAAGGCTCAGCAGCTCCTGCAGGGCCTTCAGGCTACAGGTGATGAGTCTCAACAGCTCCAAGCTGCAATTGAGATGTGCCAGCTGCTGGTGATGGGCAATGAGGAAACACTTGGTGGATTTCCTGTCAAGAGTGTGGTGCCCGCTTTGGTAGGTTTTACTATGTTCAGCCATTAACCTTTCAATGCTGCACAGATATTGTATTGTATAATATGAAGTTGTGCCTCACCTATGCATGAATTTGTTGTACATTGTTTTGTCTAATATGAATATCTCCTTAATATAAAACGAAAATTTCTTTTCATGTGTAAAATTTGACTTTTTCCTGAACTGTTAATACTCTTAACTTTCTTCCACAGATTACACTGTTACAAATGGAGCATAACTTTGATATTGTGAGTATACCCTTTTAATGCTGTAAATGTTGTTGGCTTTTTTGTTTAATGTACTTCCTTTCAATAGAACTGATTTTGTGTATGCCTGTGTGAACACAGATGAATCATGCCTCACGTGCACTCACTTACATGATGGAGGCACTCCCTCGATCCTCTGCTGTGGTGGTCGATGCTATTCCTGTCTTCCTGGAGAAGGTAGGACGCTGCTGTGTTTGGCTACATCCATGCTAATATGTTTTTATTTTGAAACCCATAAGTTCTGTCAAATGTATACCTAGTGTCCACACTACTCTGGCGTTTTAGGACTTCTAAAACTGAGACTTTTGTAAACGTAGGTAGTCCCATTTTAGTTTGAACACTGCCAGGATGCGTTTTAGACTGAGATTCTGAGACTGTTTGAAACGGTCAGGCAGATGTATATGTTCACTTCTTGATTGGGTCTTACTGTCACTATGTGCTGTTCCTTGGTTCGTCATGCTCCTATCATGTGACCATTTTTATGAATAAAACAAAGACCTGTGCTATGACTACCAGTGGTTAATTCCACATGGATAATAAATTAGAGGCATTGTTTACCTTGTTGTCTAGGCCAGCAGCTGTTGTACAGTTAAGGAAATCTCTAGTCTTACTACGCTATGGCTGTTCTTCCCTTTTAGTATTTGTACAACTGAGCAACCAGCGTCCTGCTTCATTTTTTACATGTTCATGTGATATAAATTTTCAGGCCTGTTGAGATGCACAGAGATTATTTGTGATACAGTGTTAGAGTGCTTGTTTGGACAGCAGTTGGTTTAAAGCAAAAATGCGTCTGTGTGGATGTGGTGTTCTTCTGTCCCTAATTGCTTGTTAATTCAAAGGGATAGTCTTTTGATATGCTAATGGCTTGTTCCATCTTCTTGTTTCCAGCTTCAGGTGATCCAGTTCATTGACGTAGCAGAGCAGGCACTGACTGCCTTGGAGATGCTGTCAAGGCGACACAGTAAAGCCATTTTGCAGGCTGTAAGTGTTGTACTCTGTCTTTTTTTTGCACCCATTCTCTCTCCACTGGCCACATTTCTACAAGATAATAATGCTAACATGTCATCCCTCACAGGGTGGGCTTGCTGACTGCCTCCTCTACCTGGAGTTCTTTAGCATCAATGCTCAGAGGAATGCCTTGGCCATTGCAGCTAACTGCTGCCAGAGTATTACTCCAGATGAGTTCCACTTTGTTGCAGATTCTCTGCCACTGTTGACTCAGAGACTCACACACCAGGTATGCTTTTCTCATGTCAAACAATGATTAACTGTTAGATGCAACAACATGACAGCAGGGATTTGGGTCAAGCTGTACTTAGTAGTCTCCCTGCAGAGTAAGTCTCACGTTCCATAATTCAAAATGACAATAAATATGTGGGGAGAAAATAAGAAAACAAGTCTAATTATTTTTCCATATAACCAGTGATGACCAAGAAAAAAAATCCTTACTGGTCACGCCTATCGTGTTAAATATTTGTGTCAAAATGGTACATTCATATTTATTTTTCAACAAAAATGTCTTTAGGTCAGGTAGGAGACAGAACATTGCTTGGCAAAAGTACCTCGTTTGACTTCTTTTTAGGGCAGAGTGTGGTCAATTTCAATCCAGAAAACTGTCAAAAACTGAATACAAATTGACGCATTTAAATTCATGTATTGTATTTCAGTTTTGATAATTACGCAGTTCTGATCATCTTCTCGCTGGCTATCAGTTGCAAGAGTATAAAATTATAAGGGGTAATAGAATTGCAAACCAGGAATAATGTTTCATTTTCATTATTCTGCAGGAGTGTTATCAGAAACTGAGAAATGACACCACCTGGTTTGTGTTTCTGTAAAATGTCTAGTTTATCACCACTTTGGACTATAGTACATTGTTAAGTTTGACATGGATTACAATAATAGTGGCAGGCAGCAGATGTAGTTTGTTCTCTCATTACAGTGAATCTGAGTTACTACAGTTTGTAGAAGTTGTTGAGTATTTCGTGCCACATTTGCATAGCAGTACTGGCAACAGCATTACTGCAAAACAATCCTTCAAAGGCACCTAAAACGATTTTTTTTTACCCGTCTCATAAAAATGAGTACGGCACATTCACTTTGGTATTTGAATGTTTTTACCTCTGTATGTAATATACTGGTGCTTAGTATAGTAGCAATTTATTTCACTGATATGTTTAAAAATGTTTTTTTACTTACTCACTAAGGCTGTGTTCACTTGTCTTTGTCTCAGGATAAAAAGTCAGTTGAAAGCACTTGTCTCTGTTTTGCCCGGCTGGTGGACAACTTTCAACATGAAGAGGTCTGTACCTTCATTTATTTAAGACACTGTTTAACACCATGTTTGCTCTGTTAATTGTTACCAATTTCATATTATCACCTCCATTTGCCATCCAGCTCCATAGCTAATCTGTATGTATGTGTGGGTCTAAATCCACAGAACCTGCTGCAGGAGGTGGCATCACGGGACCTGTTAACCAACATTCAGCAGCTGCTGGTCGTGACCCCTCCTGTCCTCAGCTCGGGGATGTTCATCATGGTTGTGCGCATGTTTTCGCTTATGTGCTCTAACTGCCCATGCCTGGCAGTCCAGCTTATGAAACAGAGTGAGTAGCCCTGCATACACCCCAGTGGGTCACACTGCAGGTCACTCAATACTTGCGCCATCTATCAATGCTGTTAAGCAAATTTATATACATTCATTTTGTATGTAATTACTGCACAGGCATATTTCTTAATAAATGGAAAATACTGTGTGCACTGTAGCAGAGAATATAGTTCCCACATCTCAAATTTTGAATCATGACAAAATATCCTCGTTCAAAAGATTAGAACTGCAACAACCCATTGTTATCTCACTTTTATTCCTTTTTTTCTAACAGGCTTTGTTATTAATCCCAACAGTAGTTATCCAGCCAGTATTGTTAAAGTGATGCCTTTCAGCTGCTCTGACTTTTTTTTTTCTTATTTTATTGTCAGTTGAAGATTTTATGCAGTCTTCATTTGCCAACAAAGCTAACCAATGTGACAATTCTAAATTTACTGTGTCGCTTGCTAGTATCTGTGAACTGAAGCAAATCCACACTTTCTGTAGCTGAGACGTTCAGTGTCTCTAAGCTCACATTGCTTTGACTTAATGGACTTTTACCAGTAGTTTAGGTGTATTGTTTGTTAAAGTCACAACAAAGCAACTAACACCAGAAATGTGTGTTTTTTTGAACAGACATAGCAGAAACTCTGCGATTCCTCTTGTGTGGTGCATCAAATGGCAGCTGCCAGGAGCAGATTGAACTGGTACCCCGGAGCCCCCAGGAGCTCTATGAACTGACCTCCCTCATATGGTAACATCTATTTGCTGAGATCACACTGGATAATATGTTTCAGTGGTGGGCAAGCTGCTTTGTAAGTGTAGTGAGCCATCTGCATCCAGAGAATTGTAGCAGGCTCAGCTACACTATCATGGGAAAAGTCATTTACTACATTTTGAGCTACTTGTAAAATGGACTTTGTTTATTTTATGTTCATGTATTTTTATTTGTTACTTACAGACAGTAAAAAAGGACTGCTGGTAGTTAGCTGTTAACAAGCTGCGTGCTGGTCTACTCATGCTGCTCCGCTTTGATAGTCACTTCAGAAATGCGTGGGAAAATGTCACTTGTGTGGACACTAACCCACTATTTGATCAATAAAAGATTGTTGCAGCTGAAAATTTGATAAAGAAAACATCACATGTAGGTAAATTAGCGACATTACTGCCCAACATTGGGTACTTTTGCCAACACTGGAAATTATGCAAACTGCAAGAAAAAAGTATTTCCTGAATTTAAAAAAATGCTAATTACTGATTTATGAAAAGATATGGAAGCCTGGCCACAATAGTTTGTTGAAAGTGATAATTCAGTTTCAGTTTTCTCTATTGAAGGTGCAACTGCTAAAATATATAGAAATATACAGAAAAATCTATTAATAAATTAGCGTGCCTTGTCTCTGTCTTTTGAAGAGGGTCAATTAAAGTAAATTCAAATTATTTCACGTGGTGGCATTTTAACTCAAATTAGATTAAATACAATTTTGTTGCTTTTCTGAAACCAGTTTTATTTCTTACAGTGAGTTGATGCCTTGCCTGCCGAGAGAGGGCATCTTTGCGGTTGATGTAATGCTGAAGAAGGGCAGTGCTCAGACAACTGAGGGGGCGATTTGGCAGTGGAGGGATGACCGAGGACTGTGGCATCCTTACAACCGCATTGACAGCCGCATTATTGAGGTAGAAATGACTGTCACTTGCATCTTATGTGTTTGAATCAAACAGTGAAATGCTTATCTCCAGAAATTTTAAAGGTTTCAGTCAAGGTTGAAATATTAGCAATCACTTTGGTCAGCAATTCTGGACCTCTGTTTGACTACAGGGTAACTATCTGAATGATGAACTGTGGTCACTTTAATTTTAGTTACTTGACAACATCAAGGGTGTTTACTGTGTGTCAGCATCCCCTATTATATTTGCATACACAGTTATGCGGGGCTTATCTAATACTGACATTGGGTGTATTTGGCGACCGTCTTGCCTTGCAGACAGCCCACCAGAATGGGGAAGATGAGATCAGTTTGTCCACTCTGGGCCGTGTGTACACAATTGACTTCAACTCTATGCAGCAGATCAATGAAGACACAGGAACAGCTCGTGGTATCCAGAGGAAGCCGAACCCTCTTGCAAACCCCAACACAGGTAATATGGCTATTGACAAATTAGATTTGTGTGAAAATGTGTGTATTGTATTTTTTCTTACAATATAAGAGACACAATAGACACTTGGCGAGTGAACCAGTGTGTCAAGCTCAAAAGCAAGCTAGCAAGGTCCTTAAAGAATCTAAATAAAGAGCTCTCAGCATCTGATGCCTTAAATGGTGGCACTGAATGTTTAACCTGCTGTTCTGAGTAGGGTGGCAGCTATATTCAGCTTGGAGTCATTAAATTTAAAATTACACAGTGACACATAAATAGAAAAAGAAAAAAACTTAAGAGAATGCTTAACTGCAGTATTTTGATGTTATATCAGATAAATTGCTATGCGATTATTGAGTGAAGTCAATAGACTGAAGTAGTATATCTTCTTGCTGCTTTGCCCATTTCTCACTTCTGGAGTAAGTGTTTTGGTTTGTTCAAGAACAGATTGTGGCGGCTGTTGTTAAAGATGAAGCCATCAGTAGAAAGCTGCAATCAGTCTTTTGCTCTTTTCGATCATGTAAATGTGTATGGCCGATGTGTATTAACACAGATTACCTATTGAGTGGCAGCTGAAGCGTGACAGTTTAAGTGTAGTTGATGAGATAAACCTGACCTGTTAAATGTCCGTCTCCAGGGAGTCACCAAGAGGTTCGTCGAGAAGATGCACGAGCCCAGTTGATGAAGGAAGACCCTGAGCTGGCAAAGTGCTTTATCAAAACTCTGTTTGGGGTCTTGTATGAGGTCTACAGCTCATCGGCTGGCCCTGCTGT
The DNA here is from genome assembly GCA_024666655.1 of Dascyllus trimaculatus. Taxonomy (NCBI): domain Eukaryota; kingdom Metazoa; phylum Chordata; class Actinopteri; family Pomacentridae; genus Dascyllus; species Dascyllus trimaculatus. Next base: position 26,715,363 of record CM045453.1, read on the forward strand.
CAGACACAAGTGCCTTAGAGCCATCCTCAGGATCATCTACTTTGCTGATGCAGAGCTGCTGAAGGATGTGCTGAGGAACCATGCTGTGTCCAGGTAACGGCTACTGGCTACATTCACACTGTCATTAAAGCAGCATTTTAGGGTTGTCTTAAGGAAGGGTCATGACTTCTTTGAAACAGTGCTATTTCAAAGAAACAAAGTAATTACGCATCAGTCTTTGAGTGAAAAGTACATTGGCTTTTAACATATTTTTGTATGTTTATTTCTACAGTCACATTGCCTCCATGCTGTCCAGCCAGGACCTGAAGATTGTAGTGGGTTCTCTGCAGATGGCTGAGATCCTTATGCAGAAGCTGCCTGATGTCTTCAGTGTCTATTTCAGAAGAGAAGGTAATTTATGGAAAATATTTCTCACCAAAACTGATAATCTTCATTGATTGAAAGAGTGAAATGCATGACAGAGATGCTCTGAAGATGAAAAGCATAGCCTAGTTGGTAAAAACCTGCCACTTTATGCATCTTTTCCACATTGCAAAAGCTTTAGTTGTTTAGAATCACCATTCCCAGTGCCTTATTCCTTGCATTGTCTATATTTTTTATTAGGCCACCCTGACTCTTGCTCTAACTGGTATGAAGTTTTTGTGTATTGTGCTATTTTTAAGGCTTTGTCCTAACACCCTGTCTTTCTCATTTCTCTTCCAGGTGTAATGCACCAGGTGAAGAACCTGGCAGAGTCTGAGAGCTTTCTAGTCACTAGTCCCCCGAAGGCTTGCCCAAGTGGTACTGCTAGTCTCTGCACTACCACCATCAGCACTGCATCCACCACATCTGCTAATAATGCAACTCCTGACCTGGGTTCACCCAGCTTCCAGCACAGCATGGACGACTCACTGGACCTCAGCCCACAGGGGTGAGTCTGAGGCCATATGTGGCTTTGGTTTTACTGTTTACAGAAGCATTGCATTTCTAGCACAGACCTACATTCAGGGTCACTGGAAACTGAGCTTACGAACACAAATGCACCCTGTGTCAGATCACCTAAAATCAGTTAGAACTTATTTTGTTGACAATTAGCTCTTTAATTTGGACACTAAAAATCTAAACGGACATATTCATGTTTCCTAGCAGTTCAGGAATGTTACTGTTTATCATTGTATTTCAATGTATGTCCATTGCTGTTGTAATTTAAACACAAACTGATTTTTTAAAATCCCAAGAGCGTTATATGACTAATTTTCTTACCCACCAAGGCGGCTAAGTGATGTCCTAAAGAGGAAAAGACTACCTAAAAGAGGGCCCAGAAGGCCCAAATACTCTCCCCCAAGAGATGATGATAAAGTTGACAATCAGGGTAAGTTTGTCTGTCCTTGTATATGTGATGGTTAAAGATTCCCATTAGACACCAAAATGTCTTGAGAAAGGCTTCAAAGCATATGTACTCATTTTTTAATTACAAATGTAGGAACATGTTAATCTAGGTTCCTGTTTAAACCTGAACACATCTTATAATAACCTGGCTCAAAGGAAGGACAAAGAGGAGAGAACCACACACGACCATTTACCTTTATATTTATAGCCTGTTTTAGACAAGCACTCCTTTTTTATCGTACTGACAGTAACTGGTTTCATCTCTGAATGAGCACCCTCATCGGTTTTCCACAAAAGTTGCTATGTCAATATCAGCGTAGTTTAAGTTGTGTAAACCGATTTAGGGAAGGCTTTTTCCACAAGCCTGTATCATCACCAAATTATTTGGTCCAAAGATATCACAGATGGCACAAATGACACATTTGTAGCCAAAATCCAAAAATTACTCTACAATTTCACATCTGTTACAAACAGAAATATCCATAAAAACATAACTTAATTTCAACGAGGACAGAACAGGTCTGATTAATGAGGCTCACCAATAGTGAATGTAACCTGGATTTTGACAAAAATGTTAACAGAAGCTGAAGTTTGTAGTTTGTAAGTCTTCCTCGAAGTTTATTAAATACCTGCAGCATCAGTCAGCAACAGGATCCATAGGAGTGTCAAGAGCAAGAGAGTTGTGAGCATTTATGCAGCTGGAACAACAGCAGTGACTTCATTAATTACTTTTAATTGTTAATTATCTCCATGAAGTAAACATGATTGACAAAGAGTCACACTATGAACTTTTTATCAAGAGCTCTCACACATAGTCGCAGCTGATAAAGTGCAGTTAAAACATTAGTCACATAGTGCCATCGCCTGGTCGATCCCTGAGCTCCATCACAGCTGTCATGATATTTTTATTTTATTTATTTTATCATTTGTAGACAGAATTTTAAGTGTTTAGGAAATTATAAATAAAGAATGAGTACTAGTTATTTAGACAGTTTGATAAGCTTGCTATTCACTTAGATTTAGTCATTTCTTTATCAGTGCATTATTATGCATTGTACATCACTTGATGTACTGTCCAGTCTTGCCTGTATGACAGATACCGCACACGTACTGTAGCTTTCTCCATCACTGTCGTGGGTTTGTCTCAATGAAGTCATGAGGAACATTAACGTAATGGTGACATGTTTAAATGATAGAATGCCCTCACTTTTGCGGATTGATGAAGTCAGCAATGCGGTGTATCCCATGTCTGAAAAAAATTAATCCTCACCCAAAAATAATGCAATCCAAAGAGACTGTGACTAGTGCCCAGAGAGATGGAATGACTGATTCCACCGGCTCATACAGCTGAGGAACAACCAACACAAGTTCCAGCCATCACATGATGAACTCATGTTTTACTTCTAGAAACGGTTGAAGTCACTAATACAAGACAAGATCTGGGAAACTATTCTATAAGACTAACACTGTCGTAACTTTTCTAATTTTCTTTGCAGCCAAAAGCCCTACTAGTACTCAGTCACCCAAATCATCCTTCTTGGCCAGTCTCAATCCCAAGACCTGGGGGAAGCTCGGTGCCCAGACCAACAATGCCAACTCAGAGCCCTCACGCACAGCGGGGGTGAGTGGCCTGGCAAGGGCACCTCCCAAGGACTCAATTTCAAACAACAGGTACGACGATGAGAGTTAATGAACGTTCTTTTCCTCAGTCCTTACTATCCAAAATCACACTCTTTTTATGTGATTCATGGTAATGCAGAATGATCTGTCAAAGGCTTGTGTGTGTACTATTGTATGTAATCTGCGAATTTCTTTTTTGTTGGTGTTATTTTGCAGAGACAAAATAAAGGCCTGGATTAAAGAACAGGCAAGCAAGTTTGTGGAGCGCTACTTCAACTCTGAAAATGTGGATGGCAGCAATCCTGCATTGAATGTACTCCAGAGACTTTGCACAGCCACTGAGCAGCTCAGCCTGCAGGTAAGACACGTACTTAAACAGTAAGCATGAAGTAACAATCTTAACAAGTTTAAGGTCTTTTGTTGCTGTTCAGAGGTTGTCATTAAAGCTGAACCAGTCGTCGAAATTGGCAAAATGGGGAACTGTCGGGTCCTGGTGATATTAGAGGGACAAATAAATCTAGAAATTGTATATATATTGCTCAAAGTGATTGTTTTAAATAAAGTTACATACCAAGACTGAGACATTTTCATAATTTTGTGTTTCCCAGGTGGATGGTGGTATGGAGTGCCTAGTGGAGATCTCCAGTATTGTGTCAGAATCTGATGTGTCGTCTTTTGAGATCCAACACAGTGGGCTGGTGAAGCAGCTCCTGGTCTACTTGACCTCCAACACAGACAGGGATTTGTTGAGTCGCGATGTGCGGCTCAAGAGGTTCCTACATGTGTTTGCTGGCTGCCCGGTGAGAACACATATTGTATTACCATGAAAATATTAAGACTGCTGAAGTCTAAAAAACTTGTACGTGGTGTACAGTGACCTGTTTGTTCTCTTACATTTGTGTTTTGCACAGTCTTCAAAGAAGGTTGAAACTGTGCGTACACACTGGAGGGTTGGTGACTTGTGCCATGTTTGCATTCTCTTGTTGTCCCTGTTAAATATATCCTCTGCTATGTGGTTTCCAGGTTCCAGGAATGGAGCCTGTAGGTCGTCTGGACCCAACAGAGAACGCGCCTTACCTGGCACTGGTGCACAAGATGAACAGCTGTCTGAGCCAAATGGAGCAGTTCCCTGTCAAAGTGCATGACTTCCCCAGTGGCAATGGCAATGGCAGCAGGTTTGTGGCTTTACATACATTTCATATCTGATTTTAAATTGTACTGTTTTGTATACGTGCTTTATTAATGTAGTGATTTTCTCTCTCCAGGGGATCTCAGGCACTGAAGTTCTTCAACACACATCAGCTCAAGTGTCAGCTGCAGAGACACCCAGATTGCACTAATGTTAAACAGTGGAAAGGCGGCCCTGTGAAGATTGACCCCCTGGCCCTGGTGCAAGCCATTGAGAGATATCTTGTTGTCAGAGGTGAGGGGCTGCTTACATAGCTTTGGAGAGGCTGGGGATTAACACAGTTCTTTGAATGCAGACTGAGTGCTCAAGGGCTCCTATGAACAATTAGAGCTAAACCAGAAATAAAAATTGTTCTCAATGTTCACACTAATCCTCTGCCAGCCCCAGCTGAGGACGCTGCCAGTTTAAATCTCTGAAGGCACCTGTACTACTACTACTACTACTACTACTACTACATTATACAGGGGGGCAAAAATAATTCTTGAGTTTTTATAATTTGCTTCTTGTTAACTTAAGATGTTGTCTCTACAGGATATGGGCGAATCAGGGAAGAGGATGAAGACAGTGATGATGACGGTTCAGATGATGAAATAGATGAATCACTGGTATGTGATTCCATTCACGCCACATAAGGCTTAACTATGACTTTCATGTTATAACTTTAAAATGATTAAAACACTATATTATGATTTTTTTAAATTAATATTATTAATACACCATATGTAACTTCTCCGTTACTCAGGCTGCACAGTTCCTGAATTCTGGTAGTGTGCGTCACCGGCTACAGTTCTACATTGGTGACCACCTGCTACCATACAACATGACGGTGTACCAGGCTGTAAGGCAGTACAGTCTTCAGGCTGAAGAAGAAAGAGAGTCGACAGACGATGAGGCAAACCCGCTTGGGCGAGCTGGCATCTGGACCAAAACGCACACAATATGGTAAAGTTCTTTAAAACACATTCGTTATGGGTTCTGTACTACATTTTTCTTAGAGATGAGATCCAGTGGCTCTTACATTTGCTATCCTGTTCTGCTTTTTTATTAACTTTCAATGTGACTTTAGAAACAAAATGGTACACTTTTTTTCTAATTTGGCTGTTTCAATTTTAGCAAGGCTTTGAAAGGTCATTCAAATTGAATAATGTTCTCTTTTAAGCTTTGTGGTGTCGAGCCATACAAATTTACTAGCCAAATACATGTGCCAAAAAATGCAAAGCTATGCATAACGGTAATAATTTATGTTTTAGAGTGTTGTTGCAAAAGTAAAGCTGTGTTCAAAACAATTACAGATTTGCAACACAGTTAAATTCACAATTTTGAAATACTTCTCCTACGTTTAGAAAGTGTTGAAATGTTAAACTTAAAATATAGATGCTCCTTACAGTGTATTGAGACATGATGTCACCTCCTGACAGGTATAAGCCTGTGAGAGAGGATGAGGATGGTAGCAAAGACGCTGTGGGTGGAAAGAGAGGAAGAGCCCAGACTGCTCCCACCAAAACCTCACCTCGCAACGCCAAGAAACAGGATGAGCTGTGGCATGGTGAGAATCTTGAGGGTTTGTTCAAACTACATTCAGTATTGTTAACTTGCTTTGTAACAAACAGCAAATGAGCGACCAGATCAAGAGGACAATATTTCCAGTATGTGATCAGTGTTAGAGTCAGGCAGCTTCTCATTATTCGGTTCCCTACAAGTCTGAATCTGTACAGTCAGTTTAATTAAAGCTATTGATTGCTGTTGCTTCCAGATGGTGTATGTCCCAGCGTCATCAATCCTTTAGAGACATACCTCACTTCGGAGCCACCAGAGACCATAACCTTTGATGACCCCTCTTTAGAGGTCAACCTGCTGCTGAGGGTCCTGCACTCCATCAGTAGATACTGGTTCTACTTGTATGATGTAAGTCTCCTCTCCACAGAACTGTGAGAATACAAGAATGACTGTTTTATTCTGTCCAAGTTGCCTTGTGTTACCTTGAACTGCAGATTCTAGAGCTGCTGATAATATCAACAGTACCAGACTCCAAAATGTCAGGCCTTTACAAATGAGGCTTCTTTTAGTAGTAAGTAAGTAGTAAGTAATCGATATCTGCAAGAACCTAAGCCCGATATTTATTTTACATCTGCTGTCAGATGTGTTTTGTACATTTAAGTTGATTCCTTAATATATACTACACTACCAATCAGCCATTGACACTGTCACTTTAGGTCATACACTGAAACTGCTGTAAAAACCATGGACACATCATATGCTTAACAGAAATGTCAAAGAACATTTCGTGGTGCCCCTTTCTGAGCTAAACTGCTATAAACCTCTATCAACATGAAATGCCTGCCTCCTTTGTTTGCTTCAGTGTTAAACAGTATGAAGCTACACCTGGTGTTGCAACCAGGTACTACAGCTAATCTACAATACTTCAAGTGTGTAGTATCAAGGAAAATACTATCAGCTGTGTAGATACTAAATACGAAATAACTCGAGTCACATTGGATCAGGGGTATGAAAAACTTTACTGGGACATCCCTGCTTACAATCGGTCAGGACTTTCCACAGTTTAGCAACATGAAGTACAAAAGTAACCGATATTTTTCATTGTTTTGCAGAATGCTGCGTGTAAGGAAATTATTCCCACCAGTGAGTTCATTAACAGTAAGCTGACAGCCAAAGCCAACCGTCAGCTACAAGACCCGCTGGTCATCATGACGGGCAACATCCCTACTTGGCTCATCGAGCTTGGAAAGACCTGGTAAGAGCTGTTCACTGATAAATGAAGGAACTGGAAATCCATCTTTCACTTGTATTGCACAGCTTGACTACAAAACAAATGTTGACGAGGAAGGATGTTTTTGGGGCATAATATTTTGTTATTACATCTCCTTTTTTTCCCCCCTCTCCATCTCTACAGCCCCTTCTTCTTCCCCTTTGACACCCGGCAGATGTTGTTCTATGTAACTGCCTTTGATCGTGACAGAGCCATGCAACGCCTGCTGGACACAAACCCTGAGATCAACCAGTCAGATTCTCAGGACAGCAGAGTTGCACCACGTCTCGACAGGAAAAAGGTGCATTGTGTTTAATAAGGAATTTGTTGCCTGATTAAAGCACTGCAGTTGCACTGGTACTTCCAATAGAATCCACCAGTTATGAATTTGGTATCCTGCAACTTGCTGGTGGTGTAACACCTCAGTTGTCTTCACTCATGTCATTCTCTCCCTTGTCTTGTGTTTTCAGAGGACGATAAACCGTGACGAGCTCCTAAAACAGGCCGAGTCTGTAATGCAGGACCTTGGCAGCTCCAGGGCAATGCTGGAGATTCAGTATGAGAATGAGGTATGTTTCAGTTTCTGATCCTGGCTTTTATCACCATTGATGGCAGAGTCTTAACTTTTATTGTCTTTCAGGTCGGCACAGGTCTTGGCCCCACTCTGGAGTTCTACGCTCTGGTGTCTCAGGAGCTTCAACGGGCTGATCTTGGTCTTTGGAGAGGCGAAGAGGTTACTTTGGCCAATCCTAAAGGTACCACTATGAATCCTGTAACTGTGCACCAACACATGTAGAACACACTTTAAAGCATGTTTTCTTAGTAATTCAACATGAGACCCTGTTAGAGTGAAAGTCACTGAGATATTTGTTCCAGTCTGACAACCTGTTTCAGATCGTGTGTTTCTTGCTTTTAGGGATGTTGTGGTTGATTGGGCCACGATCTGAATTAATTAAAATCAATTTATTCAGTCAAATCTCTAAATATGATTACGCTGTATGTCGTGTAGTCATTTTTTTCTGGGTTAACACTGACCACACTGTAATCCTTGCTCAACAGGAAACCAAGAGGGAACTAAATACATGTTCAGCTCCAGAGGACTGTTTGCTGTTCCCTTCGGCAGGACGACCAAACCAGCACACATAGCCAAAATCAAAATGAAGTTCCGTTTCCTAGGAAAGCTAATGGCCAAAGCCATTATGGACTTCAGACTGGTAACAACTTCTGTTTTCTGCTCTGTCTTTGTCAGTAGACTCATGTTTTCAACTGGCCATAGACGATTAAGAAAGCTCTTCCAACGGTGCTTGATGAATTGTGTCTGTGTAGTGGTAGTTGGATTTGTATTTAATATTTACATTGTTTCTATGTGTTTGTTATGTATAGATATTTTTAGTGGAGATGCCCATTTTTGAAACATAAAAATTTGCAGACTGTTGGATTTGAGCATCCACCAAATACTGCACCATTTAAACATCACATTCCCTTTAATGTAAATGCTCTGTGAAGCGTTTTTATTTTAGCTGACTTCATGAACCATATTCCTCCTTCTGTGTTTTTTCTAGCTGGACCTGCCCTTGGGGCTGCCATTTTATAAGTGGATGCTACGGCATGAGATGTCTATAAGCTCCCATGACCTGGTGAACATTGATCCCAGTGTGGCCAAGTCCATCCAGCACTTGGAGGATATTATCCGCCAGAAGAAGAGGCTGGAGCAGGACCGGTCACAGGTAAAGAACTTGTGTTTAATTAACTTTTACCAGAGTGTTTTCCTGCAGAGTTCTAGGAGTGTTCCTCTGAATGTAATGCTGACATACTGGTCTTGACAGTGCTCATCACCTGGTACCTGCAGTCTCCTTTAGATTACATTTCATGCACGTCCTTGTTTATTTGTTCACATGCAAAGAAAAGCAAATGTATTTCATTTTTCTGCATCTGTTAACCTGTCTGTGATTGTGTCTGTCAGACGAGGGAGACCCTACAACAGGCCCTAGAGAGCCTGAACATGAACGGCTGCTCAGTGGAGGACCTGGGGCTGGACTTCACCCTTCCAGGATTCCCAAACATTGAGCTGAAAAAAGGTGGCAAAGACGTCCCAGTCACAATCTACAACCTGGAGGAGTACCTCAGGGTATGTGATACAGTTTTCTTTGAAACTCTTTTCTGTTATCATTGTCTTTCCCAATAGTAACCCGGGTGCAACCATATGTTTCCTCTCCCTCTAGCTGGTGGTGTACTGGACTCTAAATGAAGGAGTGTCCAGACAATTTGAGTCATTTAGGGAAGGGTTTGAGTCAGTCTTCCCCTTGCATCACCTGCAGTATTTCTATCCAGAGGAGGTAAGAAATTTTCTGTACTTTAGTCTCATTATCAGTCTTTTTTTTATTTGTTCTGCAATCAGAAAGGTAAGGGTATGTTTAATGTGATTATCAAAAGCCTCATTTACAGGGTCACTGCTCTTACAGCAGCTCACTGATGATTTAAGCAAAGAGAGCTCTTTTGTGTTATTTTATTTGACATATCTGTATTTATTTGTGCTGTATTGATTTGTAGGGAATTAGTCATTTTTACACACTGGTAAAACAAGACCTCTACTCATGGTCTGTGTTATTTAACTGCTCATCATTTCTCACATTTTCTGTAGCTTGACCAGTTGCTGTGTGGCAGTAAATCTGAGACGTGGGACGTCAAGACGCTGATGGAGTGCTGTCGACCGGACCACGGCTACACACATGACAGGTGAGCCAAAACTATGACACATTTGAAAAACTGTTAACAGAAAAGAGCTGCCTCAAAATAACAGTTGCATAAGCTTCAGTCATAAATTTAGCTGAGTATCTGAGTAATTGTAAATCTCAGCATTCCTTAGTATTTTATGAGAACAAGTTGACGGTATGACAGTGTCCTGATGACAGCTGATGTCATCAGAAATGCCACATTTGGTTAAGTCTGGCACCACCAGGACATTTTGTAACTGCCTGCATCTGCACAGAACTAGAGTGCTGTCTGCAGGTCGCACCAGTAGACCATTGTCAAAAACTGGAAGCATAGTTTTAGAATAGAGTACAACAAAATATGTGTTCAGACTTCTTAAGTTACATCCGATGTTTGCTTCATCCCGTGTTTCTGCAGCCGTGCAGTTCGGTTCCTGTTTGAGGTGTTGAGCAGCTTCGATGCCGAGCAGCAGAGACTCTTTCTGCAGTTTGTCACAGGGAGCCCAAGACTGCCTGTCGGAGGTGAGTCATACACACTCATTATTCAACAGGATCAGTGTCTGAAACTCAGCCAAGCAGCCTTAGACATGTTTGCACTGTAAGTTCACTGCGCACTCACTCAGGTGTTGCACTTGTCTGTCAGGTTTCCGGAGCCTGAATCCCCCTCTGACAATTGTGAGGAAGACGTTCGAGTCGACAGAGAACCCGGACGACTTCCTTCCCTCAGTCATGACCTGCGTCAACTACCTGAAGCTGCCTGACTACTCCAGCATAGAGATCATGCGAGAGAAACTGTTGATTGCGGCCCGCGAGGGTCAGCAATCTTTCCACCTTTCCTGATCTCGTCACATCTCACATTCAAATGCCTTCTACAGCGACTGATGAAATCATGACTTCCTTCTTAGTTTTTTTGTAATCACATACATTAAGGCTATGTGTACAGCCTTCTTGTTAGAGAAAGCAGCTTGCAGAAAAATTAAGACTTTAAATATATATTTGCTGCCCCTGTCTCTCAAAAAAAATTATAAAAAATAAAAAAATGGAAAGGTGTTCCATGACTCAGAACTTAAAATATAAAAAAAAGAGAGAGTAAAACTTATATCAGTAGTTGAGTAATGTTAAAAAGATGAAAACATCTGGGTGACATTTTAAATTGCATTGCTATGTGATATTTAAAAAAAGGGATGTCTCCTCTCCAGAGTGGTGGACAACGTCACTGGGTGTCGGGGAGGATGGGGAGGGGGGGGTCCATTGAGCAAGCTAGGTTTACTTTAGCTCCAAAGATCATTTGTACAGACAAATTTGCAGACTTTGCTCATTCTACACATTTGATAGAATAGCTCTTTGTTTTCATGTCTCCCCTCAGTTTGTTCACATTTTGTTCTGTATTATATTGGCCCCAGTTTGTGTGTTGCATTTTGGTTCGGCTTCCCCCCACCCCCCCGTGTGTCTTTGCTTCAAGTTGTGGAAACGAGAGTTGCAGTTGGTTGAATGCGGGTAGTGATGAGCTCATATTATCTTTTTTTTCCCCCTACCCAAGTTGAGATTGTGTTCTGGCCTCCTTATTATAGAGAGCTTCAGCTCAGATGAAGAGTTGTAACCAATGTGTTGATCAGGTAAATTTGTTTTGCTCTTATTTTAATAGAGTTAGTGTCTTTCTGTTGGGCCCTACTGGATGTGTAGGGTTATCTTGGTAGACCAAGCTCTGAGCAACCCTCAACACATAAATGTAGCTGGGCACAAAATTTGGCTGGTCTCATTTTGTCGTTTCATGGCCAGATAGCATTTCAAGTTCATTTATGGAATAAAGTATATATGCAGTTTCACACCCTGTTTGAGGTGGGAATGTCTGCTTTACCTTTTTTTAATTTTCTATATTGTCTTTATTTCTTGCTGTAGTTGATTATTATTATTTTTTTCTTTGCACTGCTGGCTTGGAACAAACCGTGGTGTGCACCTGCAGTCTGTGGCCAGGGGAGGGCGCCACTGTATGCTCTCCTGGCCCAATCGTTCATGTGCTGGTTTCTAAGATCTGCAATAATTTACTGCATCAGGTTCATGTTTTTACCTGAACATAAATAAAGTAACTGTTTGACTCATATTTGTTCACTGTTAGTTTTATTTCTCCATTGCTGCGGCAAGACGCATGTTGATCTGACCCGCTTCCAAAGCTGATTAACGAGTTAAAAACACATTTTCAGGACCAGTCGCGTCACACTGGTTCACTGTGAGACTCCTCTGTGGACAGGTTTAGGTTGGTTGCCATGGAGACGATGGCAAAAAAATTTTCTTTGAGTCACCTGGAATGTTGCTCTTTAGGTCTCAGCAGGGTTTAACAACAGTCTTGGTTGGTACTCTGGGTCTTTACCCAGCACTGTGCTCCCGAACTCGCACAAACAACAGACGGCTTAGCCGAAGATTTCACATTACATAAGAAGTGTGTGGGTGTCGAAATAAGCAAAACTAAACTAATAAACCCATTTTCCCCGAGCTGCTGTTATCAGCTTTACTTAATACTTTGACCCAAATGGATTTTCTTTGAGTCAGAATTATTGCTGTTTATTGTAAACAGAAAAAAAGGTCTTTGAAGGGAGTCTTGTTGGACTGCATGCTGTGTGTTGACCTCAAACGGCAACAGGCCCCATGAGTTTGCTCCATGCTGCAGTACCGATGTTCACTGAGCCGACTGGAGTGGTAGGGACTGCACCATGGGAATATTCATAATGGAAATGGGAACACGTAGGCCAGAGTGTGAAGCCTTCATCTCATTAAGAACCACAAGGTTTTGTATTGATCGCAACAGGGGCTCCACAGCTACACGGCTCCTGTAGGCAAGCAACTACTTGAAGTAACTGAGGCTGTCGATCTTGCACCACTAGAAATATTGAAAGATGTCAAGGACGGCTAAAACATATTATTCTTTGTTCTGAAAAGTAGTGTGAGTTTCATAAATATTACTGGTGAATTTGTCAGTGTTCACCTTGATACATGTGCTTAATAGAAGATACATATTCCAATGAATTAAAGGGTCACCACAGAAATTTGGTTTCTCAAACATCTTGACATTAGTATGGGTTAAATTCTAAAAAAGCTACCTACATGCTACAGTGCTAATCCAACACTTCCCCAAAAATCAACTCATAGCATCTGCCTGGTAAATGACTTAATTGTAGTTATACTTGGTATTTATAACCCTAAACAGAGATTACTCAGGTGACATCACTTGAGTAATATTCCCTTTGGCATGTAAATTTAGTGGACTGACACTTTAACACTCTTTGTCCTTGATCCATCCATCCATCCATCCATCTTCTTATCCGGGGTCGGGTCGCGGAGACAGCAGACAAAGCAGGTCATTCCAGACATCTCTCCCCCCCAGCATTGCTTTCCAGCTCTTCCTAGGGAATCCCGAGGCGTTCCCAGGCCAGACGAGATACATAATCCCTCCAGCGGGTTCTGGGTCTGCCCCGGGGTCTCCTCCCAGGTGGACGCGCTCGGAAAACCTCCAAAGGAAGTCTCCCCAGAGGCATCCGGATCAGGTGTCCAAACCACCTCAACTGGCTCCTTTCAACGCGAAGGAGCAGCAGCTCTACTCCGAGCTCCCTCTAGATTTTCAAGCTTCTCACCCTATCTCTAAGGCTGAGCCCAGCCACCCTGCACAGGAAGCTCATCTCGGCCGCTTGTACCCACGATCTCGTTACAACCGCTGATCTTTCATTGCTTATTAAGTCAGACAAAAAACAACTCTGTGACCGCCCACTGCAGCATGTAAAACAAAGAATAACTGCATCAAATTAGGGACCTGATGTGCATGAGGGAAAATCCAACCAAAAAAAAAAAAAGAATTGATGCTGAATTGATGGTAAATTTTTGAACACATATTACTTTTCCAACTGCAGCATTGAAAGTCCACACAAAGCTTTTATTCTTTTCCATTCTTACTCAGAACAATTCGGTGTTCTTTGTTATCTAAGAGGTCTGAAAATAAGGAAACACGCAACCACATTCTAACTTTGTCATCAAACTATTTTCTTTGATGAGTCACAGCTGGAAGGCGAAGGCACCATAGCGACTGAAAGTGGTTCATCTCTGACCTGGGTGGCAGGACTCAGCTGGTAACGGGGCGCTTTTATGGTGGACAGTCATTTTTTGTCCTTTTTTTTCCCCATTGTTAATGTTTTTTTCTTACTTGACAGTGGGCAGGCCCAATCACGTCTTTAAACTTCCTCACCCGTTGGCCTCAGTATCTTCAACAGTGCATCTGCAAAACATGTCGAAATATATAAAACAACTGCAGCACTGGGATGTTACAGGCCATAAAGAGACAGGCCCTTCAGGCAGATGTTGTCAAATGCTTTACAATCATTGACAAGTTTGCTGCAGAACCTTCTTTAGCAGACATGTGCTGATGATAATGGTAGTGGAAAGCATTGACATGAGGGAGAGTCTTGCCACTTTAAGGCCCAGTTCCAATCTCCATTCTCCGTTGAGGTGCGTTCCCACCAAATGCATGAGAGATCAAGACTTACCGACTGTCTAATTGTCAAATGCATAAAGGCTCTGCTGCAGACTTTTAAACGCTATTGTGCGCCTTTGTGTTTGTCTGCAGACCTTTCTAAGAGACTTTTTATTGGTTAATACGAAATTGGTCATGAAATATGCACAACCCAAGCATGGATGTTGTAGGTAAGAAATCTGCTAGGAAGTTTAATATAACTGAATGTCAAATCTTTTTTAAATGATGATGCATTGCTTCTAAGGAACGTGTGCTGCCATCAGTTGAGTCTGCGATGGTTTAGTGCAAAGGCTTTGGGTTGGATTGGGGACTGAGTCAAAGAATCCTCAGTAGAAATCTAAGGGAGTGTTCTGTAACGCCAACGATTGGTTGTTTAACACATGTCCCACCCCTTACTTCCAGAAGCCAATCATCTGAAAGTAACAGCCAAACTGGGAAACATCCAGCCAATCATATTGTTGAGCTGATACAAGTGTCTTCCTGAAACCGTGCCATGCCTAGAAGTTTAACCTGTGGGGAAGACATGGTAGAGTCACCAAACTCACTCTACCAGATATGACGTCACCCATTGGTTTGTCGTCGACAAGGTTGGCTAATTAGCATGTACCTTCAGCAGAGGAGGCAGCATTTTCAGGACCACTGTTGTAGGACTCCATTTCTAGGACCCTAGTTTTTTGCTACAGCACCTCCTCCTGAAGTGAAGACCGCCTTTCCGGATGGGATGGACGCCAATCACCGTGTGAGTACTGAATGTGAATCGAGTTTGATTTGTTTCACGCTATAAACAGTTCTGATGTCCTCAGCTGAACAGAAAAAAATATTTTTTGGAATAGTGAATATAAATAGTGAACTTAAACAGTGTTTAAGAACCATAAAACCATAAATTCTCAGTAAGTAAACACTATTTGGATGGAATACACCTTTGAAACAATACGTACTTGAGCTCAAAGCACTATTTAGAATTAATTATACCTCTGAAACCACAAGTCGTTCACTTAAGCGATCATCCAGTTCAGTAGTTGGTGCTGTTGGGGAAAAAAAAGCAAACATGTAATATTGGTGTTTTGGTCTCCATTTTGTTCTTTTGAAACTGGGACCAATGGATCTGTCTGAGAACTCAAGGGCACAGTGATATGTTAGCGACTTGTCAACCACAAGGTAGCCCCAATCTTTAACCCTACCCTGCTATATCATCTCTTTTACTCTAAATGGGACTTTGCTGCATTCAAAAAGTATTAAAACTAGTGACCGAGACCATAAACTCAATAGGAAAATCTTTACTGAGGCAACAAAGCAAGGTAGAAATATGGTCATGCTTTCTTACATTTCTTTACATTAGACTTCTTTTTGCAACCAGACTAGTCGCCCCCTGTTGGCTGTTAGAAAGAAAGCAGGTCCAAAGCACTTCTGCAAAAGCTTTACTTTTCATATCCAAACCTACATCCATCTTTTGTATAAAGTCGGTAGATGTGACTGATGATTCCACACATGCAGTTTTTCAGTCCCAGTAGAGGCTTGTCTTGTTGCCTCCAAACACCTGCCCAGAGGTTCCTGTATTGACATATTTGTGCACAAAGACTGAGGCAGTTTGCTTGCAGCCAGCAGGGTAGCACCCTCATGTTTTTCCTGGTGAGCTAAAAATATCCGTTGATGGGGCTCTGATACGTTGTCTTAATGGAGGAGCATCATTACTTTGTTAAACATCATTCATCAGCATTAACAGAGAGTCAGCTGACAGTGTTTGTTGTTTACTTCATTTAGTTTTCAGACTGCAGGATGATCAGTGCTGCTTTGTTTGGTCGCCAGCTTCTGGTGTGGCTTTAGTTCATGGGATGCTACTTTTATCCTGAAGACATTGATCATCCAATCAATCATTTGCCACATCTACTCTCTCTCTCACACACAGGATGGCCTCACTTGCTTTTTCTTTTTAGAGATTCATCCCAGGAGTTCACTGGCATCTTTTTAACTTTACAATTTATTCTCTTTTTGTAAAACACTGATCATGTAATCCGACATTTGTCATGTCTACTATCTTTCTTGCCCCCATACACACAGGATGCCATCACTTGTAGAATAGAGCGTCCCTTTTGAAGGCATTTATTCAGTTTCATCTTACTTAATCTTTTTTGATTCCCATTTAACCATCACTAGAGCCTGACACATGCTGAAATTTTGGTGCTGATTCCAATTTTTCAACAAATTTGGATGGAAATTTGGTATATCCTCCAATATTGTCAGAGGTTATATGTCAGAGTTACACTGAAAAGGGAAAATGATGGGGTCATTGTTTATTACCTTTCAAATTGTGTTTTTTACGGTAACACTTCACCAAACCTTGACTCTGCACCATCATCTACTTAACTGTGAACTTGCTCTGCTACATGTGCTGCAAGTAGTTCTGAGAGGATCATAAACAATGATGCTGAAATGCTCTGCCAGACGATTTATCTTGATGACACCATTTTTAAATGACCACCAAGCATCTTTATTATTATTATATTCTCTAAAAGAAAGTTCTTATATCTATGTATGTTGGACAACATATAAGTAAATATTGATATACCCTCTCATTTTTATTTTTCTAAGTAAAAAAAAAAGTGAAATCCGACTGCAAGGGTGCCAGAAAAAAAAGGTTAAAAAACATGGAAATTCTGTAATGTTTAAAAACTGCTAAAAAAAAAAGCTGAAAATAATGCCAACCGTCTGTAAAATCAAGATATTTAAAACTGATTAAATATTGTAAAACAGTATAATTTTCCCCTTATACATGGTAAAAGAACAAATTGCCATTTGTAAAATGTAGATTTTTGTTGTGAATATCATTTGCAGTTTTGATTGTTTATTGTTTTGTTTTATTTTTGTTTGTTTTAACAGTGAACATGTAAATTTATATATTTTTGTGATTTTACTAGATGGTATCTGTAATATAATTAGACAGGGAAAAATAACAGTTTTTAAAAAATGTTTACTATCTTTTAGTCCTTAGTATACATATTTTTTCTTTATAAAGATGGCAAATATCTGTAAAATAACATTTTTATTTCAAATTTAAATACAATTTTAAAAGGGTGTTATTAATGTTGAAGCATTGCAAAAGGGAAAAAATGAACATTTATAAAAAATACAAATTTCAAAATATAAGCATTAGTCACAGTTATGGCCTGTTTTTTACAGTAAATATGTAAATTAATGTTTTTTCTGTTATTTTATTATCTCTAATGTAACAAAACAGGGAATATATGTAAAATAACTGTTTAAAGTTGTTTATTTTCTGTGACAGGCCACTATCCGCTGATAATAGTGACCAGTTTATACTGACATATCGGTCATGCTTTACTGATTACAGGACTTTGGTGCTTTGGGGAGTTGCATGGGTGGTATATATATATTCAAGGGAGCGTAAAGATGTCTGGTGTGTGATCGATTGTCTGGGTCAAAATGCCAATACTGATTTCTTGTCTCAGTCTAGCCTGTCTGGGTGGACTGCACCAACCATGTCCACTTTTAAGAGTAATATTGGAACCAAGTTTTGTCAACCGCCTTCACTGCTCAGGCCAGCCTTGATCAGCATAGTTTTAATGTTTTCAGACTCCCTTGTGATAATTCTGCTTGTTATCACCAGAAAGCAGTTAAATCTTATGGTAAAGCTGATGAGGATTTTCTCCACCAACCCCACCGTCCTCCCCCTCTGTCTCCCCTCCTCGGAGGCCCAGATCCAAGCAGATGTTGCGGATGAGGAGACTCTAAATGAAGAAGATGCAGAACTCCTCTCCTCTGTTACTCTGCACGGTGAGAGAGAGAGAGGGAGTGTGCGTGAAGGTGGCGTTGGGAAGGAGGCAGAGTGTGTGTGAGTGTCGTCAGCGATCATCGTCACCGTGACTCGGAGGCAGAAAAGAGCCGAGATCCCTCCCCTTCTCCTCCCGCATCCCTACCTTCTCCCCCCTCAGCCTCCACTCCATCAGCCAGTCTCCTCTCAGTCATTCTCCTCTCGCACAGCTGAGGCTCAACATCCTAACTGCCTCCTCCTCCTCCTCCTCCCTCGTCTCTCTCTCTCTCTCACACACACAGCAGCTCACAGAACTCTCAGTCACTGCTGAGCACAGCCAGCGAACAGCAGCTCTGAGCAAAGAAGGAGAAAGACACACACAAGAAGAAAAAAAAAGAGAAGAAAAGAAACCAGACTAAGAGGATCAGGATGAGGATGAGTGTGTTCAGTGTGCCGGCAGTTCCCTGCTGCCGTCCCACACAGATTGCACGGAGCTTCACGTCCCCCCTGCTTGTCCTCCTCCTCCTGCTGCTCCTGACCGGCACCGGCAGCAGCAGCAGCATCGGGGCCGTCCCCTCTCCTTTCCAGCTGGCCCCGGACACCCCGGCCCCGGCAGAGCCCACCCCGACCCAGGCCACACCTCGTCCGGACCCCTGCGAAGGCCGACCCTGCCTCAACGGGGGACTCTGCCTGGCCCTCCCCTCCGCCGGCAGGCCAGAGGACACCTGGGAGTACACGTGTACATGCAGCCAGGGCTTCACTGGACGCAACTGTGAGGTAAGAACCCATTTAACTCTAACCTTCTGCATGGCACAGGAGTGATGCTGAGTGTTGTGTGTGACCTTACTGCTGAGGTTTTGCTTGAGAAGAAGACTGCACACACTGAATGTGAAGTAGAGGACAAGAAGTAGTCAGAGCGAGGCTGCTGGTGTGTTAATTTTGTTGACTCAACTGCTTTATGCAGAGAAAACTGGCTCCATGTTCTACTTACTTTATAAAGCAAAGCATGAAAAGCTCTCTGTGCTCATTATTTCTCATCCCTCTTCAATTAAACTTATGACAGTTCATTGTCATTTTTATCCTATATGAAATTTCACCATCAAAGGACTCACCTTGGATGATGCTTGCGACAAACCGGCGTCTTATACGTGTTTGGACTGTACATCACGGTGTGTAGATGTTTTCTGCTCTGTGCTGTTCGCGGATGGTTTTTTAATGGGAGCATGTGCTGTCACCGACACACGGAGACGAGTGCTGCGTTGCTGTGGCAACAGGAAGACAGAGCGGCAGCAGTGAGATGCGAGCGTGAAGCATAAATGTGTGTGAGTGTATTTATACCTACTGTACGTTGGTGTGTCTGAGTCTGTGCCCTTTGTGGGGTATTTTGGGTAAACTGTCACATCTGCACAATCAGAAAGTAGTTCAAAGTTACAGTAGATGCTGCGGCGATGTTGAATTTATCCCTAATGTGCACTGAGCTGTGAACTCAGGGAGGGAATTTGTGAACACCTGGGATGCAGCTGACCAGGCCAAAGAGCCGTCTTCACGCTGCATCCATTAACTCCAAGTAAACATCTGGACAGTCATGAATAAGATGCTGTTTCAGATTCTTCCTCAGGTTACTGAAATGCTCCCTCTGAAGACAGTTCTAGCCCCATGTTGTGCATCTAGCTGATACTAGAGCTAAACCAAGACTCCAAAGTGTCTGGAAAAATGCATCAGTGTGGACGATCATAGGGAAATCATATTGAATTGTCTCATTTTGGTGGACTACATATCAAGAGCTGTTTCACTCCATTGGGAGAATATTTTCATTTTGTCTGTGTGCAGTACAAGCATCAAGGATGACGTGTAGCAGAGCTAAAAAAAAATCATCCTCTGTATTGTTGCATCCTCTTTCTCTTCCCTGATGTTGACCTACAGCTACATACCTCTGTCCTCCTGTAACAGCCCTCCTTTATTTTAATTTACCACTTTATTGATCTTTACATAAACCTGCTCCACTGCCGGACTGCCCAAGCTTTCATTTCAGCCTTCAAGTAAATGGACTGTGGTTGAGCGTCAGTAGCAGGAGGCTCGATAGGCAGCCAGGCCTCTGAGTCATGCTGGGGTGAAAGAGAGCATCCGCCAGCAGCAGAGAGGATAAATGAGTCTGCTGCAGCATCGCGGAGGGAAACAGCAAGGTGACTGGGTGAACTTTAGCGGAATCACCAACAGGTGGCAGCCACATCCCCCCCTTGTGTTAATGCACAGCAGAATACGTTGTGTATGCGTGAAAGTGTTTCAGACAGTGGAAGGTGCAGACAGGTGAGCCTGCTGGTAGTGTGCAGTCGGGATCAAAACCATTTAGTGGAGCGTTTAGCCGGGGACCTGATCACTGTCTCCTTGGCTGTCCTGATTTCATCTCTCAGAATAGAAAGCTGCTGCAGTTTGTTACCTCTGCATCCTGCTTCACTGCTACTCTACTCTAGGACAGTGTTGTCGCACAGCCTGAGCAGCCGAGGCTGGACATCTCATGCAGTGGGGGAAAATTGTTCATGCTAAAGAAGAGAGAAAACTGGTGCTTGAGCAAGCTGCCCTTCCTGCGGTGAAATAACAACATCCACTCCAGCTTTTATCCCCGTTATGTGACAGAGCTCAGGTCCATCACGGGCCCCGAGCTGGGCTCAAGGGGAATCATTGATTTTTGCCCCGCTTCCCTCTTGCTGGTTGTTTCTTCTCCATGGAAACTGGAGCAGCAGTCAATTGAGATTTGGTAAATGACCTGACTGGCTGAGCACGGAGCTGGATTTGCATCTCCTGTCCTCCTCATGCGTCACAACACAGATGGTTCAGTGAGGAAGGGGGAAGAGATGTTGGAGGAGATCAGGAGGAGAGATGAGACAGAAGAGGGAAAGCAAGGAGGAGTCAAAGAGCGGAAAAAAAGAAAGACGGGTAAAAGGAAAGAGGCAGAAAACTACGAACTTCTTCTTACAGAGAGTAAAGCTCCAGTTATAGAGCTTAGTCATGTCCTCAGCCTCCTCTCCCCTTCTCTGCTCTTTTAACTCAAATTCAGTGTCAGACCTCAAACCTGAGGCGCCGTGCACAAAGCAGGAGCAAAAGCTCAGCTGAAAACCTAAATGTGTGCAGCGGGTTTAGTACTAAAACTTTGTTGTGCCTGTTGATATCAGGATTTTTTCATGACTTACCTCCCCGGCTGTGTTTTCCACTGCAGGAATCAAAGCGGCCTAATGCAAACCACAGCAGCGGGCACCACGGGGAAAACAAACCCACTCTACTTGTTAAACTCGCTCGGTTTTAATATCTGCTTCCATCTTTTCTGGATGGCAGCCTGTAAGCTGTCCTGTTGGAATTCACTGCCACTGGCCTTTCTGTGAGTTATTAGCGCCTCAGCCCCTTGCTTATTCATTATTGAAGGGCCCATTGTGTGCCCTGATGGATTCGGTAGCTAGCTCTACAACACAGTAGGGCTGTGGCTGCACAAAACAGCCATCTGTCATGAAGCAAGTTCAGGGAGCTCTTGCTGGGCTGCTCAGCCATTCAGTTATATGAAAGCAGTGGATCATAGCAGACCGAACTTAAGTTTACAGCCTTGGCATTATGAACAGAGAATGCGTTTTTATTTTCCTGTTCTTTGGAGAGGGGATGTGGGACTGAAGGCGGTAAAAGAGGTGATATACAGCACAGGAGTAATTTAGCTGTTTCTGCAGCAGCCAGGTCTGCCTCAGCTTAATAAGCTGGTGCGAGCATGTCAGAGCTGTGATGGACCGGAGGCTTTTTGATCCTTGTGATCCTTTTTTTCCCCCTTTTCTCAGCTGAGAGCTTTGCTAATCACTATTCCCCCCATCACCTTAGTGGTGCTTTCTCACTTACAGGTTCCTGCTGTTACATAAGCATCGTTAAAGTTTTCAGGCTTCTCGCTGAGTTTCTTGGGTGTATTCCCTTTTCTACCTCCCATGGCCGCGTGTAGGAACAAATTTAAGGATTAGTTTGACATTTTCAGAACAATTCACTTTGTTGCCCTGAGCTACAGCCAGCGGAGGGTTAGTGTAGCTTAGCATTAAAAACTTGAAACAAGGGGGAACGGCAGGCAGAGACAGAGATGAATGTAGCTGACATGACATCACCCACTGGTTTGCAGACTTGCCTTTTAAGCCATGAGTTTGGAATTGCTCTTTTAAAGCCGAACATAATAATCTCAGGTAGGATCTGACTGAAAACGCTGCCCCAAAGCAAACCCTGCATTATTGTCTGTTTTACTCTAAATGGAACCATAACTCAAAAAATTAACATCTCATTGTATTAAAAAGTCTGGAAACCAGCAATTAAAAATGTATTGTGTTACTAAACTAAGGAAAAAGCAGTGTCACTTTCTCATAGACTTCTATACACCTGAACATCTTTTTGCAATTGGAGGAGTCGACCCCTGCTGGACATTTGAGAGAATGCAGGTTTTAATACTGATCTACACTGGCTTCACTTTTCAGACCCACAGACTATGTCCATCTTTTAGGTACAGTCTAGCAACATCTACCTCCTAGGTTCTGATAAGCTCACTAATTAAATGACTATTTATTTATTTATTCAGAGCGAAAATTGTTTCATATATATAACAAGTAACAGTTTTATAAGGGATTATAATTTTTAGCCAGGAGGACTTTTAACAGTTGTAGCTTTTGGAGAGAACTCTGAGCTGTTTCCATGATTTCTCATCTTAATGCTAACCTAAACACTATGTCACTAAACACTATCTATCTATCCATCCATCCATATACACCGATCAGCCACAACATTATGACCACTGACAGGTGAAGTGAATAACATTGATCATATTGGTACTATGTGGTGTTCTGATGGAAAACCTTGGATTTTGCCATCCATGTTGATGAGACTTAGACACCCAAATAAACATTGTCCCACAACAAACACACTCCCTCATGCAAATGGAAATCCCAAATGTCACTGGCCTACTCCCACAGAAAAATACACCCCACCACATGGAAAAAACATCAAACAATCAGGAACATGTGGAGGAACATGACAGTGGTCCAACATGTTGATTTGACCTCCAAACTTCCTACACCCCATTGTGATCAAGCATCAACAGGATGCAGTGGAACAAGTTTGATGGACAGAGGCTCCACTGCACAAGCCAGAGTACCCAAAGGATCCAGTGCCAACGTCCTGGTTCCAGACCCCATAGGACACCCTGAGAGGTCCTCTTGTCCATGACTAATGGTTCAGAGCATTTTGGACCACATAAAGGGGACCAACACAATATTAGGCAGGTGGTCATAATGTTATATTAAAAAACAGCTTAGCAAACACAGCATGGGTCTAACTCACCAACTGCAAGATGCAGTCTGTGTCTCAAAAACTCTGCAGCCTGGTCCAGTTGTTCACCACATGGTCTGACGTTCTACAAACCTGAGGTCTCTCATCAAGGCCCCAAGCACCAACACTTCCCTCACCATTACAATATTCGGACTGATACGATAATCAATGGAAAATGCTGTTCACAAACAACAACGTTTTAACAACTTGAAAAGTACTCATTACTAAAGTAGACGGTAAGGCTCATGTAACATTCTATTGTCCAGTTGGACCACAAATCCACTGCACAATATTTCAGTTGTATAAGCTCTGTTTCAACTTGCAGTTTTTTTTGCAGCTCTGTGATTGCAACTGGAGAAAAGTAGGTACATACTGTAAAGCGACTGGATCATGTTCTTAAAACCTTTTTCATAATGGTATTTTTTTGCTTTGGATGTCAATCAGATCTGGGTGTGCACTTGTCATAGTCAAAGAAATTACTTATAACGCCTTGTGTGGTAATAATTGCAAAACACTGCAAGTAAAGTACCTGTTTTTGGTCAACATCATCCTTATTGTAGCTGAAATATATTCCATACTAATGCTGCATTTCGTTTTGCAACCAGATCTTGTTTTTTGGTGTTCCTTTCCTGTTCCTCGCTCGTTTTGCTGAGCACATGTGGACCCTGCATGTCAACAAATCTTTTAAATATTATGCTTAAATTGGGGTACAATGTGTTCTACCACACTGTCTTCTTCTGTAGATTAGTCATGGAGAATGAGACCCGAGCAAATTTATTTTTTTACAAGGCAAGCAGCGAAAAAAGTTGCAAATGTTGTGTTTGAGTAAAATTGGTCTGGCTTCACTTTGCGCTTCTTGCGATGTGACAATTGTGGATGCACACATTGATTGTGTTGATGCTGAAGCGATAAATTGTGCAGCCCTCGTAGCATAAAACATAAAACTTTACACATTATATTTAGGAAGCCTTTGACAGATTTTGTAGATTTGGTTATCTTCTCCGTCTTTACAGTGTTTATGCTAAGCTAACTTGGCTCTATCTTTATAGTTTCACACAGACTTGAGAGGGATATCAATCTTCTCCTTTCTGTCTCAGCAAGAGAGTGAATGAGTGCATTTCTTTTTATGCTCGTTCCGTCCGTCCATTAGCTGTTCCCACTTGTCCTCTAAAGGGTCACAGCAGGGTTGGAGCTTATCCAAACTAACACAATGCCAGAGGTGAGCTACATCCTGGACAGGTTGCCAATTAAAACTGTGAGTGGCTGAAGAAATGTGCTTGTTCCTATAAATCTGGCTCGAGTGGCTGCATGTTGACAGGAGATGTACCTCTCCAGTCCAGTATCAAAGAATGAGATGCACTTAAGAGAAATTCCTGACTTTTTTTCCCCATTTTCTCAAGACGTTGATGAGATGTTAAGATGGGAGTAAGAAAAAAAGTTTCCCCCCATGATGTTTCCTCTTGCAACGCAGCCAGTTTTAAAGTGTCCAGCATTTGGTAATGACAGCAAGTGCGTTTTCTCATCCAGTGAATGTGACAACCTTCCAAGGCACAAGTGGTTTCATTAAAAAAAAAAAAATCCCTCTCCTTACAGGATTCAGTGAAAGTAAACAAATTCCTGAAGCTCATGGTAATAAGAGCGTGTGTGTGGATGTGTGGCGGTCAGCTCTCGTCTCCAGGGCCGCTCACTCTGCCGCTACAGATACAGCCGGAGCTACATCCAATTAAGCAGAGCTCAGAGCTCATCACCAGTCTGTGGTCTCTTTGATATCTCAGGCTTGTTAGTCAGAGGGAGGACAGCCGCCACAAGGAATGTAGTTATTTAGATGTATACTGTATAAGCGTGTGTCAGCGGGCTTGCTCATCCTCTTGCGACTGCAGGGGGCTTTGTTTTATTGCTTCATCCGTTCAAGGACTTCCATTGAATGTGACGGTCAGTGAATTGTGTCTTCAGAAGGCCGGGCGTTCCCCAAAAGGCAGATCTTGCCACACTGGTTGTTAAGTAATTTCGAAATCAGGCTGCAAATTGACACTTGTGTGCATCATGTTATGGTTTGCATGAGCTGATGTAGGGCTGATTATCATAGCAGGCGCTGATGGCAACCGATCGAAAAACATGCTGGAGAGTTAGCCGACTGTCAACTCTAATTACATGGGAAAAACGCATTAATAAATAAGGCCCCTTCGCCGAAAACATCACTGAATTTCTGACTGGATATTCCGCTGTAGACACACGGCGAGCACCCGCATAGCAAAAGATAATGTGAGCTGAATGCACGAGTTGATTGTAAGTCAGTCGTGGATGGAACAAGCATTGCCTTTTGCTCTACAGCCCCAAAATTACATGGAATAAAACACTTCAGACTAGTTATTATGTCAAGATATCACATCGTGCTGGTGCCATGTTATCCTGTTGAAAATAGAGCGTCCAAAATAAACGAATCTATAATTACTTTAAAAGAGTTATTCTCTTTCATGCCTTCTTGCTTAATTTAATATTCTTGCTTCTCGTCTCAATTTCTGTAAAAAAAAAGAAGAAGCCATTTCAGGACTATTAAAATATTACAATTCCTCTCATTGTTGCACTTCAAAAAGCCTCACACTACTCATTTTGAAGGCACAGCTGAGGATATTGAAAACTACGGCTACGCTGGCAAAGCTTTGATGCTCACTCCGACCCGCAGTGTAAATTCGTCGGGCGGAATATATTTGACGTTATTAATGCTCAACGTGTGCTGTTTGTGGGAGAGAGTAAAGCGGTTAAACTGCTGTGCAGCGTGATGGATGGAGATGTGCCTTTTAGATCACAAGACGTCCTTTGTGTAAAGTTGACATTTTGGCCCGAGGGTGGCACAAGAGAAAACTCATCAAGAGCCCAAAGTAGAAAAGGGATCATCCTCTTGGAATCTCCTCATGGCAAAGACAATGTTTTCTGTAAGTAAACTGTTAGCTGTTGGATAATAGAGGGTAAACGGCAGCAAACGGTTATAACATGTGCATCCTTTGCAGAATTAATACCAGATGGTTTGATAAATGCAGTGACGTAAGCAGCTGCTTATAACCTCGTCGATAGCTTTGATATGGCAGCTACCCATCAGCAAAATGAGACTTCTTTGAGCTATTATCGCCGAGCTATCACTGCGTTTCATGTCGACGTCCCTAGATGTTAGGAAGCGGACCGTGCTGCCTTTGAACGGGAAGGCCTGTGGTCGAACGCTTTGGTCATTTCCATATCACACATCACCTGGCCTTTTGATCTGGGGAAAGTGTACAAGGAGGTGCCGGCGAGATGAGTTAGTGAGGCCTGATGCATATGGATGACAGGAGGCGAGGGTTGATTGCTACCAGTCTGGTTGGTCAGTAGCTTTTTTTAGTTTGGTTCGAAGGGAGGCTAGGATGTGTCAGTCCACCACTTTGGGTCCGACTTGCGTATCTCAACAATTACTCGACGGATTTCAGTGAAATTTGGTACAAACATTCTCTGACAATCCTCTGACATTTCTTCTCCACGAGATTTGATTTCTGCAGTTCGGAGTGGAATGTCTTCGCCGCTGGATGGATTACCATGAAATTTGGTTTCCAAATTCATGTTGCCCTCAGGACAAAGTAACTTTGCTGTTCTGAACTTTTATCTTGCTTCCTCTCAGATCAAAATTACAGTCCACTCTGGTTATGAATCCTAATAACTCATCTCTGTGTATCAAAGTTTTAATATTTACAAATGATTTTTCAATGATAATAATTCCTTCCTGCCTTACAATACCGCTAATGTAACTACTCCTCTACACCACTGCTTGCCTTAGACCATAGGTGTCAAACTCTGGCCCGTGGGCCAAATTTGGCCCGCAGTGTAATTATATTTGGCCCGGGAGGTAAAACCAGATGACTACTAAAGCTGGCCCGCCGGTATTATACAGCGCATGTACCGCTAATACTATAAATCCCAGAATGCTCTGCTGGTGTTTTGGCGCGTCAATCAGGACAGTACCCATAAACACCCTCTCCTCTGTTGACAGTAGTCATAGCAACGGCATGCTACTACTGACCCAACCGCCGGCGCCACCTGACTGAGCATCTGCACCAGCAGTACGTCAGGACACTACTACTGTGCCACCACCAGCAGGAGATATTCGCGCTAATGCCGTCAGACTCCAACGAACTCTTCGCGCTTCCCTCCCGGCTATTCGGATATTTGTTAGTAACTGGACCAGAATATCCAGAGCTCATCTATTGCTATTCAGACCAGCCCCGTCTAGTATGTGGAGCCAACGTGGCTATGACCAAGGAGTACAACATTAGAGGACACTATGAAATGAAACACCACGACAAGTACAAGGACCTGGACATGACTCAAAGGCACCAGAAAGTAGATGAGATGAAAAGAAGTTTGGGTTTCACAACAGACTATGTTCAAAAAAGCCATATAACAAAGTGAGGCTGCTGTAAAGGCTAGTTCTATTGATATATATATTCAATAAATATCAATGTTGGTCCGCGACTTTGTCCAAGTTTTCAAATTTGGCCCACTGTGTATTTGAGTTTGACACCCCTGCCTTAGACTGTGCAGATCTATGAAGTCCCCGCTTCTTCCTTTACATGCTTACATGCATTACATGTATGTATGCATGTACTGCATTCGCTGATTTTTGTGTATTTGAATGGTGAGTCTCTTTATTGATTTTGTGTATTTTTCCTAATAACTCATATACTGGCAATACACACTCTAACTTAAGCACTTTAACTCTAACACTTATAATCATGCACTTTGTATTACTGATTGATTAATTGTATTGTATTTGTGTGCTTTTAAGCCTCGTGAATTAATATTTGTTTAGTCTTGGGACCTCCCAAGGGACAACAGATACAAATTAGTATTTATGCCAACTCTGGCGCATTTACAATGTGTATTTTTTACGTTCGTTCATTAATGTTCACTGTCCTTTTTAAATAAATAAAGAATCTACCTTCCCCCTCCAACCACTCACTGCAGCTTGAGCACACCAGCTCACCCACGACTCTGGTCAAACACTGTAAAAACCACTGCTGCACAGTTGGAAATTGTTATACAAGAGGAATTCAGCCATACGAAGAAGAATAATGATGCACAAAACGCCTCCCTAGAAAGTAAATAATTGGTTCCTTAGGGTTTTTTTTTCTTTACATAAAGCCTGAATCCATATTTCAAGGTGGAAATACTCAGCCATGGTGTTTACTCCCTATTTCACTCATGTGTGTCGTCCAGCATATAAAAGACAACACATGTTAACAACGTAGAAAGCTTCATTGGAGGGGGTCTTCAGATGGTTCAAATCAGCTTCACCTACACTTTTTGAAAGATCTGACCAGGAAATGCTGTCATCCCAACATGGTAAACTAAGATTACGATCATGTTAAACATTATACCTGATAAATCCCAGCATGTTAGCATTCTGACATTAGCATTTAGCTCAGTTAAAGCACGTCCGGCCTGTTGTTCAGCCTCATATTGCTGCTGGCAAGCTTTAAGCAGTAAGTCCCACTATTCCACTTAAAAAACACTTAAATCCCCTGAAGTGTCATGCGCATGGTCTAACTATATAAAGGCGCTAGGAAAATATTATTCAGAAGACAGTTGACTACACAAAAGCCCAGAACAACAACAGTAAAGACATTAAAATCTGTCTAGTCATGTGTCATCGCTGCTTCTTTTCCTCATTCTTGTTTCCTTAAATACAGTCTGATCAGTTGCTGCTGAGCATTTTTCTAATACTCTTGACTGCTCACATTTCTGCAACCTTACTTTTTTCTTTTTTATCACTGCCACTCATCATGAACAGAGCTCTTATCTCCGTGTCACTGGCTTTTTAATTTTCCTTGAGTCTGGCAGTGAAACATGAACCTCTGTCCTGGATAGAGAAGAAGTCATTACATTTCTCCCCGTGGTTTGGTTTTAGGTGTTTTTTTTTTATTGCTTTTTGTCTGCCCTCGTTTCTATTTTTATCTTTAATGGAGCAGTGAGTTGTGTCACCATCCGCTGCATAATGTAAAAAAAAAGGCCAGAGCAGCTCTTACTCAGCACTAATTCGCCCCCGATAATAAGCCCTAGCTGTGACACCTTCATTGTACCATCAGTTCTAATGATTAGTCTTGTTGTCGCTGCCGTCAACGTAATGGGTGTGTGTGGCGGGAGGGAGGAGAACGGGCGCGTTTGGTAAGATGTGGCATGTGTGTTAGGTTTTGTGTGAATACTTATACATGTTTGTGTGTGAAGAGGCACTTTACAGCCTGCTTATCTTCTGTGTGTCTGTGTATGTTTAGGTTTATGTACATGTTCATATGCAATACAGACACATACATACCAGACAGGAAATATACACATAAAAATGACAACATGAGATTAGGCCTGGATGATAAAACAATAGTGATAGTGCTGGAAAATTTGCTAGTTTTGTTAAATGCATTAGATCCAAACTACTATGAAAGTACATAACAACAAACAAAAGAGTTTTATTTATGTTGGTGATGGATCCCTTTGACTCTCCATCACTCTCCTTGTGACTTCTGTTCAAGATACACCAATCTTCAGTAAGGTCATTAATAATAGCGTTATTGCCCAGCTACCGAGATCAACGCAGCTGTCTGATTAAGATATAAGCTTAGGCTCAAGATTTGCTGCATGCCGCCCCCTATCTCTGCTGTCTCTTTCTTTGACTGTCACTATTAATAAAGCCCAAAACAACAACAACAACAAAAAGCCCGATAGGCTTATGTCTGTACTCAACGTGAAAAATAGCAACGTCAACTGAATATGACAAAGGAATGACGGATGCATTACTCAGCATTGAGTGGCTTTGGGCAAAAGTGCAGGAGAAATATTTGAACACAGAGTCAGGGAGAATGAATGAAACTGTAAAAAGGATTTTGGAGTTTGGTAAATACACCCCTTATAATATACAACAGCCACAGAATTATGGCCACTGACAGGTGAAGTGAATAACATTGATCACATTGGTACTATGTGCTGTTCTGATGGAAAACCTTGGATTTTAACATCCGTGTTGACGAGACTTTGACACCCAAATAAACATTGTCCCACAACAAGCACACTCCCTCATGCAAATGGAAATCCCAAATATCACTGGCAGGAAAATGCACCCAACCATATGGAAAAAAACATCAAACAATCAGGAACATGTTGAGGAACATGACAATGGCCCAACATGTTGATTTGACCTCCAAACTTCCTACACCCCATTCTGATCAAGCATCAACAGGATGCAGTGGAACAAGTTTGATTGACAGAGGCCCCACTGCACAAGCCATAGCACCCAAAGGATCCTGGTTCCAGACCCCATAGGACACCCTGAGAGGTCCTCTTGTCCATGGCCAATGGTTCAGAGCATTTTGGAACACATGAGGGGGACCAACACAATATTAGGCAGGTGTTCAAAATGTTATCGGTGTATATATACAGGCAGATACTACATGCACTACCTATTCGTCAATCATAACAACTATAACATAAAAACACAGCAAAAACCATACCCAACATGTTAACATGACCAATATTGCCTCTTGTGTCTGACAGTAATTGAAGTAAACTTTCCATAGATAAGCATTGTTTAATTAGTTTAATATACTAACTGATGATGATTAATTAGCTAATCAGTTGCCTGTTGAGGCTTCCTGAGTGAGTGTGTTGGGGAACTTTTGGGTTTGTTGTAACAAAAATGTTTTACATACCAAATTGTTTTATGTGGTTCCCTCATGATTACTGATGAGTTGTTAATATTTTTCTTTGTTTTCGATTGTGGCATTGCGTCAAAGTCCGACTCAGTTCAGGGTAAAAGTTTCCAAAGACCCAAAGCTTCAAAAGCGTAGTGGTACTTTATATTATCAAAGAACAAACAGGTGGTTTCGATGAAGTTTCGATGCCAGACAGTAGTGTAATTAACAGCAGCGTAATGCACCTGAAGAGAAAAAACACAAGTGATAATCTGGGAAGTGCACCACCTGAAAAGGCAAAAACACCGTATGTGTTGTCTGTTCCTTACTCAGGAAGGCTTTCTATTATTTTTCGTCCTTGCAGCGACTAAATACGCTCAAAAAGCCTTAAAGTTGCCTGCCTGCTACCTTAAAATTTCCATTAAATAGGTGTTTTAAGAGTATGTTAAGAATATGTTTGGATTACAGTCTGGGTTTATTCTGCTTTGACTGCTGGTGCCTGTGTGTGTTCATGTGTGTTGGGCTTTTTGGAACATGTAATTTTAATCCTGCCGTTATTTTAAGCACATTTCTCGTTGGCATTTTTTTCTTGTGTGCCATTGTGCAGTTCTCCAAAATAAAAGCAGTTGGAGTTGACAGCTTACTTTGCTCACGTGTCATCCAGTATATAAAAAACACCATATGGTCATGTAACAAGCTATAAATATGTGATTTTCACCAGGGTGAGTTTTTAAAAACAGAGCTGTGTGGGGAAACTAAAGCTGTCTCGCTGATCTCTATTGAAAAAGTGAGTCACCACTTGACACAGTCTTTTAATTATATCATCACACAGGTCGCTGGGTGTTGTTGAGAGCATCCCTGCTATCCCTTTTAAATAGTGCACCCTTGCTATCGAGATTTAATAGTAGTTACCTTTTTGCAGGTCATTAATTGCGTAATCTGTTAAGTCGAATCCACCGAATTTGTTTTAGTGGGTCATAGCTGTTTAAAAATGAGGTGAAATCTGCGCAAACAAATCGAGAGCAAATTGTTTCATCAGTTGTTTTATGGAATAGATTCTAAAGTGTGGCACTGAGGAGTATCAGGCTACTCTCTTATTATAACAACATCTTTTACTCTGCAAACCACCATATCACACTGACAATACAAGAATACATTTGAAATCAGTGCTTAATAACCCCGTTAACCTCGTTATAATAAAAGAAATGTGTTTATTTGGGTTGTTTTCTTTGTTACCGTGGCAACAACTATAAAATTGTATAATAGAAAGTGAAACACACACGCACACACACATACACACAGTATGACCGCAATTCATGTTCCCTTCTGCCTCAGCCTCCGAACGCTCCCTCCTACACACCAGTGTTTTTGTTTTGCTTTTAGTCGTATTTTTACACGCTGACCCGCACAGGAGCAGCAATAAAAATGGTGTCAAGTGTTCAGCGGATCGCCAACACTCAGCATGGACACAGTTTGTGTTTGTGATGATTATACGTGACACGGGGCGACGCAACTGATGCAGCGTGTCCTCAATAGATGAGGAGCGTATTCCCCATCCAATCACAATTTGTAATTTCAGACATTAGCTAGAAATCTTTCTTTTAGATAATTATTTTTGCACCTTTTACATGTGAGGAAACTATATCATCACTAAATATGGAACATTGAGGTATGGTGGTGGCATCATCATCCCAGTCCGAAGTATGTGCCCTTTTCAAGGAGCATTCATCCTCCATGGTTTGGGTGAGAATGCTGGTTAAGGTGTGCAGAGATAACCGGTATAATGAAGGATAAATAAACATCAAACAATCAGGAACATGTTGAGGAACATGACAATGGACCAACATGTTGATTTGACCTCCAAACTTCCGACACCTCATTGTGATCAAGCATCAACAGGATGCAGTGGAACAAGTTTGACTGACAGAGACCCCACTGCACAAGCCAGAGCACCCAAAGGATCCAGTGCCAATGTCCTGGTTCCAGACCCCATAGGACACCCTGAGAGGTCCTCTTGTCCATGCCCAATGGTTCAGAGCATTTTTGAACACACGAGGGGGACCAACACAATATTAGGCAGGTGCTTAATGTTATGCCTGATCGGTGTGTGTGAATATTGCAGCTGAGAGGGCAGAGCTTCACCAAGACTAAGACCAAGAATGAAACAAGACTATAGTTCAAGATTCAAGAGGTTTACTGTCGTGTGCACAGAAAACTAGACTGTACAAGGAAATTCTTACTTTTCTGATCCTCCTTAACCAAATGTACACAAGGCAGAAAAAACTAAAGCAGTTCTAAATAAATAAACACGCCTAAACAGACAAGGACAGTGGTGGTAAAGTGCACTGTGCATTTGTAAACTTTGGTCTGAATGAGGTAACTATGGCAGCAGTAAAGTGATTACTCTAGTGATTATTAAGTGCATACTCCATACAAGCTGTTGTAGCATTTGTGCTTCAGACATTAGAGTGGGATGCAGATAATGCAGAGTGCAGTCAAAACCAGGCTGTGGCAGCAGTGACACTGAGGTAATGATAAATTTTGCTACAACAGGCTGTAATCTAAAGGCAGAGTAAAGACTGACAGCAGAGTTCTAGCACATATCATAATCTGCTCTGTTGCCCTCTCGCTTCCAAAAGACGGCGACTCGGTAACAGATGCTGAACTGACTCTCGCTGTCTCCATCCTTGACACGCACACACAACTTGTCAGTTAAGTTTATTTGACAATGCGTTATTTAATGAGGCCAACTGGGAGACGAGCCAGCGCGATGTTTGTGCGTACTGGTGTGTGTCATGAACGTCTTCTCTTGGCTGCAGACAATAAATGCCAGCTTAATCCCAAAAAAAAAAATCCCTTCAGGACCAGTGGAGCACCTCCGACAGACAGAGGAGCGAGGCGCAGTCACCAGCCTCGGGCGTAAGACACAGAGATTAGCTCGTATTAACAGCTGGGCCTGTCTGCCGGTTGATAGGAGAAGCGCTGTGGAAAATTTGGCTGTCTGCTGGGGGACTGTGGTACAAATTTGTTCATCAAAAAGCACACAGAGAATAGTAATGAACAAGTTCGCCTAAAAATTGGGTTTTGTTGAAAGAGTTTGTAATTGTGTAGCGCAAGAGGAGCTAAAACATGAGCAGACACATCGAACTGTTCCAATAAAACATAATGCATGCAACTAAGATCTCTAGTTTCAGTTGTGCAAATTTTAAACTTTAAAAACTTTAAAATTCAACTTCAAGTTTGTGAGATTAGTGAAATTTGTGCAGCACATGTAACTTTTTTTGCTGGTCCTGTAGCAACTTGTGTAATATAGCAATAATACACACTATTAGTTCAGGGTTCAAACTCCCTTTTGTTGTTTTGACAAAGCACGCGGCCTCCATGTGCCTCCACATTCCTCCTGTTATGAAAGGAGACGGTATGGTTTAGCGATTTTTAGGTTCCTCAAGTGTTTTTTTTTTCAGTTTCCGTACAAATCGGTCTTGACAAAAGCATTTTTATTTTGAGCCTTCTATTCACTGTTGGGTAACCAGTAAACAGAGATGTGCCTTCAGCTCGAGTCCAAGCTGTGGGGGAGATTCGGGCTCTTTGCCTGCAGGAATCGATCCTGTCTGCAGCTCTGTCCCCCACTGATTCATCCGCCTCCAACAGTTCCGCTCTGATCACATCAAACCTCATTGATTAATAGTCAATCGTTGTTTATCAGCGAGGGGGATTTATATATCACATTTATGAGTTTGCCCCCTTTTGACTTTTGAGTATATGTTTGCAGCATTTCACAAAAGTATCAAAGCTTTTCAAAACAAACCGAAATCCAATGTTTTTGACAAATACTGAACTTAAAAGAAATTTAAAAAGACATACTGATTCACACAGACATAAACCGATCAGGCAAACATTATGAACACCTGCCTAATATTGTGGTGGTCCCCCTTATGCTCTGAACCTTTTGGGCATGAACCAGAGGACCTCTCAGGGTGTCCTATGGGGTCTGGAACCAGGACGTTGGCACTGGATCCTTTGGGTACTCTGGCTTGTGCAGTGGGGCCTCTGCCAATCCAACTTGTTCCACTGCATTCTGTTAGCAGTCAGATCAGAGGGTGTTTTTTGGATTCAGGGACACTGAGTTAGAAAGCATTCAGCGAGAGGACAAAACTCCACCAAGGCTGCGTAACACTCAGTTATTACTTTAATAATAGAGGATGTTTTGAGGATCAGCCAAGCTTTCCACTACATTTCACTGAGATCTGTCAACGCAATTTTGAGATGTCCTCACGTCTTACAAATGGGACCAGAAACCTCTTTACTGACGGTACTGCGGGTGTGTTTTTGATGCGATGCCACGTACGCTGACCTTCTGCACTCTTTTTATTAACATTTGCTGAAAACTTAAGCACATATGTGTGAGTGTTTTTTGAAGATCGATGGGTTTGAGGCTGAAACACAAGTCAAAACACAGAGATTGCTGCACTTTTTAACGTTTTATGTGTTTTCATTAACGATAAAAGCCTTCTGAAAAGGCTAGACTTATCCCTAAAATTACTTTGGGAATAATGCCACCTTCTTTTTGCTTTTTTAATATATTTTTTGCTATTTTTATCTGGGCAAACTACCTCACTTCCTCTGTGGCATTAACAACAACCCAGCTCTATCCAGGAACAAAATGTGAATCACATTTGGAGTTGTCAGTTCAGATCTTCCTTCCTGTCATCCCTCCCTCTCCCTCTTGTCATCATTCGAACATGCTCTGTAGGCGTGCGTTACAAATCGCAGTCAGATGGCCCGGTGCTGCTCGAACAGAACGAAAAGCTCCGTCTGCACTGTCGATGCTTCTGAAAACATTCTCCTCCTCTTCGGGGGACAAAGCCGGTGGGAGGAGAGCGATGATACATGTCCAGTGTCGCCTCCTACTACGAGGCCCAGTTTTCATTGCGATGCCCCCGTTCCTCTTCTCGGGGTTACTATGGCAACAGAGCAATGACGAAGGGAGCCAAAAGATCAACAGGTGGACGGCACATAACACCGAGCACAAAATGTCAGAGCTGCTCCCTGCGCAGTGAGTTTCATTACATTTAGAGAGGAAACGTGGGAAATAAAGTGGCCCACGTCGAGGAAGCAGAGTTGCAGACGTGTTTTCTGCGCTGCTCTTTTGTATCACCCGGTTTCCTCCTTTTGCACAGCCGCCTCTCCGCTGTTACGCCGACTTCCTGAGAGGCAGGTAAAATGAGTAATGATCATTTATATCTGATGTTTCACGACAGTGGGAACAGGATGTTCCACTTCCAGCGTTGCAGTGACTAATTCCCCGTGGCAGCAGGACCAGCTCCGGACCCATTTTTAGCCTGACACGAAGCAAAGAGGGATTTTGGTTATTTTAACATCGGCTACTATTTAAAACAATAAAATATGACCTGGCAGTTTACTTGCTCGGTTTTAAAAGCAAAGGCCTTCGAGACGCCACGTGCGCATTTGATTCAGCTCCACAAACTGTTTCGCTTTCATGCCAGCACCTTTTTAATCATGTCAGCTGCAGGTGTCACCTTTTTTTTCCCCATTGTGTGGATGTCTTGTTTTGCAAGGAGCCTTCTGTGTATGTAGGTCAGAGCGAACAGCGAGCTGGTGGATCACGGCACAGAATGACATCCGTCTCGACCAGCTGTGGCCTGAGAGACGCGCAGAGTTTTATGCTGCATTATAATGTGCAGTCTAATCACATCGCACACACACACCGTATCCAAACCTGTTACACTAATTTACTCTAATGTGTAATAACTAATGTTGTTCCTCCTCCTCAGTGAGTCGGAGCACAGTGGGTAGTAACTTTTTATGCAGAAGGTAATGATGAAACAGCGTGTCATACAGAGAGACAGCTTAAAAACCAGTGGGAGGGCTTCCATCCGAATCCAAAAGTCTTCTGTTTTTGAGTCTGCATGTGATTTAATGGTTTAAAGGAGGTCGAAGAGAAAGAAAAAAAACAGCTGCTGATCCAGTGCTGTGTCTGCTGTAATGTCCCTGAAATGTAAGGCATGGGCGAAACACACGAACAACACATCTGCTATCACGCCACAGCTGAATGTGTCATAATAAACGCACACAGACATTATGCATGGGTGATATTTCATGGTTCACCAGTTTTTCTTCCTCACTCTAAGAATAAAGACCTGACGTAGCCGTGAAGGGGTTTGATTATCCCTCGTGCGATGATGTAGTGTGTCACTAAAGTGCTCTGAAAATTTACAGATACCACAAATTACACGACACGACTGAGGCAGGAGCCCTGTGAGCTGTATATTTGAGCTGGATGTCTGGGTTGTGCAGCTGCTGTCAAATGTGGAGTTATAAACAAAAGCCAGAATATGAAATTACACTGGAGGTGTGCTTGTTGCTGTTTGTGGAAGAGGTTGAGTAAATACTACACGCTATATGCTGTATGTCCCAGTGTACACAATGCTATCGTCGTACAATGAACTGGGTGATGTGTTTTGCTGTGTGCGTTCAGTCAAAGAGCTAAGCATGAAGAACCAACCAGAAATGATGCAACATGTGCAATCACAGTGATCAGTCATGCTGTGGCTTTGGAGAGCGACTGCCCACTAACCCTCTGAACCCCAGAACCAGCTGGTGGGTTTGAAAGGCATGTTTTCATGTCTAAAAATCGCCCGAATTACACCAATTATCCTGGCAACATACTGTAAAAAACAAATATAATCTTCAGATTTTGAACTTTGAGACAATTTGTCATTGATTCATGTGTGAGATAGAAAAGACTTCCGAAAATAACCTTAAGGTTGTGTAATTCAAAATCACTTTATTCTACATGTTTTATTCAAAAAATGGCCAAAAATAAACCGTTTGTGCTGATTAGATCCTCTAAAACAAACAATTCTGTGCTGCTCAGTTCAGCTTAGAAGCCATTTTTCCTCTGCATTCACCGAACAGAGAGGAGGGTTAAACTTAACACAGAGGTAATAGACATTATTGTTCCGCAATAGTCATAAGATAGAGATCAGTGCAATAAAGGCAACATGTGCATTTATATCTTAAAAACTAGGGCGCTGTGCAGTGGGACTCTGTGCAACAGGAAGATGTGCAATACAGATAATTTGGGTTCTTATTCACTGTCTGTTTTCTGCTTCACATGTTTATGGTCTGTGCTTAACTGTCTCTGTATTTGTATGTCTCTGCTGCCTGTGTTCACCTGTATATAGTCTGTGTACATAGTGTCTTTGTATAGTATGTGTCTTTATAGTTTCTGTGTTTTATGCCATCAACCTGCGAGGGGCTGTACAGATGGAAATTAGCCCTGGGCTATAATGTGGCATATTTACATTTGTTTAAATGTTCATTAGTATGCATTGTTTTCCTCCTTTCTCTTAAATAAATAAATAATGGATACTAGACAGTCTGTATTATTATTTTTAAACTAAAGGTCTCCCTTGATAAGTAGAAGCATAAAAAAGACATGAGCTTTTACCAGTCCAGCAGATCGAGCGGCAACAAATCGGTCTAAAAATTAAGCCAACATGGAAGCGCAAAACCTGCAGTTCCTTAAATGGCCACTAGAGGCTGGCTGCAAAAGCGAGTCAATCCCCATAGACACCCATGTTAAAATGCCCAACTTTACAGCAATAAAAAACATGTTTACAGCCTGGGACAAAAACAGTTTTGGTCTCTAATATTGGTTTCCTGGTTCATGACAACTTGATTTTTTATGTAACTCACCTTTCAAATGGTATTAAGGCTTAAAAGTTATGTATTATTAAGGGTGTGGCCATGTTGAGCTGCCTGTTCAGTCCATTACCCAGAAGCATTTGCTGCACTAAGCGTATGTGTATTCCTTAGTTTGATCTGTTCTGGAGAGTAAAAATCAGAATGTCTCAGCTTCTGCTCTGCTGCTTTAAATTTGGCCACTCTGTCTTAAATTATCACTTTCCGTTCCCAATTTTATGCAAGTACAGTAGCTGAAGTAATAAAGGACTTGTCACAGTTCCAGTGTGAACATGTAATATATTCAAAATCTATTTTGAATTAATAAGTAGTATGGAACTGGGACAGAGCACAGCATAAAAATGCAGGCAATTACGTGACGTCGTTCCATTGTGCAGACCGTGTGTGCTTGATTTTGCTTGTGTGCTACCAGGCTGAAGCTCCCAGTTTTCTTCTTAACAACTGCTTGTCTAAAGGTCAAACTGCTCCAGCATCCTCCTTCCTCGTCACCTTTCTGACATTGGATTCGGCTGCATCCAACCTTCACAAACCGGCTCAGTGAATGTGACAAATACACTCAATTAAGTGTCATTTCTTAAATTTAAACCCTGCATGAAACAACAGTGGAGTGCGGCATTATCAGCAGTTCGAGCAGCAAATGGATGGATGTGTGTCAGGCTGCAAACGCAAACGAAGACTGATGGAAGAGTGAAGCTTTTACAGCTTTGGAAGGCTGGCGTGAAGTGCATCGGCATGTTAGGCAGCTGCCCTCTGACTTAAAGCAGG
This sequence comes from Dascyllus trimaculatus, assembly GCA_024666655.1. NCBI lineage: Eukaryota > Metazoa > Chordata > Actinopteri > Pomacentridae > Dascyllus > Dascyllus trimaculatus. The sequence goes on from CM045453.1 coordinate 26,754,833, forward strand.
AAAGCCTCCAAGACAGTCAGAGGAGCATCACACCGGCCATTTTTGTAACTTTCTGAAGCAGGCAACCCAACATTCACACCCACTCTCAGCTGTGAGGAGGTGAGAAATCAGCCAGGGACAGAACTTCTCTCTCTGGCTCTCTTCCTTTCATGTGAACAAACAAGTGTCACAGTGAATCCTTTCCAGGAGAGAAATGTGCACTGTTATCCCCACGTGAAATGATCATCACAGCTCCCTCCTCTCAATGATGGTGGGCTTTTTACTCCACTGACATTCTGCACTGCGTTCAACATAGTTCTCTCTGGGCATCACCTGACCTTAGCCTTCCATTCTCTGCACATGTGTCTGCAAAAAGTGGCCTCAAGACTGGAAGTTTGTACATAACAGATCCAAATTAAAACATGTGTTTTTTCGGATTTGGTTTTTCACTCTTGTTTTAATTATGAACTACAGCATACTTATGAGAGCAGCTGTAAGTTCCTGTTAAAGTTAGAGGAGGAATTATCTGAATACAGAATGAAAATTCCACTCTGCACAAAGGAACCTGATTCCTCAAGTGTTGTAGTCTGTTCCAGTTGTGACAGATAAAAATACCGCCGTCTCCACACTGACACGGAGTCGATATTAAAGTCGGAGCTAATCAAGAGTAACTGTCGTGTTGTGAAGTGTCCTCACTAGAGAACTTATCTGTCAGGAAGACAGACTGTCACTGTAAAGTGAAAAAGCTGCGTACGGGAGATGTAATACCAAACAAAAAAAATAAAACACGACTCTCTATCTGTCAGTGCATCTGCTGCAAGAGCAGCTTCGGATAATTTCACAAAGAGCCCGAGAGCTGCTGATACATTTTAGTCCCTGTCTGATGGAAGATAGACAACTGTGTCCCAGTCCTCGAGAAGAGACGCCCGAGTCCCCTGCAGCCTCGGCTCTACTTGGAAAGGTATAAATAGAGCCTTGCAGCACCTCCTCTCTTAAATCATTCTCATCTCACTTAGTATTCTCCTTACTCCTCTCCTCCTCCTCCTCTCCCTCCTCCTCTGACTCTTCCTGGTCTCATTTTCTCGCCTCTATCGCTCTGTCTGTTTTGGCATTTGGCAAAGTTGAGCCGTAATTGTCTTTTGAAGAATGACGGCGGGCAATCGTGGCCGATTATTTAATGTCATTTGCATGGGGGAGGGCGGTGGAGCGGAGCTAAGTGTCTCCTGCTGTGGGTCGCCTTTTGAGTGGCAGATTTCATGGAACAAACACACGGAAAAAAGTACGACAACAAAAAGTGAAGATGTGTAGAAGCGGAACGGAGTTCGATAAAGCGTGCTAAAAAAATAATAAAGTAATAAAAGATGTAAAATATATGCTTCAGATGGAAATTTCTGAGCATGAATGGCAGTTTTCCCCTCATTAGCATGTCTCCCTCCCACCTTTCCCTCTCGCCGCTGCATTTACATCTATTTATGCATCAAGGCGAGATTGAAATTTATCAAGGTGCTCGGCCATGTTTGTGTAGGCCTCATGGATCCGAATTTTGAAAGAAGACTCGCTCTTTGAAGCCACGGGGGCCAGGAAATGTTGGGGAAGTTTGAGAGGGAGAGGGAGGGATGACGGCCGCTTTGATGTGCAGAAATAGATAACATTAAAGGGCCCGCTGACAACAAAAAAAAAAACACACGCTTTCTGGTCTGCAACACGAGCGTCGTCCCGTGTTACCGGATGCAGCAGCAGCTTGGATGGATACGAGATGGTTTTCATCCCAGAATGGTTTGGGATTGGATTTTTGTCCAATGTCGGCCTGCTGTGTGCACGAGGACAATGGAATTCTGCGAGCCAGTGCTTTTCAGAACAATTATTCATCCTTTTTGCTTGGCACAAACGCCGACACGGTTTCATATTTCACAGGGGCGATGGTGAACATGTGTCTGCCGTCTCTCTTGCTGTCAGAGATGGCATTTCATCAATAAGCGGTTATTAGGATGCATCACAGCTATAGCAAGAATATATGAACAAGGTGCTGGAATCCTTCCCCAGATGCAGTAATGTGAATTATCTGAGCGAGGATATTTAGTGGTATCAACAGACAGCCCTTAAAAATGGATGAATGTGTGTAATTTATCTTTTTTTATGCTGTTTCTTATTTCCCCAGGCTTTGCAGTGGATAGTAATAATGTATTGGGAGTTTGGCTTGTTGGTCTTCTCAATCAATGTACACTTGTATTAACTTTGTAAGCCTGACAGACAGCTCTGTCCATTTTTTTTAAAATAGAAAGCTGAATGGTTAATACAAAAAGGATTCGTGTTTAAAGCAGCTATATCAATATTTTCCTGTGAACAATGGCTCAAATGATTGCTCGCGTGTAGAAGCTTTTAGCGATCGCCACAGTGAATTATCATCCGTCTGCAGCTCCCCTTGGCGTTTTAGCATCATTGTTTTTTGCTCGGCAGCTTCACTGTTTACCGCATTTACACGAACCCTAATACTGCAGTAATAATCAGAATAATAGCCCAGTCGGAATAAAAAGCTATCAGTCAAAACAGGCCGGCCTGATCTGGGAGGAATATTCAGTCAGAATAGGAGCAGGGAGTCCATTCAGTGGAAACATTTTAGTGATCAGTCTACAATGTGCACCCTAATCTGAGTGTTTCTTTAACAAACTAAAATAAAATATTCTTTCTTCGCTCTATTTTCTTTTAATATTGATTCCATTTAATTCTCTCAATAGAGTTGGAAAAAAGAACTTCTTCTGTTATATTTCTGGACCATTAAATGCTTCACAGAAGACAGAACTACTTAACGCATCTCAGGAAGTTCTGTTTTAATTAAATGCTTTGGGACACATCACTTTATTGAGCATCAATGTAAACAGTTTAGTTGGAATCTCTAATCTCTGTCCATGTAACCACAACTACTGTCCTCAGCGGCGTTTATTTTCAGTTTCAGCCTCTTAAAACCAATAGCATACTACCTTCCCAGCACCAGGTAGCAAACAGACAAAGTTTTTGAACGCAATGGAGCTTTGGGCTTTCGATGTGGACGGCTTCCTCGGATGGTGTCTCTTGGTGTCTCCTGGTCCATCAGTGCCACGCCATTATCAGAACGGCTTTTAACTGCTCTACCACTAGCTAATGAGGGGTTGGGGTGTGTGTGTGTGTGTGTCAGGGGTGTGTGTGTGTTTTTTTTTAATATATGAAGGTGTTTTTATTTCTGCATGAAAAGCACTTTGTGTTACACGTTGTATAAAAAGTGCTCTACAAATTTGATTTGATTTGATTTTAGCAGCTTTAAAGTGAGATATTTTCTCTCAGTAGCTGGTGGAGCCCACAATGGAGCTAAAAGGAAAATGAACACTGCTCTTGCAATCAAGTGGCTAAAATTACACCTGAAAATGAAGGATAGCTTCATTCTGTTTCTACTGGATGTGCACAGAGGCAACTCCTTGTTAACTAATTTGCCATATCACAGGTTTGAAGTTGAAGTTAGTGACTGTTGGACCACAGCAACCAGGAAATAACACTGACATACAACGATCGGGCATAACATTATGACCACCTGCCTAATATTGCGTTGGTCCCCCTTATGTGCTCAAAAATGCTCTGAACCATTGGGCATGGACAAGAGGACCTCTCAGGGTGTCCTATGGGGTCTGGAACCAGGATGTTGGCACTGGATCCTTTGGGTACTCTGACTTGTGCAGTGGGGCCTCTGTCAATCAAACTTGTTCCACTGCATCCTGTTGATGCTTGATCAGAATGGGGTGTAGGAGGTTTGGAGGTCAAATCTACATGTTGGGCCATTGTCATGTTCCTCAACATGTTCCTGATTGTTTGATGTTTTTCCATGTGGTGGTGTGCATTTTCCTGCAGGGGTAGACCAGTGACATTTGGGATTTCCATTTGCATAAGGGAGTGTGCTTGTTGTGGGACAATGATTATTTGGGTGTTTAAGTCTCATCAACATGGATGTTAAAATCCAAGGTTTTCCAGCAAAACACCACATAGTACCAATATGATCAATGTTATTCACTTCACCTGTCAGTCGTTTTAATGTTGTGGCTGATCAGTCTATCGTCTCCTCATTAAGTTTGTACAGTCGTACACTTACTCGTAACTATTTGTCGTTGCAGAATTTAAAAAACTCTGCCAAAAAGTCATTAGATCAATTGTTACCATGGTAAAAATAATTATCCTAACTTAGTTGCCCATTGTGTCAGCGAGATCACCACCACCTCCTTCCTGCTTCAGCACCTTCTGAGACTCATCAATCATCCCACAGAAAGCCGAGCCGACAGCTGACACTCTTAATTTCAGTTTAACTTCACACACAAAACGGCTCACACGATGAAACGAGATCAAATACATGTTGGAACGAGCTGCTGAAGACTGCAGCCTCTTGGAAGCACGCACAAGTGAAGATATATAGTCTTCCTCACTGAAGGGAGGAAAACATACGCTGTTTGCTCGAGGAGATCGATGCGGCAGAGGAACTGTATTGACAGTTCATGGCGTTGACGCTGAGGAGACAGATTTTCGCTGGAGCTGCTGCTGTTACTCCTCCTGTGCACCGGAGAAACACCGGCAGGGGCTGAGCTGAAGCACGTCTGGGCATCACTTATGCACATTAAAAAAAAAAAATACATTCACAGCTTTAGAATATTACACATCATACTTACAAAACAACTAAAAACAAGAGCCCTAAAGTTCAACATTGTGCTTCATTCTCTGTTTCCCAGTGGAGATCATTAGATTTTCTGCTGGTGTCATTTCTCTCACGCTGCATGAAAAAAGGGCCACTAAAGAATCAAAAGAACCTGTTTCTGATTCTTGCTGCTCTGCCAAAACACTTTGGTTGCGTCTTGAAGGTGTTGGAGCTTTTTTTGTGTATCCAAACAGCTTCGTTTGCACCTCAACTCTTATATTACTCGACAGCTGTCACTCTCTTCCCAGAGGATGATTTGATTAATGCCTGCCTTCTTTGCACTAAACAGGCAAAAGCCTAAGGATTGCTTCTTTTTAAAAATACTGTTGTTTCTTAAAGCAACACGCGGCCTCTAAAATGGGCCACTGGTCTTTTTCTATTGGGCCTCCACATGACAAGAGCGTTAATATATTTTAATGAGCTGAAATCTCGAGACGGCAACATAATTGTTTAGTTTCACTCGCAGGCTTAAAAGATTAAAATGTTGTTTTGTTTTCATGATGAGAGTGTCTGTTCTTGTTCTTTGCCCCCCAAAAAAATAATATCTCAGATGTAACGACTGTGACATAAAAAGACCTGAAGGACCAGAGAAGGAAATAAAAGCACATTTAGCTCCTATTAAAGTAATAATAAGTTTTCTAATAGCACTCACCTCCTCCACCATTCATGACCCTGACAGAAATGGGGGGAAAAAAAATCTCCAGGTGAGGATCAGCAGCAGCGTCTGTGAGCCGCTGACAGCAGAAGCGATGAGGCCGGATCATGAGGAGGTTTCATGCTAGATGGTTTTCTGACTGATGGGTGTAATAAATTATAATAACAATAATGTCCGCCTGGAATACTGACAGGAAATCAGTGAAAAGCTGAAGCAGAAGCTCAAAACGTGGCACACTGCCCCGGCTTTGAATATTGTTGAGTTAATATCGTTGACGGGGGAAAGACAAAGGTTAGACACTGATTACTTTTTCACTTCGAATCTGTCGTTTCTTATGAAAAATAATCTCACTTGTCAGTTTTTTCGTACCCTCTTTTATTTTTTTTTTACCTTCGCAGACAGAATACCTTGGCGAATACTGACAGACACATTTATTTCACTCTGACACCTGGAACAAAATAGTTTAAAGTTACCTGTTCGTCTGTCCTGCTGTCGTTGCCTTGTGGGAAGAATTCAGGACTTTTTGCAGAAACTAAAACACCACATTACATGTTCTTGTTGCGAGATGAGTGCCATGGTGCTAAACACTGAGTCACCGTACCACATAATCTGTGGTAAAGCAGGACTAACAGGCTTCATATAATCTCGTAAGAAATTATACAGTGTCATATTTCATTGTTTTGTGATATTGTAAACCTTCAGAATCAGCTGCAATGCAGATTACATATTGCGACTTAGTGACTGACGCAAGATCAAAAAGCGGCCGCTTGATGTCACTTTTGTGTTTGCAGCTACATAACAAAGATATGGGACATGATTAACCCAAGAACACTAACGTAACAGTTAGTGCTGTCAGAAATATTGTAGTGTTAATGCGTTAACTCTAATCAATTTTAACGGCGTCAATCTTTTTTATCACGAGAGTAATGTTCTTTTTGACCTGGTGAACTGCTCTGATCCCTTCGAATGGGCTGTTGAACTGACTGCTTTTGTGACTAAGTACAGTAATCCCTCTCCATATTGAGGTTCACTTTTCGCGGTCTCACTGCATTGCAGATTTTTACTGTGTATATAAAATACGTAGCGTACAGCAAATGAATAGACGCACGTATGGAAAACGCAGCTACGGCCGCTTACGCTTGAGCTAGTCGGTCGCTGATTGATTGGTGGTGATTGAAACCAGTGTTTATAAGAGTGTGGGAAAGGTTAATAACAGTGTGGGGAGGGTTTATAAAGCTGTGATATATATATATATATATATATATATAGATAATAAAATAAATATAAGGCCGCTACTTTGTGGATTTTGTCTATCGCGGGGATTAGGTTCCAGAACCCCCTGCCTTAGACGAAGTCCACAAAGGGATCGCTGTATTTGTTTTCTCATCCGTTTATTGATAGTGTTGCATTGTGTGAGATTTTGCTTCACATGTGAATGACTGCTCAAAGTGAGAATGTTAGTGTGAAATATAACCACGCATTGTTGTCTGCAATCAAAAACATTTGCACAAAGCAAGCCATGCATGAGCCATGCATTCCATGTTGATGAGAGCATTAAAATGATAATTCAAGGGACATTTAGAATAGATGAAAATGTGTGATTAATTTGTGACTAATTCCGAGTTAACTATGCGATTAATCACGATTAAATATTTTAATCGATTGACAGCACTAGTAACAATTAGTAACACCATCATTAACATTGGTTATATTTTACCCGATATAATATACCCAATAAAAAATATTTCCCATCAAAATTTTTTCCATCTCCTCTTTTATTTTCCCCTATACGTCTCATAAAACAAAAAAAAAAAGGGTATCATGGGGGGACTCTAGGAAAAGGCTCTAAAATTAGTGAAAAATTAAAGAATCTTTAATGAAAAATTCCTTTAAAAAAGATAATGGAGCTGCACCTTTTTAAATGAAGGCACAGTCTCCTTGCATCACTGACAACTGTGGGAGATATGTATTATATAGGCATACATTATATTCCATCAAACAAATACTTTATTCTCAATAACTAACTACTAGAACACTAACGTTGGGTGAAAATCACCCAACGTTAGTGTTCTAGGGTTACTTGCACCTTCATTATAAGTGTTTCTGGTAAATATTAACTATTACTCCATACTGGTTAGGCACTATATGATCTAAATGTATGATTGTGTTTCGTATATTTGATAATGCACTTGCATCTGTTTGGTTAGATGGCTCTAATGCTAAGCTGAGTCCGATGCTACATTGTACAGGCAGAGAGAAGATCTGCTGTTATTGGTAGTTAAGGTAGATTAACCATGATGGACAAGCTCAAATGTAAGTTTCTGCGGCACTGACTTCATGTATGAATTTACTTCACATTAGCGGAGATGTTTCAAAAGGATGTAACCAAACAACAGAAAAGAAAAGAGTAGCCTCTTTTATTTCAGGTGCATTTTTTGTGGTATATAAAGATAGAAATTAAACTGAATAACCCATTATCATGTACAGGGTGTTAAATACTGCAGTTTAATCAAAGCTGCTGGCATCGCAGAGACACGCATAAGGTGTCTCTTAGTGCCACCTGCATCGATATTCAATGCCAATAGATGTATAGGAGTCTTTCCAAAGTCAAATTTAATTATGAAGCACATTTAGAAACAACAGAAGTTGAACAGAAAGTTCTGCACGACTGAAACAGCAGGCCATGAAACAGAGTAAAACACAGTGATGAAAAGGCAAGTCTATGCAAAAGATAGTAGAATAATAGGAATAAAAAGCACAACACAATAATAGATAAAGTAAGGGTGCCAAGCTCTACTTGAATCACATGCCAAAGAAAAGAGGCGAGAGTCTGAGCAGTTCTTACATGAAATGGTTCAGCTGCGGTCACCGCGAAGGATCGACCGCCTCTATTTTGAGCCGAAATCTTGTGACGTCCGAGAACATCTGTTTAGTTGGCCTCTGTGCTCTAAACGGGGCGTGACGATGGAAGGGCTCTGCCAAACAAGCTGGCACCAAACCATTCAAAACCTTAAAAACAAACAATAAAATCTCTAAATTAATCTTGAAATGGAACCTAAAGCCAGCGGAGGGAGGACGGTAATGGTGTTGTGGGGTCAGCGCCTTCTTATTTCTGCTAACAGATGAGCAGCTGCAGACGTGGAAGAGACGACTGATCTGCACCCACATTCAGGGAATCAATAGTTCAGCCACGTGGTGATAAAGGTATTGATGACTTTTAGAAAGTCTTTGGGAGGGGAGATAGAGCTTTACTTTGGCTGAAAGTCTCGTTTTAAATAAGCTAGTTTTGACCACTAAGCTGATTACTTTGTCATATTTGACAAACGTCTTAACAGAGCCTCATTAGGAGGGATGGTGGAGGCGTAAATGACAGAACTCTTAGTCAGAAGTTTTCTTTTCAGTGTTTCAGTCCAAAACTACTTGATTAAATTCAGGAACAGATCATGTTTTAGGTTAAAAAAAAAAAAAAAAACGCCCTTTCACAACATAATTCCGGTGTTATAAGGCCAAATCCTCCTCGCCTGATAAGGAGTGGCAGTGACGACACCAGCAGAGGACATTTGTCTGACGTTCCTGGATTTTTATAGCTCCGTCAGAGTTGAAAAATGACACTAAAGCGTATCCAGTGCATTCAAATGTGAGGCCGAGGGGTTCTAACAGAGCGGCAGCATCTGACGAGTTGGAAGGGAAACCAGGCACATGACTGACGGTGGTAAATTTGCATGCTGATCTGATAGTTACCAGAATGACCTAGAGAAAGTGGTTTGTCTTGGTGGAACATACCATTCGAGAACAGCGGCGTACTTCGGTGGAATCGGTGTGTGCAGCTGAACCAGGAGTGCTACACCATCAGTCACTTTTTGAATTTGGCACTGCTGTAAAAAAGCCAAACTATGTTCCTCCTAAACAAGTGGGATTTCATAATGACAGCCAGATATCCACCAAACGATCTTGAGATAAAGCAGCAGAAAATCATCAACTGATTCAGACGGGGGGTTGTGATTGTGGTCCAACTTTCAATCTTTCCTAGCTTAATTTAGTCTTCACTAACTGCGCAAAAACTCTTTATGTAAGCCTTTGCTTTGTCCCTATCTGTGTGCAAAGTGAACCTCGGGATTGACTTTATGGTAGAAGTCAACAAACCTTATTAGAAGCATTGTTGGAAAATGCCTCGTGGTAAAATATATTTGCATTTCAAGACATCATGCTCGTTTCATCAAACTTCAGCGATCTTCTGGAGACTTAACACCAGCATCCTCTGAATTGTGGTGTAATGAGGCTTGGTGGCACAAGCAGAAAACGATAACTACCAGGATGTGAGGAGGCAAGCCGTGCAGACTTATCTGTATACAGTTAATATTTCAGAATCTAAACTTCAAAACTAAGCAAACACATCATCTTCGCAGGGTTTGAAAGTCACACCAGCCACCAGTAAAATATTCACAGTCCCTGTGACTCATCAAGTCTTTCACTTTCATTTGACACTTAGGCAGTAACTCTCCTGGTTTTCCATCAGTTTATTGTATTATGAAAAGGGGCAGAGATTAGACTCGCTTGCAGTAATGTTGATCCTCTTGCTTCCACGGTCTGAGAACAAAAACTGCCACTTTTCTGCCAAGGATAGAAATGTTTGACACAGTCTTGCATCATGAAGTGAGAATGAAATAAAGAGCCCTAAAACTGAGCTCATATTCATCAGACTTTTTAACTGTCTGCAAGAAAAACACTAGAACAGCTCTGTAATCATGGTGGTTTTTTTAAAATCTTTTGTGTGTATTTGATGGTGTTTCTTACGTGTAATTTTCACAGGGCCTCTACACTGATCAGGCATAACATTGTTACCACCTGCCTAATATTGTGTTGGTCCCTCTTATGTGCTCAAAAAGGCTCTGAACCACTGGTCATGGACAAGAGGACCTCTCAGGGTGTCCTATGGGGTCTGGAACCAGGACGTTGGCAGTGGATCCTTTGGGTACTCTGGCTTGTGCAGTGGGGCCTCTGTCAATCAAACTTGTTCCACTGCATCCTGTTGATGCTTGATCAGAATGGGGTGTAGGAAGTTTGGAGGTCAAATCAACATGTTGGGACATTGTCATGTTCCTCAACATGTTTCTGATGTTGTTTCCATATGGTGGGGTGCATTTTCCTGTGGGAGTAGACCAGTGACATTTGGGATTTCCATTAGCATGAGGGAGTGTTCTTGTTGAGGGACAATGTTTATTTGGGTGTCGTTTCATCAACACGGATGTCAAAATCCAAGGTTTTCCATCAGAACACCACATAGTACCAATATGATCAATGTTATTTACTTCACCTGTCAGTTGTCATAATGTTGTGGCTGATCAGCATATATTATATTTAGAAGAAAACAAAAGTCCAACTTCCTTCTTAGCTTCAAACTATTCGGTATCCACAGCTGTATTCTCTGTGGGTCCTTCAAAAGCCTCTTGTGCCACCACGGCCTGCTATCCGAACCACTTCTCTGCTTTGTTGGTTCCTCACTCTTCAGTTTATTTGTTTTTTAATGCCTCATTTGGTCTGCTTTCTCCTTCTCAGCTGTATTCCCTCCATCTCTCGCCTCATAAAGCAGCGCTGCACTGGAGAAGAGTGCAACATTCTCCCGGAACTGACTGTCTGAGCACGAACTCAGAAAGAGTTATGCGCGGTGCATTTTTCACCTAATTAGAACCCCTTAATTATGTTCCAGCAGCAGTTTTCCTGGTTTTTCTGTGTGTATTTATTTCCTGATCTTTTCATTACATATACTGTATCAGATAACATCCCAAGGCTCAAACCTCATGAGAGAAGACTCGAGTGAAGACTGCAGGGGGAAATGACTCTATTGAGGGATGATTTCCAAGTATTATTTTGTCACTATCATGAATTAAATATTTTGTTTTAGCTGAATTGTGGGTGCTCATTATGCACTGCACATTCGAGATAAAAATTACTGCTGGCTATATGAAAGTTTAATTTGGTTCATCTGGCTAATTGCAGTGTGATTGATTATATAATTACACAGTATTTGTTCCCTGGCTGTTATAGTCGCACAGTTCTGCTTGTAATTCCCAGACTGTGGTGTTGCAGTGTTTCACAGCTGTCGATCTGTGGTGTATAATGTAGCTATAGCTCAGTGTATGCATGTGTTTGCGGTGCTCAGTACATCGGCCTGTATGTTGCAGGGTTGTATTTTCTCTTCAGCCTCATATTTCCTGGTATTTGTTCTGCTCCTCTGAGATTACACATTGCACAGTTGCTCCAGTTTCTCTCTGTAGCCTTGAATTCAGCAAACAGCGAATGCTTGACAAACACACGCCCAGTCTTAAAACAAGATGGACCGAGATCAGATGTATCAATTTTTAACTACATTTCTCTCTCAGGAAAACATGAAATATAAGATTCTTGTAGATGCGTTGCATTAAGTTTCATATATTCCTTCAGGTCAGAGTGCAGTGAGGACTAATTCATTGACTGAGATGATCCTGATCCTGCTATTTGAGACCAAGTGTTTTCATTAAGAAAATGTTAGCTCTATCTATTCTCCATCCACAGTGGGGGTTGCTGTCGCTGACTGAGGGAGGTAAAATGGTGATAAACAGCCCTGATGAGGAACTAAGTGGATTTTAAGACGGATCGTCTTGCTGCAGCACGATGGGATGCTTTGGGCAGTACTCGGAGTGAACGTGTGCAGGGAGCAGGTGGGGAGGGGGCGTGAAAACACACACACTCACAGTATTGCATTGTGTTCTAATTGCTCTCACGTTACCAAGCTACTGTCGCTATGGCAACACATCTTTATTGTTTTTAAAGGAACTGTGGAACAATTTCTGATGAAGGATCATAACAGCTTCCCATGAGCTGTTCTCAGACGTCGGATACGTAACATTCCTGGATTCATCAGCCTGTTACGTCATTCTGGTGTCTTTTATGTTAATGTTCCTCATAACTTCAGACGTAGAAAGCTTAAGTTAGAAAGGTGCACGATGTGATGCCTATTGCTGCCATTGGGATCAACTAGCAGCTTCTACAGCGTCACTTCCTGGGCTATTCTTCAAAGAACTGCCATGATATCACAGTGGAGGGGTTTGTGTGATCTGGGATCTATGTTGTTGGGGGCAAAAGCCTCTGGTGCAGTCTCCAAAGGCAAATTGTTTCAAAGTTAGGAGCCAGACTAAGATGGATTCAAATGCCTCAATGATTCTGTGATCAAGTAGCAGTGTAACCTTGCCCAGAATAGGGAGGTCCGGGCCCCCAGTGTGTGTTTAATGGCCAAGCCTTGACCCAAGGGGCTTGACTGGGCACAGGCTGAAGAAGCTACATAGGGTTACTATCAGTGGCCACCATCTGCAGTCATAGGCATCGGACCGGGTACAGTTTAGGTGGAAGACAGGGGCGGCCAGCAAGGCATGCTGACTCCTAGTGGGGTAGATTTGTCCTGGGCTCAGCCTTAGAGATGCAGCGAGGAGCTTGGACATCCAGGGATAATTTGGAGTAGACTGGCGGCTGTGTCCTGGGTGCCTTTCTTAGTGGTTTGTCTGGGCATGACCAACTGGGAGGAGACTGGGGGAACAACCAGAACTCAATAGAAGGATTACATTCATCATCTGGTCTAGGAAAAACTTGAGATCTTACAAGAAGAACTGGAAAGCATTGCTGGTGATGAGGATGTCTGGAATGCATTGCTTAGTCTGCTGCCACCATAACTCGACCTCGGGTAAGCAGATAAAAATGGATGGATGGATGGATGGATGGATGGATGGATGGATAGATGCATGGGCTTCCTAGACGGTGGTGCCACATGCAATATGTAGCTACATCCTACGTCAGTATGATGTAATTTTGCCTTGTCTTGCCTGTCTGATGATGCAAATGCTTGCAGCTTTGACTTGACCTTGCAAGAATGGCCTTGCAGCTTTTTGGAAAAGTGATCACAGTGCTCATTCAGACACGAAGTCGACACATTCAGATGCAGTTAGATGGAAGAGGCTAGACTCCCACACTCTGTGACTTTTTACTGTGACTGTGTGTGTGTGTGTGTGTGTGTGTGTGTGTGTGAGGTAATGCTTGTCATGCTACCTTATGTGTACATTATGTATTAAGTACAAAAAATACATTTCCTATTGCCATTCATAGTGTGGTCCAAAGAACTTACCCATAATGCTCTTTTTTTTTAAACAGAATAAAATATAAGATTCTGCCCCTTTTCCCACCATTAGTACTTTAATATTTATTGCCTTAGTGTGAAACTCTGCTGATATGTTTCTTCTCAGTTCTTGTCTCAGTTCTTCCATGCGTGATTAGCTGAATGATTTGGCCATTAAGGTGAACCCCTGCAGTATTATCACTGACCACTCTTTAACACTTTAACAGCGAGAGGCTGATAAGACCGGTGAAATTGAGCACTCAGTTAACTGCTGCCGGCTTAAGCTACTTCAGGGCTGGAGGCTCAACATGAGCTTGAACCTGTTTAGTATTCCAAATCCATGAGTATTAATATTCTGCCTTAACAGCCTTCAGTCAGATGGTGGCTAAAGGGATCTGGAAAGAAAAAAATGAAAAGAGTTATGCTCCGTGACCTGAATTTTTCAACGTTTTGACCTTCAAGGTATCCCTCTCCACCTGTACCTGCTGATGGATGAACACTTTCCACCTCCTTTATAGGGAAATTTTCTCATTTAGCCACAAGAAAGCTCCAGTTTGTCCCGCCGGCAATGGATAGTTACTCTGTGCAGGCCAGTGAAATGAAAATATCTTGTCATGTCGTGCTGAAACTAGAAGGAAACTTCCTAAACTGTTGCCGCAAAGTTGGTAGATTGTCTAAATTGTACTGTAAGGTGTTGGACTTACTGGATGTAGGCTGCTGGTATAAAACTGCCATCAGCCGAACCCCTCAGCTGGGTTTCTCCTTCATGCTTTGTGTTTTTCTGATTTCAAAATCTACAACAACCTCCGAGCAACAACCTACCAGACTGAAAATTTGCATTTTTGCAGAGGATTTGGATCGTGTTTTCAGGCAGCCCTGGTAGTGTTGTTTTTTTTTTTTGGTGGATTATCCATTTTAATCACAGTGCTCGCCTCTGCATTCAAATGCATCCCACCTGTCACCGTTTTGAGGAAACACCTAAACTTCATCCTTCATTAGTTCCACCTACGAAAACTAAGATTGATTCAAAGAAATACAAAAAAAAGCCAGAGTGCTTTTTAACCCCTAGCAGAATCGTAATGTGCTGCAGAGTAGAACGGCGAAACGAAACTATGTGCAGTTAAGGTTTTACTGTAGCGCAAATAAGAACACACATGTATGTCTACCATTCTCCACAGACTTAGTTATATGGTCACTGTGCACAGCAAAGATAACTGACCCTCATCTGTTCTAGCAGCATATCAGCCCTGTCCGAGTCTTACTAGGCAATACATTAGAAAATCCTTCTAACTCCGGCTATTGATCTCTGAAGCTTTACCTAAAGGATTACATACTGCTCAGTCATGGTAAGACTTCTGAAATCCTAGAAAGTTTTTCGCCCAATAACAGTTTATAACATCATAGTAGGCAATAAATCATCCAACTACCGCTTTGCTTTTCCTCAGTGTATCACCTTTTCAAATAATGCCCACCCACTTTCTTTTTAATAGCACTCGGCTCGCCCCCTGGATGGAGGGACATAACAAAGCTAGAAGGCGGCTTTGTAACATTTATTAATCTGTGTGGAGAAAATCTCCTTTCACTCTCTCAGAGGTAAAGGGTCAGCTTCAAAGACGATTTACTGTAATGACTTGCTCAAGGACGCCTCTGCCAGGCTTTCTGTCTGAGCTCCTTATTAAAGGTGTGCCTCGTTAATTACCCAGCTCTGCAGCCAGCAATGGACTCCTTATAAAAGCTTTAAACACTTTAACACCACAGTAGCAAAAATCATGTCGGTGAACTTACGGACTGTGCATATAAAGTGATGGTAATGTGTTTGTCTGGGTGCATAAAGGTGTCTTGGAAATAAGTTGACTGAAAAGAGCTTCTGCAAGGTTAAAGACCCCATGTTATACTTTTTATGACTTTTTCTCTTTTTTGTGTGTTATAAAGCTGCTTTTTAGTTCATATAACAGGTCTGCAAACTTACTAAGCATAAAGTCAACACCAAAGGGAAAAAGCACTGCTCCTTACCTGCCTGAAACACTTCATTACAAGTCCAGGCTTTTCTCTCATTACTTATCTACAGCACCATGTAACAAATTAGCATAACACCAGCCTAACAGCTAGTTTAGCACGTCCTCAAACAAAGAAGGAGCAGCTTTCCTGAAGTCCAGCATTATCTCCTCGCTAGAGATGCTCACAGATCTGGGGTCACGGTACGTAACCAATGTTTGATCACCTTCATTGGGCCGACACAACAATCAGGAAGCCCTTAAAGAGACAGGAACTAATTTAGAGCATTTCAGACAGAGTTGGTGTAGCAGTGTATGGTACAAGAAAGATATTGTTTTTAACATTAAAGCATGTAAACATATTCTAATAGACCCCCAATACAAAATAATTAACCCGTAGATATGCAGAATGAGGGCTCTTTAACACTAAGTTGTTTTGCATGGCACATGAAGACAATTAAAAACAGAATTTCAGTTCAGTTCTGGAGCTCTTATAAATGTCGAAGCCAGTTTTAACTCAGATTTTATTGTCTTTCTTATTGCTGCAGCTGCAGCTCATTGACACAGTCTGCTTGCTGCGTCATCGCAGCACAAACATTTCTTCAGGGTGCTGATAAACTCCTGAATAAATGAACACTTGGCCATAACATAATCAATCATTAATTATCAGAGGACGTCAGGTTGCGCAGATAAACAGCCTCCTGTAAGAGCTTTGTTCAGTGTGTTTGGTCAGTCGCTCACACTCAGCGTTTTGGGAGCAGCTGAACTCAACAAACTCAACAAAACACTTCAATTATGGAGAAATTAATTCTAATCATATGTACACAGCAGATGGATGCATTAGCTCCAGGTTTAGCTCGCTTTTTGTGTGTATATAGCTTCTTTAATTATTAAAGTGTTACCTGTGTGGAAACTGAGATGTAATAAAGTGCTCATGTGTTTAATTTACTCTGTTAAATTAAATTATCCATCATATTTAAGTTAGGATGTTCTAAATGAATAAACTTAAAGCTGAGACTCTGCACACTTTCCATGCTGTCTCTTCTGCGCTTGTGATTTTACGCTTTTATGCTTTTATGCTGATGCGTGTCTCTTTCCCTCCTCTAACCACTTTAAATCTAGTGCAATTAAAACACAATGAGCAGAAATGCATAATAAATGTGTGCAAGTGGTTTGAAGAATATATCTCCATGTGTGGGGCACGTCTCCTCTCGTGCAGAGCCTCCACCACATTGAAATGACGACGCCGCTGCCTGAGTAACGTCGCCGTTTCCTTGCGTCCTGCTGTATTGATCCTTCCTCCTCAGGGCGGCCATCTCAAATTAGCAAATAGATCACAGCACCTTGTGAAGCAATTAATTTGGCCTCGGAGGATCTCTTTGTTCTGTCTGTTGGTGCACGTGGGAATATAGATAAAGGAGCTAATGTGGGTTATTATCAGCTGCTTAGAAGAAATTGATTCACATGGTTTGCCAGAGCCCAGGGCAGAGAAGCTGTCTGGTACCGGAGAACAACCAAGCAAAATGATGCAGCAAGATAGGCCCAAATACATGAATACTAATACCACAGAGTGATAGAAGAGCAAATGCAACGTACACTGTGTAGTAATGCTCATATAGGTTAGGTTGCGCACACTTTCACTGTTCTGAAAAGCGCTCTAATCATACAAAAACATCAGGACAGGTAGACGTGGTTACTTTCTGACAGGCCTAAATGACAGTTTAACCCAATGAACCTTGAATCACCTTATTTTACATGTTGCATTTAAAAATTCGAAAACTGTAGTAGTCTGCTTTAACCGGATTCTGTGAAAAACGAAGACATTGGAGTCTCATCTACCAGCAGTCACATAACAAAAATTCATACTCTAGACTGAACTGCAGGCAGTGTGTACACAGAGCAGATAGGAGACAAGTATGGAAACATATAGAGTATCTATATATAAGTAGGACTGACCAATAGTATGTAGAGTGACCATTTTTCCAAATATTAGCAACACCCGTGAGGACTTGAAAAGTATTGTACATGTCGATCCCAGGGTTCGATGTTTATAAGACAAACATCGAAAGAAGTTCAACTTTCGTTTTTTAATTATTTATTTATCATACTACACAGAAGACATTTTTTGAGTTTTCTCTACTTCTCTATGGTTGTGCTGTTTCTATAGAGGCTCAGGAATTTATATTGCAGTAAACAATGAGCCCACAGTGAATAAAAAATGAATGCCACCCAGATACTGCTTGGGTTTGGGAAGGTTAATCCATATATCATCTAAATCAGACAATAATAAATAAAAAATAAGGTGCAGGCCAAAAGATTTTAAAACAAATCTTCAAGTTACTTCTACAAAACTTGTAATTCAATTTACAGTAATAGAAAACAGGGAGTAGCAGCAAATTTTCACAATTGAGGGACTGACTGTCATTTTTTGCTGATAAAGGATTCATTTAAAATATTGTCTATTGATTTTCTGCTGCCAGAAGCGCAAATACATATTCACTGGCCACTTTTTTTTAGATGTGCATGTCTGTTATTTAGGTTGTAGTTTGTCCTTGATAAGTGTTTTGAATGATTCTTCCCACTTCATTTAATTCTGTTCAGTTCAGATGTATTTATATAGCGGCAGATGACAGCACAAGTCTTCTAAAGGCACTTCACAGAGACAGTATTACCCAACAGTATTATATTATAGAGAGAAATCCAGTGATTTCCTTTAAACAAACACTTGGCGAAAGTCTGCCTCAACCAGCTTGGGTGAGGTGAGACTAACAATGAAATACCTGAAACACTTTTCAGTACAAGAAAGTCCAGTCCAAGATCACCAGCAGCTAAAACTTGGAAAGTTTGAACCTGAAGTGCAGATTTCTTGTGACGTAGATCACATCAGTCCTATTTGTATCCTCATTGTCTATATTAAGGCGCATTTTGAGCAGCCTAGATAGGGGATTGTTAAGATGGGAGAGAAATCAGCAGTGACACATGAAAAAGGTCACGAGCCGGACTCTTAATGCTTCCAGTAACCCAGACGAGCCAGCGCTGCTGCTCTCTAAAGGTTGATAAACTCATTCCCCGGTGCCGTTTGAGTGCAGATAAGAGCAGCCGACTGAAAGAGGCCTGCTTGGACTGCTGGGACTGCCGAGTTCCAGAGGAGAGAAAGTTTGATCGAGGCATCGACAGTAAAAAAACCTGGGAGAGATTATCACTAATGAGCTGTGACTCGGTCGTGGAGAGAGAGGACTGTTAATGATGCTGTGTTGCTCTGCTCTCACATACTTGTGTTCACATCTATACACGCCAAGGGATTCGGCGTGAGCATCATTACCATGTCTCTTCTCACCTTGTCTCCAGCCGGCATTTTTGTTTTTCTCCCGGCTTTATTAAACCTGTTTCTGAAACACATTTAAATCAGACAGCTGGAGCTGCAGATACCTGAGGCTGTTTCAGTGAATTTGCCCAAAAAAAAGAGAGGCAGCAGGATTATAGACGTTCTTAAGCTCATGAACGCCCAAAAAGCCGAGCAAAAGGCAACACTGTGTCGGGCTGTAAGCTCTGTAAGCTCGGCTTTGTCCTCTTTCACCTTCAACATCCATACTGGAATGTTTTCTCCAAATATGATCAATTATTGATGGGGGAAACCAGCATGAAGGAGGCTGTCAGGGTGCATTTTTCTCATTGCTGCGTGATGGGGGAAACCTTATGTGGGGACAAACTGCAAGTGTGTGTGAAGGTATGTGTGGATTCATGCTGTGAGAGTGAAGTATGGAGGCTGAAATGCCGTCCCTCCTCAATTGATTAGAAACAAAGGGTCAAAATGCAATAAAGAGACAGGCCAAAGGTGTAAACAGGGAAGCTGAGTAAGAGAGCAATAAAAGAAGCAGCTGAGGAGCACGAGAGGGAAATGATCACTGGACTCTGCACTTTCTCCACATTATTTAAAGAGCCACTCCATTCAAACTGACTCCTCCATTGACATTTTGGGCTTTCACTGTAAAAACCAACAACAAAAGATTCTCTGGCAGCGTAGAGGACAGGTGAAAAACACAGTTAGGTAACAATGTCTCTGTCCTGTTTCCCTCTCCTCCGTTATTTATTTTCTTTTGTTTATTTTCCCCCATTATCTCAGTTTTTCACAGACCCCTGTGCCAGCAGCCCCTGTCTCCATGGAAACTGCAGCCGGAGCGACGGCGGGGAGGAGGGGGAGCTGGCCTACACCTGCGAGTGCACCGAGGGCTACGAGGGGGAGAGGTGCGATCAGATCCTATTGGACCTGCTGGTCGCCGACTGGGACCCCGCCACCCCCTCCGCCCCCGAGCTGGCTACACCCGTCGCCTCCACCACGGCAGCCGCCACTCAGCCGCCGCAGCCAACCACCGTCCCCTCCACCACCACACCAGCACCTCCCACCCTGCAGCCATGGCAACCCAAACCTGGGCAGAGGCTGCTGGTGGTGCCGTGGGAGGCAGACAGAGTGAGATAACTTAAAGGCTAAATTTAAGCTCCTTTATGTTGGTGTTTAAAATGCATAAGGAATCACTCTGTGTGTATATGTCTTGGTGCGTTTGTGCTTCAGGTGACCGAGGGTCTGCACTGTGTGAGTCCTGAGCTGTGTGAGCTCACATCAGGAACTCTGACTCTGTCTCTGGAGGTGCCCGAAGAGACGGCTGTAAAGTAAGAGCACCATCAATTCCCTTTTATAACCGACTGCTGTCCCCTTAAATCAGAGTTGGTTTAACCAGCGAGGCGGCCCCAGGACAAAATCTAACTGTGGGCCTCTATTTATGTCTTGTTTATCTCCCTCTATATATGCACTGTATCTATCCTGTTGCTGTTAACTCCTCAGTTGTGGTTTACTCAGCAGACTGCAGATGACAGCTTAATTACATTTTGCTCAGGGAATACTGCACTGCTACATGTTTGCAGTTTCCCATTCTTCCCAGTTGGGAATCCAGCTTGAAAGAAACAGTCCGCCAAACATCAGGATTTCAAAAACACTTGAAAGGTTGCTCTGGGATGTCTTTGAATTAACAGCAGTTGCAGTGAATCTGAAGGAAATCCAGCATCAGCAGCCTTTCAAGCCAACAGAGAGGGAATATTTGATACTTAACAGCTAGTCTGACTCACCAGATGTAGACTGAGGGTATAAATCTGCTCTTTTCAAGTAGTTTTCTCCCCCCCTGTCGTGTTTAAACTTCCCCTCACTACGGGAAACAACAACGTTCGAGCAGCATCCTTCACATGATTAAGGTGAGTTGAGGATTAAAGGGTCAGCTGCTCCCCAGACCTTGACACGTGAGTTAAAGTGCAACAACCACCTAATAAATACATCTCTGGACAGCATAGCTTTGTTTTGCAGGTAATGTAAAGACTTGTGTATTGCTCACCATAAATGTAGGTCTATACGAGTCTTATATTAAGCTTATCTGTCTATCAAATCTGATTTTAACACAGCTCCAGGACCACAACATGTGCAAATGACCTGTTTTCTGACTCGGCCATCATCAGTCAGAGTTGTTTTGATGCATCTTTTTACTCTGAAGGCAGCATGTGACATCGTCTTGACCAGTGTACCGACCTGTTCTACTTCACAAAGGCTTCTGTGATATTCGTTTAGTAAAAACCTGCAAGAGCCACATACTGCTAACAAATCATCTGTGGTTTTATTGAGTCAAGTGAGCTCCTGCTAAGCAAAAATACAGCACAGGCTTCACCTGTAGGACACCAGTTATCAAATTATGTCCGCCTCTTTTATCAGTTAAATCTGCACCACAAAGTCCACAAATCTCTTTAGTTTTGTTTTTGTGGTGTTTTCTTTTTTTTAGGGAATTAAGGGCGAAGTTTTTTGTCTTTGCCCTTAAAACTACTCCATCATAACAAGTTTCCTCCTGTCACTATTTTGCAGAGACACACAGAGTCACAGCTTCCTGAGTTTAACCCAAGGACGACTGTGATCGTTTTAAGTAAACACAAACAAACAAGCTCTTTTTAGCCCAGAGAGCAGAATCCCTCAAAGGTGACATGCAGTCCTTAACTAGTTAGTTTAGCTGCAGTTGATAGTAGTGTTTAGTGGTAGAGCAGTTGAGTTGGACTAACCCTACCTCTGCACAACACAACTGATGGTCTCAGACACATAAAGAAGGCGACTCATTCCACAGACTGACTCTAGACAAGGCATACCTGCTAATTCAAAACCATTCCAGGAGACGAGCTCATAAAACTGACTGAGAGAATGCCAAGAGTGGGCAAAGCTGCCATCAAAGCCAAAGGGGGCTACTTTGAAGAATCGAAAATATAAAACATATTCTGGTTTGTTTAACACTTTTTTGTTTACTACATAATTCCATATGTGTTCATTCATAGTTTTGATGTCTTCAGTAATAATCTACAATGTAGAAAATAGTTAAAATAAATAGAAGCCATTGAATGAGAAGGTGTGTCCAAACTGTTGACTGGTGCTGTAGATGGACCAGCAATGGCGTCTTTGCAGCCATTTTGCTGCTGGTTTTTCTTATAGACTTCTGTAGCCCTTTTATAGTGACTGGGAAACGCTTATTAAGCTGTCAGAAATTCCTAATTAGCGATCAACTGATTATCGTACTGGTTGATCATCGAATCCGATAGTCACCATTTTAATGATTACAATGGAACCTCGCATTACGAGATTAATTTGTTCTGTGACCAAGCTCATGTTACAATATGCTCGCTTTACAAGTGAATTTTCCCCATTGAAATTAATTGAAATATAATTAATCCATTGTCAAACACCACCCACAAATTACCCAAAAACATTTTTTATGGGTTTTAAAACAGAAAAGGTGTAGTTACAAGACTAACGACAATTATAAAAACATAATATAGTGAAAGAGAATGCAAAAGAAATAATGTCAGCTGGTTAATTTAATTACCTTAAAGATGGGACGATTTATGGGCGAGGAAGACGAGGGAGCGGGGAGGAGAAGGAGGATAGTTAGTGTTTGGAAGGAGGGTCTCGTTCCCTCACTTTGCTTAATCTGAGCTTTCTGGACGCGCTTTCTTCACTTTCCACACTTGCAGGTCGTTTCAATGGAAATTTATCAAGAGAAGTCTGCTTTTTCCTGCCTTTCAAAATGCTACGGAAATGGGCCAGAGCAGGGTCATTCAGTAAATCACCTGCACGACCTGTAGATAATTTTTCAGGATGGTATCTGTGTGAACTGAGCGAGTGGTGGCCACACTTGTCAGGAGAGCGGTCGCTGTATGAACCTCGCTCATAATGTGGATTTCCACTCGTAAAACAAGACAAAACTTCACTTGAGCCTTGGCTCGTAGAACAAATTACTCGTGAACTGGTACACTTGTAATGTGAGGTTCCACTGTATTAGCATTGTATATGAAGTAATTTTAAAAAATGTTACTTTAGCTCTGATGTAGCATCCTCTATTTATCTTAAGCGATGTCCCGCTCACAGCACTGGTTGGTAACAATTAGTATCCTATTTACACTAAAGGATAAATGTTCAGAAGTTTTCTTTTAATTAAACACATAAAAACATAAACAAAGATATTTCAATAAAGTTTTGTGTCACAGACTGTGTTATTCTACATTTTTGACACCAAGAATTGCATTTTAACTGCAAATGTGTATCAGATCCAGATATCGGTTGTCTGTCTCTTTGATTACTAATAGCTGGAATTGATATCATCCCTAAAATAAATCTATCAGTCGACCCCAAGGAACTTTTTCTCAGCTTTCTGTAATTGTGGTTTCAATGATATGATGAACAAAGTGTGCAGTGCAGTGGTCAGTAGTGGCTAAAGGATGGTCCAAGATGTTAAACTTTAAACCACACATGTCCACTGAGTGGTTTCCTGCTTGGTGTTAAATAATGACACAAACTCCCAGATTCTAACCCCCAAAACCTCCTCAGCTAAATCTGGCCTGCTTTTTAGGTGCTAATCAGCAAAAATCCCAACAAAGCCCGCCGTACTGTGGATTATTTGCATAATTATCGCGAAGAAAACATTAAAATAGAACCTACTGTGTGCAGCATTTCATCTGTCTGCTTACCATGGGAACATAACGCAGCTCACAGCTTTTATAACTAATAACCTTTCATTTGAATCCCCTCGTGACCCACCTCTGCCTTGTAAGACGCTGTTTTACACGGCTGCAGGTGTATTCCATCTTTTCAGAGCTTGTTTGCTCATAAACAATGTTACAATTGCTCAGTAAATAAGGGTCAATGAATTATGCAGAAGAAACGGTCGAGGTGAACGTCGGATGTCCTTGACGTTGCTCCTCATTACGGATGGTGGGCACGACTCAGGGCCCTGATCACGATGGCAGACTGGGAGCTGCGAGTTAATCAGCTTCTGCTGCTTTGTTTTCATACAGTATAATTACACACAACACCTGAACGCTCACCCAGACGCAGACAGTGAAGGACACTCATACCGCCTCATATGTGCCACTTGGAAATGAAGTGATGATCCAAAAGTGACATCGATTTAGAGATGCTGATAGAAATGTAATGAAGCTTTGTATCCCACAGAGGCTGGAGAGAGTGAGAGAGGCAGCAGCTGCAATATCTCTACAGATGCTCAGTTTGTGTACATTTATGCTAAGTATCACTCATGAGAATGTGAACTCCTGTAACCCGCTAAACCCCAAGCAGTTTCTAGATGCCAAGTGTTTATTGCTCCTGTCAGTTTTACTCATTATGGGGTCATTTTTTTCACTGCACCTGCACCTGTATGGAAACAGCGCAACCATAACTAGAAGTAGAGGAAACTCAAAAATCTGTCTTGTCATAATTAGTTGATTTTTTGGAAGGGTTATTTATTTTACCGAAATTGAAAAAATGGAAACAACATGTGCAAAACTTTCATAGGTTTTACCAATACTGGGAAAAAAAGGATTCTACATACAATATACAGCAATCAGCCACAACATTATGACCACAGACAGGTGAAGTGAATACCTAGGGGCCTACCCCTGCAGGAAAATGCACCTCACCACATGGAAACAACACCAAACAATCAGGAACATGTTGAGGAACATGACAATGGCCCAACATGTTGATTTGACCTCCAAACTTCCTACACCCCATTGTGATCAAGCATCAACAGGATGCAGTGGAACCAGTTTGATTGACAGAGGCCCCACTGCACAAGCCAGAGCACCC
The DNA here is from genome assembly GCA_024666655.1 of Dascyllus trimaculatus. Taxonomy (NCBI): domain Eukaryota; kingdom Metazoa; phylum Chordata; class Actinopteri; family Pomacentridae; genus Dascyllus; species Dascyllus trimaculatus. The sequence goes on from CM045453.1 coordinate 26,779,472, forward strand.
AAAGGATCCAGTGGCAACATCCTTGTTCCAGACCCCATAGGACACCCTGAGAGGTCCTGTTGTGACCAGTGGTTCAGAACATTTTTGAGCTCATAAGGGGGACCAATACAACATCAGGCAGGTGGTCATAATGTTATGCCTGATTGGTGTATATTATGCTACTTCCTTTTTATTTCTTTTTTTTTTAAAAAAACCAAACAGCATACTGTAATCTATCTGCTGTGTGTAAACACTGCCTGCAGTTCAGCCAAAAAATCCCTCAATCTTTGTAATATGATCATTTGTCACAGCTGAGACACTAGTAGCTCCCAGGTTGCTAAGAGGGGCTCAGACTTATTTCATTTTCACAGACTCTGATTAGCTAAAACGCTTTATTTTTGATGAATTTCTAAATGATGCATGTAGAATAAAATTGATTTGGGTAAAATATCGCAATCTTAGGCTTAGATTTGGAAGAGTGCATCACATGGGAGAAGTTAAACGACCATCGGACGTTTTAAAATCTAATGATTCTTTCTGTTTTTACAGTCTGGCTATGATAAATGGTGTAATTTTGGCAGCGTTTTGGGTTCGGAGAGTTTAATGGGATTGCTTTGAAATAATAACTTTAGTTCATAAGAACCGAGTGGCCGCTACATCAGCTTAAATAAATATTTAAAAATGATATGAATACCAACAAAATCAAATGAAACAGAGACTTCCACTTTCCTAACACATATAAAATGTAGGTCATTAACAGAACCATCCCTGAAATATCACAAAGCTCCTTTTAAGTGGGAGTAGCAGTGGTTCCCCAGATATCTGAGCTCCTCATGTTGTCCCTCAGGCTGAAACAAAGGCAAACTCATTTCGGCTGCAAGTAGCCCGTCTGCAGTCTCATTATTTCGGTCACTGCTCACAGCTTCACCTTCAGGCTCAGCCCCATCTTTACCGCAGCACCTTGGGACCGCCATCGTGTTGATCCACCTGTGAAGCTCCAGCTTTTTATCTCCCTCTTGAACTGGGCCTTAAAACATATCCTCACACAGCCTCGGTGCTGCCCGGCAGGCGCTTTGTTTTAAAGTTGACTCACATAAACAGCCGTGTCGACTGTGAGGCAGTCACTTTTTAAGAACGTCTTAAATGCTGGCTTTAATTAAGATTCATTGATTGCCATTTTATCTCTTTTGTACAGGCAGGTTTGGCACTGGTGTTTTATCTTCTAATAACAAATCAAGCAGCTTTACACTAACACTCATGTGTTGTCTGATCCCCGCTATCTGATTCCTATAAGTACAATGAACACGTTATTAGCCATGCGGATCATGTATCTGCTACTTTTAATCTTCATTCTCCCGTTAAAGCACTTTCAGCTGCGTCTCTTTGGTATGAAATGTACTGTTGAGGTAATAATAATAATTATTGCTCTTGTAAGTAGCAAACACTCGTTTAAACAGATGCGCAGAGGCTGAGAGGATAATCACAGATTGTTTTATTTGTTTTTGTGAGTGTGGGAATGATTGTTTCAGGTGTGGGAGTGGGGTTAGCGGGGTGCTCGGCAGCGTTTAACCACAAGGAGCCTCATTGCAGCTGCTGAGCGTCGCTCTAACAAGCCTGGTTGACGGATTTCACTCTGCCCTCCTGTCTGTCTCTCACAAAGACTTGCAGTGCAGTGATCCGGCTGAGCTCGGCTTGGCTCTGCTCTTTACCGAGTCTTCAGCAAGCAGCTGGTGGAGTTCGCCGTCTCCAGTTGGAAATACGGCTGAGGGAAACTGAGGGAGAAATGTCGACAGATAAAGTTTTGAGCCACTGCTGGCAGCGCGATCCTCAGCCACAGCAAACCTCCAGACAGCGGATTTACGCTCATTGTGCATGTAGTCCGTGGTTTTGCTGCAGAATGAGAGATGGAGCGAGCTCTGAGTCTCACGAAATATCATTTGGGTCACTGGAAATGTTGATTTGGGTGAAAGTTCAGACAAACTGAGACAGGCTCAATAACTCTGCCTGCAATACTTCATTAGTTTTTAGCCTTTTCTGTGGCTCCTTTGTAATTAGTGTGGTTTCTGCACTTAAATGTATCCAACATTAGTTCTATTTCAAAGGTATTTTATCGAAGTATTTACCAAAGTAAAAACCCTTAACCATCATCTAATTTTGAATACATGAGTGCACTTAATAAATATTGTATCCATGAGAATAAGATGTGTCTTATTGCATTGTCATGGCAATGGATGGATGATGCAGTCTCCAGAGATCTTCATGATCAAAGCCTCTGTTAAGTTTCTCACCTCTGTTCACGAGGTTCACCAGACCTGACAATGTTTCCTGGATAACAGGAAGACTGTCCTTTAATCAGCCAGTCAGTGGTGCCTCCAAGGGGGGGCAGGCGAAGGCCTTTCAGATCTGATAGGTCAGGTTAATTAACTGAAACCCCGATGTCCAAGTCTCAGTGGAGGCAGCTACACTGTCCGAGTTCACAGTTCGATGCCTGTCGCAGTTTGTGTAGCTGCAGTCAGAGAGCGCAAACAACACAGTTTGCACGCCTTTAGTCGACGGAGGAGCACAAAGATCTCAAAACATTAACAGGAGCTGAAGGTTAGTTTTGTGCTTCCAGCTGTTTGGAGGATTTTTTCCTCTGAGTTAATTAAAGACCTGCAGCATTAGCATCCGTAGAAGCATCTCCACAGTAAAAAGGTGTGCACATTTTACGCACAACACAACACAACACAACACAACACAACACAACACAACACAACACAACACAGTGGTAACTTCATTAACTATTCATAAATTATCCTGAATATTGACGATCAATCAAGCTTTACCAGTAAATTACACTATATACTTCTCTTTGTCACACACAGAGCTGCAGTTTATAAGATGGGATTTGTGAAATTCTAAATCTTCCATCACAGCTGTAAAAGTTTGACCTGTTTACTAAAGTAAAAAATAATGTTTTCATTAGGGAGGTTTTTTTTCCAAATCACAGCAGTAGCCTATATCTGCCGCAGTGACTTTATAGTCCCTGTGGATGCATTACAGAATGTGATTTCTCTACTCAATAAAGTGACTGCCAAAATATGGCAATGGCCAGCCCACTAACAATGAAAACACATTTTACTGGGCTGTAAGTTGCTGTAGTTTGATAAAGTATCATCACACATGGATGGAATTTTCAGATCATAAACAAATTCTCCTTTTCTCCTCAGATACTCGGCAGCACCTCTTCTCCTTTGTTATTTTGAAGTGCAGTTAGCCACGTAACCGAAATGTTAACTATACCTGTATTACCCAATGCATATCAGATAATTAAATATATAACATAACTAACTGTAGAATTCCTTGTTTTTTCTGACAATCCAAGGTTTTCAATTCCTGCAGGCGCTGCTGTCTTCAGTCCTGACTACAAACATGGCACAACGTGTCCTTCAGCACAACACTGACTGTCAGCTTCATGGCTGCTGAGCCGCTGCTGACCACCATGTGCGCAGAATAGAGGATGATTTATTTATTTATTTACTTTATCAAGCTTCTGGTTCCGACTAAAATAGGGATTATAAGAAGTAGAAAGCTCCACAATGAGGATTAGTTAATTTATCTAATCTTTCAAGCAGATTTTGTCAACATCATAATTCCGTTTGATGTCTGGCAAGACGAATTAGGTCTCCACTGGATGTAGAAAATAATAAGGGGTGCAGCGTGTGCATTGTGCTATCCATTATTTACACTGTGAAGTCTGCAAACTTGCAGCAAAAGCTGAAAACGCAGCTGAGGAGTGTCAGCAATTAAAAGTGGATCATGTCGATGGGAATAAACTTTTGTTTTGGGTCAAACTGTAGACGAAACTCAGAATCATCAAATTCTCCTCCTGTGCTTTCTTAGCTTTTCATTACTTTCATACCTCACCTCCCGTCCTCACTTTGTGTCTCTCCTCCAACCAGGATGGTTGTCAACGCCAGTGGAGCTCCGGTGCTGTGGCGCGTGAACGAAGAGGGGTTCCTGCGTTCGTCCATTCTGAACGGCACAACAGTGTGGTTTCTGCAGGCCGCTGATGGACTGGTGGTGCCGGACCACTCGCTGCCCCTGGGACAGAACTACTTCCTCAGTAAGACTCCAATCTCATGTAGTCATAAACTCTGCAATTTTAGCATTCAAACACACTTAACTAAGATGGGGAACGTTGCAAGATGTGCGCTAAACATCCACATGTACTGACCTTTAGTCTTTAGCCTTTAAGTGGCTACTAAAATCGAAATAACCAAACAAACAACTGAGCATTTAGTTGTTTACGAAAGATTTGTTAACTAAAGTACGAAACTTAGCTGGTAAATCAGGGTGTTTGAATCATAACTCTCTCAAAGCTACATAAAACTTACAGAGAAGAGAAAATAATAATAATTAAACTATCCTTATCGCTGCTTTTCTCATTTTAAGTGTTTGACAGCTCGTCTAGCAGCCAAAGAGAAGCTTGAATGGGAAACATTTTGAAATACCTCCAAGTAGCTCATTTACAACTGAGCCAGAACACATCAGAGGATTAATGAATTTAAATAAATTGTAATTACAGCGTTTATTCTTGACATGTCAGTGGGGAGAGTAACATAACATTTGCATATGTGAGTCAGAATGCGGTATTTGCATATTGAACAGACATTTATGCTGATATTCCATCTGTATTTTAGAATTTGTGAGCATTCGTGCAATGGTGCCAGTAAAAAAACAAAAAAAAAAAAAGCGGTGGTGTGAGCTGCAGTGGGAGCTGAAGGAGGGGGTAATTGGAGGCTCACTCTCTGACTGAAGGGCTGGCTGACCTCTGTGTGTGCTCTACATACCTGATGCTGTTTCACTACACTCCCTGTCTGCTGACCTTGACATGTCTGCTAACTCTGTGGCAGCCATAGCTTCTGCTTCACCAGAGAGAGAGAGAGACAGAGGGGAGAGAGGGGGAGATGACATTGGGGAGTTAAATCAGAGCAGAGGGAGGATAATGGAGGGTGGGAGAGAGAGGAAGAGTCAGATAAGGAGGGAGAAAGACAGGAAAGGAGGGATGGCGAGAAAAGAAAGGGGATTAGAGCGAAGGACGGAGTGTGCAGAAGGAGGGGGGGAATGAAGGTCAAAGAGGATGAAGACACGCAGCTTATCTGATGCTTCTGTTGTCAGAGGTCAGGCTGAGTGAGCCGCTTTCTCACATTCACACCTGATTTCAAGTGTGCCGCCCGAAGGCGTTCGACCTCACGTCCTGGATAAAAGCTGCACAAGGCACCGGCAAGGACGTAGGAGAAGTGAATCCATCCACACGTGTGATGGATGCTGTGATGTTCCGGCCCTGTAGTTCGGCAGTTTGATGAGCGATGACTGTGCAGGTCCAGGATCTGAAGTCATAGGGCTGATGATCATTTGGTGAGACGAGCGGTTTTATCAGAGCTCCAATTGGCCCGGGGAGCTTACATCATTGCTGTCGTCACCGGTGCGCTTGCAGTTCGTTGGCTCAGGTCGGGCTGTTAAAAATGGCAGTTAATGTTCACTATAAAGCTATTTTTATCCGAGTGCCCGTGTAGCTGTCAGCTTTGATTGAACATACAGTAGGTGATGTTCTGAATTTATCGATCCCGAGAGGAACAAGACAGAGAGGCACACACACCTCTGTTTTGGTCGCTGTAATAAACTGCCTGCAACTGGATAATGACACAAGAGGAAAAGTCAAGGGATTACCAGAGTTTCTAAGATTTATCCTCTGGGGACCATAAATATCTTTACAGGCATCCGGATACATGTTAAAATATTTATAAATGATGGCATGGCTATAAATGTGCACTGATCAGACATAACATTATGACCACCTGACTAATATTGTATTGGTCGCCCGTTGTGCTCAGAAATGCTCTGAACCATTGGACATGGACAAGAGGACCTCTCAGGGTGTCCTATGGGGTCTGGAACCAGGACGTTGGCACTGGATCCTTTGGGTACTCTGGCTTGTGTAGTGGGGCCTCTGTCAATCAAACTTGTTCCACTGCATCCTGTTGATGCTTGATCACAATGGGGTGTAGGAAGTTTGGAGGTCAAATCAACATGTTGGGCCATTGTCATGAATAAGGGAGTGTGCTTGTTGTGGGACAATGTCTATTTGGGTGTCTAAGTCTCATCAACACGGATGTTAAAATCCAAGGTTTTCCAGCAGAACAGCACATAGTACCAATATGATCAATGTTATTCACTTCACCTGCCAGTGTTTTAAATGCTGTGGCTGATCGGTGTATGTACATTATTTGCAGAGTAAACAACAAGACTGCCTACACCAATGTGCAAAATGACTTTAACATCATATGATTTTGCATCACTTCTCAATAATTGCAGTATTTTTTAGTTGACAAGTAGAGTATTTCCTCCAAAAATGAATACTTCAGAAAGAGAATATTGAAAATACAGGCCCCAAACTAGAAATTCAGTGTAACAAAAGTGAATATACCTGTAATCACTGACAAACAAGTTGGAAACACAGTGATCACTGAAACAAACTTAAGTACATCTGGGATTTCCAGTTAGCTTATAAAACGATTTGTGAACACCAAAATTTTCTTTATTTTGGACCTATGGGCTGTGTCTATATGCACATCTTATGCTTATCTGATGTGTGATTTTACAAAAATGGAACAAGATAGAAGAAAATCAGTGTCCAACTACAGATCAGATGAAAGACAGTTGCAGCAGTAATCAAGACGTATAGAACGAGCCATAGTGCCACTAGTCGCAGCTGTAGTGGTCGTCCTCTTTGCTTGCTGTTGGGCATTACACTTTAAGATTAAACTTTACTAAAGATGAAAAGAAGCCTGATCAATACTGGGAGCTTATTTTTGTTCAGATGAAATAAATTTATTCAGCTCAGATGCAGTCCAGTATGTTTCATTTGGACCTGACCAGGGCCACCACAGTGAATGCATAGTCCTGACATTGAAGCACAGACATAGGGGAGTGATGATATGGGGCTGCATGAACGCAAAAGGTGCTAAGGAGGTGGTGACATTTACAAATGGCACTATAAATGCTTGTGGATGTACCGAAATACTGGCTGAAAGGATGACTCCACTCCACTCTATGGAATCTTGGCATAGGAGGAATACTCCGGCATGATAACGATCCACGGCGCACTGCCAAAATTGCACAAGTTTTCTAAAGAAGAAAAAAGTGAAAAATATGACCTGGCCAAGTGTGTTGGCTGTCTTGAATCCAGTAGAACAACTTTGGAGTGTTTTGAAGAGAAAGGCAGTGCAGCAAAAACCCCTCCAGCAAAGAAGTGCTGAAAAACAGCCTCTGAATATCTCAACAGAAATCTGGTGTCGTCCATGCTGAGTGAGCCTGCCATTAGAAAATGAAGATATGAGCTACTGAAGAAATAAACTCTCTACTGACTTTTTTCCTCTACATGGTATTTTTAATGTAGTAAATCTAAATTGTTACCTTTTAATTTAACACAAGACCAAATAAACTCCTGTTCAACTTCAATGTGATACAAATATTAAGGTCAATTCTGAATCACTTGGCATATAATTGATAATGCACAGGGTTTTACTCACTTCAGTTAAATATACACCAATCATTCATAACACTATGACCACCTGACTAAAATTGTATTGCTCCGCCTTATGTGCTCAAAAATGCTCTGAACCATTGGGCATGGACAAGAGGACCTCTCAGGGTGCCCTATGGGGTCTGGAACCAGGACGTTGGCACTGGATCCTTTGGGTACTCTGGCTTGTGTAGTGGGGCCTCTGTCCATCAAACTTGTTCCACTGCATCCTGTTGATGCTTGATCACAATGGGGTGGAGGAAGTTTGGAGGTCAAATCAACATGTTGGGCCATTGTCATGTTCCTCAACATGTTTCTGATTGGTTGATGTTTTTTCCATGTGGTGGGGTGGATTTTCCTGCAGGGGTAGGCCAGTGACATTTGGGATTTCCATTTGCATGAGGGAGTGTGCTTGTTGTGGGACAATGTTTATTTGGGTGTCTGAGTCTCATCAAGATGGATGTCAAAATCCAAGGTTTTCCAGCAGGAAAGCACATAGTACCAATATGATCAATGTTATTCACTTCACCTGTCAGTGGTCATACCCCTTTTCCACCAAGAAGAACCAGGTGCTAGTTTGGTGCTGGTGCTTAGTTGGTTCAAATCTCATTCCTCCTAAGAACTGGTTTACTTTTCCATTGGCAAGGAGCCAAGTTGGAGCCATGCCATTGAGTCATGATCGATTACATAGCAGTTAAACAAACGCAATAAGCTGATGATAATATCTATATGTATCTTCATAAAAAATATTAACCCTTCTAAATAAGTTGTTGCCCGTGTCCCACCATCGGCCCATCCATGGTCACAGACAAGGATATGCCGGTGGGGACACAATTGTGGGGCACAATTGTACCAGATTTCAGTGTGCAATAGTGTGTGCAAAGCTTTCGTGTGTCCCGGGAGTCATTCCAATACAACTGCGCTTGGACCAGGGGCGTCCACCCTTTCCACCATTGATTGTTGGTCACGATAACCCCGTCCCCAGCCCCTGATGTAGTCGATGCTTAGCTCTGGCACAGCAAAGAGCTGGTCCTTGCTAAGCACCAGCTTTTAGCACCTGGAGCCGTTGCTTACGCAGTGGAAACACAAAAATCTGATGTTAAGTCAGGCATTGGCTCCGAACTGGAACCAGCTCGGTGGAAAAGGGGTATCAGTGGTCATAATGCTGTGGCTGATCAGTGTACCTCTGTGTTACATCAGTACTAATGCTATGTAAATACACTTTTAAGACCCTCCTCTCTCCTGTGATAGGTGTGATGCGTGTCGGCGCCCCTACAGCCCCGGAGGTCACCCTGCGTCTGAACCTGACGGTGAAAGCCAGCAGCTGCGTGGAGCCTGGCAGCAGCTTCAGTGACCCCCAGTGCTCCGGAAAAGGCAAATGCATCACGCAGCCCTCAGAGGTGAGAATTCAGGAGGGAAGTAAAATCCTCAAAGCGTGAGATGTTTCTCTTCTTTCACCAAGGCATTTTTCAGCTTTGCATGATAAAGACACAAATGCACAGGAGAAAACGCTGCACATTCATTTTATGCTTGAATGGGAAATCCTGTAAGCTCTAACAGACTTGGATAAAAAGTTACCAGTCGGGCCGCACGTCTGAATGGAAACCTTTTAATTTCGACATGCTTCTTTTTCCTGTTTTACAAGTATGTATAAGCCTGGTTTGGGGAATTTTCACATTACAACTTGCTAAAATAACAATGTGACTGCAAAATAAACATTTCCTTATTGTTAAAACCAGAACTGCATCATTGCATTCGGTGTTGGAAGCACTTTTGGATCATTATTCACAAATGTAACAGCAGAAAAGCGCTGCAACAAACAGCGCAACAAATTACCGCAGTGCTGGGGAAAACATGCAAACTGCTGATGGTTAGAAATGCACATAGCTATGCCTCAAAATGAGATAATAAGATATTGTTAAAGCTCGCCTGAAGACAGAGAAATGCTGCAGTAGAGAAAGAAGTCCTCCACACTCTGAACTAAGAGATGAAGCAGCAGTGGCTCTTACTAAGCATGAATAAAGTGCAGAGGGAAATGTCGCAGAGGCCCGTTCATGGCGTCTCTTTTTTATGCTCAGTTTCTCATTATCATTCCCCTCGCTGGTACAGAAAATCAGACTGTGTCACTGCTCCTCATAATTGCATTGTTGTGTCACTGAATTATTTTACGACGCGCAATCTCATTATTTCTGTTTCGCGGGTTTTTCTTCCTTCCATCTCCCATCTCTCGGCGTTTCACCTTTAACGCCGGTTGATTTGGGTGTGATTGTGTTTCGCAGAGCACTTTCTTCTGCGAGTGCGAGGACGGCTACACCGGAATTTTTTGCGAGGAGTTCGACGCCTGCCACCACCGACCTTGCCGCAACAATGGCACCTGCACCGACGTTAGACAGGGAGGTGAAGGACGCAACTTCACCTGCACCTGCCAGCCAGGTGTGTGTTTTTCTACATTATATCATTTTCCACGGCCTCAGGCTCCTGATGTGTTTATTTCAGGCCTGTCTGTAATACAGTGTCTCACATGTGTGTGGAAAACCCATGGGAATCTGCCTGTGTGGTCTCAGTTGGTGGGATTAGAGCCTCTTTGTTGTAGAAAATACCTGAATGAGAACACAGAAGCAGAGAGAGTATTGGACCCTTGATCTTGTCACATTTATTTTGGGACAGGGACTCAAAACAAGGGCCTCTGGTAGGAAGGTAAATGTCGGAGGGGACCGCTGATTGCCAGTCACTTCCCATTAGGGGATTGTGCTAACAAGCCCTGTGTGTGAGTGGCAGATGAGGGAAAATAAAAAGGTGGAAACAGACAGTACCGTAGAATGCAGCACTGTAAAATGTACCTTAACAAGGCGGCTCAGTTCAGTGCCTTTAGTGGACATTGATGCCGTATTTATTGATGAATTGAATTTATTAAGATCTAGATTAGCTACTAATACCAGCTACTTTTTGATATTTGAAAGATTATACAATGTTAACAATATTTGATATAACAATATATACAATATAACAATATTATACAATTACATGAAAGTATTTAACCCTCTGAACTCCACGCAGTTTCTGGGCGTTTTTGCTCCTGTCACATTTTTACTCACTGTTGGCTCATTTTTCACTGCAAAATAAAGTCCTGCACCTCTATAGAAACAGCACAACCATAGCCAGAAGTCTGAAGACCACAGCAATGTCTTTTCTGTAACAAAAAAAAGAAAAACTAAAGGTTGGATTTATGATTTATTTTACAAAATTTTAAAAATAACATGAAATAATCATATACATTTTTTAAAAAAATCCCACAGGTGTTACTAAAACTTATAAAATGGTGACTCTATACGTTATATATATATATATTACTGCTTATATTTTTAAATAGTTTCTATACTGGTCTCCTATCTGCTCTGTGTGAACACTGCCTGCAGTTCAGGCGAAATGTCTCAGAATTTTCGTCATGTGTTTGGCCATCATAGCTGAGTTACCAATAGCTTCTTGGTTGTGCCGTGAAACTCAGAATCTTTTAGTTTTTTCAATAATCCATTTAGTGAAAATGACTAATTTGGAAACTTTTGAAAAGAGACATGTAGAATAAAGTGCTTTTGATGAAATATCACGATTTATGGCTTCAGCTGGGTTAATATTCCAGATGAAACTGCAAGTCACACATAATTAGTTTAAGGACCATGGGAAGGTAAAATCTGATCATTCTTTTGTTTTTTTGGTGATTAAAAAAAACAAAAAAAACATGCTTTTTAAACCTCTCAGTGGGTTTTGGGCGTACAGAGGTTAATAACATTGTTTTTCATAATAAATCAAATTTTCAAAACTGTTCAAGAAAACAAACATAATTCCAGACTCTGAAGCTTCTCCATAATTTTGTGGCTCCACAAGCTGCTGTTTTACGTGTAACAATACATCATGTGGCAACCTGCCTTGTAAGATAACAACTGCATGTAGCACAACAATGCATTGTGTATTTTTTTTTAACAGACCATATGGTGGGTGGCTAACACATAACTGGTTGGTGCCAGATGACGCAGTCTGATTATAAGCTGTGTGTTTGTCAGGTTATGAAGGCGAGCGCTGCCAGTTGCTGGTTGACCACTGTATCTCTCAGCCTTGTAAGAATGGAGCCACTTGTTTCAGCAGCCTGGCCGGGCCCAGGTGCTACTGTCCCGAAGGTAAGAACCCAATTATCGCATGTTGGAACCAGTTGTGTGCTTGTTGATGTGTGTTTGCTGTAACTGAATCAAAAAAAAGTGAGAGAAGCTGCCAGAAATATGTGGTGTGTTTGTCTATAATAGAACCAGCTGCCCAGAAACCCTTTAACAGCACCTGATGTTTGTGTGTCTTTGTGAAAAAGAAAGGCTGAAATGAAAGTGCAGAAATAAGTTTGTGCCTTCTGCAATAGCATTTTCCAGCTGTCTGATTGCAGTTGTTATGGGCGCTGCTGCATGTTTAACAGTATCTGTGCCACGGAGATGCTTAATTTAAACCTTCCCACTCTATTCTAATTAGTCTTCATAGCCTGAGCGACCTGCATCAGCCTCTCTGGGGAAATATGTGACCGCAAAACTGCTGCAGAAACAGCATTTCTTAACAAGAGCACACTGGTTTGCAATTAACCTACAGCATGTACACAGACTGCGTATGCACACCCAGAACACAGGATAAATATTAAGTGACAATGGGCAAATAAAGATATTGTGGATGGATGGAAAACCTGCAGGGAAAAGCTGTGCCGTTGTTCAAGTTAAAAACAGTCAAGGAGGCCTCAGTCATGCTGCAACACCTGGTTGTAATATTAATCTGCTAGAAGAACAAGGTCTCCAATGAGGAAAGGAATTCATAATCCACCGCTTGTGCATTTATTTTTCATAAATTGAGAGAAACAGTTTTGCGAGAACTCTGCCAGCACAGCTAGTGCAAGGAGATTTTGTCGAGGGAGAGCTTTTAATAATTATTTGTTAATTCTGTGTCTGAGGGGACCTTGACTTATGGAGCAATTACCTGTCGGTGTGTTTATTTACAAGTGGCTGGCCATTTTTAAAAAGTGAATAACAGGAAAACACGTTAGGTATTGCGATATAATGAGCCTTTTTGTTTTGTGCCACAGGCCTTTTTAATTGAATACGTTGTTACATGTCACAGAAGGAAAAGCAAAAGTATAAATGCTGCAATCAATGGCAGCTAAATTCATGCCAACAATATAAAAATTATGCATTAAGACATAATTTTTCAGCGTACATACTGATGCTGAAATTCGCATTGCAACGGCAGTTTGTTTGGAATATAGCTGGGAGAGAAAATCAGCACCAGACCCGGAAAAAGAGGAGCCCCACCTACACAAACCCAAAATGGCAAATCCATAGTAAAGGGTGCTTCATTATAGGACATGCTGTTTAGCAAGTAATCAGTCAATAACTTAGCAATCAATCAGAGGGCTGAACACTACTCACAAAGGAAACGAGTTCAGTTTATGTTCCTGCTAGATGACACCACTGGGTATTACATTCTGTTCCTCAATAAATACCAGAAATAAAGCCCACAGTTTCTGGTTTATTTTAGCATAAGAATACATAAAATCATTTAAATGTCCCGTCAAGTGACAAAAACAAGTTTGTATATGAAACACGTTGGTTAAAAAAACAGAGATGTGCACCCATACTGATGAACATATCAAAGGAAGATGATGATTTGAATGTCTTTGAATACACAGCCTCCAGGCAAATCATCAAAACCAGGAGAGACTTTTTCATCCTGAGTGATGTTTTTAACGGGGCGGCAGTCAAAAGGAGACGCTGTAAAGTAATGCAAAGTTTCCAAGAGCAAGAAAACATTTCATCTTTTATGAAAAAAAGGCTTTCATTAACACTCCAAGTCTGAGAATGCTTTACGCTCCCTTTATGTTAAACCTCTTTATGTGTAGAACAGGGACGGATAACAAGAGAAGACAAAAAGCGAGACAAAAGAGAATAAGAAGTTTGAAGAAAAAAAAACAGATCTGCTGTTGTTCCTCCTGAAGTCACTTTCTAGTTATTTTACTTGTGTGTCTCATGGACCCAAATAAGTAGAAATGCTTTGTAATATATGATAATTAAGACTTTGTGAAGTAGTGTCCTCCACTGGCAAGGAAAAATAAGCACAATCAAATGGCCAAGTGAACACGCACAGACTGCAGATTCCCATTTTTCATGCTCATTTTTAGTGCTTAGCCAGGATCTACCCTCCCACCCCCATTAATCACCTCCAAGATTTCTCTGTGTTTTTTCTGCACAGACACGAGCGGTAAATAAAATGGTGGGTGGCAGGACAGCTCTCGTTGCTGTCACCCGCGATACGTCAGCTTTGTAATCACCAGGCCAGTTATGACAACATGGAGCTGCAATTTGTACTCACTAGAATCACCCTGCAGGGATCAAGATATCGTCTCTCTTTGTTTTTCTGTCAACAGCATTTCTCAAAAAGCGACAAATTGTCAAGAGAGAAACTGAGCTGAGTAACTACCAAACGTCAGAATGTGGCTTTTGGGATGTCTGTCCGTGGGTTGTTATTGGGTTAAGAGCATAGTCGTACAGTAATCCAGACAGAGATTTGAATCAAACTGTTTATTCATGCTGCAGTTTACATGGTTTATGTGGCTCAACTGTTCAATAACCATGAACCCAACTGGTACTGAAGCCATCGCCCAGAAATTGGAAATCCATACCCAGTTTTCCTCACTTACAGTCAGTTGTGTGAATAAACTATCAGTACACACTGATCAGCCATAATGTTATGACCACCTGCCTAATATTGCGTTGGTCCCCCTTATGTGCTCAAAAATGCTCTGAACCATTGGTCATGGACAAGAGGACCTCTCAGGGTGTCCTATGGGGTCTGGAACCAGGACGTTGGCACTGGATCCTTTGGGTACTCTGGTTTGTGCAGTGGGGCCTCTGTCAATCAAGCTTGTTCCACTGCATCCTGTTGATGCTTGATCAGAATGGGGTGTAGGAAGTTTGGAGGTCAACTCAACATGTTGGGCCATTGTCATGTTCCTCAACATGTTCCTTATTGTCTGATGTTTTTTCCATGTGGTGGGGTGCATTTTCCGGCAGGGGTAGACCAGTGACAATTCGGATTTCCATTAGCATGAGGGAGTGTTCTTGTTGTGGGACAATGTTTATTTGGGTGTCTAAGTCTCATCAACATGGATGTTTAAATCCAAGGTTTTCCATCAGAACAGCACATAGTACCAATATGATCAATGTTATTCACGTCACCTGTCAGTGGTCATAATGTTGTGACTGATCGGTGTGTGTTGCATACTCTAACATTAGTTTCTACAAAGCTGAAGCAAATAGTCTAACTGTTATAGGTGAATACAATTAACAATCCAATACCTCATATTTAGATCACAGCGTAACTTTATCTTTGTTGTCTGCAAAAATAAAACCCTTATTGTGTATTTATTTTTCAGTAGTGGCACACCTCTGCTCTTCGTATTGTTCTCACAGCACCTTCTCTACTGTGGAAATGGTTCTCTGAGGGGAAAAAAAGCTTTGGAAAACCACGTGTTTGTGTCCATTATGGCGGCCATTAGTCACAACTTGGCCATTTCAGGATCTCTCAGGGGAAATATACGGGCAGCTCCTGTCCGTCGCCATATTTCTTCTGGTAGATAAAAGTAGAAATAAACCATATTCTGTGTTTTATGAGGTGCAGATAGGCAGGGACAAATTAAAGGGGTCCGGCGGACAACAAGAGAGACTGCTGAATCAACTCTGAGATGCTCAAATATACTCCAAACGCACACTCGGAGCAGATTTTTGACAAATTATTTGTGTCTCAAAAACTCCAGAAATTCAGTATAAGAAGAATAAATTATTTTCCAAGTTAACTTAAGAAGTAATGGACCATTTAACAACAACAAACCTACCAGCCACTACTCCAAGGTATCCCTTTTGTGGCCGCTCTGCAGGGAGCCACTCGGGGAAACAAAAAAGGAGAAATTTTACCAAATAGACTAAAAACAGACAGAAGCTTAAAAAGATACCAACTCGGTGTAGTTTAGGACTGATGAAGCTTTCGAGAATGAGAGCCGCTTTCTTGAGGGAAACAAGCTTCAAGGGCCGGTATGGAGAGTAGGAACAGTTAGCGCTGCCAAGACCTAATCTCACATGCACACGGGCGCATCGGTACTGTTTAAAGACAAACTTGAAAAATGCAAAACCTGTCTTTTAATCAAAACTTTACAGGACGAATTTACTCTCACTGAAAAGTTAAAGCGTACAAAATAAAATGCCTCTGGGTTAGAATCCTAAATTTCAGAATCTGATATTTATGAAGGTCTGTGCTCTCTGACTGTTTTCTACAGTGTGCCCACGGTTATTATGCCAACTTTAGTCCTCAGGATTTTTTATTGAACAAATACAGCGCTCTAAGTCAATCCAACATGCTATTAAACCTTAAAAGTCGATGATGGTCTTTTTCAGGGAAGTTTGTACAATTATCAGGCAACTATTCTGCATTTTTAAAGTTTAACAAATCAGTAACACAAACTTCAATTAAATTTCATTTTTGACCGTTAAGAAATGTCCAGTAATCCCTATAACCACCCTTTTCACTGACTGCCCATAGCTTTACATCTATTAAGGCGTCTCTGGGACTTTCTCGATCTGTTGACGATCAACTTTCACTAAAGCAGCAACCACTGCCTTCCAAATGCTCTTCAAAGAGGTGTGTTGTCTTCCTTCACTGTAAATCTCATGTTGGTGAATGACTTGGAAGTTCTCAGGTGAGGAAGGAGGCCTCATCTTTGAGGCCTTTGAGGTATCTGGATGCATGCGATGGAGGATTATCCTGCATAAAGATCAAGGACTTCTTCCATCTTCCAGACACTGACCTTTAGTCAACCCAAAAAGGTTCAACTAGCTCATCCTTAATGATAGCATCCATACCAGTACTCCTCCTCCTCCTCTGCCACCTTGCTGGCACTAGAAATAAAGTGTTGTCCATCAGTGGTCCAGTCGTCCATCCACCCACTCCATCAAGAGTCACTATCATTTCATCTGTCCATCAACCCTTTGAAAAAATCTGTTGTCATGTACTTCTTGACCCAATCTTGAACTTGATCTTGCAAATCTTACACAGCGGTTGTCGTGTTTCAGCTTTCCACTTGACACCTGGTACTTCTAGACACTCCAGTCTGGCTGCAGTTCAGTAATATGGTGGCGCTGGAAGATAATGTGTTCTTGGTAGCGTCACATTTCGTTTTTCTAAAGCCTTGTGCTGCTAATTTGCACGTTTCCTTCTGGCCAGTACTCACACCTCAATAGTTAATCTTTTTCAACAATGTTACATCCATATGACAGACATTTTTAATATTTTTGACTTTCACTGTCAGTTAAATCTCTTTCTTGGCCCCGTTTTAGCGGAAGTAATGAGGTTGCCTAATTATTATGGACCTTAATGTAAAGTATTAATCACTTCAGACTGCACCCTCCTTTATTACACAATTACATGCCAGCTGAAAATGATTAAATCCAATAAGCACTCAGGTTTATGTGGTTCGGAATTGGAAAATGTGCAGAGAAGTAATGATAAGGTCCGAACACTCACTTGCCTCGTAATAGTGCACACAGTGTAGCTTGTACTTGCACACTCGCTACAAGGTAATGCAGAAGTTTAACCCATGGGTGCATGCATGTACATTTTACACTCTGACTCGTACACACTGACGGAAGACTGTGAAGTGCGAATGTCTGTACTGTGGCTGCCTCCAGTCAGACGTAGAGGGGCGGAGGAGTGAGCGGGCCAGCTAAATTTAAACTGTTAACTCCTTGGCAGGTTTGAACGCCAGCAGCAGGAGTGAACAGACTCCTTCCTGTCAGCCCGTGTCACAGTGCGAGTGTGCGCTTCTTTCGATTGATAGATGTATGGACAAACAGGCTGAAAAGAGAGGAAAAACTCAGAGAGAAACTGAGCTCAAGTTCTTGGAGAGAGCGGTGAAGCTAAACGCAGAGGAAAGCAGGGGATTAAAGCGTGGCGGAGCAAATATAAATCACAAAATTAAATTTATGCCTGTGTTTTTTTTTTTTGTGTGCGTGTGAAAGAAAGAGGGGAAGGGAGGCAGAGGAGCAAAAATGGGAAGGGATGAAGCAGAACGAGTCAGTGGACACAAAGGGAAGGAAGAGCTGTGGTGAGATTTTCGCCTGACTGCTGCAGATTACTCATGTCTCTCTGCTGAATGATAAATGTCCTCCTCTCACAGTAAAATAAAGTCTTGCAGATCAATGGATGCTTGAGCGAGATCTCTTCATTAGTTCAATGGAGTGTGCACTCCGATGCAGTCAGCACGGGGATTTACTACGGTGTTACTGTAAATCAGAGGTCCCACATGCACTATATCACAGCGGAGATGTGTGCATGTACACGGCGGTGGTTTTCTCCTCTCTGCAGCATAATGGCGGTTCCCATGGGAGGTGAAGACAGAAGAGGAGTAGGGGTGAAGAAAAGGGGGTTATTTTTAGAAGTGGAGGAATAGGTGAAAGAGATAGAGGCTCATGAGCTAATGAGAGGAGGTGAGGAAGAAACCGGTGGCGAGGAAATGAGAGGTTGGGTCTGCACGGAACAGACCCCCCTACACAAACACAGAGGGGCATTGTCGCACAGGAAGCATGACAAAAACACATCATCCCTCCTCCAGAAATCCTGTACAGCATAATGGTTCGACGGCCCCGTCTGCAGCAACAATTCAATCTCTCTTAAGCTGCTTTCGCTCTGTTTGTCTTGGCCTCGAACAACGAACAAAAGATAAAACATTAAAGTAGGTGGTAATTCGGGGTGGTAACTGACAGCAGAATCAAGCCACTTGCTGTCTTTCTCAGACGATATCTTCTTTTGATCCTTGGTGTCACTCTCCCAAAGCTGCTGCTGGAAAACATGGCAGTAACAAGGTCTTAAAGAATAATCTGACATCTTGTTTTTCTTCTTTGAGGATCGACTCGTGTCTCTCATGTCTGTTAAGTTACACTGGAAGCAGGCGGCCCAGCTCCATCCGAGGCTAAAACATTACTATTAAAATAACTTGTTTAATGTTTAAAGAAACAGAAATGTAAAAACAATCAGTTGTGACTCTCGGTTCTATGTTCTATTTGTTGTGGTGGAGATCGAGCGGAAACATTTGAGATGGAAAAATGAAGCCAAAGTTTCAATAACTGCAGTTCCTCCAATGGCCACTTGAGGCTGCTCCATATGCAAGTCAGTCCCCACAGACCTCCATGTTAAAATACCCAACTTTACAGCAAAATTAAACATGTTTACAGCCTCGTACAAAAAATTATTTTGGTCTCTGTGGTTAATTCACTCATTCATGACAATTTTACAGGCTGTACATTTTTAGACAACTGAACTGTTATGCTGTATGAAGGCTTAAAAATATAAATAATTTACTGTATGGCTGCTCTGAGTGACAGGTGGATACTGTTACAGTGCTGACAGCCCAAGGTTCACCTCAAGATGGTCTAGTTTAGAATGTATTTTATGAGCTTTGGAGATGCTAGTAGGTGTATTTTAAGATTTTGGAGAGAGTCAAGCTAGTTGTTTCTGCCTGCTGACATGTCTTTATGCGACACTATACTAATAATCTTCTGGGTTTTGGCAAGAAAGCAATCAAGTTTTTTCCCCCAACCTGTAAAACTATTACTTTATGTTAATGATAAACTGCATGTGGGCATCAAACATAAGACAGGATATAGAATAGAACAGAACAGAACAGAACAGAATAGAAAATTTTTATTGTCAGTTTCTCTATATATCCAGAACATAGAGAGGAACTGAAAAGATGTTTCTCTCTGACCTTTGTATTAGTGCCATACATTAAAAAGGTTGAAAACACATACAGTATAAATAAAATAAAGTAAATTAAAATAACATATGTAAAAATTAACCTATGTACAGTGGTGGCAGTGCAATATAATGATAGCTTATTGAGGTGATCGTTGTTGAGATGTACAGTAGTGCAAATGATTCAGTAAGTGAAGACAGATTGCAGATTGTGATATGCAGTAACGTAACATATTGATAAATATGTGTTAGATGTCACACATGCAAAACCTTTAAACGCTGACAGAAGTGCAAAGGAAAGATTGTCTAGTTTAAAGTTTCAAATATGTGTTTTTTAGTATTTTTTTGGGATTGCATAGTGAATTATTTTGCATTTTGATGTTATTCCATTGTTCAATTTTAAGTTACTGGTAAGATATCCACACTTTAGTTATGTAGTTAGAAGTCTTTAGCACATCCCTTTAGTTGGCATCTGCAAATGGAACAAACTTTTATCAAACTAAACAGGAAACTAAACTCTCCATACCTCGGAGTCTGGAGGAAAATTTCTCTGTGAGCTTATTTGCATTAAGAGGTGGTTGCAGTAGGCAGAAGAGTCGGTGCAATTTTATGCCAAAACTGGATGTCACATATCGCATTGCACCACCAGATTTGCATAAACACAACCCCTGCTGTGCCACTCCTCCGGCCTTGTTAAAAGTAGGTTCATGTGAGGCCTGAAAATGACCGAAGAGTTTCATCTCACTCTTACCTGCGACACTGGCAACTTGTGCTGCAGCTGTTTGCTCCAAGTGCTGTCAATGAGGACATTTAATACAATTAATGCTGATTCCAATTATTCCAGAGCTTCCACAGCATAAGTAAATTCCTTTTGTGTTGGTTTCCTATGATTTTCTTTCTCTTCTTGTATATCTTGACACTTGCCACTGTCACCTCACAGGTTACCAGGGTGCTACATGCGAGCAGAAAGTGGACCCGTGTGCCTCCAGCCCCTGTCACAACAACGGGACGTGCTACGCTCAGGGTCCCGGCCCCCTCGGGTTTGGCTGTAGCTGCACAGCCGGCTTCACAGGCCCCACATGTGCCCAGCTGGTGGACTTCTGTGCCCTGAACCCCTGCGCTCACGGAGTCTGCCGCAGTGTGGGCAACAGCTACAGGTGTCTCTGCGTCCCAGGTGAGCTGCACTGTCACGCATCTTGATGCTTTCAGTGAGAGCTTAGACCGGTACTGACCGCAGGTGCTCTTAGCGTCAGGAGCCAAATTTGGCCAGTTAGGGATGGCACAGCTCACGTTTTTAGTTGTTTATCGAAGAAATTAACATATTAAAACAGAGCGTGTGTGCAAATCTGAATTAACATCAGACCTCAGCTGCTGTTTTTCATTCAACATTGTCAGTATCTGTGTGAGCATGGGATGAAATATTTATTACTGAATGTGTGTGTGTGTGTGTGTGTGTGTGTGTGTGTTTGTGCTGCCGGTACACATCCTTGTCAGTCTCACTTACAGAAGGGTCTCTATAAGAGTGGAAGTGGATGGGTGAGACAGTTGCCTTCAGCACACGCATATAAATGATAAATCTCACCGCCTACCCACCTGAGCAGTTGCCTCCAAACCTTCTCTGTCACTTGCATTAGTTTTGCATCTTTTTTTCTGTGGTAACTTAGCCTCAGTTCCCCTCCATGCAAAAGCATTTTTTTAAAATGTACTTTTCATCGGAGTTCATCATTTAAACTTTCTGAAAAAACATACTTTGCATATAGATAGATAGACAGATAGACAGACAGATAGATAGATAGATAGATAGATAGATAGATAGATAGATAGATAGATAGATAGATAGATAGATAGATAGATAGATAGGTAGATAGGTAGATAGATAGCTATATAACATAAAATAGAAAAATGTATCTAAACATATG
Organism: Dascyllus trimaculatus; assembly: GCA_024666655.1. NCBI lineage: Eukaryota > Metazoa > Chordata > Actinopteri > Pomacentridae > Dascyllus > Dascyllus trimaculatus. The sequence goes on from CM045453.1 coordinate 26,800,757, forward strand.
GAACAGTCTCAGAAATAAATATACTGGACATGGCGCACAGCATGATTACTTCTTATTCCTGAGGTCTAGATGTAATTTTAAAGATTTTTTAATGGCATAATTAAACATGAAAAGTTCTGACACGGGTTATTAATCCGAGTGGAGTATTTTTAAACTCAAAACCGAACTCTGAAAAACTGGTCCTGAGATCAAATGTTTGGCTCATGCTATAAATGAGAGACTGTCTAACTCAAACAGAAAAGCCTTTTACTCAAACAGAAACCTAAGATGGAAGCTATTTTTCATTCAGCAGCATTTTCCTCTGTATGTAGGGTGATAGTACCTGAAATATATGGATGTTTTTTCATTGTAGTAAGTTCACAACAAAACATCAGAGTACTTTTACAGCCTTTGAGGCATCCCAGACCCTTCTGATATCCATCCATGTTTGTCCTTTAAGATACTATTTGACTCCTCACTTTGCCTCTATCTCTTCTTCAGATCTGCCTTTACAACCAGCACATAAAGCCTGGTGATAAGTAAAAGGACGGTGGCTTGTAGTGCTGCTGGCTCAGGCTCGGAGTAGCAGTAAATATCATCTGGCTCAATGATGAGATATTTTTAGACGGGATGATCGTGCCGCCGGTGCTGATGCCGCCGTGATCAAATCAATTGAGTGGAATGATGACTTATCATTATCCATTGTGCTGCAATTACCTTCCTGGGATGGCGAGATGGATGACTTTCCCAGTGGCCCATCAACATAATCTGACACTTTGCTCCGCTGCTCTCTGTTTACACCAGCTGTCAGTCGAATGTATGAGGCAGTCACCATCATGAGCTCGTATTTGATCCTCCCATTCATTCATTCCTACTTCAGCGCATATACAGCTGCTCCTTTTCCTGACTCTTTCGCAATATAGCTCAAAATATTTAGGAACTGAAATTACTGCCCATGTTAAAGATGCGTCTCAACTGTTTGGAGATGTTGTAGTCCTTCAACAGGAAAGGCGAATTCTTGCAGAGTATTTTCACTTTAGAGATTTAACATTCTGCAATTTCTTTCTTCAAAGTTCACACCACAGGACATGGTTAAATATTTGAAATCTAACAGTTGAGGAGATATACCTACCTTACTTCATGTTCTTCTTGTTTGTTCAAGTGCTTTGGCTCTTGCTTTGTCGTGGTGCAGAGCTGGCCTCCACTGCTTTCCATTTATTCAGATATGTTACAGTGTCTTTGCCGCAGCCTGCGTCTTGTTTTTTTTCTGGTTTGCATTTCTTTCATATTTTTCTTCTTTTGTCCTTCCTCATCTTTATCTTCCTGCCGTTACCTCACCTTATTTCCCTCTTATTCATCTACTGTTGTCTGGTTGCCATGGTGAAGCAGTTGACTTACTTGTGTGTGTGTGTGTGTGTGTGTGTGTGTGTGTGTTGCTCCCAATCCATTGTCTGTGTTTGTGGTTCTGCAGCTTGAACAGATGCTGCCATCCAATCAAATGCCTCTGCTCAGGCGGCCCTCTCTAATGGGATTGGTGAAATTGGTGATTTGTAATTAGCGTCCCAGACATTACAGTGAACACACACACTCAAACACACACGGTTGTTTGTACAGACATGCACACACACAACGTCTCTCCATCTCATCAGAATTTGAGCTGGTGTCTGAGGTACGAGTACGACAGATGTTGAGTCAAAATGCTTTCCAGTAGAGAAATGTGACTAGTGACTAATGTAACCCTTTAAACCCCAAGAAGTTTCTAGGCGTTTTCTTTGCTCTTGTTACATTTTCTATTTACTGTGGGCTCATTTTCCACTGCAATAGGAAGTCCTTCACCTCTATGGAAACAGCACAACTGTGGCGAGAAGCAGAGAGAGCTTAGAAATGTATGATGTGCAGTATGGCATGTTTATAAGGTCGTAAATCATAAAAAGAAAAAAATTGAATGCCTTTAATAATTTGTTTAACAAAAGTTGAAAACACACGTAATCAACATACACAATATTGTATAACTGAACTTTATAACTTAAAATGCATATATATATATATTTACAACCTGCATTTTAAGTTTATCTCCATACTTTTCTCCTCACTGTTCTGTGTAAACACTGCCTGCAGTTCAACCAAAAAAAATCCCAGAATTTTTGTCACATACCTGTTGGTCACAGCTGAGTCACTAATATCTAAGATTTTTTATGTTTTTTTCAGAATCTACTTAGTGAAAGCAGTTTATTTTGGGCACTTCTTGAAATAAGACATGAGTCATAAAATGATTTTCATGAAATATCACAATTTTCCACTTAGATCTGATAAAGTTTTTAGATGTAGCCGCAATTAACAGTTTAGTAATTCATGAACCGTCTGAAGGTTGAAAATGGGGTGCTCCTTTCTGTTTTTACAGTTTCTGTGTCTGTTTAATGGTGCCATTTTGGCATTTTTTTCTAAAGATAACATGTTTTTAACATGACTGCAGGCTCTGGAGTTCAGAGAGTTAAATTTTAACACCCTACAGTATTACATATTAAAAAAACAAATATGTATGTGTGTGAATGTTTGCATCACTGTGTGTGTATATGAGCACCTGAATACAGTAGTGTGTGTTTATCCTCCTCATGTCAGTGTGTGGATATGGTGTTGTGGTTGTGTAAATGTCTGCTAGCTGTTTGAAAGAAAGCTGCTGGGGAGCTGATATGTGAAAGATCTGTCCTCCAGTTTCCTGTAATCCAGCTCACACGAGAGGCTGCCAGCCCACGAGCCAGCCCACAGAACGCAGACAGAGTCTTGGAAAGGCACTTGACATTTCACTGGCATTTCACAGGGAGGACCCTAGAGGTTCGAACTGGGCTCCTCATTAATTCCTCTTTTCTGTTTCCCCAAACACACGTTAGCTGTGGCCCACAGAGGGTTTGCTGAACCTCCAGTCAGCACCGGGACCCAACTGAGAAATATATTCAGTTAAAGTTGGAGCAGAGCTAATGAAAACAGATTGCCACTAGTTGTGTAAAAACTCAAGAGACAGCGGTCCTCTGGTGATTTTGGCTCTCTCAGAGTTTGTAGAACACTTCAACGAAATGCAGTGGCTCAGGTGGGAGTGTGTGCAGGTATGTAGAGGCACGTCAGGTGTTAGACTAGTGCATATGCAAATATTGCAGTTATTTATAAGCTTAATTACATCTGATTTATTTACACAGGAAGACTAATTTCAGTGTAGAAGAGTATTCAAACCAACAGATTGAACAAGAGAACATATACTTCTGCTTATTTCAGCACTTTACCTCCTGAATCTGTATCTGCACACCCTATAGTGGTGCAAATTAAACACAGTCAGCTGTGCCACATTCTCCTTCAAATACTTGCAAATTGCGCTTTGTATTTTTCTTTTTAGACTATAAATGTAATTGCAGAGATACAGGTGGGGCATTGATTATCTGTTATTCATGCATGAACCATGTTTTCTGCAGTTGCAGGCTTATTTTGCCTCAGTACACAGCTGCCATCCTATGGAAAGCACAGTGCACTGCATGCTATTTGACCTTGTGCCCAATCCCACTGATTGGCAGCACACTGGGTTTACAGTATATTCATACGCTTATGAAGCAATTAATAAGAGGAAGTACTTTTTGTTTTTAAACAGCTTATTTAACTTTTTAATGAACTATAATTTTTTTTTTTTACCAAAAATCCTATCCTATCCTATCCATCCATCCATCCATCCATCCATCCATCCATCCATCCATCCATCCATCCATCCATCCATCCATCCATCCATCCATCCATCCATCCATAGCAACTCATTCCAGTCGTCCTTCACCCAAGCAACATTTTCTAGTTCCTCCTGGGGCTTCCTGAGGAACTCCCAAGCCTGATAAGATATGTAAAGCAAGTTCTGGGACTCCTCTCAGTTGGACATACCCAGAAAACCAGAAGGCATCTTAATCAGATGCCCGAACCACATTAGCTGGCTTCTTTCAACACGAAGGACCCGCGATCTATTCCAAGCTTCCTCCGGATGTCCAATCACCTCATCCTATCTGTCAGGTTGAGCCCAGCCGCCCTACAGAGGAAACACATTTTTTCCCGTTGTATCCACAGCTTCATTCTTGGATATTACCCAGAACTCATGACCATAGGTGAGGAACAAAAACCAACTGGTAAATCAAGAGCTTTGCCTTTTTGCTCAGCTCTTCTTCACGACAATGGACTGGTAGAACACTTATATTACTGCTGATGATGCACCAGTCTGTCTAAACGTCACTTGTAAGCAAGATCTTAAAGAGATTCTTAAACTCCTTCTCTTGTGGCTGCAACCCACCCCCAACCCAGAGGGAACAATCCCTCAATTTCCCACAGACAACCATGGTCTCAGATATGGAGGTACTGAATCTCATCCTGACTGCTTCAAACTCACCTGCAACCTGTATGTGTTGAAGGCTGCGGTCTGATGAGGCCAACAAAACCACAAAAAACAAATGTCAGGTTTGTTTTTGGTGGTTTTGTGACTGTGAGGTTCCCAAACTGGACGCCCTCGTCACCTCAGCTGTGCTTTGAGATCCTGTCAATGTAAATGACAAACGGGATTGGAGACAAAAGGCAACGCTAGTGGAGTCCAACATGTTTGACTTTATGCCAAGAATACGAACACAGCTCTCACTTTGCTTGTATGAGGACGGCATGGCTTGCAACAACAGCATGGTTGCCCTGTACTCCCGCAGTAGTCCCACTAGGGTTCCCCAATGAACGCAGTTGAAGGCCTTCTCCAAGTCCACTGGATGGTCAAACTCTCATGATCCTTTCAGCAGCTCTTTACTCTGGTAGTGATCCCATTATAGTGTGATGTTACATGTGTCAAGCGTCACTATGGCTAAAACAATACTGATTAAAATATCTTCTAGAGAGACTATGAGAAAGAACAGTGAATGAGGAAGGCACTTATTGTGATGCCCTTGCTCCTTAGTGCCCAGCAGATGAATGCTGTAGTTGCTCTGGGGAGCTCCATGATATGACACAGTGATTTGTGAACGAGACGAGAGACTGCTAAAACACATTAGAGGTGCTAATACAAGGAACCCCTTTAAGTTGTAACCATCTTCAACAAGCTCACTGCTTCCAGCCTCTGCAATAGCGTTTGCCTATAATGTGCAACGTTACACAAGTATACACACTTTCCCTTCCTTCCACATGACCACAGGGCTTTCAGCAAAACCCTTCTTCTCCCTAAAGGTTGAAACGTCTTCAATGCAGCAGTGTTATATTGTTTAAGAACTGTAATATGAATGTAAATTGTATGTGTTTGTGTGTCCCATTAAGGCTACCATGGCTTGTACTGTGAGGAGGAGTACAATGAGTGTCTGTCTGCCCCCTGCCAGAACTACGCCACCTGCAGGGATCTCATCAACGCCTATGAGTGTGTCTGCACGCCACAGTTTGAGGGTATGTACGCATGGTTGTAAATGATTATTTTTACATGTGTAATCAAAGTTTCACAGCACTAAACATGCAACCTTATGAATTATTACATGTTGTCTCTATGTGTGTGCAGGCAGACACTGTGAAATCTACAAGGATCCATGTCTGAAGATGCACTGCCTGAACGGAGGCCGCTGTGAGAGCACGGGACTTAATGCCTCCTGTGCCTGCCCGCCTGGATACCTCGGTGAGCACTGAAGATCAATAAACAAGCTGCATAATACTGTGCATGATTAAAATAGAGGTGAATGTGACTGTATGGTAAATAATGCAGTCAAAAAACTGAATTTAAAACAGCTGCATCAACCAAAAGAGTTCCTGCGTTTGTGTCAGACCGTAACCCATCAGCCTCAGTTTCTGCTCTTGTTGCTTAATGCCACCTTACCTGTCTGCTCAGGGGAGAAATGCGAGGTCGACATTAACGAGTGCGAGAGCAACCCTTGTCACCATGGAGGCACCTGCATGGACCAATCGAATGGCTTCGTCTGTCACTGTCCACCTGGGTGGGTGGGGCCCAGCTGCGAGATCCGTAAGTCAGGCTGTCAAAAAACATCTCCTCAGCTATTAATCTAAAACGCGACATGTAGAAAGCTGAATATCTGTGTGTGTGTGTGTCAGACCTGCAGTGGAAGCCAGCACACACTGAGGACACCCTGACCAACATGCCCCGCCACTCCCTCTACATCATCATTGGAGCTCTGTGCGTGGCCTTTGTCCTCATGCTCATCATCCTCATTGTGGGCATCTGTCGCATCAGCCGCATCGAGTACCAGGGCTCGTCCCGCCACGCCTACCAGGAGTTCTACAACTGCCGCAGCATCGACAGCGAGTTCAGCAACGCTATAGCCTCCATCCGCCATGCCAGGTCAGGACACTAAAACAGTAATCGATTGACAACAAGGTCAATGACAGTTTTTGTACTTTCTAGTTAGTCACATGTACATTTATGTACTGCTACTTTTGTGATATTTACTGGTATAACTCAGTGATTGGTTTGCATTCAGTGCACAACTGCCTAGGAATCATCCATCCATTGTCTATACACCGCTTAATCCTCTGTAGGGTCGCGTAGGGGCTGGAGCCTATCCCAGCAGACTTGTGAGGTCGACAGTCTGTCACAGAGCTACACATAGAGACAGACAAAAGGGTCTGTTTAAATTTTGACAGAACAATTTCAACTTTAGGTGTCTGGTTCTTGTGGACCATGTGATGTGTTTGAACCCTCTAGAACAAGCAAGTAAGGGAGACTTTTGGTTTATACTGTTTCGTCAGTCGCTGTTTTCAAGGTCAAAATTAAGCTGTGAAAATCAAGCCGGTTTACAAGTCACATAGAGCACTACTCTGCTTCTGACAGCAGTTTATCTTCTGGAATTTATTGTCAACTGACAGTCTGACTTACAGCCTGTGGATACTGCGAGTGAATAATCCAAAGAAATTTACTTCTCGTATCTTTACTTTAACAATTTTCCTTGACCTTGATGGAAAACCTCATGAGGTCAAGGAAACATGTGAAGAACAGTTCATAAAGACAGCCATCATGCTAAGAGAATCAGACTTACACTAAGTTACATAATGATGCAACTGTGGATGTTGCTGGTCTGCTGTTGATGGTACATTGCTTTGAATGTTGCTGCCACTCAGAGATGTGGGACATTTTACAATTTCTGTTGTAAAAATGATGGATTAGAGGATCCTATGCTGAAGGAAACAAATTCTTCCAGGTCATTTCACTCAGTTACCTTTCTCAGCAAAAATGACAACTTGATGGCAACCTGGATGTCGAGTTTAAAACAGGAACATTTAACATGCAGGCAGGCTTTAACAAGAAGACACTGCTGAGTTGCATTGTTGGAAATAAGGAATTCAGCATTTTTATTGCTAAAAGCTGGGATATCTTGGCCCCTGCTGCGTGTCTATAAACCATTTTCTTCTATTATAGTCTGCCTTTTGTGTATCCCTCCTAACATTCAACACTAAATCACTGCCGTGCCTCTTTAATAGAGCTTCTTACTTACTAACTACTACCACAAGGTTTCACAGCTATTTTGGGAAACAGCATTTGGTTTCGCAACACTGATGAACATTTGGTTTTTATGCTTTCTCATTAGATTCGGGAAGAAGTCCAGGCCCGCCATGTACGACGCCACTCCCATCGCCTATGAAGACTACAGTCCTGATGACAAGCCGCTGGTTACTCTCATCAAGACAAAGGATTTGTAAAACACAACCATCACAAGCTGCACACATGCGACTTGCACATGACCACATGTGCATGCACACACATACATGAAGTCAGTATGAATAGAAAAGTATTTCCTAAGAAAAAAAAAAGAATAACAGCAAAACAAAATTGAATGTAAAGTGGAGAAAAAAATAATCCAAAAACACACACTGTAGTTTAAAAAGAACACATCTGGAATTTGATACATCTATTTTCCTGTCAAAGTCCATGATAAGGCTTTATTGTAGCATAAGAGCATACTTTGCATTACTTAAGTTATTGATGATGGGCAACACTACCAGTAACCTCTGCTGTACAATAGAGTGATGACTTTAGTCTGCACCAGACTGTCTGTCTGTAGGTGAGGCCAGCAACCCCGGAGCCCACATTTCTAAGCGTAAACTCAGCAGACAGTGCTGACAACAGTCCTTACAGGTGTTGTAGAGATAGGTGCACTTCTCATAGTGCACACACTGTATCTTTTTCTATATTTAAAATGAATTAAAAACATCTGCAGTAGGTTGCCTTACTTCGTGCATGGTTAGATTCGATGTTCTCTCTGCAATATTTTAAAAACCCTTTGTATTTGGTTGTTGGTTGTTATTTTTTCATTGCAGTTGTATTTATCTCTGTCAAGATTGTGCCAAATCTTTTCTTTTGGGTATTTTGTGGTTAGTAGACAAAATACATACATGTATAAAATACTAGTCACAGAATTTTCCTTTTTTCAAAAATACATATTGTCCTGTTCTTTACATGCAAGTTTCTTCAGTGGTGTATGAATAGTGAAGAAAGTGGGTTTGCTGGAGTACCGTGACCCTACCATCCTACTGTATGTATTTCAGTGATATTTAGGATAGTAGGTAGGTATATTTCTCACTGCACAGAAAAATAATTGGTTTTACTCAGTGTACCTGTTTTCCCCAGTGTACAAATTCACCTCTAGTATTGACAGCGTTGAATAGTTTCTGGATGCGAGTGTGTTTGCCAGAGTGCCCTCTTGCAGGCTTTAAGGGTGGAACAGAGGGAAGAGCAGACGGACAGGGAAGATATCTACTCCAGAATATATGTGCTTCTGTGTTCTGCCAATGGAAAACGTTCTGTCTGTGCAGCTGTGTCGTTCCTCTCAAGGTCAAGCAATGTTCTACCAATAGGCTCTCTGCTTATCCTACGATTTTTTTCTCTCATCTTAAACACAGCAGCGACATGATTACCTATTATCTATGTTGAATTATGTAAACAATAAAGATTCAAGTGAAACATAATCTGCGTGGTGTCTTGAGTGAACTCTGGCTCCAATTTAAATTTGTGTCCTTGCTCCCTGTAGCGACAACAGCAAATGCTTTTTAGTAAATCACCTTGAAAGTATGTTTTTCTGCAGCCTTGTGTGCCAAACTATCACCAGTCCATAAATCACAGCTGCAAACAAGATATTCCTGACCTCGGCCTGTGTCAGGGTCAGCAACCTATCTAATCCCCCAGAGACGTTTGTTTTGTGCAACGAAAGTGTTGGACTGCGTGTAGCATGTTTGGAGCAGAGAGTCATTTGACAGTTTATCATACAAAAGTGATAGCTGGATTTCAGTACTTTTCCCAAATAAATACCTATTACTTTGAGAAACATGCTTTTCTGTGTTATGTTGCTCTAAAGAACAATTTTTCACTTAAAAAAGAAGCCAAACTTCTTAAAACGTATATGTTGCCTAAACACAAGAAGCTTTAAGGAAGATTTTCTACACAAAAATAATCTAAACTGGCCTAAATTTCATTGTATATCCAGTAAACAAGAAAAAAATAACTCTAAAACGGCCTAAATGTCGTCATATATCCAGTTATCAAAAATAAAAACAGTCTAAATGGCCTACATTTCATTATATATCTAGTGAACAACAATAAAGAACAATCTAAATGGCCTTAATTTCATTATATATATAGTGAACAGCCAATAAAAATAGTCTAAAATGGCTTAAATTTCATTATATATTCAGTTAACAAGAAAATAATATCATCAATACCGTCAGTTCAAACATGAATCAGATTGCAACATCTGTTTCTTAAATTTGAGTACGATGGGAAAAGATGTGCAACAGCTGCATACCTTTCTCCAAATGAGTAGCTACCTTACGTCAGTCATGATTAGATGACAAGCAGCAATAAATGCCGGCCTGCAAGGATTAAATAGTTTTCAAAAACGTGGATCCTGATTATTTACAGCATCTGTTTTTCTGTCCCAAGGTCATACCCACCAGACCGAAGCATCAGGCGTGGGAAAGCCCTTTTATGGAGTGTTGGTAACGTGAACAACCTCGGTGACCTCAGGCTTTATCCAGATGTCCCCCCCATGTAAACATGTCTAAATACAGACTGCGACTGTGGAGTCATGTCGCTCAGCACACCTACATATATTATGTGTGGACTCAAACAAGACGTACACACACGTTGCAGGAGCACCAGATGTTACTGCTGCCTCTCACCTTTGCTTATGGTCTGTTTTGGAGGCCTTGTGCTTGACCTTTGCCCTCTGAAAGCTCTGGAGGGTCAGACTGTTTGCTGGTTGGCTCGACTCAGTTCGCACGAGATGTTGTCTTTTACAGAGATTCTGCTAAATATACGTCCTCCACCTTGATGAACTGACAACTCAGCTGGAGTGTGGTTTAATTATAAGGTTGTATCCCTTTTAGAAAAAAAAATGCAGAATTATCACCCTGCAGAATAGAAAATTTTGGCAGCACTAAAAGTGATGCATTCTGCATTTCCTGCAAAACAATAGATGGTGCTTTAGTGGGTTCCCAGAACCTCGCTTTCAGAATAACAAGGTAATTCCAAGCCGATCTCGGTTAACAACAGTCACACGGACCGAATGTTTTCGGTACAGCTTGTTTTTTAGGAGCTTAAGCAGATCAAAATGTGTGGGCATGACATTCTTTGTCCTTAGCTGCCTTTGTGAAACTTGGGAATTATGAGAATGAAAGCTTTCAAGTAACCACGGTTTTATTGCCACTAGCCACTGCAATAACGCCATGGCATTTATGTTATGATCATTTCCTTTTAACTGCATTCCTGCACTGACTGGCTGCACTGGTCCGGATGACTAATCTGCTGAGGCCTTGAAGTCGTCTCTTTAGTGGTGCTAAATATTCATTAGATGTTCAGATGAAAAATCATTCATAGTTCATGTTGATTTACTACTTCTAATTAACTCCGTCAACGTGGACACTCATGCAAAGCACTCGCACCAATGCCTCAGTTGTATTTCATAAAGTCTGCTTCATTTGATCAATGATAAATGCACTTTTTTCATTTCATATGTTATTTAAATCCTTATTCATACATCCATATCATCCATTTATATCAGCATTGGAGACGACTCACATCCACAGAGGAACCTTGGCAAGTTCTTCAAGAACCCTGCTGCTGAGGTTGTAAACTTGCAGGCTAACTTTCTGTCTGAGTGATCACTTGACTTAGAAATATCATCAAATTCACAGCACAGACATTGTTTTGGTGAGTTTGTGAAACAAGGTTTTGGTTACAAATGTTTCAGTCACCATTTGATTCCATTGTCTGACAGCAGAAACAGAAAAATATATATAAATGAAAGCATCTTCATTGGAAATTCAGCTGCATTAAAATGCAGTATGTGTGAGCACAGAGAGCAGGAGAGAAGAAAAAGACGAAAAGAGTGGCTGAGTTTAGGTTTCATTGAGGCACAAAAGGCTATAAGAAAACACTGCAACACACACACACAGTCCGTATTGGTTTTAAATTGCTCTTAAAGTTTCCATCATCTCTGAATATTCCTCAGAGCTTTGACCCATGGGCGTACAATCAAGTCTAATAGTAACATTAGCCACAAGTAATCCACTCGGTCTTTAGTTCTTTTGATGCTGGGAGTGCTGGCGTGTTTACTTTTGCAGCAACATGCAGAACATTAGTGTTCTTTGTTCGTGGCCAAGACACTTCAGATTTAGCAGAGGTAGCTCTACATGTGAAATAAACCTTGTAGCTGTGAGGCAGCTACTGATTTGGAATGACTCACCTCAGAAGTAGGATTATACAAATTTTGAGTTTAAGATTATTTTATTTGATTTATTTGTTAGTTGGAATGGCACAGTGAACTCTGGCTCCAACTTAAATATGTGTCCTTGTTCCCTGTAGTGACAACAGCAAATGCTTTTTACTAAATCACCTTGAAAGTATGTTTTTCTCCAGTCTTGTGAGCCGAACTATCACCAATCTATAAATCACTGCTGCAAACAAGATATCTCTGACCTCGGCCTGTGTCAGGGTCAGCAACCAATCTAATCCTTCAGACATTTGTTTTGTGCAACAATTTGTCGTACTGCATGTAGCATATTTAGGGCAGTGTAAGTAGAAATAGTCTACAATGGCCTGAATTTCATTACATTTCCTGCTAACAGCATATAAAAATCATCAGTACCATCAATTCAAACATGAATGAGATTGCAACATCAGAGTTTCTTGAATTTAACGACAATGGGAACAGATGTGCAACAGCTGTATACAATTCTCCAAATGAGTCACTACCTTCTAATCAGTGGTGATTAGATGGCAAGTAGCATGCAGCAATAAATACCGGCCTGCAAAGATTAAATAGTTTTCAAAAATGTGGATCCTGATCCGGAATTATTCAAATTTTGAGTTTAAGATTATTTTATTTGTCAGTTAAATTCTGACTGGGTTGTGAAGCTGAGATTTGTGAAGCTTCATATCTTAAAAGCTGTTATTTCACACCACCAAGTTAATAACTACCACAAAACACAATAAAGACAGATCTTAAAAATTTTCTTACAACATTTACAGCGTTAAAGTATTTCCCACAGCACCTGAACGCAGCAGCAGACCGAGCAGAGAAAGCGGGCGGCTCCACCTGCTGGCGGCGGCGAGAACTGCAGCCAGGCGGAGCAACACATCCTTCATTACGGAGCCGTCCAGAGTGGAGGAGGACAGACAGGCGAGCTGTGAAGGCGAACAGATGTGAACCGGACTACGGAAAGAGAAGAAGCTGCTGTGGTAAAGACGGAGACCCTCTCATTCTGCTAATATGTGGCAACCCGCGTCGGAGCGACTGCAGGTAGGACCCGGAGCTGTGTGACTGTGTGAGCCGGTTACCGTCGACGGAGCAGCGGCGGTAAATAAACGGTCGAGCCGCGGTGAGAGCCTCTGAAAGCCGCCGTGCTGTTTGCGGCTGCAGCCTGGAACCGACTTGCTGCGCGTCTCCGAGCGGCTACAGATGTTTTGTGCGGGGGAGAAGTTAAGCTAGCCCGTTTTAAAACGACAGAAATGAGCGTTTAATATTCTGCTGTCTATCTGCACGCTTCTGTTTTGTTCTAACGCACCGTTTCTCGCTACGCTAGCCGGAGCCACCGCGGTGCAACGATTTTGTGCCTCCGCTGCATTCCGGTGCTAATCCACCGCTGGAGGTTTTCCCCTCAAACACTTGCATATGTTTTAAAATGTCTACTTATGAGCTCAGGCCTGTTTCGTGCAGCCAGTGAAAGCAGGCCTTCTCCGGCTGGCTGTTTTTTTCCTTCGTGTTGGATGCTTGAACCTTACTGTTTATGTGTCAGACGGCTAAAAAGCATCCCGCGACCTGTTAAAAAATACTCATAAAACCCCCGTTAATGACACGTAGTGTGATATCCAGGGGTAAACCGTGCACCGACCCTGGCTTCACGTCTCCTGAAGACGTAATGCTCTCCAGATGTCGGCCTGCCTGACTGGCTGCCAAGTGAACTTGCACAATCCCCCTCTTCTGCCCGGGCGTCAAGAAGATGGAATCACGAATTATTAAAAGACCCAGAGTTCTGCTGTTTGTCCTCCAGTCAGATGTTGGAGTTAAATTATCCTCCTTTGAACACACACAGACACTCACACACACACATCTGAACATCGGCGCTGAATGACCGCTCACAGCCACCATGATAACTTAATGTGTTGCCTAGCAACCGCCCTCCATAACGGAGCGGACAATAATAATTTCTATCACTGATGAACTAGTTGTTGATTTGGGTTATTGAACGCGGCCCTGTGTGGCGTCGGGGATAAAATCACAGTGACATGCTCAACAAGTGTTATAAAGTCAATCTCATATTTTCCGTGGCTCGGTGCTCCAGTAAAATTTCATGTGAGCAAGTGAATCATTCCTCACTCTGCCAGCTGCACTAAAAGAGAACAGCCTTTACATAAAGAGAAAATATGTCAGATCGACTTGTTATGTTGTATTTTTTTTATCACAGCAGCTGATACATGTATGCATGTATGTTATCTCTGCCTTTATAACCCTGTGCTGACTAGTTATACTCATAATATTTGCTTTAAAACTGAATGTCTAGTAAATTCCCCAATGTGTTGTTCAGTTCAAACTGACCATCTTCAACCCACCACTCGCACACCTGTCGAGCCCCAAACAGACTGAAGGTGTGGCGATCTTTATCCTCTGAACACCAATTAGTTTTCTGGTTGTTTTTTTAAATTTGCTCCTGTCATATTTTTGCACACTCTGGGCTCATTTTTCTCTGCAGTATGAAGTCCTGCACCTCTACAGAAGCAGCGCAATTACAGAGAACTCAGAAATGTTATGTTTCCATGAATCACACATAAAAGACAAAAACAAAAGCTGGACTTGTTTTTTTTTGTCTTGTTTTACAAAAATGGCAAACTTGAATCAACATGTATAGCTTTTTTCCAGCTGCCCACATGTGTTACCAATACTGGAAGAAATGGAAATTCCACATGCTATCTATATTTAGCTGTTTACATTTTTACAGCCTCTACAAACTAGCGTTTTTCTCACAGCTTTCCACATAAATTCAAGAAACATGTTATTCAAGCTGAATTTATCTTCCAACAACATGCTGACAATTCGCTCCTCTGTGTACTGTTAAAGAGTCGTGCTGCATTTGATTTATTGATCAAGTCTGTTTTATTTTGTTCTCAGTCTCTCTCGTCGCCCCCTCTCTTCTTTGTGTAAACACAGTTTGGATGTCACCTGAAAGCTTTCTGAATGTTTGTCACGTGATCGTTGGTCACAGCTGAGTCAGTCGGTTGTGGCTTCTCGGTTGTGCTGAGGAGCGCAGATATTTAGTGTTTTCCAGGATCTGGTGGAAACACTTTATTTTTGGCAAATTTTTAACAAGACATGTAGAATGAAGTGTTTTCCATGAAACACCACAATTTTAAGCTCAGATTTGGTTTCTGGTGAAACCTTAAGTCACACATGATACATTCAAGGACAGTTGGAAAGTTGAAAATTGGCAATTGGTAGGTTTTGGCTTCAGAAGGTTTATGCCATTATCATTTACTGTCATTTGATGTGTAACCCTACAACCCTGCTCACAAATTCTCGAAAACTTTTCACCATTGACTTGACATTTTTGGCCTTTGACTTCTGGGAAACTTTTGGATTTAGTTTCCAACTGATGTTACACATGAAATCCAGTTCTCAGCCTAGTGTTGAGACCAAGTTATGACTTAGACCAGAGTGTACAGAGACTAGGGTTGTAATGGTAAACAAAAATCACATTTCGGTACCTACCTCGGTACAGAAGTAACGGTTCAGTTCGGTTTGGTACAGAACCCACTGGAGTCAATGGTCGCATCAAAATGACATGACCGACTTAAGATGACGTAGCAGCAAGATGCAGCCTCTGTCTCCTGAGTGTCCATTTAAACCTTTGTCGAAAGTGCAGATTTCAAACTATCTACCAGTTTTTGAATTGTGTTGATAGGCCAAGTAAAACCAGAGTTAAGACAAATAATAAATGCCACACTTTTTCATACGTTTGGAGCCCCTTATGGCTTTCGTCTTGTCCACTTGTTTTACTCCTTTTTCCATACTTTACCTGGAAACCAAAGTAATCCAAAATGGGTGATTTTTAATGACGGCAGAGCGTCTTCCAGCTCTGGCTTATTGCTGTTAGCATTAGCCAGAAAAAAACGGCCCGACTGGAAACTCCAACTTGTTTTTAGTTCCGCAATACTGTGCAACTGTGAGACGGAGAAGGTCCGAGGTTCGCAATTAAAACAGTTCTGTACATTGGCCATTCTTCATAGTACCGCGGTACACCTCTGTACCGAACCGAAAGTGCCTGTACTGAATGGTTCGGTTTGATGTATTGTTACACGCCGAACCGAGACTAAGGCTTTAAAGGGTTGAGACTGTGTCAAGGCTAAGACAAAATGAAGCCGAGTGGAGACCAGCACCGGACCATTACAAGTCTCAACGTATGACATACTTATGATAAAATGTGGAACATGCAAACTATTGCATTGGACCACCCAAATTAGCACCCTGAAATATACAGAATGTAGATAGGCACCTAATATGGATAGCTAATATTTACTAAAGCTCTTTGAGTGAAGGGTGTAGAGACTTTTACATATCCTCCCAGTAATGATGTTGAAAAATAAATCAGCCAATGCACAGGCAACTTAGTGACATTCCCGCAGGTGATCTTGATCAGTCTTGAAATAAAATCAAGATGAGAGTAAATATGTTGTTGATTTTAATACCCTCAAAAAGTGGTCTTGAGACCAAGACTGATCTTGAACACTTTCTCAACCTACGGACTCTTCGAAGGTCTCTAAAAAGAACTTTCTAAAGACTGAAAAACAACCCTGATGATATTGTCAGGGTTCCTTCAGACACATTGGGAGCAGAAAGCTTTCTTTGCAAACTGGGGACATGTAATTTGAAAGATGGAGGCATTTATGTTGCAATCATGTCATGTAGGAGTAATTTTAAAACACAAATAGTGTTCACATCAACATCCAAGCTGTAATTATGACTGGGAAACTAAAAACGCAGATATATCCAACCTGGAGCTCCCAGTTATGGAGGTGCCTGAATATGGGTGCTTCATGTCATGCTTTTGATTTGCGTTGTGAGTAATCCAGCATCCAGGTTTATGGCGTACGGTACTGAATTACTGGAGGGAAAAATATAGGTTTGTGTGTTTAAAGAAATCATACTTTTCATAACCGGCGCTTGGCTCACGCCAGCTTACCTCCTAGAGATCGTCTGTGGCCAAAGGCTGATAAACAGTTTGGCATGTTTCTCGTGTCCATTTCAGAACTATGAATCACTCAATGGCAGAGGTAAATTTGATGGATGACTTTGCAGGAGAATTTTGATCAGCAAATTGTGCTCTTGCTGTTCTGTTCGTATGGACTGTATACTTGGACTATCAGGTTTTTTTGGATCCGTAAATACAATGTTATAGTTCAAAATTACAGTATAAGAAGGAATAAATGACCCTTGCAGAGAAAAGTGTTTATAGTACGATCGGAATACCTGACCATTGCCTGGTTTGTAACCATGGCAACCCCATCCTTTAGACTGGTAACCTTCACCTCTTTTGAGTTGGGAACGGTGGGTTTTATAGAGCTGAATCTCTCAGTTAGCTAATCTAGAATTTACCATTCCTTATTATCATATTCTATTGTTTTAACTCACTATGACATCCGTCCATATTATTCTAACTTGTGCTGTCCTCTGTTGCCATAGCAACACCTGATGTCTTGCTGCATTTTTGTCTCACGCTGAAGCGGGAAGAGGAGGGGAATGAGAGATAGATGGAGGTGTGGGGGTGAGGAGATGCAGGTCATGGGGAGAGTTACGCAGTGGCAAGCTGCTGTGTTTGGGAGCAACAATGTGTGCTGGTGCTGCATCATGTCTCCCTGTTTTTCTCTCCTTCAGTCTGTCCTTCTCTGTGTCCATTTCCCCATCACTCCTACCTCCTGCTGACCACATCCCTCAGTCAGTTTCGGGGGCCCTTCCTCCCCAGGCAGAGGCCACGTTAGTTCAGCGACAGATTGCACAATATGCAGTGGTCTGGGAACGGCTACGCACATGCAGTCGTATGCAAGTTGACAGGCAGCTTCAGCATGCGTACACACACAACAGCATGCTTCCTTTTTGAATATCCCTCGAACTACCAGACATGCTATTTTCCTCTGTCAGCACTTCTGTCTTTAGCCATGGTTTCAACTTTTGACACTTTAATGTGTGTGACTCTGACAAACAGGGCTGAGCAGATGAAAAGATGTGGACCTGACGGTGCAGAAATAGCTGGCTGAGGTTAAATATGGTCGGAACCAGCCTCTGTTGGTTTGTGCATCTTTACTCGTAACTGTGGGCATTATCCTTCTGTCTTTATTTGTTTGTACGTCTGTCTGTCTCTTTGTCTGTCTGAGGTTACTCTGTAGCCACAACTATGTTGCTGAGAGTGTGGTCTTGGTGGCAAAAGGAATTTGCAAGCAAACTGGCACAAAATTTCCCATGGTTTCCTCAGCTTGACAGAGAATGACAGAATTTGATCCTTCTTATTGGTTGACATGGCTCCGTCTCAGTGTAGATTTTTTGCGCTGCATTCAAGTCTGGTAGGTGGCAGTTTCTGCCAACTCCCCAGCAAGTTTCAGCCTTCTTTTCCCGAGTAGAGCCTTCAAGCATCTGCTGAAACTCAGGAGATATTAACAGTGACAGTTGAGTTTCTTTGGATGACCAGACAAGACACTTTTTCTCATTTTGCTTGTTCTTTTTCACGAGTATCGTACATGCCTACTCATGGTGCTAATGCCTTCATTACCACATTGTTTTTTTTTAGTTTAAAAACAATCCGAGTGTCTGAGATAACTGAGATCAGGTGCATCATGAAGAATCAGCCAGAGCTGTGATTTTAAGTTCTGAAATGGCTACCTGAGTTGTCAAAAGCCAGTTATTGGCATCTGATGGTTCAATGACTGAACAGATGACAGACACTGGACACTGCTTATTTCTGACAGTAGGTGAATAATGCGACCTGTACTTGTTCATGACGGCAGGCCATGTTTTTTTGTCATTAGCAGCTCCTGTTCATGGTTCTGTGTTGATTATTTAAGATGTTGCAGTGGGTTCATTGTTTACGTCAAAGAGTTGTTGATGTTTTTACTGCCAGTATGAGATTGCCACCCTCGGGCTCTGAGGTTAGACTACTTTAATAGCCACTTCCTCCTACAGAAGTAACCCACCAATCACTGCGTCCGATCATTGACCTTCTCCCTCCTACGCGCCCCTAGAGCTCCAATCGCAATTGAGAAAAACACTTTATCCTGTGTGAGGGACCTCCCACAGTCCACTCTGGTTTGAGCTTGTTCAGACATATTTCCCCTCATAAACTGTCCCAGGATCAGAGGGGGAGGCTGTAAACACAGGGGGGACAGCTTCGAAAGTTACACTGCTCAGTCTTTAGCATGCAGGAAACTGGAGGGGTGCATCCTACTTTTGGCTTTAGGATGTAACGTCCACCACATGCTTCCTCCTGCCCTACCTGAGGACCACAGTTTAATTCTTTCAGTGAGTGTGTTTGTGTATAAAAATGGTGTCTGAGGCACAAACAAGGGCAGGATAAAGTTGGTTGCCAGTCAAGAGTTACGCAAGATTTTAAGCCTCAAGAGTAAAGTCATTGTTTAGAAAGACGAGGTTTGTTGGTTAAACTGACCTCGTTCTGAGGAGGAAATTCATGAACAATTCATTTGATGTGTAACTTTAGCTCATGTCCTGTTTACTTGCTTGGAAAAGGCACAACTGAAGAAAAAATATTTTAAACCTCACTCATTGACAAATATTTCTGGATCGGATGTGGTGCTTTTGGTTTGAAGTCTGTGTGATATTTTTCTCCTGCTGTAGAGTTTTTGGCCACCAGTGGAACAATTGGGCAATGTTTTCGCAGTGTTTTTTGTGTGTGAGTGTGTGTCTTTGGTTTGGATATGAACACACTGATGTCAGGATGCACGCTCCTGCCAGTGGTTTCTTGCTATTAAACAGGTGGTGGTAGTATGACAAGAAAGGTAGTGATGCACTAGCAAAAACCAGAGTAGAAGAAGACTAGCAGACAATCATGGATGTAAACAGGTTCCATGATATTTTAAAGGAAGGGTTTTGCAAGTGTTTTCTGAAGAAGGAAATGCATTCAGCATGTTTGTTTGGTTCCAAGCATCCTCGTAACTAAGTTTATGAGGAGTAAGAATTATAAACAAAACTTCTGAAGGAACAATGTGCAGTTGAGGATGTGACGCAGTGATGTGTCTGATTTTCTGTCATCCTAAATGCCTTAATAGAAGGCAAATGGACTTCTTAGAGGACAGCAGTGTAGGGGGTCTGTGGCACCACATACCAGGCACATATAATGCAGTCCTGAGATCCCTCCCTAGGTTGTTTCACCTCCATTCAAACCTTAATTCACGTGAGTCTCTTATCATTACAGAGCTGTAAGTCTTGTGAGTTGGTGCTGAAAATAAATACCAACGACTCTCCACCAGTCAGAACTGAGGAAGGCCTTTTGGATGGGAGGTGAAATGTCTTCAAGAACTAAGGAAGTCCAGTTTCCTTCTAATAAAGCTATTAAATCTACTTAGTGACGATTGCTTCTTTATTCCCAACAGTTTAATTGTATTTTTCGAACATCCACATACCAAAGTGCTGGAGCTGTTGATCATTTTCCTGTTCTTGGATAGTAAAGTGATTGTGATCCTGGACCATGTCTGACTTGTCACTTGAATGTGGGGACATTGGTTGTCTTCTTAAAATTAAAAGATGATCTCCTGACCAGATGATCTGACGACAAACAGTGATGTCCTACTGCCTTGCTCTTTGCCAGTACCCCACAAATGTTCAACAGCTGGTACACAGCTTTCTGCGTTCTTTCTTCTCTTCAGGCTACATGTGTGTCTGGGTTGCTGTATGCAGATGACACAGACTAATGTTGTTGACAAACTGTTTTGGTCTTGAGGTCGGTGTTAAGGTTCTAACCATATTTACTATGAGTAACCACGCTTTGAGTTTTTGGTATGTGCCAGTAGCCGTTTGTGTATCATGTGGTGTATTTTTTCAGATTATCATGCTTTTGGACATGCTCGGCTTCTGCTGGATTTTTAACATTATTTCCAGCTGTTTCTTCTACACTTTTGTCACGATCTCATACGTATAAACCCGACTTTGTGTGTCTCGGTGGGCGTGGCTGACTGCCTGTTTTCACCCAGTAATGCAGTATCTTACCATGATATTGACCTGAGAACCTCTTTCCTGTAAGAATGCTCCCACAGGGGGCCCAACGTTTAACTTACCATCTGTGACCTGGTAAGCTCGTCACTGCAGGAGGACAACTGCACAGGACACTCTCAGAAGTCTGTGCGATTTCTCATAGATGTGATTGTTCAAATACTTTCCCGAGAACGCATATTTTTAAAGGCAAAATTCCTAATTATCTGATAATGGAGAGCCTTTGAAAAATGAGGACGTGCACTAGTCACAGCCACACTTGGAGAGCAGTCATTCTTAATTAGTAAGCAGCAATGGGTCTGTTTGGCTAAGCTTAGTCATCCACCATAACTGTAGTAGTAATAATTTTTTGTAGAGCCCTCAGAAAAATAATTAAATATTGTGGGTTAAAGTTTATTGGAAGTACTTATTTTAGGTAAATGTAAATTATATAGGCTCAAGGAGCCATAAAAAATAAATAACTGAAGTGCTGTAAAGTCACTCTGTTGGAGTTCTGGCAGTATTAGTCCTTGTTTCTTTTTATTTTAAGTTCCCTGATCTATAAATATGCATTAATCATGAGTACAGGCAGCAATGAGTCAGTGTTGGTGCTTTTAGCTTCGCAGTCATACTGCTAAATATGTCGAAGTTTGGTGTTTTGACAGTAAATGTCATAACTGGCTTACAGAGGGCCAAATATTTTGATATGATTAACGGCAAGTCTAAATATATAAAGAGGAGAAGGAACTAACTTTAAACTCTAAGATTAGATTTAAAATCACAAGCATATAAAAACACATTTCACTTTTATGATCTTTACGGCAGCTTTCCAGTTGTTTTGTTTAAATGCCAACGGAAGAATTAAAGTATTTCTTTGTTAGGAAGTCGCCTAATCACATAATAAATTTAAAAAGCCCAGTCTTACTCTCAACTCATCACATACAGCCTCTTTGCTAGAACCCCTTGGCATCCCATTTGAGTGCTTCAGGCACCCTTTAGCGTGAATTTTCAAACTGCACAGATCTATGAACTTAGAAACAGACGCCATGAGAAGGTAGCCAAATGTTCTCTGTTGGTGTCGTCACTGTAACTCTATTTCAGGTAATGAAAAGTTTGCAGAACTTCAGAGAGGTTTCCTGAACTGAGCCAAGTAGTTTTGCTTAAACCTAAACAAACAGTGACTGAAAACGAAAGTGAACAGTGTCACAAAATAAAAGGCAAACTATGTGGGTGGTACCTATGCCATACAACACCTTCTGTGTATCTCTGAGACAATAGTAGGTTTGACAAAATGACAGTATATGACACCCTTTGAATGAGAATGGGTTAATTTTGTTGCATTTAGGACACTTCTTAAATCACTCTTCATAATAGATCATTTGTTATTAAAAGTTACTTGCACTTTAGTTTCTTTTTTCCTCATTAATGCTGGAAATCTGCTAAGAAAGACAAATCTACTAGCTTTGCCTGTACACTGCTAACATGGTTTGTACTGTCTAGTCTTGCGTTTTACATAATACAGTTTCTTCGCACTATGACTGACTATGCTGAGAAAAAAAGCCAATTAGTCTTTTTCTGAAATGAGAAATTAAGGGGCTGAAAAATTAGTGTCACATCCCAGTCATTGTTTTGAATAGGCACGTTGTGGATCCAGTATTTTAGTAGTCACTTGTATTATTTTTTGTCAAGTACAAGCAGTTATCAGTGTGCGCACGAAACATCACAAAAAAGGTAATCCAGAAAAACACATTTCCTTAAAACGCAATTGAAGATGCGGTTGGCTTGTATAGGAATGGAATTTTTAGGAAACTGGGCTAAAATATGAAGTATGTGTTAACAAACATGTCAAAGTCTAATGATAAAATTCATCCAAAGTTGTTGATGGAGGCTCCAAAAAGCCCATGGCATAGGTGTTGATTGTCACTTATTAAACTCTGGCAGTGTTGTTCGACTTTTAAATATCCTACCATTTGATTTCTGAATTCTGTTTACTTTAGTGACCCCTTGAGGCCCTCAGTGATGAGTGCTAATTAATGTAACACATTAGTTAAAGTAATGGCAGAGCATTTGTGAGGAGCTTTCACTAAAATTCAACATTTACTTGGAGTTCAGGCACCTGAGCGATTGCTTAATCATCAATCTCAAAGTTGTTTTTCATAATACTGAAAGAGCACCATTGTTTAGAGGTATGATGTGTTCTTGTGACAGCAGCCATTGTTTAACATGCAGGTACGAGGTGCAGACAGGACCCTCGCCTTGTGCCAGCTCCAAACCAGCCCACACTGGATGATGGTGGAGACGGAGAACATGCCTGGGTCCAAGTTAAAGTCAGAAATAGAATCAATAGCAGCAGTAACTTGATGAGGAGACTGCTGGGACTGGAGAAATAATATCAGAAAAAAACATTAAAACGCAGTGAAAATATTGTGAATAGAATTCCAGCGTTACTCCACAAGCGCCCCTCCGCTCAGGCCTTTTGCTCCAGGTGGGGGGTGGAGGAGTCGGGAAGCCCACCACAGGCCCCCCGCCTGCCGCCAGCCCTCCTCCACCCCCTGCTCCCTCCGTACCGGGGCCAACCGCAGGAATGCGAGCCGCTGTCAGGAAGCTGTAAAGTGCTGACGCGGAGGTCAGCGAGCGTTTACACACATGTGGCTTTACTTTCACAACTCCATCTTGCTTTTTCTCCTTTTCTCCTTCATCTGCGCCTCGTTTTTTTTTTTCTGGCCTTATCTTCCTCCTGACAGGCCCCTCTCCCCCTCCTTCTCTGTATTATTCTTCTCTCAACATGAAGCTCTGTTCTGGTGAGTGTGCAGGTTGTAGGCTGCACTGTACAGCATCATCCTAATGGAGCAATAAACTGGCCTGCAGTGTGAAGTTGTGCTTTTAGCTGTATCACTTTACACATCTTTTATACACAATACCACAACTGTTTGAGCAATGGGTAACAACAAATATTATTCAGATGAAATTGGAAATGCTGCTAACACTTGCAAGAGCAACTCATAGTTTTATTAATAGCAGGGTAGTAGTAATACAGTAAGCCTGCGGAATAAATGATATTATATGCAGCTAAATTATAAGTATTTGCAGTCAGGTTGATCTAGTGGTGTTGAGTTTAGAAAGTGGACACCAAACTTATTTCTATAAGTTGATTGAGGATGTTCTGCTTGGCTGAAGCAACAGTAAAGATTGATGATAGCCCGCATTGGCAGGATTGACTGTTTTCATCAGCTGAAAATGTTGACCATCTGTTGCATAAAGAATAGCGTTCGTGCATTCCAACAAAGAAAATGGCTTTGAAGTTCCACAGAGAACAGGAAACAAGCGAGTGAGAGCATTTATAAAAGTGATCTGTACTTACGAGAAACTCATTTTTCTTTCTGTAATACTCTTAACCACATGCATTGTTGATGTATTGTGTTAGGACAGGTAATTTTTCTAACAGGACACATTGTGGAACTGAAAGTGCCCTTCCAGCTTAAAATTCGTTTGCATTTTGTTTTGAGTTAAGAGGTTTGCTAAAGGACCAGTCTGTTGGATTTAGGGGGATTTATTTGCAGAAGTGGGAAATAACATTCAAACTTTTGTTGCACCGGTGTAAAATCACCTCACAGTAACAATTGTTTTGTTTCCATTAGCTTAGAATGAGTCCATTATGTAGGTCCTCATTCATGGAATCTACCATAGTCCAGAACAGACAAACCAAACACTAGCTCTAGAGAGGGTCTTATGCATTTTTACCAGCCACCAAAGGTTTTCCTGCGTGTTGGATGAAGAACAGGTGGTGACAGGTATTCAACTGGTGGCAATCGGCAACCTCACCGCGACCTACATTTCACATTCTGCACCTTCAAGCCAAGTTCTGTGGCTCTTACTCACATCTAGCAAGATGTACTTTGTTCATAGATGGATTGTTGTGAAATTTGTTGCAGACATTTCTGGTGTGCAGTTGATGAATCCCCTTGTGAATTTGGTGTTCCTGTGACTTCTTCTGTTGACTGGATTGCCATGGAATTTCCAATTCATATTCATACCATCCGCAGGATAACTTCCAATTACTCTGGTGATCAATCCACCGTTCACTGTTTATAAGCAAATTTAAGCATGATAACGTGCTAATATGGTGAACATGGTATACATATAAACTGATATATAATCTGCATTTGAACAAAAACACACCATCATAGTGCAGCTAGCATGGCTGTATATGTTCTTAGTGTTGTTTGACGTATCTGTTGTGTAAAGTTAGCAAAAACAAATGTGAAAAAGAACGGGAAAGCCATACAAGATCCATGAATGAAGTAGATCCCTCACAGCTTTGTTAGTCCCCCGAGACAAGCATGGCCAGTTTTATTTATCCCACTGACCTAATACACAAAACCTGTAAAAATCATTTTGGCGGCTTCAGAAATGTCATCCATAGAATCTTCAAAGAGACACACAAGTAACAAACTGCAAGTAAATATATTAAATATAATCACTAAAGAACCTCTCAAATGTTGTAGAAAAACTTCTTTAAAAAATGTAATTGATAGACTGCTAGTGCAGTGAACAATGTTAAATATACAAGGTTAGGGTGCAGACATCTAGCCCTGCAGATATGCCACAGGCCTAGACCTGCCTTTTCTGCCTTAGGTATGAAAGTCCTGACTTCATTAGCTTCTCAGTTTTGCGTTGACTGTTTCGAGGAAGCCCAGAAATTCCACAGGGTACAATGCACAGGGCCAGATCCACCATGTGGTTCTGCTCGGCTTCAGGAAACACTGGCCCTGGACTGTAGTATGAGAGCAGGCGGCCTCTCTTGTTTTGATGGAGACAGAGAGGGCAGAGCTCTCTTCTTCTGCTCCTCATATTCCACTTGGAGCAGAATAAACCTCTCACACCATCTCACTTCCAGGCTTCATCTCCAGTTTTCACCACTGAGATTTGTTTTCTTTGTGTGTGAGGGTAAATTGTGTTTTTGATCAAACAAGACCTTTAAATATAAAATCACGATGCTTTTTTAAACCTTTGAGCCAATGGCAGGTTTATGGAGCACCAAGTAGCATTTTTTTCTACCTTCAACTTTCATGCTATAATACATATTTTGAGACTTCAGAGTGGTGACATGTCTAATTCTGTATTGCATACTTCTAGTTGACAAAAACACTGATGTTTGTGGTGGTTGCAATTTTTTGAGCCTCGAGCAGTGTTGACAAGGAAAGTCCAAATGTTGAACTGTAGCCACGTTTAACTTAAAGCTGCTTGATTGTAATTTGCCTAAAGTAGTGCCTATATCTTTCTTTCTCCATCAGCACTTTCAGACCATGCTGAAGACCAAGCTAAATGTGCTGACGCTGAGGAAGGAGCCATTGCCCACGGTCATCTTTCACGAGCCCGAGGCCATTGAGCTCTGCTCTACCACACCGCTTGCAAAGAGCAGGACCCATGCTGGATACAAGGTAGGATCACATGAACCTAATAATCCTCAAATCCAGCCCTGTTCCTGAACACTAAATCTGTAATAGCATTAATAGAGCCATAATCCAAATGTTTTTCCTTTTCTTTTTGGTCACACAAGTTTAATTAAGTTCCACTGTGGATTCCTCAACACACAGAAAGTCTGAATCACATCCTTGAATGATTATATTAAATGTCTGTGTGGGCACACGTGTGTTCTGGCGTGCTTGTTTTCCTTTTCTCTCTGGCTGTGCTAAGTGTCGGATGTAGAGTTTGATCCAATGAGCTGTTTGACTTGCAGCCTATTCTCTCTTCTCTGTCCTCAAAACAGAAAACAAACAGGCCTGCAGATCAAAATAGCAGCCTCACTCTGTTATTACACATAACACTTCCAACCAAGACTTTGTCTTTGTGTATTTGCCTGCCTTGTGCCACGGCATTGTAAGCAGAACAAATAAACTGACATGACTGTGGGCACTTGCAAGACAACTTCAAGTGACTGTGTGGGTATGAGGATTGTGTTTTGTGTGTAAAATGTTGTTTTTGGTCACTTATGCTGTGTCATTAACAAGCACGTTGGAAAAGGAGACCTTTCCAACTTTACCCAACCAAAATAAACTGTTCATATCTGGCAGCTGCCTAAAAGGGGAAAAAATAATTCCCTCTTGAAATTATTGCCAAGAGACACACACGTGGAACACACAGTCCCCGTGCTTGTTGTTGATATTTGTGTTTGTTGGATCACTGTACAGAAGAGCTTACATGAACACAGATGCACTATCATGTACACACAGTCACACTCATATGCATACACGTCTTGAAACAACTATTCCCAGGGCAGCTAAGAGGCCAAAAGTGCTGAGTCGTCTTTGGCACTTCCCAAAAACTCCTGAAATTCAAATGTAACATGAAGTGAAAGTCAGTAAGAGAGCCTTTACTGGCAAAGCAGAGACAAAAGAGGGGCACAAACAAACCAACAGGGTTTTTTTCTGGCTTAAAATCAAGTACAGGTGGCAAGAATTGCCCTCTGGTCTCTTTTTTCCCACATATTGTTGTAATTACCAAACCAAGCAACAGTAGGATTTTTCAAGTAAGAACTAATGCTTTGGAACAACGCACTGTTTTGCCACTCATTGTTTTTAAGGTCCAGTGAAATGGCATTTAGGGAATCTTTAGTTTGGCCCACACCTTGAAATAATATGATCAGAATAAGTTCTCAAAATATATAAACACACACATTCAAATCTATGCAACCCATTAGCTAATGGATGTAGGTTGTATTTTGGGCTAGCAAGACTGTGTCGCCTACTGTGCACTCAACTGTTTTGTTGCAGGCTGTCAATCATAGATACAGAGAGAGTCTTCTTCCTGAAGGGGGTGTACACAGCAGCAGCTCAGCTGCATTTGAAGCTAAAGACACTAAAACAGCTTGTTCAGAAGAGGGTTCCAACAAGGGTTCTTACTGTCACGGTGAAAAGAACAGTCTTTGCACAATTTTAATGTCTGTAGAATCTGTAATACACATTCTAGGACATGTGAGGCTGTCACTTCATTTGCTTAAGAGGGATACAATATATATATGTGTGTGTGTGTATATATATATATATATATATATATATATATATATGTGTGTATGTGTGTGTGTATTTTTTCTTTACTGTGTCTTGATTTACTGACTCAGGATCCCAATGTGCATCATACTTAATTTACCAACCCACTGTTTGTTTTTCATTACTAGCAATGCACTGGCAACGTGTTGCATTGTGACAAACCACCCAGCAACTTGGATGATGTTTTGATTTTCGGATAGCATTACAAAGTGTTCAGCAATAAGGGGTCAATCATCCAAATTTAGCTGTCTGATTAAGTGAGAATCAAGCTAATAGCGACACACAGTAGCCTGTTATTTAATCCTATTGGATAAATATTGATATATCGCCTAGGTGAATGCTGCACCCAGCTGGACGTGGTGTCCCTCTCTGTCTAGTGTGAATCTCACCATCCACTTGCTGTCGGCTCCTCCTCTTTGCTCACTGCTCTTTCCAGCGCTGCTGAGATTGCCAAAGCCATGTTGCTGTGGATACCACTATATCTTTTCAGTTGAATACCAGCCACTAACAAAAAAAAATCATTTCCCTCATCTGTCTGCGACCTCCTTATAAGTGTATCTGCCTCGCTGCCTGCATCTGTTGGCTTGTGTAACTTCCTGTCTGAGTCACTACCTGCCTGTCTGCATATCTGTCTGCCCACCTGCTACTGCACCTCTGCTTAAACTGTTACTCCTCAAAGAGACATTATTGTCTTTTCACTGCAGAAAACTGAGGAATTATATTAGTCTTTTGGACTGCTTGCCATCCTTCCTGCTCAGATTTTATATTCTACGACTCAATATGATAGCATTTATTATCCCCATGGAGTGTTTTATATTCCCTCTCTTTCATTTCTCACCCGTTTCTCCTTGACTTCGTCCTGTCTCAGCCCCCAGTTGTGCTCCCAGTTTTCAGGCAGGCAGGAAGGCTGGCTGATTGCTGCTGTCTGCCTGCCAAAGCTAACAGCTAGCAAGGATGAAAGGCCACCTCTCATTGCCCTGCCTTCCCTGCTGCTGTCAAAGGCGTCCACTTCACATCCATTGAGAAAATGTCTTCAATGCACTCTACAGCTGTGCCAGCGCTATAGTCATACTCCGTGGCAATAGTGAAATTACTCTGGAGTCTGCTCAAAAAGCATCTCATACCCTTACATGTAATTTTGTTTTGTTTCATTTAATTTGCTCTCTACTTCCCAAGCGTAAAGAAAGAATACATGATCAACCTTTTCATATGTTTTCCCTTTTCACATGCACATTTAGGAATACACACTTGACTTCGAGTTGATATTCACCTTTTACTCTGTGCTCTTGTTTGGTCACAGTCACGTTTGTGATTTTGCATTTAGCCTCTTGGCATCATATGTATACTCTGCATGAGCACACAAATGGCTGATTCAGGTAGAGCTGTAGTGTCCAACCCAAATGGTTGGTCGGTCCATCGCCAGAGTTACTTTCATAATGAGAAAAGTGCTACATCAACAGGCTTCCAGGAATAATACATTATATTTGGCAGGGAGAGAAACAGAGTTCCGTTGAATAACTTTGAACTTTCTCCTAATGGAGACTACTCAGTGTAACTTACTTAACGTTTGCTGAACATTTTCTGAGTGTCAAAGAAATTGTTAGTGTGGATGCATTTTGGTAAAACACGTGAACAAAAAGTTGCGTGTAAACTTTGCTAACAGCACATTCAGCTCAACAACCAACATGGTATATCATCTATAAACAGTCGGCTGACTTGTCTGTGTTATATTCCCGTAATAGTTCTTGTATTGGGGTGACATAGTTGTAGTTTCAGAAAAAATATGAATATGGGCAGGTGCAAGGTGGTCGGTTCCCAGTCTGATTGTTTTTCCTCATGACCAATTGATTGATTGGCTTTATTGACCCATCATTGGCAATGAATACCCTTCGCCAAAATGTCACTTAAAAATGTTTTGGTGGTAAAGTTGTTCAGAGGTGAAACAAAGAATCAGCAAGCCAGTTCACAGACAATTATGCAACAGATATTGTGATTATAAATTAATTTCTTAATAACTATCCAACCTCCCCTAGTTGCAGCTCTTAAATTGTGAAGATTTGCTGCTTGGCTTTATCTTAGGTTTTTTTGCTGTCATTTTGAATGAAACCACACTGATATCCTGTTGGGGAAATATAAGGCCAGGAGCCAATTTCCTCAGCTGAAAACAAAGACTGAAAACAGAGGGAAACGGCTAGCCTAGCTCTGTCCAAAGGTAACGCAATCCTCCTAACAGCAGTCCTAAATCTCACTAATCAACATGCTAAATCTTATTTGTTGTGCAAAAAGGAGAAGCTGTGGTTTCACGGGGCTGAAGCACTGGATTATGACTATAAATGGCAGTAACGTCTTTGTGCCTAGCTAAGCAACTGCGGACTGTGGTTGCATATTTACGGTACGGATGTGATACTGGTATCAATCTTCTCATGTTACTCTTGGCAAAAAAGCAGAAGTTTATTTCCCAAAATCTGAAATTCCTCTTTTATAATTATACATTTTAGGAAATGAAAGTAATGATGGCTGAATTAGTTTTAGCTTCTCCAGTTTTGGGGTCCAGATATTCTGCCTTTATTACTGGGATGCTTTAATGGAGCCTTTATAACTGTATTACATGACTTTATTATCAGTAGCACTTGTGATTTTTCAGCTATTATGGGTCAAAAGGTCTGTTACAAGTTGTTGCAAAAGTTAAGACCACACTTTATTATCAGTAGCACTTGTGATTTTTCAGCTATTATGGGTCAAAACTAAGTCTGTTAAAGTTGCTGCAAAAGTTAAGACCACATGGTTTTGCTACTTTTGCTCAGCATAATTTCACACGTATATAGTGAAACCAAACCATTGATGGTGTGTGATTCTCCTTTGACGATGTCATCCACACTGGCAGTCCATGCAGGGCAGGCTGGTCCTACCATGCTTCTATCTAATCTGCGAGGCAGAGAGACTTTTTTGTCTCTCTGTACTTGGTATTCTGATGTCAGCCAGTGTGCTGGACGTACCGTCACTCCTCCTCCAGTGAAAAGAGAACAGAACATACAGTGATGACATTTAGATGATTAGTAACCTCCGGGTGGAGATGACCAATGCTCCCAGTTCCCTGTGGAATGTGTCTGTATTTATATATAAATGTATTTATGTTTTTGTGTGTGGAGCCTGTGTGTTTGTGTTGTCACATTTATGTGTGTTTGTAGATTAAGACAGGGGGAAATTGTTGACATGCTTACTTAGTAATCTCTGAAGTTGTGCAAACACTCCCAGATTGCGTCGGATAGTAACCGTCTTCAGACGTCATGGCTGATGTAGCAGATGTTCCTAAGAGCTGCAGGCGTGTTAACTATTTTAAAGTCTGTTTTTAACTCTTTACCACTATTATGAAATAGTTGCTCCACACGAAGTTTACAAAATACAGTGTCAGTTTCTCATTGATGCTGATTCTTTCAGTTCTTGGACACAGACTAAATCTTGCACATGTGTAGACTGGATTGCAAAGACGGCTAAGAAAGCTCAAAGCCTGCTGAAGGCTGTTCTCTGTTTTTTATTTGGAGAATCCATTATCTTAATTATGGCTAAACAGAAAATTTGGGAACTGGCAAAATAATTGAATGTCAGACAGAATTTTTATGTTATTTTTATGTCAGCATAAATTAAAGGATTAAAATTTGTATTTGTTTGTGTGGAAACTGGAGCAGAGAGGAGTTCAGAGGCAGTCTGGATTCTGGTTCAGGTTAACTACAGTGTTGTCTCTGCTGGCACTGCTACTCGTCAGAGCAGGAGCCAGACTGGGCTGCAGTTCAGGGCTTCCCTCACATCCACTGATTGACCCAGTCTTTTTGCCTCTTTTCAGATAAAAGATAGTGTCTTCTGGATAGTGACGTCAAGTGTTATCCCATGTCATCGTCTCTTCTTTGTCTGTTTCTCTAACTTTCACTGTTGCATTTTATATATCGGCCTGGATCCAATATTCTGTACTTTTCTGATTCGTGATAAAATAAATTATTCTAAAAATATGGAGTTTTGGCTCAGATGCAGATGCACTCCTCTCTATCTCTAGTCACTCTGTAGTCTTGAGCAATGACCTTCCAACAAAACTATCTGATTGGTTATACATTACGAGTAATAGCCAATCAGTATTAAAGGATAAATGTTGAAAAGTTGTAATTTCCTGCCATTACCAGCATGTTACTTCAGCATCCTCTGTGCTATAGGAAAATAACCTTCATGCTAAAAATGTCAAGCTTAATTGTTTAATTATCGATTTTAATAACAGTGCTTGCCTTTCCTGCGTGCAAATGTTCCACCAAAACAATACCCCCTTCACTATTTTGTAGGGGCACTGTTGCTGCATCCTGGGCTTCACAGTGCCGAAGACGATTGTGATTGGTTTAAAGAAATGCACACAAGCCAGGCATCTTTTTTTTTTTTAAATACATATAGCAAATGATAATTAGGTACAGCCCTTGTCCCTTATGTGGAATTGCTCTTAATAACAGTTTTGAGAGCAGTTTTGGGAATGGGATATTCTGTTTTTGTAGTTCCTGGCTCTGATAAATTGTGTAATTATGGCAATTTTTTTAAAGCTAACATGTCTTTCAAACCTGCTGGCGGGTTTTGGGGTTCAGAGGGTCAGTAACATTACATTGCATATTTCCTCTTACATAACCATATTGCATGCCCATGAATTGGCATCAGTTTCACCAGAGTGAAAAGTTAATGCGTAGCTCAGCTTAGATCTTATTGCCATCTCTGGAATACAGAGAATCTTAGCCTACAGCGGGCTGTATGGATGGGGGTGTGAATGTGAAAGCTCCTTTCATATACACTGAGGTGCTCCTGTCCTGACATTGAAACACTCAGACTCTGTACTGATACACACAGCACCTTCGTCTCACAACACAAACAAGCAAATACACATAGCGCTTTAAAAAACATGAAAAAAAAACCCTCACCCATCTTTGCATGCCATGACAAGTAGAGCCAGCTGCACTGTGCTGATTCAATAAGTTTAGAGGAATGTTAACAACCTCCTCAGGAATGCTGCATTCCCAAGAAGTGGATTCCCAGTCATGTTGGGGGATTCAGACACAGGGGCCTACTGAGGGAGAACACCAGGACAACCTCCACCTCCGACAGTGGGATGGTTGTGTTATATCTTTAGAACATGCTGTATGGTTTTGGCGTGTGGCTCTGTAAAGGTCTTTATTCCAGTGACATGGCACAAACTGGACTGGCAGTGGATATTTGGAGGCCAGTGAAGTACAGATATTAATATTAGAGAAGCTTAAAAATCTAATATGTGCTTGATTTATTTTGTTTTTATAAATATGGTTATATTTTCTCATTTATATGCTTTACTTTTTGTAAAGATTTGTTAAACAAGATATAAGTGTTTATTAGTGAGCTGTAGAGGTGCTGGTAGAACTACGCTTTTATGCTATGCTAAGTTAGCTGACTGCCTTGAGATTCATATTTATTGATGTATTGTACAGATATGAGAGTGGTATTAATCTTATCATCTTACTCGGTAAAAAAGTGAATTAAATATTCCCAAATGTTGGACGATTCCACTAAAATATGCTTCTTTCAAGCTCTGTAATTGCATAAATATGTGAAAACTTGGTCATGAAAATAAACCTGGCACTATCCTGTTCATACTAGTCCCTTGTTTATCCATCTTTTCTAAATTACCTGAAAGGCTTGCTTTGTGTAAGTTACAGGTTTTCTTTCTTCTGTTGATGGTATCAGGTATTTTCCTTACATTTGGCAGTCATCATCAAATCACCACTACCAGATACAAATCTGAAATGTTTCCAGATAGTCAGTTATTGAGGCATGAATAAAAACAAAAGTAGTTTCACAATGACGTCTTATCTCTTGCCATACAAAATTTGGATGGAACAAAATGTAACTGGAGGGTGAGGGGACAGCACAGACCTCCTGTTTTGTCTGCACCACCTGTTTGCCCTTGGACCAGTTTCTGGGAAAGTGCCGTATGCTGAAACGACACCATCGAGGACTGTTGCTGACTGTTTGTACCTTCACACCACAGTCTGTTCCCAGACCTGATCCAAGGGGACCAAACTGTTTTCCTCAACAAGTGCCTCCTTGTTCTGGTTTCAGCCCCTCTTCCTGTGGTCTCAGACTTCTTCTTCTTCCTCCATGTTCCCAAAGCCTCTCCGTAGGGACAGGTATCTCCTCATTGACTCCTCTTCTTCATCCTTTTCCCAAACCGCCTTCTCTTTACTTTTCATCCCTTCGATTCCTTTCTCTGCTGATAGCTGAACCAGCTGTGGCTCCAGCAGCAGCAGCAGCTGCCCTCACTGCTCTGCATCTCACACACACACACAGGCAACACACACTCACACTGACATAGACACAGACAGTGTATGTTGTGCGTGAGGAAACCAGGATGTTCCTGTCTCTTCCCACAGGCTCACTTGCTGGGCTGCGGATGTTTTTTCTGTCTCCCTCTGTGTATGTTTCACTTTCTTCTGTCTTTCTTTGCATCCAGTTACTTTCTATCAGTTTTACTCCCCATCTGTTTACACGTAGATCTGTTTGTTCTTTGGCATCCACAATAGTATTTTCTTTAGGCATTGTTGCATTTGCATTCAGTGATTCATCAAAAATTTTAAAATCTGCCTCATTTATCACTAAACACAGAGAGCACTGTCACTGGCATGCACAGTGGTGCAAGATGTGTTGGCATGCATGCTCTACAGTGTTTTAATGAGTAATTGATGCAGAGCGTTTTGCAGGGTTGTAAAAGTGCAGGGCACATCCTAATACATTTTGGTTATGGCTAAATATTTCAAATAATATTAGAGTTGGATCAATCATGTTTCTGTACCAGCAACATACACCTAGGACATACCACTCTTGTAAAGTCCCACTGAATTTGGCAGAAGTGAAATGTTACGACTTCCCCCAGGGGTGACGTTAATTGTAACAGCTTAGCTGTAAAACCTGCTAGAAAAGTCAGTTCGAAAGCAATTTATTCAATACAGTCCAGCCTATATACACTACAGGTGGATGGATGTCTGCACATCTCTCCATCACTCATCTAATCATTCAACAGACCGGCAAGACAGGGTCATGTCAGCACTAGCTAGTGATAAAGCTAGTGAGCTAACCTGCTCGCCTGTTTACTACTGGCTGTGTGAGCTGTTATTACACTGTTTTTGTACATACGCTCCACAGGCTGTGGGTTTGCTTCAGTGTTGGAGTGGATATAGGTCTGTAGGACTAACAGAACTTAATGGAATGTGTCATTTTTGTTTTGGTGTGTTTTGAAAGTTTTTCAGGAACAGTCACAATATATTTCTTCACTGATAAAAAGTACAAGTTCAACATTGTGGAAGTTCTCCTTACTTCCTTTTTTGATTAGTGAGCATTAAGAAATGCTGTGCATGCAAATAATTTAGTACCCATGGAAACGTGTGTTGTGGGTAGGGATTTACCCAAAGATACAGTATCTGTCAACAACTGTGGGCTTGTTGGTTCTTGTATCCTCCTTTGTGAAATCTGGCAGTTTATTAAGTCCAATAAAAACTAATGACAGTTATCCCACAGCGATACTTGTCATCATATTTTTGTTTAAGCACACCTGTTTTTCATCCTGTATCTAACCTGTCATTATTGAAAGCAAATAACAGATTTGGAGCTTCAAAAATATTAATAAAGCCAGTTAGTTATGTATGAACTCCAGTGAGTTAGCTGTCTGTCTTAGTACTCTGTTTAACTTGACTTGGTTTGTTAGTAAAACGTCAGCGTGAACACAAACCACTAAAATGTAATAATTGTTGTTCCACACAAGAAATGCAAAATTTGAAAAATTTTCTTAATCAGCAGTCGTCAGCACTACCAAATAATCAATTAATCTTTAAAATAAAGTTCAGCGGATGTTTTGTGATGTTGATGAAGCCAGTTTTAACCTCGGACACGAAACTCTGACCACCAAATTGGCTCAGTGAACTTATCCATTCCCGTAGAACCTCTGGCTACCTTTCAAAAGGCTGAAGACCATTAACTGCTACGGAAGACTCTGTCATGGTGCGTGTTACTATTTAAATCCCCGCAATGCTCTCTGCTTGCCAACACGGACCTGCCTGTAGTCCAAGTGACTGCCTTGTCGAGTCGCTACAGTATTAAACATGGTAAACAAGCTTCAGTCTTCCATCTCATTAAATAGTAGGAAGCTGTACCTGGTGGTGCAACCAGGTAGTCCCTTCGTTCTCTGCCTTATCATTAATATATTTCTAATCAGTTAAACTATTAAAGGTCAATAATCGAATAACTATTCTTCATTGTATTCAATAGTTTACATCAAACTAACCACACTGCAGGTGTGAAAGTGCTGGAAAGCTCTTTTGTCAACATGCTGCATCTCATTTAATTCATCCATAAAAAAATTCAGTGAGACCAGAACCTTCCTAGACTCTTTACAATATGCATGGTCAAGATAAAGTCCCGTACAACATTTCCAGTCTTTGTTTTATGCCAAGTTAACCAGCTGGTGACAGTGGTTTAATGCCTAAATTATCATCCTAGTGGTAGCAGTCTTCTTCTCTAACTCTGTGAAAAATGGGAACCTTTGCTCAGTGTCATACAGTACAAGTAGACAATGGAGTAAGATTACCAAAAACAGGTCTATTGAACAGTCCAGCTGTCTCCGTCGATCACGTGACCTCTGCCTCGCAGGTGGTAGCAGGCCGTGGAGAGCCTCCCAGTGTAACATAGAGTGAGAGAACAGAAAAGGACAATACCCGCCATAAAACCAGAGTCTGTAATAGTGGCCACATGTCTCACCACACATGCAAATGCTTAGCCATGCTCCTCCTCCTCTTTCTGTCACACTCGCAAACATTCCCACTGCCTTTCTTATTTTTTATTTTTGTCTCGTCTATGAAGCAGGTATGCGTTCACATTTTGTGTCTCGTCTACACCAGCATTCCAGTGGATAGTTTGAATTTCAGTTTCACATAAGCTTGTTTCATAGGCCTTGTTTTTTTCTCCCTTTTCCGTCAGCCTGTTTTTCTCTCAGTGTTTGTTTTATTCCTCTTTGCATTCCTTCCTTGCAGCCCCCAAGGCCTTCGCTCCTGTGACTGATCTTTATTTCTGTCTGCATATCGCTTCACATGGAATCAATATTTCCAGACTGATGGTATAGAAATGTTTACAGTCTGCCATAAGAGGGGGGGGGGTGCAAGACAGTAGAGGGGATGTGAGGATAGAAGGGAGGCAAAGAGGGGGGAGAAAGGAACAGATGATGGGAGTACAGGGGAAAAAACAAGTGAAAGAGAGACGAGAGGCTGCAGGAGAGACACATGGAAAGTTAAAACAAAGGAGGGGGGAGCTTTGTAGATCTCTGGAATGATTTAAGCTGCCTGCCTGACTTGCCAGCACTGAGACGACTGGTGAGCAGGCTGCCAGAGTGGAGGACAGCAGATGTGCTCTGGTCTGGGATGGATGGATTGATGTATCAATTTTATCCGGAGCCTGATGTGAAGATAGCGAGAGCTGGAGTGCTTTGCTTCATGCTCAGTCCTCAGGCAGGCGTCTGTACTTTGGCTTGGAGGTCCTGAAAGCAGCTCATTTCGGCTCCGTCAGTGAGTCCAACCTAAATCACGTCTGTCCTCCGTCTGCGGGTTTTACGATCATTTGAGTCAGTGTGTCTCTTCATTGTTCCAATCACAACCCATGATTTGTACCTTTGGAAACAAACCCTCACTAATGCATTCACACATGCTATGGTTGTTAAAAGTCACCCACCAAGTTGTCTCTGGTCCACCTTTTCAGTTTGCTTCCAGGCATACAGATTGGGCACAGAACCACTCGTGCTTTTGTTAAGATTTTACCGCTGCTGCTTTAAGGCTTTGTATTTAAGTTGGGCTTTCAGCTGGTGTCAGATGTTAGAAAAAAAACATCCCCTTTCGGTTTCATTATGATCATCCACATCTCTCACTACCTTCTTTAATCTAGCATACAGGAAAGTGTAATTTCCTCTTTGTTAAACCGAATGGTGTTTATTTCAATACTCTCTCAGAGGATTTGATTTCTAATTTTAACCTTACTTCTAACAATTATTAAATATATCTAAGTAACTATAAGAGTATATATAGCATTTTTTAGTTAAGCAACTATAGTTTTGTGGTTCAGTGGGCGGTAATACCCAATGTAGACTCACAAAATTGCCAAACTTGAAAATCTCCTTAATTGCAGTGATTAGTTCTAATAAAAAACACCAGATCCCTTTGTTTTGCAGCTCACACATTCCTGTTTCACACTGCTATATTGTATCTTTGTGAGTGATGAAATATGTGATGTTTCGACAGGCAGAGCTGTTAATGACACAGCTGTTTAGCTGGCAGTGCTGCTCATACTCGTCTCTGCATTAAATTGTTCCTGACATGCATCTCCCCTTAATTGTGACATATTGTAATTGGCTTCTTTTTAATTATCAACATGCAACTTTGATTAATGACCACAAAGCGAGCCTACGTTGGGCAGGACCGTCCACTGAATCACTGTCACATGTTGAGTTCAATCTGACAGATACTGACAGCATATCGTGCCATATAATCTGTTTCTGTGGAACAATCTAAACAAGGTTTAACTTGCGTCATGACCCAACTCTTGAGCCATGACAAATAATCTGAGACACGCTAAAAGGATTTTTGGAGTTTTTCCTCATTGACATGATGGTGGTGGCCAAATAGATGTTTCCTGTGTTTATTATATATTTTATATAATTTTTTAAAATATTTTTTGAAGTTTTTGTAATAACTTGTGTTATTGTTACTGTCAAGACACCTGCCATCCTTGTGCTTAAATGTCCAAAAGGAATTCACCAGTTGTTCCTGGAAGAAAGGATTTTAATTTAAGTTTTACATTGTTGACAGGAGGGTGGTTTCTACTTTGACCCTAACCCTAAAGCAGTGTTATCTAATCAGAGGCCTGGAAGAAGCTTTATGAGGTTCCGTTAGGCTACCAACAACAGTGCGATGAAGAAGATGGGACTCATGTATAGACTACTTCTGACACCTCTGTTCCTTCATATAGTGGAGGACTAACTGTCAAATTAACTGCATGTTAAAAAAGGTACACAGTAGTCCTTCTCCATATTGCGGTTCACTTTTCGTGGTCTCACTGTGTGGTGGATTTTAACATTGTATATAAAATACGTAGCTTACAGCAGATGAGTAGAGGCACGTATGGAAAAGACAGCTACGGCTGCTTGTGTTTGAGCTAGTCAGTCTCTGATTGATTGGCGGTGATTGAAGGCAGTGTTTATAAGAGTGTGGGAAAGGTTAATAACAGTGTGGGGAGGGTTTATAAAGCCTTAAAATATATCTAAATATTAAAATGTATATAAGGTCGCTACTTTGCGGATTTCATCTATCGCAGAGGGGTTCTGGAACCCAACCCCCGGAATAGACGAGGGATTACTGTAGTGACTTTTACATTACCTGTTGGTTTTGATCATCTTCTTGCTCTTTTGAAACAAGACAAAAGGCCTGGATCTGACTGAGAACTGGTGACCACTACACATGGCAAAACTTGACAGTAACAAGGTAGTTCCATCCTAAAGGACACCATGTTTTATCTTCTGTTTTGCTGTAAATGGGACCATAATTTACTAAATGAACGCCATGATATATTGAACTAGGTATGAAACTGATGATTGAGACCTTAAACTAATTAGGAAAATGTTTACTGAGATAAAAATAAAGTGAGATGTAGGGTAATTTTTTCACAGACTTCTATACAATCAGGCTTTTTTGCACCCAGAGGAGTCGCCACCTGCTGACTGTTAGAGCAAATGCAGGTTTAAGGAATTGCAGCAATGGCTTTCCATTTCACACACTTCACTTCACTTCACTTTATTAATTTGTCCCTTGGAGGACAACTTGGTTTCAGCATCAACTTGGCATCAAGGCTACGTCCATCTTTTACAAACAGTGTATGGTGTAAACATGTAAAAAGTCCTGCACCATTTTAGCCTCGTCTGACTAAGGAGATAGCCTGAACTCTGACACTCCAGTCCAGAAGTCTCAGTTTTCCCTGTGTACATAGTAACGCCGCAAACACAGTGTCTGAAAATCTTCACTCTGGAAGGAGTTTTCCTAAAGGTCCTTTATCAGTGACCTAAAGCCGTGTCTGCATGTCCATTAAAGGCCAAAACACATAGAAAAAGCTTGAAAAATACTTGTGTATGTGTGGGAGAAGGCCGCAAAAAACACACAAGGAGAAACACACACTGAATGAAAATATATTATTGTCTTATGATATTGGAGCAACCAAGTCCTCTGATTCATAAATTGGAAGCAAGAGATATACATGGTTATAAATTTGTGTATTACATTGGCATCTGTCTGACTTTTCCAGCACTGCAAATCTACACAGCTGGTCTCATATTGAGTGTCTCGTTGGCTGCAGGGGGAACAATTAGTTTACGTCTTTTATTCTAGCAGCCATATTTCTGCCTATGGTGATGATATTGCTGCATCATGGCCAAATAGTTTCTCACTCCAGAGATTGAATTTACACTAATCACGCCTGCTACAATATTTCACAATCACACTCATTGCATTAATGACACAGAAAATATGAGTCATGGAGGTAATTTGTATCAAATGCAGCAGAATTGCCAGAAAATCATAAATAAATTATGCCATGTTCTGCTTGAATGGAGGAAATATGGCTGTATCGCTCTTCTTTCAAAACAGCATAAAGCAAAAGTTGAACCTAATAAACTCCATATTCACCGTTAGTGTGCCCACGTGTTCATACAGTAAATGCACAAACATTCAGCTTTCCTTATACAGATGCTAAATTCACCTACAGACCACATTTTAATACCAAGTGTAAATGGGCTCAGTGTTGTCTTCGCCCTGATGGGGGAAAAAAATGTCAGTACAGTTGAAATGGGTGATTCATGTACAGCAAACCAGAAAATCTTACACATCCAGAGTTTTCCTGGTTTATTTGTTTTTTATGAACACGGCCTTATTGAGCAGTATTTTTTTCTATTTCTATCTATCCCTCATCTTTCTGCTGGAGCAGTGTAACAATTTCCTCTTCAGCTGCATGTTTGTTTTGGACTTTAAAGAAAGGAGCTCCAGAGTTTGCTCAGTCTGGTGACCTCCTCACCTCGCATATCTCCCTGTGCACCTTACACTTCATGCACACCAAGCTGGCCGAACTTAGATAAAGAAGTGGCTGCTTTGATAATCCAGCATGTTTCCTAATCTGCCTCTTCCTTCTTTTTCCCCACTCTTGACCTCTTTTTTTATTGTTAAGTTAAAACCCATCTAACTGTAGCAGATACATCAGTCAGTAATGATTGGTTAAAACAAAATCCAATCTTTCCCTTGGCAAAAAAGAAGGCAGATTTGAATTCTTGCCATTCAGCTGCTGCAGCTTCAAGCACTCTCGGTTCTTTGTCCCAAGTTGTGAACCGGGCAGATCACTTCCTAATTTTCTAACTCGACAGCAAAGCAGAGCCAAAAAGGAGGAAACGTGGAGATTGAGAGACAACATTAACCACTTTTTTTTTGTGATTTGGCTCAGATGTTAACATGGCAAAGCAGCCAGTCTTCATTTAACTAGGAAGCGAGCAATCAGCGAGAACAATCACAGTTTGAACAAGTAACTCAATATCAAAATAGGAGACACTGAGAGAAGAGGCCCATAATAACTCTTTATTACTGTTTGACATACAAACAGCACACTGTGGATGCTTAATGTATCTTGGCGCAGTCTTTGGGTTTGTTGGCTGGCTGAGTGACTGACCGCCTGTTGGCTGCGAGAGGGTGTCAGTGTGGTTGGCTATCAAAACCGCCCTGCCTCCAGGCCGCTCCTGCAGACCTGTGCTGCTCAGCTGAATGATGGATCCGGTGCGAAGGCTGAATGTCCCACCCCGAGCTCACCACTAATGAAAGCCAGGCACGAGGAGGCAGCTGCTCTTGCTGCCTGGATCTCTTCTTGTTGCCTCAAACTGGGAACTGATATTATGTTGAGCTGCAATCAGGGTATTTCAGGGTTTAAGCTACCAGAGTGGAGGGAGGCTGGTGCTTCTTTGACATAATTCAGGGGAATAACGCTGTCTGTTTATTCAGCAATTAACTCTATACTAGTCAGATGGAGAAAGAATTTCAATGGAGATGGAACTCCAGTGCTGAGAAGAAATTTGTCGCAAACATTGTTAATAATCATAGTCAATCTTTATTTCAGACTCTTAGGTCCATATAAAGAAATTAAACATTAAAAACAAACAAACAACAATAAAGTAGCGTATCATAGCCCGTATAAGCACTGCCTCCAGTGCCTCCAAAGTCCAGATGTGTACCTGACACTACATTCCTTAGGTCTGATTAAAACCTCTATAATTTCATTGTTGGACAGCTCCAGTCTGTTCATAAATTTATACACAAACATTTCTAATAACAGCATGAAGAGTGGACACGTTATTTAGCCCAAACAGCTGACTAGCACTGGTCCACCGTGGGACCTTCAATATTAAACGTGGTGCATCATTGTGTGCAAACCTGCAGTTTGTTAAATTTGGCCCTGCTGTAATTGCACCACAAGTGGGCAGTGTACAGTGGCATGCAGTAGGCTTTAAACAAGGTTATTTTTACCTTGTTAGTACACAAGATGCTAAATTTACGTGCCGGCATATTAGCTTGTGCATACAATGTACAATGCGGTCTTTGAATGTCCTCATCATCACAAAGATTACGCCTGATCACACGTCCGAGGTATTTGACTTTGTCCACAATGTAGAGCTCACTTCCTGACAGACAGAAAGAGGGAAACAGCCTTACGGTCCTCCTTTGTTCTCACTACCATAACCACACTCTTTTTAATATTTCATGTATGTTTTATTAAAAGTACATGGGAAACAACATTAAACATACAGTCTATTGAATTGTATTGTGTTTCTCTTTTTTCTTTTTGTTATTTATGGCTTTAAAACTTAGTTACACTGCAATAAAAGACATCTACTTCTAGCCATAATTATGCTGTTTCCATAGAGGTGCTGGACTTTATATTGCAGTGAAAGATGTAATGGGAGCAGAAACCATCTTGAAACTTAGGGCTCACGGTGTTGATAGGTGACTAATTGATCAATCGTTGCAGCTCTGATAAGTAATACGTGAGCTTTAGTGTTGTGTTTGGACAGAGCCAGATCATCAGTTTCTTCCTGCTTCTAATATTTAGGTTAAACTACACTAACCACCTCTGGTTTCCAGCTCCATTCCTAATGCACAGATTCAACTTTGATATCAGTCTTCTTGTCCAACTTTTAAAAAGAAAAAGAACTCACATATTTTCTAGAATGTATGAACTTTTCACTTGCATGTGGAGAAGAGAAAATATATATATATATATGTTCTGATGCATGAGAACTGGCTCCATAACTTGCAAGGGGTGCTTTATTTCACAGGAAAGGAATTTGGCCAGGAATGACATTCTGCTCAACTTCAGTGCATCCTTACCAAAGATATCAGCCCCCGTTTCAGCTTTTACATTTTTGTAGCTGGATGGTAAATGCTCCACCTGCCCTACATTAAAGTAGCAGCCCGTCTTACAGAGAGGCTGAGTGGCTGCATGATTGTTCTCAGTGCCTGAAAGCTCCCATTCAGTCAAAATCATGGCAGAGAGCGCTGCAGGTAGACGTGACAGTTGCAGACTAAACAAAACTCATGAAGGAAGAGAGGCAGTCGGGTCATGTGATGGATAAAACAGGATCCGGGCCTCTGGTTCTTTTCTGGTGCTCTAAGTCAGTCTGACATTTATCTGTTGGTAGACTTTTTCCTGATATCAAAATAAGATAATGTTAGCACTGAAAAGACTTGGATATTAGTTACTTAAATTTCTCGAGGGATTAGTATTATCAAGATTACAGTCTGGCTTCATATTGTGCACTGAGCCACGCATGCAGGCCACATGTTCTGTAAATGTTGATCTAAATGATACGCATCTTTCCTTTCTTTCAAATTCGCATTTATTATCGCTTTCATGTTATCTGCAGCCGTTTGTCAAATGTGTGCTGCATGTAAGCCAGCTGTTATGAACTCCTCAGAGTTCAGAGTATTCCCCTGCCCCTGAATAAACACAGACAGGAGTGAAAACTCTTTGAGTGTTTGACTCGTAGCAGGCTCCTCCTCTGTGTATTTTTATAAAACCATAAAGAACAGCGTGTAGAGAAGTGCACAAGTCAGCCATTATTCCTGGGCCGCTCTCAGAATTGGCCACACTCCCGAAGAAAACTCCAGCTTTGTTCACTTCTTAACTCTCTCTCTCCTTATCCCTCTCCATCTCCTCAGTCTATC
Source organism: Dascyllus trimaculatus (assembly GCA_024666655.1). Lineage (NCBI taxonomy): Eukaryota > Metazoa > Chordata > Actinopteri > Pomacentridae > Dascyllus > Dascyllus trimaculatus. Next base: position 26,844,845 of record CM045453.1, read on the forward strand.
GCTCTCCTGGTATGCGGTGTCATTACTATGGTATTCTATGGTTCTTGTTGCAGCCACAGCTCAACATAGTGATTTTTTCTCTTTGGGAAATAACACACACACGTACACACACATGGTCTACAGCATGTCAGCACAGTTACCACAGAAAATTATAAAAGCCTCTCATCACGGCTGTTGGATCTTAAAACATGTTTCTCTCTTCACATAGAGATTTAAAACACCTCAGTTTTTGAGTTAATTAACCGAAAGATGTACGCAGAATATGGAATTAATTAGTTCACTGTGAAACATTATTTTTAATTTGCTTCACATTGATTAGCTCCTAGTACCTTTCAAGCATTAATGTTAATGTTGAAATCGCCTGAGGAGAATTACAAACCGAAATGAGTCCGCTCGTGCTTTTCACAGTTAATTTTTTTGATGAAAGCATTAATTTTGTAGTGACCATCCTTCACGCTGTTAGCAGCTGCCACAGATCATGGCAGTGAGTCAGCATCTGCAGATGGGTTATTTGCAGAACTGTTCAAGCTTGATCGGTGGATGGTCTCCTACAGCCAACTAAAACATGGTTTGGCTTCACATGATCTTTGACCCATGTTCATTTATTGTGTTGTCTTCTTTTGCCGTGCAGCTGCAGTTGGAAGTGCAGTGATGTATTTGTATATTTTTATTTGTTATGTGTTGCTTTGTGCAACAGATTAACAGTATCTGTGTGTGTCTCCTTTGCTGCAGGTGACCTACCTTGGCAAGGTGACAATCTCTGGGACCCAGTTCTTGTCTGGCTGCACGGAGTCGGCGGTGGTTGGTCTGGTGGAGCGTCGTGCCCTGGGCCAGCAACAGGGCACCTTCCCCGCCGGCAACTCTCTGCTGGAGATCCGGCCCTTCCAGGTGCGTCTTCACCACCTGGATGAGCGTGGCGAGGCCTCAGTAACCATGGACACCTACCAGGTGGCGCGCATCGCCTACTGCACAGCCGACCACAGCATCAGACCCAACGTGTTTGCCTGGATCTACCGGGAGATCAACGACGACCTGTCCTTCCAGATGGACTGCCACGCTGTGGAGTGTGAGAGCAAGCTGGAGGCCAAGAAGCTGGCGCACTCGATGATGGAGGCTTTCCGCAAGACTTTCCACAGCATGCGTAGCGACGGCCGCATCCACAAGAGCGGGTCAACAGACGACTTTGCTGAGGACTCATCCACCCCTGAAGACTCGACTCCAGACGACGGTTGAACTGAAACTCGCTCAAACTCCTGATCCCCATCCTAACAAAGTGAGGGGTGACCGGAAGGATGGACAGATGACCTGCTCTCTCTCTCATTCCCCCGTACTATCTCTTTCTGTTATCAATTTAGAACAAATTTAACTGACCCTGTGAACCAACATGCCCAGGATAATGAAGTAGATTTTTAATGCTGTAAAGGGAAGGTAGATGAAACAGAGTTAGAAAAGACCTACATTTACATACAGGGATAGCAAAGTGCTGCCACTTTGAGTAAATGACCCTCAAAGACCCACTGGGGGCTTTCGAGCACCTCTGTAATCGCCCTTAAGAGACTCATTCAGCATTTCCATTTTCAACCACTGTCACTCCTGCACCTATCAGAGACACTGTTTGTGGTTCCCCTAGCTTTTCCATCAGAACAAATCAAAGTTTAGTCCCTGTTCTTCTAACCCCAGCTCATGATAACTTAGTGCTACTCTTGCCATGTAGGTACCCAGCAGAAATATGCCTATTTCGGGTCCCAACTCAGAGTTTATGAGACTGTTGAAGCACATAAATTCTTTAGATGTTTAACTATGTGGATCTCTGTTACAATGCCTTTGACTTGGTAATAACAAATGAGGATGTGAACGTAAAGCTAAGCCTTTAAGCACTACTCATGTCTTCACTATGGTACCTTAGTTCAACCCCGAAAATGATTCTCATTTGGATGATAGAGCTACTACTCTGTCTCCGTTTAATAGGTACTTAAAGATTCAGAGTATGTGTCAGGCACCTGGGAGAATATAGGTGCTAAATAAGTTACATTTTAGAAGTTCTCACTGGGCTGAAAGCCTGGGCCTGTCTGAGTCACCTTAATCATCCACATCAGACTTCTGTTTTGAGTATACCAAAATTCAGGCTATCTTTCGCCTGTCAGATTATGTGCCTCACTTTTCCTCTCACATTACTTTGGTCTCTTACCCAGGTCCCGACGTGTGTGTGTGGCCATGTGTGCTTGCAGATGTTTTCTGTTTCTCTCTTTGTATAGGTGTACTTGCTTACTTCTGTACGTTGTGTATATGGATGTACACGTGAGTGCTTGCATTCTGTGTGTGAAAGAGAAAAAGGTACAAGAGGATGGAGATTAAGGAGGAAATTGTAGGATTAGCTGGAAGCGAAGACTTCTCTTAGCATCCATGATGCTGAAGGTGGTGTTTTTAAAATCAGACATGGTACTGTGACCATTTGCCACGTTTTCTTACTTTGATCTCGTACGAAATGAAAACATGAGAGTCTGAATGTGCCAGTCACTGAGGTTGTAGGACCCTAAATCACAGCCATCCTAGATTACATCCTCCTGGCCTCTGCTGAATGTATGATGAGTCCGATGTACTGTGAGCACCTGACAGCATCTCCAGTCACTTCAGTCTCCCATAATCTCCTCGTGCTATTACAGACAGCTCGAAGGTAGCGGCCCCGGAGGCAGGGAGCCAGTTGGCTCTGCTGCCCTTCATCGCTGCTCCGAGTGACTGACCCACTGTTGTGGAGGAGAAAAAAACTCATCAGAGCTCCATGACACTTTCTTCTTTTCTAACTGGACTGTACTGAACAGACTGGACGCCATCAGTGGAAATGGTCTTCGGTCAGTGACTCAAACAGAACGATCATATGGCTTTGATCAGCACACACACACACTCAGATATACAAACCTGCATACGACTATACATATGTACACACACATTGTATTTGAATCTCGATCAATAAGCTTATGTAAATACAAATGTATCACTTTCCAAATATTACAGCATAAATGTTGATAGCTATTTTAAATAATAAAAAAAATGTTGAGAACCATCATACGATACAGAAACAGTGTTATAAAGCCTACTGTGAATAATAAGTGGAGAGCCTGATAGCGGTGGCTGTGTGTGTGTATGTTTGTGTGTGTGAGTGTGTGTGTGTGTGGACAAGACTGTGTGTGCGGTGGGGAGTTGTGTGTGTGTGTGTGTGTGTGTGGACGGGCCAGAGAGGGGAGGATGTTTATAAAGCTGTAGATTACTGTGCCATGTCTGTCTGAAAGCTCAGACGCGCTTTAAATGTTTCAAAAAATGTTACCTTAAGTGTTTTCTATACAGTGTTTGCAAAGATCAAAAAAACAATTGCATATAAAGTATTTACCAAGACCAAGCGTATGGTGGTGTGGTCTGTTTTCTCCTTCGTGTGCTTCCCCACAGCCACCAGATCCGGACCTAAAGAAGTTTTTTACTCTTTAAACTCTGCTGGATTTTTAACGTAATGGGTTCCCTGCTGCGGCTGCGTGTGGGAGGATAAATACAAGGCATGTTCAGGCCCAGAACAAACAGAATGGGTGACCAGATGATGTTCTGACAAGGTGCCAGGACAGATGTAAAGCATAACCACACTGTCGGCTCGTCCTCCGTACTGCTGCAGACTGGAATGTGATTCTTCTGAAACTTACTGAAGTTTTAAAATCTGTTTTGAGGGTATCCTATGTATCTCACCCTTCTGGTGGAGTCACTCCTCCGCTGCGTGTGGCTACAATACCCTGAGCAAACTCATAAACGCAGCTTTATGGTGTTTCCAAACATGTTCCAGGTTTAAGTGTGACACAGCCTCGGCTCTGTCCATCCTCTGAGGGAGGTTTTACTCTCCCATTCCTCACATTCTTCCGACTTCCTCAGATCTTTCTTTTATTGTGCTGCTTCGCTCCTCTCGTCCGCCTGAATGTGGCAGCCCCTTTTCTCTTCAAAGTGCCCACATCAATAACAAGATAACTGGTTGCTCTCTGCCTCTCTGACTGGCGATCATTTTGCAGCTTAAGAGCTGCAGAGAATTGGATGCAAAATGGATGCTGTGAAGAATGTTAATGTGCGCTGAATGTGAACACTGCCTCCCTCTGGCAAGTTCAGCTACTGCTTCTGCTTTGAAGAGGCCTTTTCATGTTGTCATTACCAGTGCAGCTCGTCATAGTGATCACTATTACTCTGTATATGGCTGCAGAGAAGAGGATTGTTTTGCTGTTGCATCATTGGCTCGTTTATGATAAAGAAAATGTAGCTGAAGATGGGCGCTCTGAAAGGACATGAATGTGTGCTGTCTTTCTGATTTGAGTTGTAAATTTAAAATCTTGCACTGTCAGCCACAATCACGGGGTAATTTGTCCACAATGCTGATAATCATCTCTTCACTGGAAGTTTCATAACAGAGTCAACAAAGCTTTCTGCCCCCGTCTCTTCCAGCTCACTGTACACAAGCTCCACTGTTTAGATGCCTCTTTGTCTTCGATCTGTTCAGTGCAAACCCTCCGATCGCTCTCCTCTGTGCTCCTGTGTCTGTCTGACCCACTTCCAGCAGTGCATCAGCACAGAGGGGCCCTGTGGGGCCCAGAAAGAGGCCACCCCGGCAGCCTGCGTCTCTGCTCCACTAAGGCGTCAGTCAGTCAGTCAGCTCACAATACCACTCTGTTACCGCTCCAGCTGGCTGCTCTTCCTCCTCCGAATCCCAGAACCGCCTGTCTAACTGTCCGCCAAGGGCCCACACGCTTGAGGTCCGGCTGGGGAAAGGATCAGTGCCAACATGGCTTCTGATCAGACTCCTCGCTATCTCTGCCATACTTTGCTTTTCCTCTCGGCTGCTGCAGCTCATGTCAGGGGCCTGGGCCTCTCAGTGAGAGTACTGTAAACATATGTGTGTAACATATGTGTGAAGTGGACCAGTACCTGTACACATTCTTTATGCCTCCAGCTTGACTGATAAAGCACGCTTTTCATTGCATGAGATGCAAAGAGTTGCATGGTTGGACATGATGAAAGCATTTTTTAAACTTTCACACATTCAGAAACCATTTGTGGAGAGAGCAAGCAAACTTTTTCTTCAGCGGCACAGAAGTGAGAAGTGCTGGTCCAAGAAGAGACCACAAAAACCACGCTGAATTATTAGTGATTATTATGGTTCCAATTTTATGCGCATACAAACCTTAGACACATTTTCAGTCATTCCTTTTTCTTTCTTTCTTTCTTTCCTTTTTTTTTTTTTTTAACAATAGTTTGAGTTAGTTTGTCATCATGATTTTAGGAAATGTTATAAACCTTTCTATCACTGTGTTACATAAACTATAAACTGGACTTAAAAGAACATTTGTTGTCACTTAAAGGTGCATCTTCAAACATATTGTCATGACTGAAAAGAAAGAAAAAGGTTTTACAGGTTTATAATTTCACAATAACTTCAATGGAAGATTCCTAAAAATGCAGTAGCGTACTTGCTAAAGAGAAAACACAGTTCCAGTTAAAATTAAGAAAACAGTTATAAGTTATTGATTTAAAATTGAAAACCTGCACTTGAACTGAATGTTTGGCTGTTCTTCTGTACTTCCAATGAATCACATAGTTGTTCCGGGAAGCGATCATGAAAATGCACATTTGTAAAATAAAGCATTCTGATAACATGAATGAAGAAACTAGTTTATAATCGAAAGTACTGAGTAATGCATCCTCCAGACCTGAGGATGGATGATTTCTTTCAGACATACAAAGTATTTCCTCTGATCATGTCCAGACCCCCTCTCATCCCTCCTGCTGGATGGGTCCCTGAAGCCCTCATATGATTTAGGATTCCTGTCATAATGAAATGTGGACTGGAATGAAGAGGGGGTCCAGCGCCTGCCCGTCACAACCTGAGACTCCAGACTCTGTGTTGGCCTGAGCCCGGAGGATTCGGTGCACATATCTGTTGTAATGCACTCAGAGTCGCGTACGGATGATGCTGCGTTGAATCCCTGGGGGACAGGAAATGTCTGGACTGAGATCCAGGAGGAACAAGGGATAAGAGTCGGAGAGAACAATAAGCTGAAACAGATCCTGGAAGAATGTCGCTGGCTCTGTCTGTAAAACCTACTGTGTACCGCTTCAATTTGGCTCCAGTGCTGTGTGTTAAAGGACCACCAGCTATGGAATCAACTTGCTTAAGATACTTTTCCTCTGACAGCAAGTTGCCTGTTCGTATGCCTGTTTTAAACCTCAATTAAACTAAGACATCTAACTTTTTTCTTTTTTAAAACTATAATTATAAACTGTCTTCTCGCAATAGAAACCAGAGTTTCTGACATGAAACTGAATTATGGGCAAAGTAAGGAGAACACACAAACACACAAAATGTTAAAACAAAACAAATCAAAAAAACTAATATTCTGGCAACGAAAAAATAAAAACAAATATATATATTTTTTAAAAAATGTAAAAAATATGGGAAATTATTTTCCATAATTAAAATTCATTTTGTAACCTTAATTTCAATTCAGATGTATTTTATTTGTCTTTATAATTTTCAATGAAAGCTATTACCACATGTAAAAACAGAGCAATTCAACATTTTTGTTATAAAAAAAAACATTAAGTACAACACATTACAGATTAACAACCATGTCGATGTAAAATTACACATCCATAAATTATTTTTCTGTTAATTGTCACTAATTTTTTTTAATCAGATATTTGAAACTGAAGAAGAGATAGTATTAAATGGAACAGTTTAATCTATTAAATAAAATGGAAATATTTGTGAAATTATGATAAAGTATATTTCTGTGAAAAAAATTTCTTTTAAAAATTGAAATGTTACAATATTTCAATTTTTTTTTAGTTTTAAAGTTTTTTTTTTAAAGTTATTTACATTAGATACATAAACTGGCAGTCTATTTGTTGAAATTTTATTCATATTTTCATATAATTCAAAAATACTAAAACAGTCTGTAAAGGAAAAAAAAGGACAATGCTCATAAAATTACCTTTTTTCTACAGTTAGGTGAAAAGCTTTACTAATGAAATGACTTTAAACAGCTAACATGAGTTGCAAATGCACATGCCTTGACTGTTGATGTTATCTTTTTCACATAATAAAAATAGTTCTTTTGTAAAATGTGTTTCCTGCCATGAATTAAATGAGGCGATTGACAGAACTCATATGTCTTCACGCTAACCTTGCACAGATACAAAAGTCAAAGTGTAAAAAATGACGCATCATGAATAAGTATGTTCTCATGTGTAATTTATTATTTGTTTGTTGAGCAGCAGATCTGTTTATAGACAAAACCAGATTTGGAGAGCTCAGTGCCAAAGGAAGGAAAAAGGCAGCGAGGAGACGAAGACGACAGCAGAGGAGAGTGGAAAAGAATGCATGAGGAGAGAGAGAGAAAAAGAGGGAGACAAAAAAAAGGATGAATAGGTGACAGAAGTGAAGACATGGCTCATCTGGTCGGGCATGTTGCACCCAGATGTTGAGGGAAGAGTTGGGTAATGCTGCTCTGTCTGGTGGCGGCTCAGAAAATAAACTGCGGACCACACTGTCCTCTGAGTGAGGTCATCGACACAAATAGATACGACGCCTGAAAAGAAGAAGAAAGATTTTTCCTTTTCAACTAAATGAACTGAGTCTAAACAAAGTTACAGAGACCACTAATCATATCCAGCTGATGTTACTGACTCTGTCCACTTGGTGTCATCGCAGCTCAGCGTTTAAAAGCAGAGTCACAGTTGGAACACAGGTTGAAGAAGGGATTGGCTTGAATTATACACCGATCAGCCACAACATTATGACCACTGACAGGTGAAGAGAATAACATCCGTGTTGATGAGACTTAGACACCAAAATAAACATTGTCAACAAATGGAAATCCCAAATGTCACTGGCCTACCCCTGCAGGAAAATGCACCCCACCACATGGCATGGACATCAAACAATCAGGAACATGTTGAGGAGCTGTATGGTACCTTCAGTAACGTTGTCATTACTATTACAGTCCTTTTGTTTTTTTTAGCAGAATCCTGTTGGTATTAATCCAAATGTTAGAAGTGCCAAGAGGACACTTGAGATGTTTCTGTCTCGCCTCCTTTCTCTTTGAAAATGTCATGGTTTCTTCTGGATGGATAAACCTTCACTCCCCACATGTCAGAGCCGTTGAGAACAGCACCAGGATTAGATCACCGAGCACTGAAGGTTTATCCTGGTGGCAGGTCATGTCGCCTCAGACAGATCTCAGCAATAACAACGTGCGTTTGCATCAACATGTTGCAGGTAAACTTCTGTTTTTGGGCCGCATTGTGAAGTTGAAAAGGTCTTATCTTTGAGGACATGGATTTAGTGTCAAGCATTAACATTGTTTATATGCATGCTGAGGCCTCCGTCTGCATTTTATATCCAGCTCATTGGCCAGTAAGCATCGCTTTATGATCTGGTTTCTTGGGGTTCATTGGGTTTAAGGAGACAGCAGCACTAGTATAATTTATCTACAAAGCAACTCTGTGTAAAGTCCATTCCTGCTTGTGCTTACCGGTGAGGCAGTAGGTTCAACACAGCAGAAGAGAGGCTATAACTGACATCTGTGAGGGGTTGTGGGTGGCAGAACTTAGAAGTGAGTGTTTGAGCCAATACAAAACTGCAAGCCAAGCAGTTTAGATCCATTTCGATTCTCATTTTTATTAGGTAAGGATATTAAGCAAGCTTTTAGTGGAATGAGCGGCAGTGGACTCTTGCTATTGGACTATTGCTACTAAACGCTAAGAGCAGGTTTGATTGCTGTTTTCTTTAACCAGTTTTGCTCCTGAGATGCTTCTCATGCTGCTCACTGCCATCTATTTGCTGTACTTGCTTTATATTGTGGTAGTAACTGAAAAAAATGTCATATTTGAGCAGCTGGAGCAACTGAAAAATACCATAAAGTAATAGAGAATGATTTAAGTTAAAGTTCCTTTAAGTTTCCTCATTTAACAGACAGATCTACATAAACAAGCCAACTGAGGATCCCTAATAAACCTACTAAAGCATATCTTTGGACTTTTGGGAGGAGGGAACCAAAGAAAAAACAAATCAGACCTTCTAGCCATGAGGTGACGGTGCTAACCACCTGAAGAATCATGCTATCTAATTTGGTGGCACTCTCTTGGCTTCTACTGTTAGAGACAGCCCTCTTTAAAATCACTCAATCGCCAGCCAAGAAATAATCTTCTTCATTACACCTCTACAAAGAAAATAAACCTGTCTCGTCTCACTAAGAACACTGAACCCACTCATATCTGCCCCTCTGATGGACTTCCCAAAAACACACCAAAAGCGGTAAAGAAATGGCTGTACCAATTCATCGAGAGGAGTTGGTGAAAGATGCAACCAGAAACTTGCCAGAAGCTTGTGGACGGCTATGAAAAGCACCTAGCTGAGGTGAAACTGGCCAAAGGACATTTACCCGAATGTTAGAATTGCTGTATTTATATTTTTGATCCAGAAGATTTTGTTACATTTCCAAAAAACCTAAAATAAATCTACAAAAAAAGCAAAATGCATGATTGATTGTTGTGACAAAGATACATGGGTTTCACTGATTCCATTATAGAGAATTAAGAGTTACAGGAGCCGTTGGAAACTCAAGACTCCCATGATGAACTTGGTCTTTACAAGTGTGTGAAAACTTTTGTTCACAACTGTATTTGTCAAAAGATTTGTCATTGTTGAAGAGAAACAAAATGATATCTGCTCAAACAGACACTAAACTCTGTTATCATCTTTATGAGGTCATACCTCTGAATTATATTTACATTTGATAATTCATAAGCAGCGGTGACACAAAGAATTTCGGCCTGAACTGAACCTTTGAGGTATCAATAACAGAGCTGGAAAACCTTGGATTTTAACATCCGTGTTGATGAGACTTAGACACCCAAATAAATCAATAGGATGCTGTGGAACTAGTTTGATTGACAGAGGCTCCACTGCACAAGCCAGAGTACCCAAAGGATCCAGTGCAAACGTCCTGGTTCAAGACCCCATAGGACACCCTGAGAGGTCCTCTTGTCCATTCTCAATGGTTCAGAGCATTTTGGACCACATAAGGGGGACCAACACAGTATTAGGCAGGTGGTCATTATTTTAGGCCTGATCGGAGTATTTGCCTGTTTTAATATCTATAGCTTCGCCGGGCCCTAAATTATGCCTCAAATTTTCTACCACTTAGCAACAGCTGTTAGGATTCTCACCCATCTAAATAGCTGCTATACAGGGTGCCAAGGATTTGCTCTGGTGGAACAACTTCCCCCTGGTCCTGGAACAACCTTCAGAACACACTCCAGCTAATGATTTGTCTCCCTGGGAGAGTTTAAAGTTCTGATCAGAAGAAGTGTAATGTAAGAGGGCTAATGCTAATCCCAGACTGGATTTTGTTTTGTATGTTTTGCTTAAAGTGCTTTAGTTTTGCCCTACTTCATATCTTGTCACGCCCAATTCGATCAGATTTTTTTTTTTTTTGCCATCTTGGCCAGATCTCACTTGAAAAATTAGATTTTAATCTAACAGGAGTTGCTTTTAAAATGAAGGTTAAATCATCACCACTGTGCCTCAGCAGCCTCTGTGCTTCCCTAAACTGAAGAAAGAGTATTTCAGCCGTGACATTTCGCTCTTCCCTCTGAAGTAGCGGGTTACCTGTGTGGCTCAGCTGCTCAGATCGTGAGGCCCAGAAGCTCTGCAGGTTGTTGGGAAGGAGGCAAATGTGTATCCTCTGAACACAGATCAGATCTTATGCTGTGTGTGTGACGGTTGTTTGTTTGTTTGAAACCTTAATCCGAGATGGGAGATGGATTCCATGTTTGTCGTCAGCGATATGATCGACATATATATAATGTATACAGCAGACACCAAACACTGTGTGACGCTCCTATTTCAAAGACAGGGAGGCTTAGAGCAGAGCTGCTGTATTGACAAGGAGATAATGGTGTGGCTTTATGTTTCCTATATAGTGAATGCTGACTTCAGATCACTTGCACTTTTATTTCTTGTACTTGTCAAACTAAAGCAAAAGCAAATAATCTTCCAATGAATAAATGTTTTTATCTTTTGGAATATCTTAATAACACTGTTTCTGACTTGCTCCGACTGTTAAATCAAACCAAAGTCAGAGCGAGAAATTGTTTGAAAATCTACTGTGAACTAGTTCTATCTGTTCTGCTGCTGTCATAATAGCTGAAGCGATGACTGCTGCTACAGCTGAATAAGAAATACAGATATTCTGGAGGCCTCCTCAGCAGAAATCCTTTCCTTGTAGCCAAAATCTGATCGAAGCAAACTAAATTCTCTTGAAGAGTTTTGGACTAAAACTGAGCGACTGTGTGATTTTCATAATCAGACCAGAAGATTTTCTAAATTACTGGCAGTCTGTTGCGCTATCAGCTGCCAACTATTCAGGGATGGCTTTGCATTTATACAAAACTGCCATGTTTGGGACAGAATGTTTGAGTTTTTTTTTTTTTTTTAGTTGTTGGATGCAAACAAATAAAACCGACAAGATGCTCAAACAGTGATGCCCAGCGCAGTAGGAGACACCAGTTTGTCCTGGAATGTAATAAATGTGATTTTTGCTTTTGAGAGAAAACTGGTGAAAATACTTTACGTGGGAAAATGCATTAAAGACCACAAGCTGCTATAGTGGAACAGAAGCTGAGAAGGAAGCTGGAGTGTTGCAATATATCTGTGATATTTAAGAGATGGAATATAGATGGATCCAACATAGTTACAGCACACAGTACATTTATGGTTACAGACTTAGTTAAAGATGCAATTGACTGATAGCATTTTTATTGTCTATTTAAAAGTTTCTATAGATATTGGGATTCTATTGTTGTTGTGAATTGTTTTGGCCACACCAGTCGCACACTGAAAATCTGACAATGAAGCATGGAACAGTGCTGTCTATTAGCCAGTTGAATTGCAATTCAATTGTCTTTCTACAAAAACAATGACAGACAATTTTTCAGCATAAGTTTCCTTCACATATGTACCCAAACACAAGAATATATGGCAGCAGCTTGGCAAAAAAATAAAAATGACCTTACACTTGCACGTACACCGATCAGCCACAACACTATGACCACTGACAGGTGAAGTGAATAACATTGATCGTATTGCTGCTATGTGGTGTTCTGATGGAAAACCTTGGATTTTGACATCCATGTTGATGAGACTTAGACACCCAAATAAACATTGTCCCACAACAAACACACTCCCTCATGCTAATGGAAATCCCAAATGTCACTGGCCTACCCCTGCAGGAAAATGCACCCCACCACATGGAAACAACATCAATCAGGAACATGTTGAGGAACATGGCAATGTCCCAACATGTTGATTTGACCTCCAAACTTCCTACACCCCATTGTGATCAAGCATCAACAGGATGCAGTGGAACAAGTTTGATTGACAGAGGCCCCACTGCACAAGCCAGAGTACCCAAAGGATCCAGTGCCAACGTTCTGGTTCCAGACCCCATAGGACACCCTGAGAGGTCCTCTTGTCCATGTCCAATGGTTCAAAGCATTTTTGATCACATAATGGGGACCAACACAATATTAGGCAGGTGGTCATAATGATATCTCTGATTGGTGTACATAACCAACTATACCTTCATTATCCCTGTATGTTTCTGTTTTATTATCAAAATTGTTTAATTCCAATAACATAAAATAATAATGTGTCTGTGCCTAAATTCAGCTCCCTGATGTGAACATATACTCGGCTCTATCACTTGATTATTTTATCTAAATTCAGTAGAATATAGAATATTTTCCTGATGTTACAGCTCTGGACTATTGGGCTCCTTTTCCCTATTGGTGTGATTAAGTTGATCCCATATCCAAATCATTCTGTGTAAACCCCTGACGTGGACTGGTGCCTGCCCTCGGTCCATGTGGTTGTCTGCTCCTCCTCCATCCTGCCTCCTGTCCTGAATGATTGATCCGATACCTCGGTGCTCTGGTCCAGTCAGGCAGCTTAAAAACTCAAACTGTCATTCAGTGCTGCTGTGATTCAGACTTAGCGGTGTGCATCTGTGTCTCTTGTGTTTTCACTTATTATAGTTGCGTCAGGACACTTGCAGACCTGCAAATTGTTTTGTTACATGTGTGAGATGATTGTGTTTCACTGGAGGTTGTAGGGTTTTGGTACATTTTATTAAACTGCAGCTCAAGTGTAAACGTATACATGTCTTAGCAGATGAGACAGCGCGGGATTTAATTTTGAGTTGTTTTCTTTTAAACATAGAACAGATAAGTATATTTATTTCTTTTATTTAAGCAGCATCCACCTCAATTCCCTCCTCCTTTTACATCGACTCAATTCCAAGTTTCTGAAGAAGAAGTGAGCAGCATGGACAACACCAGGACCCTGAAATGGAAGTAGCTCAATGGAATCCATCCATAATTAGGGCCCGAGCACTACAGTGCGTAGGACCCTATTGTTCTTCTAGTTACATTTATTGTTTATATCTCTTCTTTTTACTACTGGGACATATCTAAAATGCAATAAAAGACATCATTTGTGTGATTTTCTGATATTTTTCTGAAAAATTACTCTCAAACATCTTCAATTAACTGCCAGAAATAAAAGTTCTGTAATGAAACAGTTTTATTTTAAAGATTTGGCCTAAATTATTACAATCAAACACCTTCACATGTTCAGGTTTTATAAATAAATAAAGTACACATCACTACTGATTCTAAAATACTTGTAATTTTTTTCAGATGAAAGTATCTTTGTGCTCTTTAAAAACACAGTCTATGCATTGTGTTGGATGTAATAACAAAAGTTTGTCTCATTTGTTTCCAGAATCACAGAAGTTCAATGTAAAAATATGCATGAATATAAAAAATGTTAATTTGATAGTATGGACATTAATATTCATATAGAGAGAGCTGCACATTTAGGTTTTGTCACTTTATGTAAATTTGTAAGAGAATTAGAAAAGCAAAAAAATCTGTATAAATAATATTTTCTGTTAAAAAAATGAATTTCAGCATTATTTGCATAACATTAAAATAACTGTTGAGTTTTTGTAATTTACAGATATTGTCTGTGATTTAATTATATTTTTAAAAACAGTTTTAAAAATCTGAAAACTAACAAAATGTTATTTTTTTCCTTTAAAATTAATGTTTTTTTTAACAGTTTTTTAAAATAGTTTTTTTTTTACAGTACTATTACAAAGTGCTATTAGTCTTATTTATGGGGGCACTTATTGGTCCTGTCAGTGTCAGTGAAGGTTACGTCTCAATAACTGGCCACTTGAGAGGAAAACTGATTGCCAATATGTTTGATTGCATCGACAGAACTGAAGGGTCCGCCTCCATGTTGCCACTGAATTCTAATTACCTGGATGACACAATCTGTCTCGTCATTTTCAATTAGGATCACGGCTCCGAGGTCTCAGGAGCAACAAGGCAACGAGGTGCTGCTGGATTCACGGCTGACGGTAACAACAACACCAATGTAAAGTCTGTGTGAATCAGCAGACTGTCATAACTCTTCACTTTTTACTGTCCACATTCACTTTGACTGATGATTGTTTTTCCTCCACAGCGGTCCTCTGACATCACGAACATTTCAGGTGACTGGACGCTTCATCTCCAATGCAGTGGACCTACTTTTCTGGGCATCAAAGGTCACGTCTGAGTCCTGAATGAGCTCCAGTACATCAGAATGCCTCCTGTTTAGTCGCTGCAGGCTGTCAGAACATACGGCCGAGAACCGGAGCGCTGTCACATGTAATAAGGCTGCTCATCATCTGTCTGCACACTTTATTGAGAATAATCACCTTATGTCCTGTTTTCACTGTGTGAGGACTGGAAAGGTCACAGGTCGTCTGTGGATGATGGAGGACGACTCAGACTCTGTGCTTCTGAAATAAGAAGCAGGGCGACCCTCGGCCGTCACTCACTGTCTGATCTCTGATCTTTTCTGCAATTATTCTGACAAATTACAGATGATGTACAACATGTGTTTGATACATGCATCTGAGACTTACACAATACTGACAGTTATTGGTGTAATTTGCTCTAGGAAGACATGCTGAGACCTTCTATTTAAAGTAAACCAGTGGAAGTTTTACTGATGACAGAATGCTACATGCTAAAATACAGTGTAAGTGTAGGAAATAGCATCAAATATCAATACCCTGAGAGTTTCAATGTGTCAGATTCTTTTAACAAGTTCAGACCTTTACCAGCTCATTAGTCCTGAAGCATGTGTCAACAATTGTCATTAGGGAGCGCCAGCTGGTGTGTATTTCAGGGTTTCTTAAATATGGCGACTCCACAAACCTGTGCAAACAACAGCAATCATGGGTTCCTCTAAGAAGCTAAGTAAGACAGAAAAAATGAAAGTTATTGATGCCCACAATGCCGGGGAGGGCTACAAGAAGATAGCAAAACGTTTTCAGCTTGCAGTTTCCACAGTGCGAGGTATAATTAAGAGATGGCAGGTGAGGGGAACTGTGGAGGTCAAGATGAGATCTGGAAGACCAAGGAAACTCTCGGACAGAACAGCTCGTAGGCTGGTCAGAAAGGTAAATCAAAACCCACATTTGACGTCAAAAGACCTGCAGGAAGATTTAGCAGACTCAGGAGTGGTAGTGCACCCGTCCACTGTGCGGCGATACTTGCACAAACAAGACCTTCATGGAAGAGTCTGCAGAAGAAAACCTTACCTCCGTCCTCATCATAAAATACAACGTCAAAAATATGCAACAGAACATGTACAGAAGCCTGATGACTTTTGGAAACAAGTGCTATGGACTGATGAAGTTAAAATAGAACTCTTTGGCCACAATAAGCAAAGGTATGTTTGGAGAAAAAAAGGAGCAGCATTTCATGAAAAGAACACCTTGCCAACTGTTAAATATGGGGGTGGATCCATCATGCTTTGGGGTTGTGTTGCAGCCAGTGGGACAGGAAGCATTGCTCGGGTGGAGGGAAGAATGGATTCCATTAAATACTAGCAAATTCTGGAGGCAAATATCACAGCATCTGTAAAAAAGCTGAAGCTGAAAAGAGGATGGCTTCTACAACAGGATAATGATCCAAAACATACTTCAAAATCCACCATGGACTACCTCAAGAAACGCAAGCTAAAGGTTTTGGAATGGCCTTCACAGTCTCCAGACTTAAACATAATTGAAAATCTGTGGGTAGATCTTAAAAGAGCTGTGCATGCAAGACGACCCAAGAATATTGCAGAACTGGAAGCCTTTTGCAAGGAAGAATGGGGGAAAATCCCAAATGATAGAATCCAGAGACTTGTCGTTGGCTATAAAAAGCGTTTAGAAGCTGTGATATCTGCCAGAGGGGGTCTTACTAAGTACTGAAGGTACTGACGCTGTAGGGTGCCCCGACTTTTGCACAGGCCAAAATGATGTTTTTTATTTTTGTAATTTTGTTCAAGTTATAAAATAAAATGTAACTATGCATTAATGTTTCCTGATAATATTGTCTTTTTTTCCCATATCCCAGAAAGACTATAAATATGGATATTAATTTTTTAATATATAAAATATGCTGTTTTTAAAGGGGTGCCCTGACTTTCGCACACAACTGTAAGTGCAGACCATTTAAATATTGTAAAATGTGTGTGCACGTCTGTGTTTTTAAATAATTCTGCAGTTCTTCAGCACTGATGTGTGTGACCACTTCTGCTATTCACGTTAAAACCCAGCGGTCACGCCAAGTTTCAGAGTGGTCTTTTGTTAGTTCATTTCATTTCAGGAAATTGTTCACTTTACACCTGTCTGCGCTGCCAAGTTCACGCATCAGTGAGTGTTTTTGTCAACCTGCTTTTATTTATTATGGTCAGTTAAAGCAATACCTTTTTAAATTTAGGGAATTGAACAGCCAGGTGTCTGCAAAAAAATCATTGTAATTAAAATGCATTACTGAACAGAACAGTTCTGCAGGGTCTGGTTGTCACTGGATAGCCTGCAATTCACTTGAAATTTAAAAACCAAAACCAAAACAAGACTGATTTCTCTTCTTTGTTTCAAAACCAAAAATGGAAAAACCTATTTCAGGTGTCAGAATGGACTGTTTTTGTCACACTGGCATTCAGGATCAGAGGTTCCCTGATCTCAGAGTTAGCTGAGTAAGTTCTGTGTTTGTTTATTTGACATAGAAGACAAACTACCTCTCTCCAGTTATGCTGTTTATTTTCTAATACCAGTGTCTCAAAAAGGCTTGCACACGGACATTTTCTGTTCGGAAAATCACAGTCAGCAACCTCCCAGAAAAGGATGAAGTTTACAAACCTCTTACACAAAGGTTTTGTAAGATAGAAATGACTGGACTATCAGTTGGGGAGGAACCATTTAGTCTTTGGCTCTCCCATGTTGGTCCACAGATGTGTCCGTATCTCTTGGCACTTGACGCTTCCTTGTAGACAGCACTGTCCTTCCTTGGATTCTCCAATCTTCCCATTGGGCTTTTTTTTCACTCTTTACCTGTGAATTTCTTCTCCTTTGTTAGCTTTGGTATTAGCCAGACACTGCTAGCTCTTTGTGGGGGTTCATCTGGGTATCAATATAACAACCTCAGCAAACCAAGATAAGTGTGATGAAATTAGCCCTTTGAAACCTACGACTGACCCTTGTCTCCCTATTTTCAAATCAACCCAACTCATGCACCAAGTAGACATTATTGGTGTTGATATCAATGTTACATGCAGACTAATTAGTGTCAACATTATTTTTTATTTATTTATGTTATTTTATTTGCACACATACAGCGGGGAAAATAAGTATTGAACACGTCAACATTTCTCTCAAAAAACATATTTCTAATCGAGCTATTGACATGAAATTTTCACCAGATGTCGGCATCAACCCAAGTAATGCACACATACAAAGAAATCCAAACATTTATGTCCATAAATTAAGTTATGTGTAATAAAGTGAAGTGGCACAGGGAATAAGTATTGAACACGCGTACTGAAATTTATTTAATACTTAGTGCAAAAACCTTTGTTGGTGATTACAGCCTCAAGACGCCTCCTGTATGGAGAAACCAGTCGAATACATTGCTCAGGTGTGATTTTGGCCCATTCATCCACACAAACTGCCTTCAAATCTTCAAGGTTCCGGGGGTCTCTTCTGTGAACCCGGATCTTCAGTTCTTTCCAAAGATTTTCAATTGGATTCAAGTCTGGTGATTGACTGGGCCATTCTAGCAGCTTTATTTTCTTTTTCTTCAACCAGTTGAGTGTTACCTTGGCTGTGTGCTTGGGATCGTTGTCTTGCTGAAAGATCCACCCTCTTTTCATCTTCAGCAGCCTGGCAGATGACAGCAGATTCTGATCAAGAATGTCTCGATACTTTTCTCCAGTCATTATTCCTTCAATGATATGAAGTCTACCAGTACCACATGCTGAAAAACAGCCCCACGCCATGATGCTCCCACCTCCAAACTTGACTGTTGGTATGGTGTTTTGGGGTGATGTGCAGTGCCATTTTTCCTCCAAACATGTTGTGTCTTATGACATCCGAAGAGTTCAATTTTGGTCTCATCTGACCAGAGTATGTTCTCCCAGAATGTCATGGGTTTATCCAAATGTTGTGTCGCAAACTCCAAACGAGCTTCAACATGCTTCCTCTTCAAAAATGGAGTCTTGCGTGGTGTGCGTGCATGGAGGCCATGGCGGTTGAGTGCATTACTTATTGTTTTCTTTGAAACAACGGTACCTGCTGATTCCAGGTCTTTCTGAAGCTCTCCACGAGTGGTCCTGGGCTGTTGGAGAACCCTTCTGATGATTGTTTTGACTCCTCTGTCTGAAATCTTGCGAGGAGCACCTGGCCGTGGCTGGTTTATGGTAATGCCGTGTTCTTTCCACTTCCGGATGATGGCCCCAATGGTACTCACTGGAACTTTCAGAAGTTTAGAAATGCGCCTGTAACCAATGCCTTCAGTGTGTTTTGCAACAATAAGGCTGCGTAGGTCTTTGGACAGCTCTTTGCTTTTACCCATCATGCAATGCTTCTTGTCTAACACCTTGCTGGTGAGAAACCTTTTTAAAAGGCATTAATCAGGACTAAACCAGCTGATATTACTTTGCACTAATAGGGGACAGGTTAACCTTCTAAATACTGACAAACTCCAGCTGCTTTCTTGGCTTTCCAGACCTTTTTACCCCTCCTTTTCTTCATGTGTTCAATACTTATTCCCTGTGCCATTTCACTTTATTACACATAACTTAATTTATGAACATAAATGTTTGGATTCTTTGTATGTGTGCATTACTTGGGTTGATGCCGACATCTGGTGAAAATTTCATGTCAATAGCTCGATTAGAAATATGTTTTTTGAGAGAAATGTTGACGTGTCCAATACTTATTTTCCCCGCTGTACATAGCATTAATGAAAAAAAAACATAATAAAACAGTAAAAGTGCAGGGAGAGGCAAAAAGCCTAAAATGGCTTGTTTTAAAGCCTGCACCTTATAAATACATAAACATAATGAGAGTTAAAAGACTTCTATGGTCTACGGTCAAAATGCGTTTTTTAAAAAGATATATAGCAATGCGATACCACAATACATTTCCTTAGGTATTTCTTAAAGGATATCTCTGATGTGCTATTTGCAACGACATGTGAAAACTGGCTCCACAATTCACAACCTCGGTACCTGATACAAAACTGAGCTCTTAATGTGGCACATTTAGGCAAATGAAACATTTGACTTTGACGAGTGTTGTATCTATGAACTGCAGCATTTGTTGTAAAATATAAGATGATATGTTCAGGTAAGGAATTTTGATTACACTGAATTTTATACATAAAAATACAAATCTGATAAATATTAATATCATAAATATTAAGTAAATTTAGTTTAAGGAATAAATTAGCAGATGAGGTCAATGGCTTAGAATGGGTTGCAATTATACATTAGTTTTACGTAGACATTCATGGTGTGATTATCACTGCTAAGCTAACAGTGACTTTAAAAATAAATCCACCCTAACACAGCTTATAGTTTTTGTTAAAGCTGCTCTCTGGAATAGATCCCAGATATCCTGTTCTCAAATAATGTCACACTTTTATAGATTTTCCAATCTATGGTTTTTATCAGGATTTGTTTTGTACACTTCACTTCTTCCTGTTGTCTGTCCACTGTTCCACCACCCGTCTCAAATGAGAAATGAATTCGCAAAAGGCAAAACTGTAACGTTTGTTTGAGCTTCTTGTTTTTCATTTGGAAACAAAAAAACAGATAAACTTGTTTTCAAAAACACCTACGGGACCATTTTTGATTTCCAAATGAAAAACAAAACATTCAGTTTAAACCAAAAAAACATCTGTGTTTCATTTGTTCATTTTTTATTCAACATGAACTGGAGAAAATCCGACGATACCCAGACCATGCGATCCTAAATGTTACTTTCAACCTCTCCTGCTTCAGATCCTCAGGTGGTTGGAGTCTTTTGCAGCAGGTGTTTCTTTTTAAAGCATGTCGAACAGTCACACTCCAAGCAATACAAAGCACAGCGTCGCCTCACAGAGAGACGCTGTTTGAAAGCTGAAAAGCCTCAGAAGACACTGGGAGGTGAATTGAAACTCACAATACTGCAATCCATCCGTCTCAGAAGGATGCAGCTCACGGTATCAGGCGTACTCAGACACGTCCAGGGATTCTCCCTTCAAACACACAGTAGATGTTCACTATCAGGAAATAAAATACCCAGCCCTGTGTTTTGAAAGCCTCAAAATGGATTTAGCTTGAGCCACAGTTTGAAGCACAAAAACAGGATGCAGAAGTGTGAGAGGAGGGTCACAGGTAGGTGGTCGGGCTGCTCACCGATGAGGAAGATGGGGTGGAAATCATTCACATAATCTGCAGTTGTCTTTTTAAAACATTTTCCTTAAGTAAACAAGCAAATTTGACAAATTTCAGACTTGAATTACAAACTTGAGGCCCTCACTCAGTCATGATTGTGAGGTCAGTCACATGTTGGCTTGAGTTGTTGACCTTTCTCTTCCTATACATACAAACTTGCATTGTATATTTCAAATATTTATCTGCAGGAGATGTTTCCAACTTTCCTTCAAATCCATTCTGTGGAAGTTTCAAATTTGCGTGTGAAGGCTTGTTGCATATTTGGCTATTACTGACCTCCTTACTCGTGACAGTTTTACAAAATCCACCTTGTGCATATCACATATTGCCTTTAATGGTTTAATATGCAACTTTTCTCATCCCCATGAATTCAACATCTCAGAAGTAAGATGCTTGGACAAAGTAATGGAGTTTAAAAAGAAAAAATTAGTGTGAAATGGAAGAAGATGAGTGAATTTGCGAATGTTTTCTCAATGAAAAGAATGTAAAAAAAAATGCAACTTTTCTAACTTTCCTTTCTTCTTCGTCTCCTCATGCCTTACGTCTTGCTTGATTGTCTCTGTGTTTGCATGCTTTGACTGCCAAAGCACCTTATGAATGCTGTTCTTGCCTTCATTAAACAGGGGGGAAGACATCACCTCTCACCTGTTTACAATGTACTATTGCATTCTCTACCCAGGAAGAAGGGAACCCATTCACACCTGGCCACAAAGGGCCCTAATGAACCCCATTGTGAGAAGGAAGGATCCAGCAGCTCGCATAATGAGGGGAGGGGCATCACACACCCAGCAGACTGAAGCTTCAATAGTGTTAATGGCCTCTGAGGAGTATAAAAATCTGCAACTCCCAACCAGTTAGTTTAGAGCTGATGAAGCCTCTTGGATGAGTGGTGAAACGTCTGAGGAACTCAAGGAAGTCCAGATGCTTCGATTGAAACTACAAGGATAACCATGACCTGGATGACGGAGAATCTTCAGACATGCTGTTCTTAAAGGTGCTATATCACTAAAGTTATTTCAAAATTCTTCACTTATGTGTAGCCATCACACACGTCCGTCCTGTTCCTGTTTCATTTGACCTATCAGCACGACAAGTTTTGAGTGTGTTCATGAACCTATTTTGCTTTATTATGGTGAGTTAATGCAATAACTTTGGAAATTAAAGGCCCCACATGTTGAAAATGCATATTATTGTGTTTTGTGGTTGTTAATAACTTGGAGGTGTGAAGCAAAAACTTTAAACATATGAAGACATTTACTTTTGCCATTCCTCAAGGCCCCCCACGTCTAGTCAGCCTCCTTATTGGGTTTCTTACGAATCCACCTAAGTGTTACTCAAGATCCCTAAAAAAGTAGCAATAAGCATGACCCTTACAGCTTCACGGTGAAACCCTGTGACATTGTTTGTGTGCTTAAGTCCCTGCGCTCAGTATTCAAGAGCAGAATCTGTGACAGAGAGACACTTAATCAGCTCAGACAAGCCTCTTAGCTACAGGGAAGTCCATCAGCAGTGACAACACTTTGGTTTAAGACAGTTGAGACAACTAATCAAAGTGTTGTGTGTCTACTTGTTTTGTTTTTTTTTCTGTGTGGCTCGTCAAGGTTATGGTCCGATGAATTCAAATGTCTTGAAGGCAAACGCAGAACAATGGCTATTTATACAGATTCTATAGGTTACTAGACTTTGAAAGGTCAGTTTGGTTTTCCTTTAAGCATGTTAAAACACTGTCTGACTCCGCAAAAGTAATTTCAGTTCTCACTTATAAAGTGTCACACACATAATGATTTACTCTCTGATGGATTCTGTATGCGCTTAATACTTTAAATCATTTAAATGGAGTTTAGCGATATGATTTTCTACTATTGTACACATGTAAGGGCTCATTTTTCTTAATGAAGGCAAACAGAAAAAAGTGATTAATTTCATTCATTTGCTGCTGGTCAGTGTATTGATTGAGTTTCTTCATTAGCTGTATCTTCCCCGGAGGAACCTTTAAACTGTATGGAGGGGTGTTTGCAAGAAGTTTAGCCTCTCATTAATCAGATTTGAGTCCTTCTATCGTCGTGGCATTTCGTCCCTTTACATAATTATTGTGTCTTTCTGGGTATTTGCTCACTTCAGCCCGACCTTCTGTCTGAGTCGCGCCATGTGGCCACTTGGTTCGGCTTCCTTCTCCCTCTTATTCTCAGCATGTTCCCCCCCAAAATTTACTCTGGACAGCCTCCTCGTACTTGAGTGGATCTGTGAGCTTGTGGCCAAACAGCCCCACATCAGCTTCAGCGGTCCTCACAAAACTACCAACTCAACATTTGCTCTGACCTTAAGATTTGCTCAGCCATCGATGTTTACGTAGGAGGATTTTTCCCAATCCAGGGAGCTACAGCTGAAATACTGTATTATAGATAAATACTACTGCAGTATTTAACTTTGTCTGAATTACATAAAGTACATGTCTCAAAGGATTTAGAGGGTTTTTTTTAGAGTAAGTCACTGGGGAGGTGAGGAGAGCTTGTAACACTTTTCCCACTTACTGTCACCAGAAAGGACACTCAGTCTGTAACTGGACACCTTTTCAGACATCTATCCTGTGTGTGTGTGTGTTGCTAAGTAGTTCCTGCCCTCCCCCTCTGGGTTATCAAGACTTGCCTGTCAATGTGTCACACTCCACCACTTGGAGAGACGAGGCTGCAGAGACGAGGCCTCCAAACACGTGTGTGCGTTTGCATGTGGGAATCTCCAGACAGCCATCAGACATCATATAAATTTGCCAGAGATACATTTATTTTCAGGCTCTAATTTATTCAGCATGATTAGAGACATGCATCTGTCCATCATTACATCTCCGGTGGCTTTTCCCACAACAACACGCTTAAAATGTGCGTCTTCAAACACACCATTTCACGCTTCCTTCTCCTCTGTCGCAGATCAACATATATTTATATATATATATATATACACACATGTATCGATGCATCTTGTCTTGAAACTGCGTGCGTCCTTGAGGAGCTGCTGTTGCTCCTCTTGAGGTTACATATGACTATTTAATGAGACATTGTCCTTGGACTTGTCTCCAGGTGTCCCAGCTTGCTCAACACATGAATAAATAAGGCACGGAAACTGCTTTAGGGGAGTAGACAATAACAGGGAAAATATAGAGGTAGCACTTGATCCAAATGGACTTTTCTCATGAATAATAATACGTCTTTGTGAATAATTTAGGGTACACAGGCAAAGACAAATTTCCCATCAAACGGGGAAGCCTTCTTCACCTCTGAGGGTAATGAGAGGCTTCAGCAGCTTCAAGGGAAGCTAATCCGGGGCTCGAGATCAAAAACACTTTTGCAACAGTCTTATTAGTGCCACAACACTGAATTAGGCCAAATGAGTCTGTTATAGCATTTATCAATCCCCTCATGAGAGTCTTGGGCAGAGAGCAAATACGCAGATTTTCCAAATCATGTAACAAAGTGCTTTATGCTGAAAAATAGGCCACAAAATGTCAGAAATCCTGAATAATCAAAATGCAATCACAATAAATTTACATGAATCTCTGTTTCGAGTGCAACAGATTTCATTTAAAGCTGAATAATAGCAGTCCAAATGAGCATCAGTCTATGGCAAAACAAGGAGGTGTTGCATGTAGACGTCTGGTTTCACAGGTTGAAATGTGGACAGGCTGTAGTCACATAACCTTTACCTGGAACATCTGTGCGATTCCCTTTCTCGTATTACCTTGCTTGACAGCCCATCTCCACCCCTCCGTCTCACTGTACTTATTTAATAATATTGGTTGCCTTCCCCTCCCTCCCTCCTGACCTTTCTCGGTGATTACATCACAATTCCCCATCAGCGCTCTGACATTTCCTCGCCGACCCTCTGCGTTTCATTACAGGACTCGTGGGAGCAAACAACAAGGCTGTGGAGTTCGGCGGCCAAAGCAGGCGGTTGACCTGTGTTTGGAAGGAAGGAGGTGCACCTGTCTGACTGCTGGGGGTCTGAAAAACTCTCTGGTGTTCATGTCCTCAGTGTACAAAGGATGGCAGCACAATAGCACGACAGGCTCTTACTGTCACAACATACAGTCTGGTCTGTTTACAGAGTGAAAAGATTACTCCTAATGAGCTATGCATTAATTATATGACTAAAATTGTAGACACTAGCCTTAAATATAACCAGAAAAGCATCCT
Organism: Dascyllus trimaculatus; assembly: GCA_024666655.1. Classification (NCBI taxonomy): domain Eukaryota; kingdom Metazoa; phylum Chordata; class Actinopteri; family Pomacentridae; genus Dascyllus; species Dascyllus trimaculatus. The sequence goes on from CM045453.1 coordinate 26,869,943, forward strand.
CAGAGCTTCAGTAAAAAAGCAGCTGTAGCTCTTTTTAAGGCTCTTGATAGGATTTCACCTCTAATCCAAGAGGCTTCTCTGGTTCTGAACTGGACGTGGAACTGAAAAGGCCTCTTGGAGCAGAGCTAAACCATCTTCGAGAACCTTGAACAGAACTCCAGTTGCCTTTTCCTGAGCCTCCTGTGCTTACCACGACCTTGAAGACTGAGAATCTACACAGACAAAGAGAAACTGTTTAACAGGTTGAATGTTTTATGTTTAAATGCACAATTCTGGTGCAACATCACAAGATCTACAGCAACCACAGCCACTACTGAACTCTTAGAATATCCTCACTGAGGCATGAGAATACAAACATGGTGTGAAATAAGCTCCTTCCAGTGAGCAGCCTCTGTTTTGCACTGACCATATTAGCATCTTCACACAGGACCGTGTAGCCAAACGAGCCATGACAAACTGATCCTTCTCATTAGCAGGGCTCAATGTTATCCAATCAAAGTACACAATGGTTTAAAATACAGCACCATGTGAAAAAACTCATACGCTGTTATTTATTTATATGGTTTCTTCTATTAAAACGTAACTGCTTATATGTTTGCTAATTTTCAGAGGAACAAAATGCTGATGTCTTTTCGTGTGATGCTGTTTCACATAACTGGGGTCGGAAATAGAGACTTCAGGCCCTCATGAGGAACTGAGTTTCAGTCTGAGCAGACAGTTTAGTCAGCGGATGGATTGTTGACTAGTTTTTCTTAGACTTTACAGTTGCTGAACCATTTGAAACGAGCCAATGGAGCAAGAGCTTTCCTCGTAGTTTCAATCGTAGCATCTGGACTTGCTTGAGTTTCTCGAAGATGTTTCACCTCTCATCCAAGAGGCTTCATCAGTTCTGAACTAGCTGGTTGGGAGTTCCACATTTTTATACTCCTCAGAGGCCATTAACACTATAGAAGCTTCAGTCTGCTGGGTGTGTGATGCCCTTCAACTCATTATCCTAGTCGTTAGGTCCTTCCCTCTCACATTGGGGTTCATTAGGGCCCTTTGTGGCCAGGTGTGAGTAGGTTCTGCTCTTCCTGGGGACCCAACGACTCGCATAATGAGTTGAAGGGCATCACACACCCAGCAGACTGAAGCTTCTATAGTGTTAATGGCCTCTGAGGAGTATAAAAATCTGCAACTCCCAACCAGTCAGTTTAGAGCTGATGAAGCCTCTTGGATGAGAGGTGAAACATCTTGGAGAAACTCAAGCAAGTCCAGATGCTACGATTGAAACTACGAGGATAACCGTGACTTGGATGACTGAGAATCCTCACAGACAAGCAAGAGTTTTGTGTTTAGTCATCCTATAAATATACTGTCACTCTTGTCTTTCTCTTTGAGAGAGGAAAAAAGGCTAGGCATATTCTGTCTTTCTCTTTACTGCAATAGATTGCAAAGTGTTGCTTGTGTTATTTAGGGTCATAAGAGCCATAGGTGCATACAATTTTTAAGCTTCTCTTTTTAACATAATACTAAAAGTGTTACAACAGTGCTGATCTTCACTAAATGCGTTACTTCATTGTGTAACATTAAAACTGTGCACCTGAAATGATTCAGGAAGGATCTGATCACTAAGATGTTTATTTGCATCCATACAGCCTGTTCTGTAGCTCCTATGATGTGCTATTATGTTTAGCCGTTACTCTGTATATCACAAAACATAAAAGATGGCACCCCTCAACTCTGACATGAAGACACTGACCATTTAAATTGGGAGGCTGTGGTGGTGAAGAAGTGGTGATATAAGACCCAGTTAATGAGTTTTTTAAAGCAGCAAGGGTTGCTTCCCAGCTGAAATGCAAATGTACTTTTGATGACGTATTTGTCTCACGCAATCAGGATTGCTATATTTTTTTCAAAGCCATAGGGTTTTATTCACTCTCATCTTTCCCTTCATTACCCTTTTACTGCCGTATTCAAAGGGATTTGTCAAAAAAATAAACCATAAAACTTAAAGTTGCTACATAGTTATATAAAACACAATCAATTCTATGCTTCATGCATCACCCAGAAAAACATCAGTTCTACCACGTTTATCACTAGTTGAGAAAAGTGCACCTATACCACAGTTTTACTTTTTATCTGTGAGGTGAGAAAGTAATTAGGCTTTTTTCATGAAGCCTAGAGAGGACCATGCATGTGCATATGAGCCCTAGAAAACAATATACAGTATCTGTTATCTAAAAACCAGGACAACACATTATCACATAACCTTAGTGCTGATCTTCGCTGAGTAATTCTCTTTCATCAGTGAAGTAACCACAGAGTCACACCTGATCGGACCGCCAGGAAGCTACCTGTGATGTAGAGATCTGTGAAAAACACTTGCAACCATAAAGCAGCTGCTGAATGGAAGATAAAAGGGAAAGTTGGCAGTAAAATACCAACACAGTATGCACATTACACAACCTCTAAATATCAAGCGCGCACTGACTTAAATGTGCAGCAGAAAATGGAAATGAGCAGGTGAGTGTTTTATTAACCGTGCCCGCAGGCTGTCGCTGCCCTCACACGCACTTTGAATCAATGATGAAGAAACACCCGTCTGTTTATTTCTAATTCTGAGCGGTTTTTGCGCTTTGACTTGCTACCAAAGCTCCTGTACCAGAAGCCAGGCTTATATTTTGTGCCCTACGTCGTCCTGATAAGAGGAAGAAATGGAAGAGCTGATGGGACGTGAGGCATGTCTGGAGAGAAAAAGCATGAACTCCAAATATCATTCACCTTCTCCCCGTCTGTTTGTTCTGATCCTTCTCTCACGCACACGTAAATGCATACTTGAGCTCAGACGTACTATCTTGAGAAAGTCAGACTCTACAGTGCCTCCAGTCTTCAGTGTGCCGGTGTCAAAGGTCACCCACTCATCCTCTTTGATAGACCAGAAAGAAATCAGAGAGACCTGCTGGCTTATAATGAAAAGACTGGCGGGCTTATGGTGATAAGGAGGAGATATGGTGGAAGATCAAAGAGCATAAAGCTGTTTTAGGTAAGAGCATAATTCATAAAACTTAATAAATGGAGGGATGTTCCAGTGATGTGATGAGTCAAACTTAACTTTGATGGACAGCATCTTTTTAAAATCCTTTTTTTCTCATTAAGTTGAAATACACACACATCAGGCATAACATTATGACCACCTGCCTAATATTGTGTTGGTCTCCCTTATGTGCTCAAAAATGCTCTGAACCACTGGACATGGACAAGAGGACCTTTCAGGGTGTCCTATGGGGTCTGGAACCAGGATGTTGGCACTGGATCCTTTGGGTACTCTGGCTTGTGCAGTGGGGCCTCTGTCAATCAAACTTGTTCCACTGCATCCTGTTGATGCTTGATCACAATGGAGTGTAGGAAGTTTGGAGGTCAAATCAACATGTTGGGCCATTGTCATGTTCCTCAACATGTTCCTGATTGTTTGATGTTTTTCCATGTGGTGGGGTGCATTTTCCTGTGGGGGTAGGCCAGTGACAATTGGGATTTCATTTTTTAATGAGGGAGTGTGTTTGTTGTAGGACAATGTTTATTTGAGTGTTTAATTTTCATCAACATGGATGCAGAGATCCAAGGTTTTCCATCAGAAAACCACATAGTACCAATATGATCAGTGCTTTTCTCTTCACCTGTCAGTAGTTTTAATGTTGTGGCTGATCAGTGTATATGTGTGAGCAATATAAAAAACGAATGCAATCTTTGCACTGTGAGTGGGATTCATTCTGCTCAGGATGCTGACCAGAGACATGAAAAGCCATTCATTTTCCAGCTGAGTGCTGCAGTTATCCCTCTGACAGGCCAGTCATCCACAGAGAGAGGATGAGAGCTGGAGAAAACCACCAAAAAACCGAGAGAAAAGCAAGAAAAACCGAGACCTCAGCGGAGGGGTTAATGAAGTCCAGCCATTCTCCGGGGCAGATTACTCATCTCCTAACGAGCTCACTCCGTCACCCTCCCCACCCCTCCATCACCGCCGTCCCCCCACCTCTCCTCCTGTTGTCTCTCGCTGCCACCAATCACAACTGATTACTGTTTGTGAGTTTACAGCCCCAGGTACCAAGTCCTTCTGCATTTTGTCAAACTCCACATGCATAGGAGAAGTCTGCACAGTCACGCTGCTGGTGAGGATTCAGAAGAAGAAAAAAAGCACTGAACTATGAATATGTGCAGCAAAGCTTGATTTGAGGAAGTTATTCAAGGTTACACTTCCTTTAGGTATAGCAGAGACTTAGCTCAACTTTTTAAGAAGGTGGAGGAGTTTTTAACCATTATGGTGATGCCCAAAGCTCTGAATCTGTACCTGAGAAGGCTGTGCTTCTTTATACAAGTCAAGTACACCCTATCTACAGAGTTAATTACATCTATGCATGTGGTACTGCTCTGTTTTTGCTCCTGAGTGCCAAAACTGCTTAATTGTTATTTATGGTGAATGATGGTGAGCTTAAATGACAAATAGATAAACAAATTTCTACATTCCTGTCCCTTATTTAACCTCTAAAAACTCATCATTATGTATAAAAGTTAATTATTTTGAAGTTTCTTCCATGAAAATAATCCCTTCCTGTCTTAAAATGGCTTAGATGTGACTCTACATAACTGCTTCCTCTAAAATGTGCAGCTTTATGAAGACTCTCTCTCCATCCACCACCCCCACCGCTTGTTGCAGATTGAGCACACCAGCTCACCCACTACTCCGCTCAAACACTCGAAAACTCTTCTACGCTACACAATGGCAGCATGTAATGTTGTGGTAATTCGGCCGTACATGTTGGAATTGAAAACTTGTTACAGTTTTTTACAGTTGTTTACACACTAAAATGAAAAATGTCACACAATTAACAGCTGTTGACACTCAAGAAGCAGAACACCTGTCCAGAGTTGCACAACAATAAGCACGGACTCAGCTTCACACTTTCTGCAAAACATTACACACAGTGATTGGCAAAACTCTAAACACTTTTTCACACCAAAGCCCCGGCTTGCCAAAGACCACACTAATGAACAAACTGGATGATCACATCCACCAGATGTGGAAGCACACATGTGCTTAATTGAAAATACAGCACTCAGGCAGGTGCTATGAAAGGCAGCAGGTAATTTCAGCTGTCTTCAACAAAAGTGGAAGGAGTTAGAAAAAGAAGAATGAGAATGAGAAGGGGAGCTCAGAGAAGAAAAGAAGGGGGTAGAGGAAGAGGTGGAGAGGGACCTAAAGAAGTGATAGAACACTTTACAGTAGTAAGAAAAACTACTATTTTGTTCTGGTTTTCATTGTTGATCGATATGTTACTGTAACTGAGTATGGTATAAATACATATTTTCAGTCTGCAGCATCAGTGTTGTACAATGCTTGGTAAATTTATAGTATTTGTGTACTTTCTCTGTATACCTCAAAGTAATCATGAAGAATGTTGTGGGTTTGTCAATGTCTTCTTGTCATCTAAATTATCCCTTACATAAAAATGTCTGGCAAAAAAGTCTAGCACAGGGGTGGGCAATCCTGGTCCTTGAGGGCCACTATCCTGCATGTTTTAGGTGTTTCCCTCTTCCAACACACCTGATTCAAATGATCAGCTCATCATCAAGCTCTGCAGAAGCCTGATAACGATCCTGATCATTTGAATCAGGTGTGTTGGAAGAGGGAAACACCTAAAACATGCAGGATAGTGGCCCTCAAGGACCAGGATTGCCCACCCCTGGTCTAGCACATGCTATTTCCTAAAATAGGGGTTTTGACAAATGTGTTTTGTATTGATCACAGTAGTGTGTAACTGACTGCAATAGTGTCTGATCATTTGAAGACTGTGTTAGTGAGATGAAAACAAAACAGCATTTTTATGAATATGTGTATGTTTTTAAAATATGTGTGTATGTCTTGACTGAAGTGTGTCATTTTGCAAACAATGTAGGAGTTATGCAAATTGAGTGTGGTGTTTGGATAATTGTGTGAATATTTTGGAAAAGGTAGCCCTGTTCTCAAAATTGCATGTAAACAACTGAAAAAAAAAAACTGTAAAAAGTCCCACCGTGGAATTTAACAGGATTGGTTCATAGCTTTGCTGCTTATGAAACCCCGGAAGTCTGAATCTGTGTTTCTGGCCGACTCCAAATATTCACACCTACAGACTCAAAGACTTGCTTTCCTAACTACTCGTAAATTTTCTTATACATTATTATACATCCATCAGCCACAACATTAAAACCACTGACAGGTGAAGTGAATAACATTGGTCATATTGGTACTGTGTGCTGTTCTGATGGAAAACCTTGGATTTTGGCACCTATGTTGATGAGACTTAGGCACCCAAATAAACATTGTCCCACAACAAGCACACTCCCTCATGCAAATGGAAATCCCAAATGTCACTGGCCTACCCCCACAGGAAAATGCACCCCACCACATGGAAAAAACATCAACCAATCAGGAACATGTTGAGGAACATGACAATGGTCCAACATGTTGATTTGACCTCCAAACTTCCTACACCCCATTCTGATCAAACATCAACAGGATGCAGTGGAACAAGTTTGATTGACAGAGGCCCCACTGAACAAGACAGAGTACCCAAAGGATCCAGTGCCAACGTCCTGGTTCCAGACCCCATAGGACACCCTGAGAGGTCCTGTTGTCCATGTCCAGTGGTTCAGAGCATTTTTGAGCACATAAGGGGGACCAACATAATATTAGGCAGGTGGTCATGATGTTATGCCTGATTGGTGCATATTTCACTTATGTGGATGCTGCATACTTTCCTGATAGATGCTTCCATAGTTTGAAATTGACATACAAAGGCTGTGATGTTTATCTGTGGCAGCATCTTGCTACTTGCTGCTGTGGCTATACACTATATTGTTTGTGCTTTCAGTCAAACGTTTGCATAGTTTTTCCAGCTGTGTATGGAATTTCTGGCTTTTAGTAGTTTGCTAAAATGTCCAAGCATCGTAATATCCTAAAGAATCAATGATGAACTAAGCGGCTGATCAAAATGCAAGTAAAACCCAAGTAAAAATTCACTTTCAGTTCAGTTTCAAGAGGGAAACGCTCAGCTGTGGCACTGACTGCTCATTTCGCTCATTCTGTGTTTTTCCAGCATTTAAAAAACATGATTTGGGGGTCCTTTAGAAAGGAGTGAAACATAATAAAATCAACAAGCCTTGGATATTTACAAAAGCATAGATATTCCTTTATTTTTAATTATTGTTTTATTTTTCTCTTTCTTATGTTGCCTTGTGCTGAGTGTGCAATGTGTAGGCTATCATTAGATAAGATAAGAGCATGGCACATTACCGCAGATAGAAATGTAAGCTAAAATAAGACCAGAGCAAAGAAGTAAGAAGTAATGCTGGCAATATTTCAAAGGTAGTTAAGTAATATTAAACAGGATGATGAAATATTGTACATTATAATAAAATACTGCACATGAGAATGAAAATGTTTGTACTGTGTTGCTGTATTGGCCAGACTTTGATGAGGTACAAAGCTACTTCAGCCACAAAGGATATGGATGGTGGTGCTTATATCAAGCGCATCCTCTCCAGAGAGGCGGGTTATTTGACCTGTCAGAGTCCTGCCCACTGGTTCACTCTGCTGCTCACAGGTTAGCTCACCTGCTAACTACAGAGTCTTGTTCCTTTAGAGGACTTTGTGGAGGAATTGTTTACACGCGGCTCCTGTAGGTCTGCTGTTTTTCTTATCAGCTGTTCAGAGGGACGCTTCAAACCAGAAGCTGTAGCTGGAACTTGTTCAGGTTTTCTCAGAGGATTTCTTCACCTATGAGATGCTGCATGAGAAGGAAACTGCTGCTACCCTCCAACACAGTAAGTATCTGCTGCTGGTGCTAACATGCATGTTGTGGCTGAATTTTTTTTAGCTCTGATCAGCTGTGTCTGTGTTATTGCAGTGTTTTGAGGATGTTGATTTGCGTTGTGGTGAAATATGACTAATCTTATTAATTTGTTTTATTATATATTAGAGCAGATATTTTTGCCTTTAAACTTCGTACCATTAAACATGATGTTGTATTAAAGCGTATTTGGGTCTGACACAGTCCCATAATAGAATATCCCTTTAATTTTTGTCCAAATCAAATTAATGCTATTGTTTGAATATTCTCTGTGATAAATACTAATCGAATAATCAGTTTAACAATCTGCATTTTATTAGCTAAAGCACCAGAAGTGTACACTGTCAACATTTTTGATGAGTTTTTTGCATCACCAGCTGAACACATGTAGCTTCCAATGGCAATGCAATGCATGGTATTTGATACTGTAACTGCTTCATTCAGTGGATTTAGTAACGTACAGCTCAACAGGTTTACAGATATCTTAACAGATTCATCAGGAAGTGATTTGGTGAAATGAAGATGCTTCTTACAGCAGATTTAAATCTCAAACTCTAAACAGAACCTACTCTGCACCAGGTTAGCTCTGCAGCATCAGTTACCATGGTGATATAGCAGGTTAAAGGAGAACCAGCTTCAAAACACGGAAAATTCTGACATTAACATACCTCCTAATAAATCTGACTTTGTAGTTCAGCCCTCGGTCATAGTTGCTAATATAAACACGGCTCAGGTGTCACCCTGAACCAGCATGAACAGAACTATTATTTGGCTACAAAAATGGCTTCATGTGAAACTCAACATGTGATTATTACACCTCAGATCATCAGAGGCCTCCCCCTCGAACGTCTCTGATTTGCTTGAAACTGTTTTATCAGAATTTATGGATATTTAAAATGGTACCTGTAAAGTTTTACATTAATATAAGAAATACTTTACTTTGATAAAAACCTGCCCATCACATTTCAATGTGCGTTTTTACACATATTGAAATTTGAGGTCGTATTTGAATGACAGTATCTCAGGAAGTATTAAAGATAGAAGCCTGGGATTTTCACAGGTATTTCTCGCCATACCACTGGACAAGCAGATCAAATAGTTTCTGATTATTGGGGAGTTTAAATATGAACAATAAATTGATTTGAAATGGAATGACCGCATGGCTTTTTGTAGGACATGTAGTCACATTCCCATTTCATCCACACACTGTTGAGCTTTAGAAAATAACCAGCAGATTTATGTGGCAGCTCTCTTTATGTCTCTTTATATCATAATTACATCAAATTTGCTGAACTCTTATTTGATGGTGTATGCTGCTGCTACACTACTCAATACTACCTTTAAAATTGCGCCCTGCATTGAACTTCATCTTCTCACCTCCCCAGATATAACAAGTTTTTCAGCATCACTTGAATTAGTTTTTTCACTTGACAGCCCACAGACCCTTTTCCAGCAGACATTTAGACTTGTCATAGCAGGACTCTACATTAACTTTAATGCAGGAAGACCTTCCTTTAAGCTCGTCTAGTCAGCCAGTATGAGCAATAGGAAGACCGAGGAGCTGGTTCTCCTGAGTTGACTACAGCCATTGTTGCTCTTATCAGTTCCACCTGTGATGTGAAAACATCTGCCGTGGAAAAAGGTCGACAAACCGCAATGGCTGGAGGCGCCTCGTCTGGAAACGGCCACTTGGTGGCAGAAGCTTGGCCATAGTAGCGTCTACATAATAGCTGGCATTGTGCTGTGTATCTAATGTGATTTTAAGAGGTGGGGGGAGATAATTACTGCAGTTCCCAAGTGTCTGCTGTGCTGAGCTCGGTGTTTGCTTGCAGGGTCAGAGCCTCGACACCAAATTTAATCTCTGTACATACTCTGCACTCACATAATGAAGCTGCTCCCGGTGAGCGGGTTTACTGAAATGCACTGGCAAGTAAAGGGCTGGCACATGAACACATTGTATGTGTTAGCAAAATACGCAAAAATATCGTGAAGTCATGTGCTAAACTGATAAATGTGGTTATTGTAAGAAAAAACATGATGTGGTTTTGCTTTAAGGTTGAATAAACATGGAATTAGCTTAAAACTCAACTGCTCTTGTATGAGACAGTATATATAGAACACGTGGGCCTTTCTGGAGGAAAATTAAGTTTAAGAATGGCTGTCGTATTCTTCAAGATCCTTCAACTCCAAAAACATACAGTCTTTTCTGTCCAGTCATAAGTTGCGATAATTGCCTCTCTCTTTATAAAAGTTTGATTAAATTCTGTTATGATCAGGTGGAACTTGCTTTTAGTAAACAGGAGGTACCTGCAGAATAACTTATGTGACTGGGGGGAAACTCCTTCTTGCTCCTAGCTGCATTTTTATTTTGTAGTTCAGGCGTTTCCATTTCTTGCCTCGTCTTTCTTAATATGAAAGTAGCGAACACAAAGAAATGTACAAAAGAGAATACATCTGTACTTTTCTATCCATGGCAACAAACAGGTGCAAAGATTATTCTTGTTGTTGTGACTGTGCACTACATAAAATAGACTCTCTACCGTCAGAAAGGAAAAATTTGACATTCATTCATCCTTGACATAAAAATATCTCATTGACATTCAGATATTTTCACAGACAAATAAAGAGGGGTTTCGTCTCGAGGACCAAGAAATTACCTCAGTGTCTTTGCATTTAAAAGTACGTTACAGTAGAAATCCTTTCATCATAGTGAGATTGGCTACGGATGAGGTTCTCTTATATGTTTTTCCATCATAATGTTCTCATAAGAAACAAAAGCTCAAGAAAACTACAGCTAAAACCAACCATGCATAGTCCATACATTGAGACCAACATCAGCTAAGTCCTATAGTAGCCATGCTGTTTCGGTCAGAGCTGATTATCTGGTTGCTCTCTGTTGTAATAAAATCCTCTATACATTTTGTAGAGATGCATGGTCTGGACACCAGTTTACATTTGTTTGCATATTGTTGCTGCATTTCTCTCCTCTTGTCCTTTTAGTTGTCCCAAATGTTTATGTGACTAGAGATGCACATTTGAAACCATTTCCTTCACTAGCAGTCAGCCACATTAGCAAGCTATCGTTGATTATTCTTGGAAATGAATGAAATACAGTTGACATTTTTCCACATGCTGATAAAGCTGTTTTTAACTACTAACCTGTTTGCCTGTTTGCAGAATCAGCCCAGTTACATTAAACATTTGAAGAAAAGATGAAATAAACACTTGAATTATAATGTAAATGGCAAAAACTACTTTATTTAGAATTGCTGTTCAGTGACTGGTGGACAAAATCCAAAGTATTAAACACAGCAAAAAAGCAAGCTGCAGTCTTCCACACCAAATAATCTGAAACATGTTAACCTTTTTAGATGGTTTAAAACAGTGGTTCTCAACTGGTCCAGTCTCAGGACCCACTATGTCTCTATTAATAACGGTCGCGACCCAAATTGTTGAAGTTTGCTGTTTTCGTTAACGAATTAAGCTTATTTGGGTGCAGTCTCAACACATTTTGATACAACTTGGGGAAATTTTGGCATATTTTTTGCTCATTTTGGAATATTTGGACGCTTTTTGTCAAGTTTTGGGCATATCTTTGCCCATTTTGACAGATTCTGAGCACATTTTCGAATATTTTTGGCACATTTTAGCATAAATTTCTCCAATAAGCTGGCAGAGACAGATCTAGAGGTGAATACTGGGCAGCTACTGGTGTCACCACCACTAAATATCCTGCTATTGAAAGCAAACTGTGTCATAAGAAACATGTACTTTAAAATTAAAGACTTTATACCACTACTTTTTTTAGGGGTGGCATGCTTCTGCGACCCTCTAAAAATGGCTTTGCGACCCACTTTTGGATCCCGACCCACCAGTTGAGAACCACTGGTTTAAAACACCTGATCATTATGATGTAGTGACTTACTCACTGTAGTTAATGTTAGTTCAGCTGCTGGAAACACATATTCACAAATACTATCCACTTTTTTTCGTACAGGAAATCTGTCAGTATGGATTATCACCTCTAAAATGTATTTATATTCAGAGCAGAGTGTCACTTCCATCACTTTACAGTCCTGCTACTCCTGATAATCGCTGTGTAAACACCTACAGCTGCTCGGTGCTGACAGACATTCAGCTCCTGGCCTGTTAGCATTGTTTAGCATTAGCATTAGCCTCAGGTGGCTAGCCAAACCAGACAGCCACCAGACACCTGTTTCACGACATGACCACAGAGTTCATCAACATGACTGCTACACTTAGTAGTTAGACGGCAGGGAGGTGTGGAGTTTTTGGGTGATCTGCATCCCCACCTGTAACTCCATCTCATTAAACTGTAAGATGCCCCACCTGGTGGATCTACCAGGTACTACAGTAAATCCACAACACATTTTCTAACAGTTAAACTGCGTGTCCCTCGTCTTCTGCTTATAGATGTTTATTTCCAGACTTTTATTGGTTCAAACAGACTAATGTTAGCCTAACACTGCTGGGTCTTCATCAGTGTCAAAATGGACAAAGACGTGAGGCAGCAGGGATTTCAAAACTATGAGATGATCTATCATTCAATTGATTTGAAATACTTGTTAAATCAATTACCCAGTGACAGTACACCTGATTTGGGTTGAATATACCCGTTTGCCTCATGTCTTTGTCAATTTGGTCTCTGATAAAGACACAGTATTGCTGAAACCTTAATCTTCAAAAGCTCTGAATTAAGCAGTTTGCTCCACTTCCCCTTTTTATACTGTAGATATTTGCTGTCCTGAAGCGGTGAAGCAGATGCATTTTGCTGGACAATTAATGGAGAACCATGCTTCTACTAGACTTGTTTATTTCCATTTGCTAGCATGGGCTTACTTTTCCGTACTACTTCAGTCTTAATGTCATTGCTATGTATTTTCTCTGTGCACAGCAAAGTGTGCCTCACATTTCCATTTTCCATTTTGTTGGGCTTTGTCTGAAGTTTCCCACACAGATGGTTCGAGGTTTAGCTCCTGTCTGTAAGTGTTTAGTACCTCAGATTGCCTTGATTGTGTAACGTCTGACTTGAACCTGTTAGCCCATGTCATGTCTAGATTGATGTTATACTGGAGGTAGCTGGATGAGTTAGAGTGTATTGGAAGAGATGTCTTGCCTAAGGACTCTTACTGGTGCTCTGTCCAGAATCTAAATTTACATTTACATTACTGATTTTACATTGGGACAAACTGAGTGCAAACCTCTGCTGTAGTTGCTTTCGTTTCTGAGTTTAACTGCAGTGTTGAGAGATGCCAAGTTTGGACGACCTACATATCCAGAAAATGCTGCATTCATTCTTTATAATTGCCCTTTGGATGGAATTTATCTCCTGGGCTTTTTGTAAAGCTACTCCTTCATGTTTCAATGTAAAAAATGAACTAAATGGACCGAAACAGCAGGACCAGTCCCTCCCTCCCTCCCACACCAGTGGTTTGTCTGAGCCCATCTTATAAAACTTCATTGGTTTGGCTCCGCAGAGAGGAGCGTGAAAAAGCCTCAGGAACTGCAGACCCACAGGGGCAGCTGGTAGCAAGGTTAAGAGGAACCCCACGAGGTCCAAGGACAGCTCACAGCGGTTACAGAACCCTGAAACCAGCAACCAGAAATAAGAAAGTCGACAGATACCTTTTTGTGTAAAAACATCCCAAGTATGTCACATATTTGGGTTTTTGAGGAGGATGTAGTTACATGAAAAACATACAAGCCTTTACTGTGTATTTTGTTTTGTTCATATGGATATATGTGTCTAATATGACCTCCACCACCCTGCCATTACCGCTATATCACTTTCCTCAAGGGTGCGATACATTACTGCACGGCTGAGGCCTCAACTAGACATGCATGAACACACTCAGGGTCATCGGCAAAGTCACACAGCTCCGTACGCTCAGCTGACATCAACTCTTCATTTTTTTACCTTTTCAGAGGAACCACAGAGGATTCTGTTTGACAAACTGTACTTTCACATGTCTCTGGAGGTGCTTTTACTTTATTCAGAAAGAATAATCATGTGACTTTGTGGGTATAGATAGGCAAAATGGTGTCATTATATCCATCTGTCCATTTAGAATTTTGTAGAACATGTGTGCTAACATCTGATTATTAGTGCATTTTAAATACAAGTACAATGCCCCCTCATTGGATACAAATTTTAAACAATTACCTTACTGATAGTCTGCCATGTTAATAAGCAAATAATTGAAAAATTGTTAAGCGTAGCGGTGTAATAGTACACATACACCGATCAGGCATAACATTATGACCACCTGCCTAATATTGTGTCGGTCCCCCTTATGTGCTCAAAAATGCTCTGAACCATTGGACATGGACAAGAGGACCTCTCAGGGTGTCCTATGGGGTCTGGAACCAGGACGTTGGCACTGGATCCTTTGGGTGCTCTGGCTTGTGCAGTGGGGCCTCTGTCAATCAAACTTGTTCCACTGCATCCTGTTGATGCTTGATCACAATGGGGTGTAGGAAATTTGGAGGTGAAATCAACATGTTGGGCCATTGTCATGTTCCTCCACATGTTCCTGACTGTTTGATGTTTTTTCCACGTGGTGGGGTGCATTTTCCTGCAGGGGTAGACCAGTGACATTTGGGATTTTCATTTGCATGAGGGAGTGTTCTTGTTGTGGGACAATGTTTATTTGGGTGTCTAAGTCTCATCAACATGGATGTTAAAATCCAAGGTTTTCCATCAGAACAACACATAGTACCAATATGATCAATGTTATTCACTTCACCTGTCAGTGGTCAGAATGTTGTGGCTGATCGGTGTATTTGCACTGACATTTTGTGGCAGTAATTCTATTCTTCTAAATGCTGCACTTATTGATGCATTGTGTATTTTTTTATTTCAAAGATTATTTGTCTTGTATAGTTTTATTGTAAATCTAATGTGAAGTACATTGCTGTTTAAGCACAGTTAAGTTTGCAAATACTGCACTGAAATGGATCTTTATTTTTGTTAGTTTTTAAAATTTATTTTAGAGAATATTCATTTTTATTTACTCTTTGTAAATTGTACTTTATTAGTAAGCTGCAGAAAATTATAGCAGCCTGTCAAGAAAAACACTGCCATCATCATCTGTTTAGTAAACCAGTTTAATAAAAAAAAAAAAAAAAGAAAAGAAAAGAAGCAATTTGTTTTGTATTTTTTTGTACCAAGTTTGGTGCCAAACCCGATTTTTTGTGTATCATTTCTCCCCTAGTTAAACAGAATAAAATGAAGTGGATGCTTTGCTGATGGCCAATAAAACCATTTTTTAACCGCTGACAGTTTCACAGAAAAAAAACTCAATTGCTAAATTAGGAGCTTCAACAACAGACAAAGTCAACACAAGTTACTTTAGCTAGGAATTAACAAGCTCAGAATAATGATGGACAGGACAAAATTTAAACTCTTAAACACAAAAACAGCAGCACACTCTTAATTAGACATAATACATTTGATTAAACTAACTGTATTAACCATGACTAACAAAAATAAAAGTCTGTCTCAGTGTTCCTTTACCAAAAGGAGCTGCAGTCATCAGTAATAACAGTCGTAATGTTATCATATGGTTGTAAAACCTGGGTTACCCCGACTTCCTCACGGTGGACTCGAGTCAGTGGTTTTACATAACGGGCTCATCTGATCTACATGATGCACTGACTCATTCACTGTAGTCAACATTAATCCAGCTGCTGGAAAAAGCTGCTCAGCTGGAACGGATGTCTACAGATACTGTCGCACCGACTTCATCAGTCCAGGAAATCTTTCAGTTACAACTAAGTGTCTTTGTGTTCTAAGCAGGAGAGTTCTTTACTGTTATTTTCTGTTATCAGCTGCTGAGCTTTGATATTGTTCGTGCTAAAGGTACTACAACGCACCTATGTGTTCTGATTAAACGGCACATCTTCTGCATTATTAATGAATATATTATAAACATCAGTTAATGATTAACAACCAATCATTGGGTTTCCTACCCTGCATAGGCACTGTAAAGTACACACAACAGAACACACTGATGCACTCTTTCACATGACCTTTTTTAAACTAGCAGCTTGCATGAGATTTCTCCGGAGTGACTTCTCAGGAGACTTGATGTTGCTGCTCTCTCAGTCTGAGGTGAGTTATCAAGCTAATTAATAGCTACCCTGCCAATAATCCCATCTCTATCCCGCTGTGTGGATTTTTGTGAATAATTTGCAGCTGTTAGAAAGAAGTGGGTCAGCATCTCTTAAAAACTGATGCGCCTACAGTTAAACCATGCAGGCAGGCAAGGATTGTAATCATGTATTTGGTTTCTGATATGTTTAAGAATTATTGTCATGCAAAAAGAGTAGTTTATGACCAAATGTTGTCAGACTATCGCAGTGATACAGAAAAATGTGACCATTAATTATCTCTCATTCAAAGTAAATGATGTCACTGCAAATCCTCTAGTCTGTTGTATTATAAAAAAAGTACATTAGCAAAAAGAACATCAAAACGACGACACCCTCGTTATGCATTTATTTTCTTCTTACAGAAGTAAAGGCTGCTAGAAATTCTTTCTCTGGTCTTTCTTCTCTAATGCCTTCTGCTCTGCTCTGCTGCTTTTCTAGTTTCTTCCTCTTCTTCTCTCCTTCATTTTTCCGTCTTCAAAGTGAAACTCCTGCTGCCTTGAGGTTCTACAAAGAAAGTTAAAGGGAGACTACGCATTACAATTTTATGTAGGTTCAGGAAATACGAGTATTCAACTATGTTTGGTTGAAATTACACCACAGTCTAGACCTGCAGCTTCAACTGCTGATAAAAACTTTGCAGATATTAAAAGTCTATGTATAATTAAATCTCAGCTTCTGAAAGAATTATTACACTGTTTTGATTGTATGGACACTCTCAGTTTTACGCACATTTCTGACTTTGAACTTGCACCTTTCATACGCTGGTGCTGCCTGATTTCATACGATTTTCATAACCTTGTACTGCACCACACATTCGAAGAGGTCCATGCTGTGAGAACTTATGAGCAGCTTTTGAAGCTTTATGCAGCAGTGAATGGACAGAAGCTGTTTGCTTCCTGGCCAGCCTCCAGACATCTTATCAAGAGCCACTCAGAGTCCTGGTGGCTCAGTGGATGGATGGATGGCGCATAACACCTACTCCTAAAACTGTCTCATGATGAATGGCCACAATTATGGCCATGACCTTTCTTTGTTATTCACTCTTTCTTCCCAGTTCCTTTCATGGACTTTCTGTTGGTCTGTTTGCCCCTCTGTCTCCTTCGCCCACTCACTATCAAAGCTCTGCTGTCTTTCTGGCCCTCTCTTGTATGCTTTCTCTCTCTCTTTCTCTCTTCTTTTGGTATTTCTTTAATTCCCTGTATCTTTCTAATTGTAGCCAGTTTCTGCGAACCTTGCTTTGTGAAAATTGTACACCTGAAGAGAAAATCCAAATTTTTTTGCTTCTAATTTTCAGTGTGGTTTCAGGTCTGTTTCCACATGGCAAACAACTTTCTGTTCTTTCCTGCATTGGTTTGTTTGAGAAGCTCCTGTCACTTTTCCAAGCTGCTCTGCCTTCAGGACCATAATGGAAGCAGGGGGATGGCAGACTGAACAAACAATATGTGCAATCAAATCAGAAATTATTTTTGCATTTTCAAATTTGCAGAGGCAAATCATTATTTTTTGATCTGAAAGGCTGCACTGAAATCTGCTCTTATTTAGGACTGTAAAAAAACCCGGTCTCAGCCCCTGTGATGCTTTGGGCTTCGCTGACTCTTCCACCAAACACAGCTGGCAGTTATAAAGTTCATCGTAGTTCATATCTCTGCTGCTGCATAGTGACTCCTATTGGCTGCTTTGATGGTAATTAAAAAAATCCAGCTACAATTAAAAAAAAGAAGTAGCCCAATTTTTGGAACCAGTCATCCGCTCACCTATATGCTTGTTTCCTTTAATAAAACACAATGTTTCCCTGACTGACTCCTTTCTGGTTCGCTTCATCCAAACAATTAAGCCTAAAGGTAAAGTTTTTCTCATTTACCCTCACAGGAGTCACTCACCAGTCTCTATTCCATTTATCTATCCAATTAGCTTCAGCCATAACATGCTGCTTTCCTAAATGCTGATGCTGAATGCCATTTGGAGGTTGTTGGATGTTGGCTGTCAGAATCATATTAGCCACTAGGGGGTCGTAGCCTGGTAGCAACAGCTCACTGAGAGCCAAAGCATTTTGTGAATTAGGAAGCGATGACAGGACATCGCTGCCAGAAACTCATTGCAGACCAATTAGGTTTGGGGTTCATTTTCACAATCATTCCAAGAATAGAGAGTTAGGGATCCTGTAGTTAAAATTTCTGAGCAAACAAAGGACAGAACCGGAGATGTGCTTGACACTCGGCATGACGACATATTTTAAAAGGTGGAATGCACAGAGAAAAATAAACATATGAATAATCAGTGAAGATATGCACCGATCAGCCACAACATTGTTACCACTGACAGGTGAAGTGAATAACATTGATCATATTGGTACTATGTGCTGTTCTACTGGAAAACCTTGGATTTTAACATCCGTGTTGATGAGACTTAGACACCCAAATAAACATTGTCCCACAACAAGCACACTCCCTCATGCTAATGGAAATCCCAAATGTCACTGACCTACCCCTGCAGGAAAATGCACCCCACCACATGGAAAAAACATCCAACAATCAGGAACATGTTGAGGAACATGACAATGGCCCAACATGTTGATTTGACCTCCAAACTTCGTACACCCAATTCTGATCAAGCATCAACAGGAAGCAGTGGAACAAGTTTGATTGACAGAGGCTCCACGGCACAAGTCAGAGTACCCAAAGGATCCACTGCCAACGTCCTGGTTCCAGACCCCATAGGACCCCCTGAGAGGTCCTCTTGTCTATGCCCAATAGTTCAGAGTATTTTTGATCCCATAATAGGAACCAACAAAATATTCGGCAGGTGGTCATAATGTTATGCCTACATAGGTATAACAGATTTTTTTTAAAAATATACCATGTGGGGCTCAGTCCCTTGGCAGCAGTCATGGGTTTGAATCTGGCTCAAGACCATTAGCTGCATGTCTCTCTCCTCTCTGTCTACCTCTGATTTCACTCTGTCTCTATCAAATAAAGAAAAAACCATCCCCTTAAAAAATCAAATTCAATTCGTGTGTTGCACATCTCTGTTAAATTTTTTTTAGCCCATACATTAAAAGTAGCCTAAAATGTGTGAAATTTATTTTTCGCATGCAGATGTAGCTGTTTTATCTTTATTTGTTCATTTATTCGCTTATGTTTATTTACCATGCTTACAATATTAGCACTGAATTTATGGGGGGAAAAAATGCTCACTTTCATCACTTTCTGTGTTTGCTGGCCAGTCTGCATGAGTAGCTGCATTGGTTGGCATGCAAAATCTGTCATAAACTAGTGAACAAGGAAGCAGTGGAAGCATGTGAATGGTATGGTTGAAGTATAATGTCAGAAAGAAGACTGCAGAACACAAATACTTGTTATAATGTTATAAAACTTGCTTACAAATGATGGCATAGTTCATTTTTTAATTACAGAATTATTTGTGTCCATATACTGCACTGCTAAACAGGTGTGTCAAGTAGCAGGTACTATATGTATTGTCCTTGGACAGTCAGATGTAAATATCACTGGGCTGACGGAGGGCACAGACAGTTCAATGGTCCAGCTTATGGAAATGTAAAAAGGGCTGGATGTTTTTTCATAAACCAA
The DNA here is from genome assembly GCA_024666655.1 of Dascyllus trimaculatus. Lineage (NCBI taxonomy): Eukaryota > Metazoa > Chordata > Actinopteri > Pomacentridae > Dascyllus > Dascyllus trimaculatus. The sequence continues at coordinate 26,889,573 of CM045453.1, forward strand.
CAGCCAGGTAAACACAATAGTTTTTGGTCATATATAGGTAATTTCTCTTGTACAGCCACAGGCTCATGGCTGTGGTGATATTCCCTGGAATTAATTAAAGCAAAAACAGTAATTAATCAAGTGTTTTTCCCCTTTTCTGCAGTGTGAAGCCATCAGGGGAATCAGGGTCTTCAGTGTTGCAGGTGCCTGACCATCAGCCTGAAGTCAAATGTCTCAATTAAACCCTCCTGCTGCTGCTCCAACACCCAACATCCCTGCTGGAGACTAACATCCTCAGACTGCCCAAAGAGGTACTGTGCTGACACGAGGAGTTTTACAAACCAAGTAATTGTGCTTCTAAAAAGTATACTACATGACAAATAGAAATGATACATTCACATGACTTTATAGCAACATGCTTTCTAATCTATCCATAGTAAAACTGTATGTTTGGCTCAGTGGACACCAGTTTTTTATATTACATTAACAAAAACTTGCTGAAAATGTAAATGACGAAGTGAGGAAGCCCACAGCAAATTCCTCCACTGTAGAAGGTGACTCTTCTCACTATCATCCCCGTCTTTATCACCGTCACCATGACTGTCCTCGAGAGGTTCTGGGATTTGTCTGGCTCTGCAGATGTTGATTGTGAAGACAGAATGTAATGACTGAGCAGAGCTTATCTGGCATCATCCACACCTATGTAACACATGACACTGTCTCTAGCAGCGCCGCCCCACTCCACTGCTGTTTTATTTTTTAGCCTATTATTTTGGCCCATACAAATAAATCAGCAGATTTGAATGCAAGGCAACTAAAAATAATGTAAATAATTTGACAGCGTAAGCCATTTGAGGGGATGTGAGATGCTCTCGCACATTGCTTCCATGTACGGTGGTTGTATGCTAACCTGCTGTTTAGGCCACCTGTTGCAATTCAGCTGTTTACAAGGAGGTCGAGTGTAACGAGTGATGGTTTGCATGGATAACTACAACCCGCTTGACATAAATGTCTACCAAAAAGCTGCAACACTGTCCAAATACTTGTAGTTCTACATTGAATAACAGTTGTGCTACTGATTTCTGTCAACAACAATGTCTTCATTTTCTGAGGGTGCGATTGTACAGATGTGCGAGCCATCATTTAACACCAACAGCATGGTGGAGTCTATGAAGTCTTTCTTGTGGACATGCAGTGGAAATGAAATTGTCCGCATCAGAATATGAGTCTGTGAAAGCGTTATAAGTGCTTGTCCGGTCACTCTGCTGATGGAAGTTTGCTATGGACGGAAGTCATCACTGCTGCACTGTTGCATTTTTCCAGTTTGCCAGATATCTTTAGTGTTGAGATCACTTTCATCTTTGGCATTATAGTGTTACTGTATTTGGTGGGAGATGTGAGATCAGTTTGGAACATAGCTTTCTTTCATTCATATATATCAGGCAATTAGGAGTTTTTAAAGTAATCAAATACCTCAGATTGTCACCTGCTGTCAGGGGGCAATCTGACAGCAGGAGGTGTGGTCTACCTGTCAAGTTTGACAGGTTGACTATGCCTCAGTGACATCAGCTGATAGAAACGTCATCCCCAACATCTGGATGACCTACTGAGGAAGACGGAAGAGATCCGCCATTTTCAAAGGTATTTGAAAACTTCAAAAAAACTCCTAATTGCCTGATATATATGAATGAAAGAAAGCTAATTAGTCCAATAAAAGGCAAAATGAACTTCTTTACAGTAGTTTGGAACATATTTCTCTCTAACTCTTTGTCTTTCCACCCTTTTTTCCTCTGCTTAAGAAACCCTTAGGCCTTTTAAAAGTCCACCTCTGTACTTGAACCATTTTTCACCTGAAGAGCTGTCTTAAGAGCTAAGATGCCTTGTGCGTAACTCTTATCTTTAGCACGATCTAGCCTTAACTGTAAGGGGAAGTTCTTAGAAAGCAACATAATTCTAAGAATTTCCTCACTAGGAGCAACTCTTTATGAATACACAGTACTCTATACAAGCATGTAGCTCTCTAATTCAGTACTGTCTTGTTTGTTATCCAGACTGATAAAAGCCTCCATCGATCAAACTGTAAATAAGTGCTTGGCCTCTACTTTTGTACATTAGCTCTGAAACAAAACAAACAAAGGAAGCACAATTAGGATGTAGATGCTGGTTTTAACAGCCTATCTTGTTTGCACATTTTTCTTTTAAGAACTCTTAAAAGACAAATACTGTCTGAAGTAGTGTCTGAAGTGGTGTTTATGTTAACAACAGTAAGATCTTTCATTTAATAAATGGCAAGGCAAATTGCTTAGGAAGAAGCAATTTGTAAAAATATCTATGTAAGAGGAGAAAAAAACCTACAATGGTGGTAAAAGGAAGAAAAAAGCCATTATTTAGCAGAAATACATTACAGTATTATGTTTTTTCGCTGCATGTCCCAGCTTGTCAGGAAGTTGGGGTCAGCATCTTAAGGCCCTTTCCCATGGGTCCAACAGTGCCAGCTTGGCGGCACCAGTGGGTCTTGAACCTTTGACCTGCTGATCAATAACCTAGAGCCTCAGCTATCGAGCCACCACTGCCCAACTAGAATTGGCAATTCCTGGAGAAATTGAAAGTGTGATTGCTAAATGTCGCTGCAGCTTGTTTGCAATTGCTGAAGCTTACAATAACAAGTTGTTATAGCTTTTCCAGTTCAGCACATGTACAGGAGAAATCTGGTATCAAATCTGCAATGTTGCTCCATCATCTGAGCTGGAAAATCAATGGAAAATCAAAGGTAAAAGTGCAGATAAATTGGTCTGTGGGCAAGGCAGAGCAAAGCCTCCGCAACGTCAGAAACGACCTCTTAGAACAATTTGTTGAAATTGTTGCACTGCATCATCGCTAAATAAATGTTGAAACGTTGATCCTCCATTTTCATGTTTGCTTCTTTGTGCACTGTCCAAATTCCTGCTGGGGTTTTTGTGTGTATGAGCTTGTGTCCAGCTGTTTGTGTCAGCACTCTTCACCTCCTCCCTCAGTATTCAATTGTCTTCTCCGCTCCCTCCCCTGTCTTCTCCCCACGTCTCCCCCATTATCGCTCCCCTAACTTTTCTTGTCGTGTCTTTGTGTTGTCCCTCGCGGCAAAGCAAGACAGATGTCTGATAGGTTTTCTTAAGAGAAAGGGACTGTGGGCGACGGCTGCGGCAGATGATGTGGATGATGGGGTTGAGGAGTGTTTTTGGTCAGAGCGAGGCTCTTTTCAACTCCTTCCTCTTCCCAAATCGACAAGTAATGTTTATTTCATAGAAAAGAAAGAAGATAAAGGGCCAATCTTTGAACTTGAATCACTGGTGCGAATGGATCAATTACATATCAAAACAATCTTAATGGACCTGTCTGGATAGATAAAGGTTGAATAAAAAAGAAATAGCAGAACAACATGTCCTTTGTGTTGACACATGCTCCCATTTGGGTTGTCAGATAAGAAGGGCCCAAAGCAGTGTTCATCTCTGAGAAGCATTGCTTTGTGAATAAACCTCCACATAATTTTAGATGAGTCTAGATTATTACTGATATCTTGTTATTGTAAGTCATCACTGCGAGTAAAGACAATCAACAAGTTGTGTACCGGTACACGAAAACGATGGTTCGGAAGGATCCTCGAGTGTGGAGTCACATTTTCTAACAAACAAAACAACATCTTTAACATTTTTATTAAAATCCTGAATACTATCAACAGGAAAAGCCTTATTTTAAACCACTTACTATAACCAACGGTGCAATTTTAGCTTCAAAATTTAGTGATGCCAAGTAATGATTTCTGTTTTTGCAACACTAAAGACTCCTCTATTGGCATTTCCGGTGGATGTGAGCTTTATATGTACGGTGTGAGCAGAGATTCTGGCCACACAGACTCATACAAACTCATTGTGTAGAGTGAGTGAACAGATCATACATGTTTTATGAAACTGAGCGTCTTCTGAGCTCTTAAGGTTTTTCTACAAGTATGCTGTAGCTGATGGACAGTAGCTGGTGTGCTGCCGACATGTTCTGGCTCATGTTTTAGACTTTGTGTTTGGGAATCCAACATGTCAACATAAATAGACCTCTGGCTGTAACTGTTTGCCTCACAGGGGGGTTTGAACTTGGAAGAAGTTACACTGAATCGAACACTTCATAGAGTCAGTCAATGCCAACTGACCGAGGACCTCCCAGTAGAGGTCATGGATTTTCTTGAAATGAATCAAGCAAAAACTTCGACCTAAACTATGGAACCTTGCAAAATCCCACAGCTCTAGCCTTAATATTTAATGTGTCTTCAATGGATATGAAGACATTCCCTACAAAAAGTTTCAAAGAAATCAAAACAATCCTTCCTGAAAAAAAATTACAGTTAAAATGTCCTAAAAAGTGGATTTTCCAGCTCCGAAGCTAAATTTAGACCTGTGGCAGTCAGTTTTTGATGTAGCACCAAATAATATTTAGATATGACAAAACTAAGTTGTTTCTACCCACAAAACAAATTTGGTTGGAATTGAATGAATATTAGTGGAGATATAAATTTATGGAAATTTGATGATAAATGATAGTTTATTTTAAAATTATTTTCATTTCTGTAAAAAATCAACATAAGTGACTGACATGATTCCAGGTTCCACCTTTTTTGAGGTTGGGATATTCAGTAAAAAATAAATAAATAAATAAAAAATCAGCCAAATCCTGTAAAAAATAATCAATTGGTGAGGCTTTAAAGATGCTTTGAAAGAATCTCTGAAGTTATAGAATTTAACACCAAGGGCCGATTTTCAGAAATTTGTAACTCAAAAAGCATTTGGAGTATAGCTGTGGGATTTTGCAAAGATTCCATGGTTTAGGTAGAAGTTTTTTGCATGTTTTTTTTTCCAAAAAAAATACATGACATGAACTGGGAAATGTTCTGAAATCTGAATGAACTGGCATGGAATGACCCCAGAGTAAATGATGGGGGATTAGTAGACATACATAGTCACCCCTGTTAACAATTCATGCAGAGTTCTTGGCTTTGTTCAGATATGCACCGATCCATCATAACATCCTGACCACTGACAGGTGAAGTGAATAACATTGATTATATTGGTACTATGTGGTGTTCTGATGGAAAACCTTAGATTCTGACATCCATGTTGGTGAGACTTAGACACCCAAATAAACATTGCCTCACAACAAACACACTCCCTCATGCAAATGGAAATCCCAAATGTCACAGGCCTACCCCTGCAGGAAAATGCACCCCACCACATGGAAAAAACATTAAACAATCATTAACATGTTGAGGAACATGACAATGGCCCAACATGTTGATTTGACCTCCAAACTTCCTACACCCCATTGTGATCAAGCATCAACAAGATGCAGTGGAACAAGTTTGACTGACAGAGGCCCCACTGTACAAGCCAGAGCACCAAAGGATCCAGTGCCAGCGTCCTGGTTCCAGACCCCATAGGACCCCCTGAGAGGTCCTCTTGTCCATGTCCAATGGTTCAGAGCATTTTTGATCACATAAGGTGGACCAACACAGTATTAGGCAGGTGGTCATAATGTTATGCCTGATCGGTGTATCTTCACATTAGGGCAGGGAAATATAATGAAAAATGAAAAAATAAGTTTAATTGTCACATGGAGCTTTTTGTGAACTCAATAAGTGAGCGTGGGGTTTCTTAATCTAGCTTTGGTTCCTTTTATATGAAAATGACAGTGTTGGCACCAGATGACCGAACTTGATCATGTTTGGTCATCTAATCATCTGTACAGCTGCATTATTATCATTAGTGGACTTCTGAATTACCATTTTTTTAATGTCTGCTGAGTGATAGGACTTTACAATTTGTTTTCATATCACTCATAATCAGAGATTGTTGGATTTACTTGTTCAGTACTGAGTCAGTGGCACGATGAGAAATAACTGAAAATTTCAAGCGTTCATATTTAAAAGTTACTTAGATATTGCTGTTCAAACATAGCCTCTAAATTCAGTCCGTGAAAAAAACATGCTGAAAGTGGGTCCAGGCATCTTTATTTTGTTTATTTATTTATTTTCTATCTAAAAATGTTTGATATATCAAGCTAAAATTTCACAAATGTCCCTATAAATATGGATATCAGAGATGGTCAGGCAGAAATTGTACGACAAACTTGATAAGTTGAGACTGATCCTGTTTTTTATTCTGAAAGCTGAAATTCGATCAGTTGATTTCTGGTATAATAAAGATTCATAACTTCACCCTTTGTTATAGAAAAGGCCAGGATCACCTGCTTTGCTGTGGTTTTTCCATATAAAGAGCAGCACCATCCAAAGCCATCTGAAATGACCACAGCGGCTGCAGGCGATGGTTTAATTGTTGGTCAAAGGGTGAGAGAGCATCCCCACTGGCCAAACACATCATAAGTGTATCAACGGGTCAACAAGGTGAACTCACGCCCAGTTGGTCTCTCCACGTCTGTGTGTATTTTACGGGATGCAGGGGGAGTTTAGCCTTTGAACTGAGCCATGGAAAACACGATGTTAGTTCTCCTCTGCGGCGAAGAAGCCAGCTGGAAAAGTCTCTTTGCACATATCGTCTGACTCACCCATGAAAAGAGGAATTTTTTATGTGTGTTTACATCAAAAAGGACCGCCAGCTTATCTTTGGTTTCCTTCAATACGTAGACAAATACAGTGTTTACACAAGGCGCTCCCTAAATTTATTCTTGCCCGATTGCTTGGATGACGTCCTCTTGTTAAAACAGCAAAAGAAACTTAATTTATCTTCTTCTTAGCCTCTGGATATTTCTTTTGGTGTGTGTGTCTGAGAATAAATCTCGCTATATGAAAGATTAATATGTGCATAGCTGAATGATGATGAGGACGAGACTCCAAGCTGCACATACAGAACAAATCACTATTTAAATTCAGTGTCTTTTGCTTTTGGTCAGCTTGCTGTTGCAGACCGCAAGTCTAACCTGTAATTAGCATTAGCTGGAGCCGCTGCAGATTCTGTTATTCAGTCGGTTTTTACACATCTCCATAATGAAAATGTTGAAACTTGAGGAGATGCACTGATAAAATCTAATAAATTAAGGCAGCAGCTGAATTTCTCCGATGCCCTGGAAACCCAGCTGCTCATAGGCCAAGCATATGCGATAGCGGTGGGCAGCCCCAGGGTAATTTTGTTTGTGCTTAACCGGCCTCCACTCACTGCAACTGCTCCCTGCACAGTTTGATGATGTTGATGCGAGTTTGCCGTTAGTCAACAGACCTGGTTCAGCAAGGGGTTGAAGTAGTTCCAGGCTTCACTGTCTTGGGAGATGGGAATGATAAATATCACTACATGTGTCAGATCAGGTCCACAAATGGAAAACAAACAAACATTTAGAAAGACTAAAAGGGAGAAAGAAAATCAAGGTGACATTTGGAAACACTTTATATTTGGATCTGGTAGCTCTGAAAAGGTTTTTACATGTGCGTGCATTTTTCTGACCTATTTAATACGTGACTTTTTCAAGGAGAATGATGTCGTGAGTGAGAGAGAGCGCTGCTGGTTCATGTTCCCACTTTTGTTCCAGCCAAAGCTTCTGTCCTCTGTACCTTTTCAGGTTATCAGCATCCATAAAAGCATTAGCAGCGTTTGGCATCTTGTCAAAGTTTGGACTTGTTGTCCTGCTTAGCTGATCTCTGCGTCAAGGACTATTCCTGTTAAAGGCTGGTCATACAGATCACTAATCCACTTAAACTTTAATGGGGTGTGTGTTTCTATGTGGTGGTGACACGGTGAGTTCATTAGGAATGGCCTGGCCTGGGGAGGTAAACAAAGAGATAAACTATTGTTTACATCTGATGTTCTTCTCATGTGGAGGATAAGCTTTGTGGCAGATAAAGCAGGATGGACGTCCTTGTTAGTGGAAAAATACAAATAAATCCTAGAGGTTCCCCTACTGTTTATTTGGCTTTATGTGTCTGACCTCATGTTGGGCTACTCTAGTCTACAACCATGTGTGTATTATCTCAAAACTCCACAATACACTGCTTTTGCGTCGCTGCAAAGCCTAACTAAAAGAGGTGTAAGTAGCTGGATTTTGGCAAAACTGAGATTTTGGAAGAATACAGATCGAAAGTGAAGAAGTAGATTGTGTTGCCAGAACAGCAACAGTTGAACCACAATATTTGCTAGTTAGGACAAAAACCAAGCACACAGGAGCAACAAGAACTTCCATTAAAAGCAGGCCTTTTCAGCTAAACTCATCATTTCCTGTTGGAGGTAGGGGATCTTTACTTGCATGCTAACATAAAAATGGATAATTTAAACTGCATTGAGCTTGAAATGACAGTCAGCCTTCACCTCCCACTCTGCTCAGTCTCAGCACTTCAGGCTGAAGTGAACAATTCATGTTGACATGTGTGGGCAGGCTGTCTCTAACATACGTCTGATACTGTGATTATTAGTTATCGTCATGCACTGAGGTCTGCACTTGCAGAGAAAGGGGGTGATCTACATAGAAAATCAAGGCCTACAGCTATACAGCAGCAGATCAGCTATTTTTTGATGATTGCTGCAAATAACCATTGAAACACAATAATTCTATAATGCTCAATAGGTTTGTAAAGGCGAGGAAACTAACAACAAAGACCCTTGACGAGAGCATAAGAAAACAGGTTCCCCCCACATAATAAATCCCAATTTAACCTATGTTTTGTGCGTCTAACTCTCCAGTGAGCATTTGCTGCCTAGCACCCACTCCGCTCAGCAGGGATTAGGCTAAGACACTCACACTCACACTCACACACTCACACACACAAACACACAGACCAAATACCCTCTATCCTGAGCCTCAGCGAGGGTTTGTAGCGATAGACGCAGCGGGAGAGCAGGCGCTGCTTTGGCAAAGTACCATTTACAAAGAAAGAGAGAGAGAGAGGCGGCGGTCTGAACTCTCTCTACAAAGGCGAGCTGATCGACCCTCATGAGTGTGGTGAGTGCTTTTGGCCATCTTGTGATAATACCTGTTGCTGTTTGATGTACCTCCTCGGAGAATACCAACAATCGTGTAGATGAGTGGGTGGGTGCATATACCCTTTATATAGATATATTTGTAGTTTGTGTATCAAAGGTCTTTGTGAACAATGCTGCAATTACTTATTTTTTTCTTGCAATAGTGGCCTCGTCAGTTTAATTTAAAATATTCAGGCAAACCCACTTATGTTCAGCTTGGCTTTGTTCACAGTCCTGCCGTATGACAGGAGTGTTGCGTTGGCGCCTGCTAGCATGAACCTCATGGTGATCACATGAATAGTTGGGTGTGTAGGATGTCTCAACAGGCTTCTAAACAGAACACAGGTCTAACACTTTGTGCTTCACCTGCCACAGAGCACCTCAGCGACTCCTCGTCTGTCAGGAATTGTTTTTGTTTCACTTTGACCTTTTATAGCTTGTAATTATGTGAAACCAAGGCACCTTTTATTGTCTATAGGTGAAACACCCAGAGATCGTTTTTTTGACAATTACATTGAATTATATATTGAGCTATAAGGGTTTGTTGCAACCAACAATTTAATACTTGCCAATAACGTAGTAATTTTGGCCATTTTAAATGTAATAAAGCCAATAACGTACATAATACTCTTCACTTTTTAATTTACATTTGTAAATGAATGTTCATGTTCTATGTTGTATACTGGAGTTAAGTGCCATTATAGAGTCAGTCCAGTTATTTAAATACAGTTTGAAGTAAGGACTGAATCGTTTTTCCTTGAGAAATATTTGGAAAAAGTTTTAATGAAATGTTTTCCAGGAAAACGATGTGGTAAAATTATTTGACAATGCAGCATCCAACAGAGACACTGACATGAAACAATGAATTGACACATCTAAGCACATAAACAATATTCTAAATAAAGATTTTGTGCAACAAATAATTCTCAAATTGGCTGTTACAACCATAATTAAGGAGAGTGTGAGCTACATGGGACGTATCCTTGATTAATGAATATGACCACTATGTCATCCGCTAGACCTCTTTTTGATGAGCAAACTGCACAAAAACTGCAAAAAAAAGCTTTTATTTCCAAGAAATGCAGTCCTATTTATGTATTATTACTTACCGGCTGCAGTTATTACATTTTCCAAGGACTTTTTTAAATGCTAGGCCTTTAATGTAATAACTTATTACATTATTCGCAAAATGTTATGATGCTATTGGCATGTTATTGGTTGCCACAGGGTTCTTGCAAAAAGGTTTTTTGAAACTTTATTTAAAGTACAGAGTTGCAAATGTGCAGTAAAATGAGTGAGAAACAGGTGAGAAACACTAAAAAGGGAGATGTGGTTGCAAAACGAAATGTTAATTGTAGGAAAATATATCAAAAACGCAGATGTTGATCAAAAGTAGTTGCTCTGTCGGCAGCGTGTTGCAGTTGTTGTCACTACACAAGGAAACCCGACTGCCTTGTTTAACCATTTAAATCAGTGCAAAGCCAGATCTGTGCCCATTCAAAGAAAAAATTCTATAGGAAAGATCACACACTTAGTCTTTTTTCATCTTTTGTTTGAATTATTTTCTGTTTTCCATGCAGATGCACTCTCCAGCAAAATCACCCCCGTCACCCTGAAATGATTAATTCTAAACAAATAGACTCACAGGTCATCTAGTAGAACTTCTTGTGTTTCTTATATTGCAATACTAGTATATATCAAAAACATCAATACTTAAATTTGTATGAGATCGAACATGTTTAACACAAGGTGCCCAAATTTCCCAACTCGACATTTTGCTGCTGACTCAGTGTCTCTTCCTGCTGCGGGTGTTGTGTTTATGTGGAGCAGCTAACACGGATATTCATGACTCTTACACAACAGATTAATGATTTGACAGCGAGGGTACGTGTCCCTCTACAGAGTCTCTTGTCGTCTCTCAGGTGTTTAGTGTGAGCTGTTTTGAAACTAGACTGAACGTATGACAAGAATTATTTAAAAAAAAAAAAGCTCCTGCTTTTGGAGCCAGTCCAGCTGGTGGCGTCCCGGGTCACCGGCCAGCTCGCCTGCGTCAAACACTGACCCTGTGTTGACAGTAAAGTGGCAGCAGAGTGCCGAGGAAAGTTTGCTGACTCTGAGCTTGTCAGACAGGCGAGCAGCAGTCAGTCATGCTGAAGACTCGCACTCTTTCTCACCTTCTGTCGGTCTGAAAAATGTGGATGTGAGGCAGCAGTAAGAAGATGGATTGGTGCTGGCACTCGCTGCACAAAAATACACAATCAGACAGTCATGTATTTTCTATTATACTAAGAAGACATCATTTCATTTGGTATGTTACAGGCCAAAAAGATACAGGAAGTGTTGTTGCATCTTTAGCTTGCCATCACACATGCTGGACATCAGTCATTTTCTTCCACAAAGATGCTGTAATACATTCCAGTTCTATACCATGATCATATTTTCTGGTTACAAGCTTTTAGTTTCTGTGCAGAAGCAGGAGGCTGTAGCTCCATGTGTCGTGTCCTCACACTGTGGTGTGTTCGTGCTTTGACTTCTCCTTTAAAAACCCCAAATGAAGGCCAAGCGCTGACACGCTTCTTTGGAGTGATTTTTCCCCCCAACTCTACCTTTCACATCTGATTTTTGTCACTTGACATGTTGTAGTGCACTACACAGGCCCCTGCAGGCTACGAGAATTAAAATTTTGATTGCATAAGACCTGTGCCCCTTTTTTTATTTTTATTTTTTTCCAACATGCAGGATTCTAGGCCGTTTGTTCGTGCTGGGAAAGTGTCAAAATTAAGTTTCCACAAAATTATCTGTATCTTTAAACAGCTGGATTGTACACTAACATGAGATGCAAAACAGAAATGGAGAAGCTTCTCAAAGCTGCAAAATATGAAGTAAATCAAGGTTAGTGGTGTGACAGTTTAGAAGAGCTCTTTAAAAGAATTTAGAGAACCAACTCACGCCTGCAGAGCAGCAGAAGCTGCAGTAGCTCTAGTACGCTACACCATAAAAAACATCGTGTGTTTGAGCTTAGGTTGGAATAAAGCACTGTTTTGAAAAAATCAATACATTATACCACTTGAAATTACACTTCGTGTCTTTATACTGGTATTTTAATGTCAGCGAATGTGTGAAAATTAGGTTCACTACTACTTTAGCATTGTGCATCAAATGTCCTGATGTCCATGTTTCTCAGATTGTCTTCTGCAGCTACTCAACCCCTGTTTTCTCAGAGTCAAGACAAAAGAACGAATGGTTAGTTTAATGGCAGAAGCTTTACAATTTGAGTTTGGCTAAAGCAGATACTTAAGTTGGAAAAACTGGAAACTTTAAAATTGAGTTGCAGCAATGCTCATTTGAAAGGAATCAAATGATTTAAGTTTATATAACTTGTTCCTTGTTGACTTAATTTTAATAAATTTAACTTAGTTGCGTGTTACCATTTGAAGCAGCCTATTTTAGTTGGTCCAATAATTCTGTTTTTCAGTGTACAGATGCAGCGTTCAGGTACAGCCTTGAGTTATATTCTGATCTCATTTTGAAAGAGCCCAATACGCAATTACTGTGAAAAAATGCAAGAAAGCAGACGTGAAAGCGTTTGAAAATAAGTGTATTTACAGATGCAGTATGAGTGAAACGACTGTGTTGACAGATGAATTGACTGAAATAGGACTGTATTCATTCCATGAGACGGGAGGGAGAAGGACAACCGAAAAAACACTGAAGGTGTAGACTGAGCGTAAGAGGCTGTGACGGGGGCGACGCAATGTCGTGCAAAAGTATTTGCCCCCATACAGAAATCTTCTATTTCTGCATATTTGTCACAGTTAAATGTTTCAGATCATCAAACTAATGTTTATATGCATTGAATATTACACAGAGATAACCCAGAAAACACTAAATGTTGTTTTTAAATTCTGGTTTATTGAAGAATGATTGAAAACCTGTATCACCCCTGTGAAAAAAGTAATTGCCCCCTTAAACCTAATAACTGGTTGGGCCACCCTTAGCAGCAACAACTGCAGTAAAATGTTCGCGATGGCTTGTCATCAGTCTTTAACATCGCCATGGAGAAATTTTGGCCAACTCTTCTCTGCAGAATAGTTTTAATTTAGCCACATTAGATGGTTTTAGAGCATGAACTGCCCTTTTAAATGAATTAAATACTTTTGCACGACTCTGTATGCGACACTATACTGTAGCTCTGAGCCTACGTGTGTTTTTCAGGTGAAATTTTGAACTGAGAGTGGTGCTAAATAAAAAGTCAGAAGATCGAAAATGTTTTCACAAAGAGGCATGAATGTGTGTTCTACTGCAAATTCAGCAAACAGTGACAGTGCGTACATACTGATTACAGACATTGTAGATCATATCTTTGCTGTTTTCAGAGACCTCAGCAGTAAAACACGTGTGACCTGCAATGTTTGTGCGGCTGATGACTCCTTTAAGCGTTTAGCACAAAGAGGAGTTATGGAGGGGCTAACTGGATTAGTGTAAGGAGGTTTAGCTGCATGGCTTCCTGCAGCTTCACAGGAGGAAACGCAGATACTGTCTGTTTTTGCTTTGCCTTTTCACTTCGGAAAAATCATTTTAGCTGAGAGTTAATAAATAATAAAAAATAAAAGATCTTCAGTCGGCCTATTTTATTCTCCTAATCTACTCCGTTTCATGTCTGGAATCAATAAATGTGCTGCAATGAATGGAGCTTCAAAGAGGGATTCGGAAAGAACAAGGTTGCATCAAAACAAAGTACTTGAGAATGAAGGTTTTAGTGTTGGCCGCACTTCACTGTATTAAAATCCCTGCTGAGGCAAATTGTACAGAGAGAAATAGATGAGGAAGGAGGAAAAGCATAAGAAAAGGGAATTTCTGAGCGAAAGCAAAGCGATAATTGTGACGGGCCTTTGCTCAACTAACTCTGCCGCCTACAACGCATCAGGAACACGAGAAAATAAAGTGGGGAAAGAATTCTTTTAATTGAAGCTTTGAAGGGCCAAAGGTTCAGCTTGTTCACTTCAGATTGCCAATATTGTTCCTGTGATCTTTATCCAAGCGAGGATTGCTTAATTTGCTGCCTCACTGCTGCTTTAGTGAAACTTCAGTGCACACACGAATACAGGAGCACAGACACTTGAAATTTGACGCTACAGAGAAAAATTACACACTTACATAAAAGCATCCATCCATGTGTACGTGCAATGTCTGCTTTCTACTAAAAGATAGTTTGAGTTATGAAAGTTACCATGGTAATTTAAATGGACTGCCCCGCCAGAAGTGAATTGATGTCTGTTTTATTTTTGTTAAGACTACACCAATCAGCTACAACATTATGACCACTGACAGGTGAAGTGAATAACATTGATCATATTGGTACTATGTGGTGTTCTGATGGAAAACCTTTGATTTTAACATCCATATTGATCAGACTTAGACACCCAAATAAACGTTGTCCCGCAACGAACACACTCCCTCATGCAAATGGAAATCCCAAATGTCACTGGTCTACCCCCACAGTAAAATGCATCCCACCACATGGCAAAGACATCAAGCAATCAGGAACATGTTGAGGAACCAACATGTTGATTTGACCTCCAAACTTCCTACACCCCATTCTGATCAAGCATCAACAGGATGCAGTGGAACAAGTTTGATTGACAGAGGCCCCCCCAAGGATCCAGTGCCAACGTCCTGGTTCCAGACCCCATAGGACACCCTGAGAGGTCCTCTTGTCCATGTCTAGTGGTTCAGAGCATTTTTGAGCACATAAGATGGACCAGCACAATATTAGGCAGGTGGTCATAATGTTATGCCTCCACAGTGTATATGTTAAGGTCTGCAAAGAGCTACAGATACTGAAAAATGGTTAATGAAGTTAGGTTAAACCACGGTGTCTGATGTTTCGCCAACATCAAACCAAGAACAGCCTTAATATCTTGATTTTCATTGCAGATATCTGGGTTCTTTGCAGAGTATAATGTTAACATTTGATACATTTTTCACATGTGATTTGTTGATATTTCTAAGTCATATACACAATTTAATACTTTGCCCAGACTCAGCGTCACCACTTTTGTTAACTCCCTGTCTACACAATAACCTGCAACAGTCTGTCATCGTGTTAAACTACATCAGTGTCTGAACTGTGATGATTATCTCCTTCCTCCTTCCTCTGGTGGAGCATTGAGATTTTAGACATGATGATGTTGTGTATTAGATAAAGCGAGGATCTCCCCCTCAGGGTTTCAGCCAGTTAATGTGTCTGTCTGTCATTGAAGTCGTCACTGTCGTTGCATAGCTTCAACTCGGCTGTTTGTGCTGTCACAGTTGTCTGTTCGTGTACGTTTGTCACAAAAAGAAAGGATAAATTCCTTACTGTCATTAAAGGAAAACACAAAGTTAAGATAAACATTTGTAAATGCACTTACTTTATAGCTCACTTCAGCTCCTTAAGTTGTAATCAAGAATATTTATATATTATTGAATTAAACTTCACCACCAGCTGAAAATCACATAAAAAATGCCTCAGTAAATACTTAATGGGAGAAGCTGGAATTACACTGCAAAAATGAATGTTATTTAGCATGTTTTGACTGTGATTTTTCAGTAATTTTACAGATTTGAAAATTTTATTTAACAGAAAATAGGTTAAATTAAAGCTGCGAGCAGGGTCCTTGCGTCTTTGCTGGTCAGCGACTGAGACTGGATATCGCCATATGGCTGTCATCAGTCCTGGTCTTCAATCTCACATGTAAAATTTCAGGCCAATTGGAGCATGTACAGGGTAGATAGACATCACTTCCTGTTTCATGGCATGCTTGCAACTGAGACAGGATATTGACATGTGGCTGTCATCAGGGCCGGACTCTGATCACGCATGTGATGTTTGAGGCCGATTGGAGCATGTACAAGCTAGTTAGACAGCACTTCCTGTTTCATGGCGTGATAGCGAGCATCAAAATAGACCTGCAACTGAGCTATCCTTATATGGTCATATGGCTGTTATGAGGCCTGGACTCTGATCACACCTGTGAAGCTTCAGTCCATCTGGAGCATGTAAAGATAAGTCACACAGCACTTCCTGTTTCTTTAATGGTGAAAAGTCAAAACTCTGCGGGCCGCCATGGCCACGCCCTCGTACTTTTGTGGAACATTTTATTAGCTTTTGCTCACCAATGGTTGTTGTGTATACCAGTCAAATTTGAGATCCCCTAGGACGAGTTAGCTTTAGAAAATTTTAAAATTTTTGCCAAAATTACCAAAAATCTGACAGTAAATTAAAAATGGCAGATTTCCTGTTGCATTGTGGGAATGGGTTCTTGAGGCTGTTTTGTGCGTCTTGTCGTGGTATATATGTATACCGAATTGCATTGTTCTAGGTAAAACTAACTGACCATAAACCCTTTTTAAAAATTTTCTAGGGGGTGCTAATGAGTCATTTTGCCATTCACATGTGTAATTTTCCCCAAAATATTTTGCCAGGTTTGATGTGCGTGTCAAGTTACACACATTTTCGAGTAGTTTTAGGGCCCCATAATTGCGATTCAAAAGTCTGCCAAATGATATTAACAATCTTTAGAATAACAATACCATTGGTGCTCGGACCCTAAAACAAAAAATGACATTTCAGCCACAATGTGAGAAAAACCAAACCATCTGTAATTTTGTAGAAGATGACGTGTTTTTCAATGGTTTGACGGTAAAATTACATCATTTTACTGTAATCAAATTAGGGATTTCACATATATTTGTTGTTATAATGAAGAAAAAAAATTATAGTTGGTGCTAAAAAAAAGTCTGTGTGTTTGAAATCATCTAAAAGTTAACAGTCAATTTTAAAACTTGCTTAAAACTATAATGAATGCATTTGCTCAAAAGATGGATTTAGTGGTCTATCAGTTCAGGAAACAGGGTTGCACTTATGTCATATACAGAAATGCTTGTGATGAACCACTGAACATGAAAAATCTCAACAGCTCAATTTGGCTGCTCGACCTATTGATTTCTTTGGAGCACTGCATATTGACAGCCTGCTCTTATTGAACAGTGATAAGTTCTGCCGTTTTGTCAGCACTGCAATATCAAAACAATATCAGCGCCACATGCGTCAATATTCAGTGCAGTTAGACGTATTAGTTTTACCAGTTTAAAAGAGCCTCATAAGGAGCTTAGAGGGGTGGAGGTGGTGTAAGTCCATCCTGGAGATTCACTGGGGTTTGTGTCCCTTGTTGGAGCATTGTTTTTTTCTTTTGAATGCAGCTTAATTTGTGACTTGACTCTTGTTTCCTTAGCAGTCTGATTAGGCTTAGGAACCAAACTAACTAGTTCAGATCAGGGAATATCATGGTTTGGGTTAAAATAGACGCTTTTGCTATTTTAAACACACGTTACAAGGCCAACTTCTCGTGATAACACGAGCAAGAGAACATTTGGCTACGGACTCATTCTGTCTATTTCTGAGGTTGGCACATTTTTATAGATTTCTGGAGCTACCCTGCGTGCTGGAAAATAAAGATAAATGCTTCCCTGTGCGTTCAGATGGGAAGCCAAGGGTCCCGAGAAAGCAGCCGTATGTGACGAGCTGGGAGTGACACCGGCTTTATATTGACTTTTACACTTCTGTATGATATTGATAATCCACTGATGCCTGAGCTCCACAGTTGTAACGCAACCCATACATTCTCCAACCATAGCACATCCAACAATTTTATCAATCGAGATGGAAAACCAAAGGCAGAAAAATGTGCTTAAACTCTGATTTTCACAATTGCTCCCACATGTTCACAAATCCCCGCTTCACTGTTTGACGCTCTCTCAGTGACGAGTTGCTCTAATCTTCACAGGAAGCACTAATGTGCAAGTAGCTTAATGAACACTCCGGCACAAATATAGAGTAGGCAAATTACTGAGTAGGCCAACAGCACACAACTATACTGGGTAATATAATGTCCCTCGCACATCTCAGGAACAATGAGTTAATAACAGTTAGGAAACAATAGCGTATACATCATCAGTCCAGCCTCTCCGGCCAATTTTCTGCTCCCTGCTGCAGCGCTCTCGCATTGTTCTTAACAATGGAGGATAATGACCACAGAGTGCAACAACAGAGGACTCTTTTCATCTCAGTCCAGCTCTGTCTCACTGTTTTTGTGTCGCCATCGCTCGCCCTGATTTATCTTTCTGGCCACTTGTAGAAATGTCTTTTTGTCCCTCACAAACACACTCGCCCGGACAGGATGGGGGATGTTGCCTGTTAAATTATTCAAACTGCTGGCAGAAAGTGTCACCGTCAATGAACGCAAATGAGCCTCCATTTGCAAGTGTTTATTTATACACTGTATGTGATCAGTGTAAAGGCCGCGGCTTGGATCGCTTTGTCTCCATTCCCAGTGTAAAATACGAAAATGTGACTATTGACCATTTACTGGTGAGGACGAAACTTCAAGAAGCCCTGAGCCTTTGTTGCGTTGAAAATCTTTGTGGTTGTGTTGGGCGTCACTTGGGACTGCTTTCATGCACAGTGCAGCTTTTGTTACTCCAGTTTTCTTTGCATTTCCATTTTAAAATGTTGTTTTAAATACACTGAAACTTCAGTTTGCAGCAAATCATCTGGAGAAAGCTTAAGCTAAAGCTCTTGAGCTGGACCCTCCTGAAAGGGCAGTAAGTTAGACGACCTCTCCTTCAGGTTCTACCCAGTGGTGACCATTAACCTATCAGGTAGAAGTAGAGTTTGTCTTTGTGGAATGGCTTGATAGATGGTAAAACAAAACAAAACAAAACACAAACTCACTTCATCTCCTAGTCCTTTGTCTCCAGGAAGCCACTGACTACGACATGAATTATGGATTAGGTGGGGTTGGTGCAGTCGTAGGAAAAGTATTTGGTATCTTGTACAAACTTATTAAGTTGTATATGTGGCGATAAAAGCCAGGGAATCCTCCTCACAGCATTGTGGATTTACTTTGCCTAGAGATCCTTCACGCTCTCTATTGTAGCTCTGCCAGTTTAACATTGACTAACCAGTAACTGCAAATATTGGATGTTTCTTTCCAACCATTCTGCTTCAAAAGACTTCTAACTGTATGCTTTGGCCCACTCAGGGTCAACTCTGGTTATGATTAGTTTATTATTTTATTTTTGTTTCATCAGTCTTCCTCCAGCTCTCCTCTACTGATATCAGCAGTGAATTTGGTCCATATATTGTCAGACTGTGCGAAGGTGCTTCATGCTATTATATGATCATATCAGGTAGCAACACATTTCACTCCAGTCTGCAGAAACGCCTTCATGTCAGAGCTTAAGTCAACTCAAAAACACAAGTGATGACATCACTAACAAATCGACAATGAATTTGTTTGTATTTTTTCAACAATGTTGATTTTTGTTGCATCCCTAATGACATGTATGTCATTATTGCTGATGTTGTAGAATGGTTTGTTGTTGAGTATCTGTCTGCAATTGTAATATTATTTTTGTTGTGGTTGAATTTATCTTCCGAAAATACAATAATCAAAATTAATTTAATTACATACAAACAAACAAACAACAACAACAACAATGACAATGATAATAATGACAATAACAACAACAATGATAATAACAACAGTAACAGCACAGTAATAACACAAAAATAATAACAATAACACATGACAACAACAATAACTAACAGTAACAACAACAGCGATAACAACAATAACAATGCCACAATAACAAAAACAATAAGCAACATAAACAACAACAAACAAGAATAATAAACAACAAAAAAGAAAAAAACTACAATCATCAACAAACAACAATGACTAAAACAAATACACAACAATTAACAACAACAATAAAAACAGCATCCAACACACAACAACAATTAACAACATGAAAAACAAAAACAAATAACAACATAAACAACACAAACAACAATGATTAACAAAAACAGCAGCAATAATAATAAACAACAAACAACAACAGACAACAATAACAACAACACAATAATAGTATACACAACAGCAAACAACAATAAAGAATGATAAACAAATAAACAATGCACCACAACAAAAACAATAACAACAAACAATAATAACAACCAACAGCAAAAATTAACAACAGCCAACAACAATTAAAATGGTAAACAATAAAATCAACAACATACAACATCAATAAAAATAACAACAATAAAACAACAGCAACCACAATAACCACCAACAGCAATAAACACCAACAATCCACTTTTATAAATAGCAACAACAAACATCAACAAACAAAAATAACCACAATAAACACCAACTGCAATAATAACAAAACAATAATAACAATAATGTTGTTGTTGTTGTTAACATTAATGGTAACAGCATTATCGTTAATAACAACGATAACAATAACAATGCAACTATAACAACAAAAACTACAACAATAAAAATAACAGGGAAAACAACAACTACAATAACGACGACAACAGTAAAAGCAACACCCAACAACAAGCAACAATAACTACAGTAAATATAACCCTAAAAAAACGGACAACAACAGTACACACAACAGTAAACAACACCAATGAACAACAACATAGACAACACATACAGCAACAGTTCATTCAGTGAAACAAACATTTATACAGAAAGACTTGAATGAAAACATCAAGTATTTCTCCTGAATCAGTATTGTTTAGGATGAAGGTGGACAACAGCTTATTCTTTATAGCCCTGTGTTAACCACACTCACTATTCCTCATTAATAGAGAAAAAGCTCAGGGTTTATTTTCATCTCGTTGTGGTGTCACACTCCTATAAACAGAGGATATTTTCATTTCATCACCGGATTCCCTGGGGCTCATCGTGCTGACTACCTAACAAAAACAAATAAATTCTTCTGCGCAACTTTGACGACTCTGCCCCCTCCATCTGTGACTATCTGTGTGTGTTCAAGCAGTCCGTGATAGAAAAATGGCAAACCAACTGAGATAAACAGAATATCAAATACTAAAAAACTGATGCCTAAAGGGACTGTTGCTCCAAAGGAGGAGAGCCCACATACTGCACAGATATTGTGGTTTGTTTCAAAAACACAATATCACACAAAATCCATTTTTTAGACTTCTGAATAATGTTTTTTAAATGAAATGATTTCAGTTTTAGGTCAGGCTATTTTACTGAAGGGAAACCCTGAGCATGCAGATGAGACATTATGAGACTGCAGTTGCAGAGCTATACAAAAGATGTTCACAGTGTTTCAAAGAAGATTGGAGACCACTGAAAGTATACAAAACACGGGAAAACCCAGTACAATGGCTTGACATGTCCCTTCAGTGACCCTGTGCCTTGTCAAACTGTCAGTGATGCAAAAGAAAAAAAAAAGCTGTTTTGACTTGAAGATGCTTTGTAAAGAGCACCTTGAACCTGACTAAGTGCTGTGTTAGTGCTACTGATGATCTGATCATTGAAAACAAGTTCATGAAATACACCAATCATTACTAATGAACAAAATAATTCATTCTAAAATAAACTGCTAAATCCTACTAAATCCTTTCTGGATCTTACGAGAAAACACCATACAAGCGCTCTCATTTCTTCTCTAATAGGATTCAATTTACTTATTTACTGTCAATTAGGGATCAACGTTAATTGGCCCGACTGATTATTAAGACTGATATTTGACATTTTTAAGACTATTAGTGTTGTTATTTTTATTAACCGACTAATGCAAAATAAGGTAAATGCACTACTTAGGTTCTGTCTCCATCTTTCTCTCTGCAGTCCCTCTGTGGTACTATCTGATTGGCTGTTCATGTCACGACTAAAAGCCAATCACTGAAAGCCATTGTTTACACAGAGAGACAGAGGGCACATTTGGAAGGTGAGGCAGCAGACGCTGCTGAAGTTCTGATCACCGCAGTCTTCCACAAGCATTCCAAGTGTCTCTGTTACACAGGAAAGACACCAATAATTCACTTGTAAGTGTTAACAACTGGTACCGCTTAAGCTATGTGAAGCATTCTAACATCTTCCTAAAGTCAGATTAACAATCTGCTGTGACTGACAAGCTTGACTCTCCAGCATAGACACAATCTATAAATATTTAACAAGAAGTGCAAACATCTCCACAAGTCTGGATGTTAGCTATTTCACAGTGACCAATGCTACGCTAACAGCTAGCGCATAAGTTAGAAAACAGTCACAGATTACCCTTAAAAAGTTTATGGAAAACAATAGTTAATAATGCTTTAAGACATGAACCTCAGTGGGTAATAAAAGTGACAGAGGAGAGAAAGATCAACAAAACAGAGAAGAATAATACACGGCGAGTGCTGTATAGTGTCAGATGACAGTCAGACACCATCACTCCTCTTTCTGTTGTACATATTCAGTAATAGTAATCCTTATTAATGAAGAGGTCTAGTCATGAAAGTCTGGTACCCTACTATCACATGCTGTTAATAAATACGTTTTTTTGCTTATTGATTCCAAATATTGGTTATAAGCCTTGATCAATTACTAATAATTGAATTAATCAATAACATTGACACTACATACACATATCAGTCAATCCCTACTGTCAATAGATGGCTATAATCCAATGCAACAATGATGCTAGTAATTGTGATGCACACCTACAAAACTGTATATATTACAAGCATTATTTCACGCATAGAGAAACAAATTGACCAACAGTTTCTAACAATAGGTTGTAATACACAGGACACCTTTTTTGGCAGTCCTTTTAAAAGGATGGATTTTTCACTGAAATGCTGCCAATTGGGTATTAAATGCCTTGATTTCATGGTCAGTATAATCGGTCTGGATCCAGCATTTTTGACCAAAATCACACAGCTTTTTGCTTCAGTTACTTCTTTAGGAAGTTACAGCAACAAATGGGCTTTGAAAGTAGTGTAAGATGCTAGTTTTGTTGTGCCACATTACCAGTGTAACCCTGCAGCTTAATGCCAGTGCTGTGGTGTGTTATTATATTATGCTGCCTCTTTAAATTAGTAATGAAGCTACTGGTGACATCAGTATGCTTTATTGTACTGTGCCAGGTTTTGAACTCTGCTTTTATTATTTGGTTTGCTCCCTTTGTTTATAAGATTTTAGACTCGTGGGAGCCACAGGAGTACAGAACCTAATATTGTTTCCCAGCCCCTTTTTTTTAAAACAGATTTCTTTTTTAACCTTGTTACTTGGAATTGCAGCTGGCTGAAGCACTGAATCCTGTATTGATTTTCTGATTACACAGCAGTTTATCTGTATACACCAACTGGCCGAGCAAATAAACAAGATTCTGTTACTCCAACTCAATTTGAACGAAACCTCCGCGGTGCAAGACAAATGGTTATGAATGGTATACATCACTTATCCTCTGAGGCTGGTGGGATATTTTTTTAAAACAGCATTTAATCTGAATGTGAACTCAGGATCTCAGGAACGTGGGAGGAAAAGGAGAGAGTGCATTCAGAGGTGAAATGGTCCATCCTGAGATCATCCATCATATGCTCATTAACAGATGGACAGGCGGCACAGATGTGAATTCTTGCACGTGTGTTTTTGCTGTGCATGTGTCAGCGAGTGAATATTTCTGCCTGCTGTGGGTCAGCGCCGTGTTCAGAGGGGACTGACGTTCTGAGGATGCTTTCAGGATGAGGATGAAGATCCACTAGTATGATCCACAGTTTGAGTAGCGCTGACTGGACACGCAGCAATAAACAGGACACCGGCCTGGGTATGCTAATGAGGCATGAGCCTTAATTGTGTTTAGATCGACAATGTGCGGCGTTAATACCAGTGTGAGTCAAAAATAGTATTCATTAATGATCAGGGAGCTGATTGTGGTGTATGTAGCCTAATCCTGTGCTGTATGTGCCATATGTGGAGGAATAAGATCTCAGGCTCTTACAGACTCAGAAGGAAATAATAATTGGAAAAGTTATATGAGATGATATAAAATCAGATGTCACTGGCAAAATATTTTGTTGACAACTGTTATGCATTGTTTTTTTACCAATCTATGGAGCAAACATTGGCTTGGGGCAGTGGTGGTGCAATAGTTAAGTCTCTGGGCTACTGATCAGAAGGTCAGGGGATCGAACCCCAGTGCAGCCAATGTTGGGCCCTTGAGCAAGGCCCTTAACCCTTCCTGCTCCAGGGGCACCATACCATGACTGACTCTGCACTCTGACCCCAACTGGGATATGTGAATAAACAACATTTCACAATGCTGTAAAAATGTATTTGTGACAGTAAAGCTTTCTTCCTAATTATATAGCCACAGCTCATAAAATGCCGGCTGTAGTACTCATTCCAGCTGGAAAAATCAAGCCAGTATGGAATCCTGCTTTTGGTCTGTCTCTGTATAAAATAACGGTCAAGAATGACCAGAAAACCTGACATAAAGTTATCATCATTTTAGGTAATATAGGACAAGACTTGATGGGTGTGCATGTGGTTAGGGGGAAATGCATAAGAGCGCTGAGGGTCATTCCATCTCAGATCATAAAAATTGTAGAGCAACTTTCCCTCAACCATCTCTGATTTGCCTGAAAATTTTATAGCATAAAAAAATGGATATTCATAAAGATATTGGTGAAAATTTGGCTTGATATATCCAACACTTCCTGTGAAAAAAAAAATCAGTCGACCCACTTTCAGCACGTTTTCCGCACTTTGCAATTTGAGGCTATGTTTGAATGACAATATCTGAGTTATTGTCTCTGATTATGGGGGAGTTTAATTATTATCAAAAAATGAAGCTGTCATGAAAAGTCCCATCTTTGAGCGAAGAAGAAGAAGGAAGCTTTATTGCCACAAATACATTTTACAGCATTGTGAAATGTTGTTTTTGCATATCCAAGAGTGTAGGATCAGACATGGCACGACACCCCTGGAGCGGGAAGGGTTAAGGGCCTTGCTCAAGGGTCTAACAATGGCCGCATTGGGGTTTGAACCTCTGACCTTTTGATCAGTAGGCCAGAGACTTAACTGTTGCACCACCGCCCCTGCCACCCCTGAAAAAACAGTCAGCTTTAACTTTTTAGTTAATGTTTTCTGATCCATATGTAGTTACATGTCACAATATTACAAAGAAAACATTAGGGCTGGTCCCGAATATTCCAATATCCAAATATTCATTCGTTGTGGTGGTATTCGGATAATAGTATATCGTAAAGAAGTTCAATTTGCCTTCCATTTGACAAATTAGCTTTGTTTCATTCATATAACCAGGCAAAGAGGAATTCAAGTTTTTAAATACCTGACAGTTTTGATGGATCACTTCCATCTTCTTCAGAACGTCATTCAGATGTCGGGGATGACGTGCCTTATCAGCTGATGTTACTGAGGCGTGGTCGACCTGTCAAACTTGACAGGTGGACCGGCTTCCTGCACGACTAATAATATAGTCATGCGCATCAGACGTCGCCAAACCCTGCCGAGTGTGCCGAGGCTCTAGTACGCCACTGAGGCTCTAGAATGCCGCAGTGGTTCTAGTACACGGACCTGCCAACTCCGGTGTCATCAGCCCCCCCGACACGAACCGAATATTCAAATATTCAGCGATTACTGGATCCAAATATCCGGAGGACAGATATTGCTATTCAGACCAGCCCTACAAAACATATAGCAATCTTTTTAATATGAGATACTTGGTCAATTTTTTTAAAAATATACCTTATATGTATTCAAAACTGGGGCTGTGGATGGAAGTCTTCATAGTGCGTACAGTTTTTCTTAAATATTCTGACTAACTTATAATTAGAGGCTATTCTATGTACTTGTCCTACACTGCATATTCTTAATCAATGGCATGATCAGAAATAACAGTGGAAACTAGTGAAATTAGTAAAAGTTTAATGCAAATCTAGGATGGTTGAGCAGAAGGCTGCTGATGATTTAAGATGGAATAACCCAGTTCAGTATTTACAGGACTTTTATTTGTGTTTTTTATGACATGTTGTCATGATGATGCATTTTTGTAGTGCATGTTATTGACATCACAAATCTTTTAAGGGACTTATGGTGAACCACAGTAGAGTACATCACAGGAATGCAGTCAGTAGACACAGTTTTTAGTGTTTTCTCTTGTGCGTTTCTGTTGCATAAACAGGGTTGATTCATCCTGGGTCATTGCTCCCGTCCCTTTCTCTGCGTCTGACTTTACATCAGCTCTCGGGAGGTGATGGAAAGCCTGTCGACAAGTTTGAAAGTGTGTCAGAGTGAGGAAAGGAGGTGTAGAGAGGTGCAGAAATTGAGGGAGATGGACGCGAAGAAAAGGAAAGAGAGGTTGTCTGGGAGAGAGGGTGATAAGAGAGGTGAATGAGAAAGGAGAGGAGTCTGAAAGTGTCTGAGGAAGCAGCAGAGAGACATGAAGGCATAAAAAACAGGAGCAGAGATCTGGAGGAGGAGGAAGGTGTCCCTGTAGTAATCCTGTTAGAGAGGGGGAGATTCAGTTCAATTCCATTTTATTTATATGCCGCCAACTCATAACAGTAGTTATCTCAGGGCACTTAACATAGTAAGGTCGAGACCTTACAGTATTATAGAGAGGAGTAGAGCATGAACTCTTTTAACAGGGAGAGACCAGACTCAGGGTGGGCGGCTGTCTGCCTCGACTGGCTGGAGTGAGAGGGGAGAAAAGATGGTCATTGGTGGGACTAGTAAACACCAGATTAGAAACCTGCAGCTCCAGAGCCAGAGATGCCTGTAAAAACATATGCAGAGAGGGAGATGATCTACTGGTATAGGAGAGAGAAGACACAATGGTAATGACCTGCACTATTGGTATATAAATGTATGGAGGGTTAAAGAGATCAGTGTTGACACTTTGTTGCTGTCACTCTGAAGACACTTTTCCTTCTCTGGTCTTTGTTATATGTGATAACATGCCATAGATTTCCTTTAATTTAATCCTTCTGTTTTGCCACTGTTGGCCTGTTCTTAAACAGGCTTACAACAAAATGTACTAACCATTAAAAATTAAAACAGCCGATTCCTATAAGTGTCTTTTAGTAAACCTAGTGGAGAGCAAGATATTGTTCAGTGACCAAAAGAACTTTCATGAACTGAAACCACACTGTGAAAGAATCAAAGTTTCCCTCACAGGAAAATGCACCCCACCACATGGAAACAACATCAAACAATCAGGAACATGTTGAGGAACATGACAATGGTTCAACATGTTGATTTGACCTCCAAACTTCCTACACCCCATTGTGATCAAGCATCAACAGGATGCAGTGGAACAAGTTTGATTGACAGAGGCCCCACTGCACAAGCCAGAGTACCCAAAGGATCCAGTGCCAACGTCCTGGTTCCAGACCCCATAGGACACCCTGAGAGGTCCTCTTGTCCATGTCCAATGGTTCAGAGCATTTTTCAGAGCACAACAAGGAGGACCAGCACAATATTAGGCATGTGGTCATAATGTTATGCCTGATCGGTGTATAGCCTGTCCTGGATGATCCTCATAGTGTTGGAGGTTTGTTTACATTAAACCTGACAGACGTAGTAGTTAAGAATGAAAAGAGAGCTCTAGCTTGGGGTTGACTAATTATCGCCTGGCTGATAATTGGATCAGATACTCAGCATTTTTTTTGGATGATTGTGATTGTTATTTTTTTAAAACCAATCTCTGATAAAATAAATTAATTTGGTAATGTACTTCTTTGGCGCTGATGCGGCGACTCTTTCTATCTGCAGTCAGCACTCTGTGGTCTCGAGCAATGTCCCGCTTACAGCACTATCTGATGGTTACACTTCTTGAGTAATAGGCTATTAACACTGAAGGATAGATGTTGAAAAGTTCTCAAATAGAAATAAACAAAAGGCATTTCGATAAAGTTTTGTGTTGGAGTTTTTTCACACCAATATTTTTTACTGCAAACTTAAACTGGTTCCAAATATCGGTATTGTCTTCTTGATTTATTATTAAACTGAATCTGTATTGACCCTGAAAACAACATATTGATCGACCTCCTCCTGGGTTTCTTTCTTATCTCCACACAAACTGGTCAATCTCAGTGTGAAGTATGTGTGAATCGTGAATTGTTGGTTTGGGAAAGTTACATAAAGGGTCCGACCAAAATTTAATGACATAGAGGTGAGGGGGAGGAGTTTTCCCCAGCAAACTCAGCCTATTGGAAACTGTGGGCAAATTAACAGTCCTCTTTCTGTGTGTCTTTGTTATTTTTGGCAGCACATTCCATAAAAACAATCCTTGTTCATTCGGCTACAGTAGTAGATTTAAAAAACAGTATGCCATCTTCACACACCAGTGAACTGACGAGTGAGTCTGTCTCGTTAGCTCCACCTACCTCCTCTGGCGGAAAGAAAACTGCTGGGGGTTAAAACTCAGGTCAGGTGGCTTGTTATTTCACATGGGAATGTGGCCACGGATACCTAGTGCGTAATTCTGCAAGTGCAGCTGCTTTAATTTAATTTCCCGAGTGAGTCATAGGTTCAATCATCTTTGCGTTACTTCATTTGGTGACAGGTAATGGCCTAACAGACATGTATTTAAATGGAAATCTTTGAGATTGCCACTTTCAGCTCAGCCAAAGTTAATAAGAAGCTTAATCAGTTACTGTCCATCCATCACACCAGATCCCGCTGTGGCCATTAGACGGGTGGAGCTACTCTGTAAGTGTGCATGTGGGAAAGAGAGTATCCAGAAAGACCTAAAAAATGTGAAGCTATGCTTTAATCATAGAGGCGACATTGTACAGGAGGAATTTCAGACTCAGCCGTGTTCACTTTGTCGTTTTATTTTCATCGACAGCAGCGGTGGGAGAAGATATCAAACGATCAGACTATACACACAGCTCAAACACTCCAGGACGTTGTAGCAGTGTAAACTCAACAGTAGCATGATTTAAGTGTTCTTCAGAGGTATAACTCAATGTGACTTCACAGTCAAAGGATGTTGTCAGACTGTAGTTGTAGAAATTGGGTATCAGCCCCACATTCTCTCGATTTTCTCATTTGTCTTCATGTTCTCTGTCCGCCCTGAAGGGTGTGTGTGTTTAGTTCTCTACTGAAAGGGAAATGATAATTTAGGGAGCTGGCAGCGTCGCTCAGCGCAGAAACAAATGTATTTTCAGATGGCAGCCAATGCGTGAGCCTCAACCCTGGCAGTGGGTGTTATGGGATGAAATGTGGCCTTATCTTTGCCAGCCAAGGAGCCCCTGGATCCCCTGGCTCATCACCCGGCAGCTGATTACCTTCTCCCCCGAATCTCTTCATTGTTCCTATTGTACTGACTAGCAGGAGCCGATAGAGGTGATGGAATATTAAAGCTTACTTAAAAAGAAAACAATTCATGTTGTCCTGACATACTGTAAGGTTGAATAAGGCCACAGAGTTGAGTAATGGTTTGGGACACTTTTCAGTGACCAGAGCAGGAGCAAAGTGCCTGCTGAATAAAATACAAAAGTGGGATTTTCAGGGAGCTATGACCTCTCTGTGGAGTCAGTTAAACAAAAAGGTAATTTCTCCATGTAGATCAATACAATATTACACAGTATTTACCTTTTGGAGTAGCATATGAGGGAACACATTACGGAATACTTCAACTTTTAATCAAGTATTTGCCCATGTTCTCGTCCATGATGTTAAATATTGAACAACTGCCATCAGTCTTATTCTGAATAACAGCAGCTCCTTAGCCTGAAGTTGGCATACAATCATTTTTTTGTAAAACTAAACAAAGATAGATGTAATTGGCGAATTAAATAGCCATTCAATGCCAGCAAATAGGGCTCATTTGTTTTACAGCGCACTAAATTGACAGGATCTCTGCATCCCTTGCATATAAACAACACTTTAATGCAGTTTTCACTTTATACGTTTAGCTGTTTTTCTAAATTCATCAGCAGGTCTTCCAAGATTTTAAAAAAGTAGCAGTTTGTTTGTCACTGCCTTCAGGGGGTTTTACCAATTGTATGCAGTTTGCACCTTTCAAAATGGCTTTCACAGAAACAATTCATGACCAGTTTCTGATATGTCGCCACTTAGGCAAAAGTTTTCTGAGTTTAAGAAAGAAAAATCACTTGTTTATAGGTTTAGTCATGTGATTGACAGCATGTTTAAATGTGAGGTGTTTCTCAAATGTTACTTCAAGGTTGCAAGTATGGGGAAGGAGTGCTAAGGATTTGTACACTCTAAATTAAGAAAGCCAGCTTAGATTTGTAAAATTCATACAGGACAGAGTGATGATTTGTATAACTGGACATATTTCAGAATAGCACAGGAAAAAAGGGGTCATTTTAGTGAATGATGCCACTGAAGAAAATGAAAAGGAGAGAACCGAGCACTGTGCCCTGGGGGACGCCATAGCTCAGACTCAGGCTTGAATTATACACCACATTTGGAAATATGGATACTTGTGTCTGTACAGCAGTACAGTCAACAGCAAGTACAACCAAGAGGTCAGTAAAAGTCAGTAAACTGAGTAAAGTATGTGCACGAAAGTAAACTTCTTGGATTTAGGTTTGAGAGACCCCACAGGTTTGATTATTAGACCACTGGAAAATAAACAGTGTTGAGTTTGTGTTATTGGAGTCGAAGGCAAATGTAGGTTTACGCCCCCTTTACTGCAACACACAAACTTTTTACTGCACTGTTGCTATTTGGGAAATATTGCAAATTCTAGACATGCACCCTTCTTTGGAAGACAAAGACGTATGATACAATGCAGTTGATGTTTTTCACAGCATTTCAAAGTTTTGAGCGAGGGACTTTCACATATAAATGAACATCAGTTAAGTTTACACAATCCTGATTAAGCCAATCAGCAACAAGTAAATATCTGTATTTTGCATCATACGGGAGTTTTAAATCTGGTTTCTCTGGTGATGTTTCCACTCTGGCCCACTAGTAGCAATTTGTTTTACATTATCCGGCAATGGTTTGTTTGCCAGAGCTGAAGAGGGGAGCAA
Source organism: Dascyllus trimaculatus (assembly GCA_024666655.1). NCBI lineage: Eukaryota > Metazoa > Chordata > Actinopteri > Pomacentridae > Dascyllus > Dascyllus trimaculatus. Next base: position 26,920,428 of record CM045453.1, read on the forward strand.
AGTAGGCTCCAGCAACTAGGAGTATGGTATAACTGTAGGAGGCTTCCAAGAAGAGATTCTAATGCTAAAGATAAAAGAGACACTCTGCGTTCAGAGTTAAGATTAGAGTCCAAAAACAAAAGTGATCGATTGAGACATGAGTCATAAACATGTATGGAAACTGTGGTCCAGCGTAATAAGATACTTCCATTCAGAACTAATGGATCAAGTTCAGGTCAAGATCATGCTCCTGGTTAGAAGACTCTAAAACGCCATACTGTAGAACAGTGGTGTCCTTCCTTCCCTCTCAACCTTCTCCTGAACAAGTTTTGCTGCTTAACAGCACTGTTTATACTTCGAATGACTTTGCTTCAGGGACAAAATAAAAACTCCCAACTTCCACAGCCAAAGGAGATTTTTGTCAGGCTAAATTCAGTTTTACACATTTCAGCAAATGAGCTGTCATGCTTCTCTAAATGACAGCCTGGAAGCAGTGCTGCTTGCTGTGTTGCACATCTCCAGTACTGACGTGCTCGCTGAAACAGTTTGTTCATTAGAAATTGTATTTTTCGTCTACTTTCCTCCCAGACAGTCTGAGCAGAGAGCAGGACAGTAGTTCCTACAGCGTTGGCTGAGCTGTGCTTCTCCTCTCTGCTCCCTGTGATTAGCTCAGTTTGTCATAAGACAGAGAGAGAGCGACCAGGATGAGGCTTTCACAAGTGTTCTAGATTAATGGATTATAGATGAATGGGCTTTTTTTCCTCCACTTGGTGATAAATGAAACACTTTATTCTCTTATTCTACTACAGTCTTTTTTTCCCTGTCTCTCTCTCTGTCACAGGCTGTCTTCACCTCTGTGCCTCACTCTTTCTCAGCAGTATGGAATTGGATTTTTAATCATGGTCTATGGAGTGTGGTCTGTCTGCTCATGGCTGGCTGCCTCCAAACATATTGCATTAGGAAAGGTCACGGCCTCTAGGTTGACACGAAATTGTAGTTGGATGGGACGTCTCGTACCACAAGTCTTTGCTCTTGTCACTCTTCCTCTCCGTCACCACTGAACTCTTAAATGCACTCTCACTGTCACCTTGCCACTCTCTTTTTACTTTCCTCCCTTATACCTCGGAGACACGAGTCTGCCAGAGGGAAATGATATTCAGTTCTTACTGGCATGTCTGTGCCCCTGCCATGTAACCTTTGGTTCAGTGATAATTTATACAGCGACATTATATAGGTACAACTGTAACAGCTATTTTCATAATCATTTTATTTACTGGTTATTCCCTTGATTGACTGATTAATATACAAAATTAACAAAAACGCATAGCCCTACTTTAAACGACTTGTTTAATCTAATGAACAGCCCAAAGATATTCCGTGTACAGAGCTACAGAACAAAGAAATGCAGCAAACCCTCTGACCGGAGAATGTTAACTATCAAGTATTTGTCTTGAAAGATGATTTTATAGATTAGGTTTTACTTGGTGGACTTGCAGGGAATCCACACCATCTGGTTTATGGCATTTCTTACCTCTCTTTTGTAATTTTGCTTTTGCTAACCCTAAGTGCAACTAGCGGCTGTTTTCATCACAGATTGTGTTTGCTGACAATCATCTTTGAGTTTATAGAATCTTGAAAAACGTTAAAATACTGCGTACCCATTACAATACTCCGAGGTGGCATGTGTAAATTGCAAAAGCAGGACTTTTCTGTCGCCCTGTGATAGGCTGGTGACCTGTCCAGGTTGTCCCCTGCCTTCGCCCTGAGTCGGCTGGGATAGACTCCAGCCCCCCCACGACCCTACAGAGGATTAAGCGGATGGATGGACTTTGCTGTCATATATGACAGAAAAAAAGCAAATCCTTATACTCGGGTAATTTGAACCAGTTCTCAGCTTGAGAAATAACTTAGGACCTTAAACATCTAATGTAAATTGCATAAAGCGTCAGACTCATCAGATCGTGATTTATATATTTCTAAATCCAAATTGGGACAAAGAAATACAACGATCAGGCTGGTCCCCCTTATGTCATCAGAAATGCTCTGAACCATTGGGCATGGACAAGAGGACCTCTCAGGGTGTCCTATGGGGTCTGGAACCAGGACGTTGGCAGTGAATCCTTTGAGTACTCGGGCTTTTTGGTTATGAGTATGGACAGAAATTAAATAACCAAAACTTTAGCAAACTGTGCATTTGAATTAAGGAGCTGACTGAACAAAGTCTTTCAGGGTCTTCAACTGATCAAAATTGGGGTTGGTTCATAAAGATGGTTTCATGTTTTCCTGTTTGTGGCTGTGTGACATTAGTCTTTTCCATTTGATGCACATTTTGGTCTATCGCATTAGAAAAGGTGAATGGAAATTGCAAAACTTGTGCTCACTTTTGCAGTCAAGTTTTAGAAAATCTTTTTCAAATTCGTTCTGATGTAGCCAACAGTTAACTGACGTGGCTGATCAACTTTATCAGCTTCAAAAGACGCTGCACAGCATGAAATGTGGCCAGTACCAGCCGACATGTAAGAATTATTACAGCTTGTCCAATTGAAAAAAATCCCTCTCTCCATTTTTGCCTCATAGACGTCCAGTGCAACTGGTTTTATCCATTTCTTCTTCTTCTTTTTTAGCAGCTGTCTCACAAACTCTACTTCTTCTACTTTTTTTATTACAGCCATCTGTAATATATTGTACACCAACAACTTCGAACTGCCCAGCCTAGTTTTTTCACTTCAAAGCATCCATGCCATGTTTCTTTACATTTGCTTGACAGTCATAAAAAAAACACATCCACTGTATTCTGCTGGTTTAGACTGAACTGAAGAGCAGATTAGTTGAAGTGAACATCTGCTGAACAAATTGTTATTCTGGTGATGGTGCTGTCAGTGTTTAGAGCATCGAATTCAGGGCACATGCTTTGCAGCCCACACTGCATACCAGAAAAGCTGTAACACTGGACACAGAGTTGTGGTTTCAGGTGATGCTCAGGCATGAATGTAACCAAGTGTTATCAGCAGAACCGTAAGGCTGCTCCTGCATGGGAAATGGCAGCAAGGGAATTAAATTATTTCTCAGATTTAATTGTCTTCTTCCAATATGCTGCAGGGCCCGGTAGTGTCCACACTCTGGGACTCTGGGGCTGACATTACACACACATATTTGTACATGTATCTGTGTGTGTGTGTGTGTGTGTGCGAGGTGGGAGAGTGATTGCCCTTCTCCCGCTTCAATAGGTCAACAGCACTGAAGCTCCTACCAAGTGGAGAAATTGCTGTATTTAGCTGACAGGGCGATTGGAATGATTGTGCAAAACGACAGACGGACGGCAAGAAAAAACGTGTGGTCATTGTTATTCCTCTCGTCCTCACAGGGGCTACTAACCGCACACGCCTTTCTTTCTTTGATCCCTTTATCTTTCCCTTCGTCCATTCATCCCTCTCTCTTCTGCCCTTTCTTCGTTGACAAATGGCATCATGTCAGGCCGAGAAAAATATGAAAGTCCGAAGGGCCAACAAACACAAGCGTTCACGCAGCCGTACAGGCTGTGAACAAACACCCAGTTTTTTGTGTCGCTGGTTTGTGTCGAGTATTTTGCCTTCAAATAAAAGTGGTGCCAGATCTGGCTGCTGGTTTGTACACACACTTGTGCGATTATTTGACCGCTCATGTTCCTCACTACTGAAATGACTGAAATTGATGTTGTCTGGTGCGACTTATCTCGTCTAGTTTTCTACCAGCAAGCAAAAAAAGTGTATTTCCAATTGGTGTATTTGCTTTAAGATGAGGTAAAGGATTGTGTAAATGTACAAAAATAGATTTAAAATCCATAATCACAAGCATTATCCTTCACATTTGGCTCTGATTTCCCATATTGATCTGCTAGATAAACATTTCACCTGAGAACGCAGTAAAAGACATGCTTATAAAACAGTCTTCATGTTTCTGTTATAAGATACTGAGGCCTTTAAGGGAGTTATGGTTTGTTAGTGTGTTAACATTTGTACTTCTCTGCAGCATGTGTGTCATTGTCCCTGCACAGTGGGAAAGGGACAGGCAGAGATGATATAATTTTCACATTTCACACTGAGGTTTACAGTAATTTAGCCTTTATTTCTCTCTCTTTATTATTCCTTTTCTCACTTCCATCTCTCTGTAGCGCGTCTGCGTCCTGCGAGAGGCTTGAACGCTAAGTGGAGCAGAGGAGCATTAGGATGGAGAGCACAGTGAAATAATATTCATCTATCCTTCCATGCATGCATCCAGCAGACAGCCACTGAGCTCACAGGGAAGATTTATTTCAGATTGTGTTACATTATTTTCTTAGCTTCGCACTCAAAATTAGTTCCCTGAGAAAGACTCTTACAGCCTTTTCTTTGTTGCTAGATGAAGAAATTTGGCCGAGGTTCCAGAAAGCAGATATTAAAGAGAACATGATAGCTTAGCTTTGTGACATCAAATTCTGAGGTAAATACAATTGCATAAAAAAATCCATGCGATGAGTTTTACGTGCCAGACAGAAATATATGTGAGTCATCATCAGGAGAAATACAGCCACCACACTTATATAGATGCTCCCAAGAACATCTTTTACATTGCCAACCCAGTACACGCTCCTCTCCAGACAAAAGAACATACTCTGCCTACAAATATAAACTAGGATGAGTCACAGACAGGTGACTGGGTCTCAATAGGCACATAACATCATGGCCTCAGCATATTGATAAGCACAGTGTCTACATGCATGCATCACAATATACAATGAAATACCGAATAAAGTGCTTAGAAGATGTACATAATATGTACAAAGCTCAATGGTACATCTTGAATATTAATTACCTTTATCTATCAAGAGAAAGACCTAAAACTGTACCAAGAGAATTTAAATAACTTCAGCATGACATGATTGATGCATCAGGTGTAAATCATCATAAATACATGTGATAAGATAAACAACAAGGAACTAATTTAGAGGAACCTAAACTAATGTAAAAAAAAAAAAAAGGCAAGAATAATTAAAAATAAATAATACCACAGCAATAGAATGATAGTATACTAAGATATGTGTCCAAGAATGTAAAATACACCGATAAGCCACAACATTATGACCCCTGACAGGTGAAATGAATAATATTGACCATATTGGCACTATGTGGTGTTCTGCGAGAAAATCTTGGATTTTGACATCCATGTTGATGAGACTTGGACACCCAAATAAATATTGTCGCAGAACAAGCACACTCCCTCATGCAAATGGAAATCCCAAATGTCACTGACACTGTCACCTACCCCCACAGGAAAATGCACCCCACCTCATGGCAGACATCCAACAATCAGGAACATGTTGAGGAACATGACAATGGTCCAACATGTTGATTTGACCTCCAAACTTCCTACACCCCATTCTGATCAAGCATCAACAGGATGCAGTGGAACAAGTTTGATTGACAGAGGCCCCACTGCACAAGCCAGAGCACCCAAAGGATCCCACTTCTAACGTCCTGGTTCCAGACCCCATAGGACACCCTGAGAGGTCCTCTTGTCCATGCCCAATGGTTGTGAGCATTTCTGAGCACATAACGGAAACCAACACAATATTAGGCAGGTGGTCATGATGTTATGCCTGATCAGTGTGGTAGCTGAGCTGAGAAAGTCAATATACAAAGTCACTGCAAAAATAGCCGCAAGTCAAAGTCCTCATTTAGTAATTTTAAAGTCAGTGTGTCCAAGGTGTAGATTTAAAACACTTCTCTTTTGACCAGTAATGAATTTATTCCCTGTCCCCAGCAGAGAGATTTAATCAGTTTAATGTCCCAGATTTTGGAAGAAGAGATGTCACGAGGTGTTTGTGCAAAAATCTACTCCTGCAAGCAGTGGATCTGTGTTCCAAGACTGAACTGGTAGTCTTTCCATTGTATGCCATATAATAAATAGACAATCAATCATTACGTTCATCACACCAAACCAAACTTTTGCTTTATCTAGCTTCATAAATGTGTGGAATAGATCTTTTCACTGAAAATGGAATGTTTTGGATTGTTAATTTGACAAAACAAGCATGGTCTCTGGAAACGTCTGTTTTGCACTTTTGTCATATTTCATCTCCAAGTGATCAATGAATTAGAATAGTGGCCGACACGCTAATAAGTACTGAAAGTAATTAGTTGCACTTGTAATGATAATGATGTAATGATGGTAACTGCTGCATCACACGGTTGCTGTCTTCTCTCCTGGGAAGTCTGCAGAAGTCACGCTGTTTGTAATCTCTTGATAATTATTCTTCACTGCTTGTGAACTTGGGTAGCGTGACTTGCATTAACTTCCAGCAGTGTACATCCGGAGCTGACAAATTGCTCTACTTACTGGCGTGCTAAGTCGGGATGTGGTCAAATGTAAGGAGTCAGTCACTGCTGTCACTTGTGCTGCTTGTAGCTGGAAAGTCGACTGATTTAAATCGTGTTAGTAGTGGATTAACACCCACATCCTCCACAGGGAGCGCCGTGTTTTCTACTTTATTTGCTGTTGGAATTACAACTCGCCAGCAGTGATTTTTGGAAGCCGTCTTTTATTGTTTGTTAATTTTTTAAATGTTGTGGCTTTTTTGATCATCAATTTCTCAGCAGACCTGAGTTACAAAATCATCCAGGAGGTAATTTAAAGTTGCAATGCAATTCTTTTTTATGAGATTTTTTCCCCCTAAAGGTAAAAAGCTTGTAATTATTGTGTCATTAACATTCTGTTGAAAAGCTGAAACAGTGGTAAGAGCCACATTAATAGCTACTGGCTCTTGTAGAACCTTGACAATAAAAGAGAATTAGAGCTAATAAGAAAACAAGCTGGAAAGAGACGGAGGAGAGCGGTAACAGCCCATGACAGTGAGTGTGTAGAGAGTCTGATTAGACTTGTGTCACTATGTGGATCCTGTAGCGCAGAGCTTCACCACGTGCCACTGATCATTAATATGCACTGTGGAGCGACGTGACAAAAGGCCATAGTCGAGGCAATTTCATTTCCTAAGCAGGGCCTCTGAGGAGTTCATTTCCAATGCCCTCCAACCACAGCTCAGTCTGAATTGCATTTGAAGGGAGAAAGCGGCGTGATTGAGGGCGAGCGGAGGGGGAGAGCGTTTCTGACTCGCCACCAGTTACAAGGCAGAAATGACACAGCAACACCAAAATATAAAAATTCATGAATACGCGATTCCCCCTCCAGTGTGTACTCAATCTCTGCAAACCACGGCTCAATCTTTCCCTTCGATGGAGGAGATTGTCCTGCCTCTGGCACCATTCATGGGGGCCAGAACAAGGGCTTCAAAACATTCTCTCCACTTGTTGCATTTTCACTAAATCAGAAATGCCGCTCATATAGTTAAAGCTGGTCGACTCTGATGGAATGAAATTTAGTTTTTAGTTTTCCTTTAAGGAGCAGCTTAGACGTATTGTATCTTTTTTTTTTAAACCTTACAATAAAGGTTTGGGGACTTTCTATGAGGATTAGTCAAGATCTTCTTTCAGTGAATATTATGCCTCTGTTAAATATAATTAGTTGCTTTTTTCTTGTGTACTGCCTGTCTAGTTTCGCATAAACACTGGAAATAGAGGGAAGTGGGTAATCTGTCAAAGATGCTTTTCTAAATCTTCAAATGTGTTGCAACTGCTTATTGTATTTTACAAATGTTGCAGCACAAATGCACAAATCAGTTGGAAACAGTCTGTCTACTGGCTGACTGACTTAAGAGCATACATGGTCGTGGCCAGACACAGTTATGCACATTATATTGTAAAACAGCTTGCAGTAGGGGTTAAACAAACAAGATATAACATGTTAAAGCTAAATCGCTGTTGATTGTAGCTTTGTATTTACAATACAGATATGTTAGTTGTATTATTGCACCCAACATTTGACAAAGCATATAAGCATTTGTGCTAAATGATTGCTTTAACCATACAATAATCTTTAGTGATGTTTTATTAGCAAAAACATAGCAATTATATATAAACACATCTCCCAAAATGTTAAAACTATAAAAAAACAGTTTCTCAGAAGTAGTTATTGTAAAGTTGCTTACTTTGCACAAGTTATAGGTGAAGCCTGGTGATCCTCAGATGTATTGGTGACTAGCTGACTAAATAAAAAGACGAATGTATGATTAAACCTATCCATTTAAGTGTTGTTAATCAGTGAACTCGTGCCCCTTTTGATAAAGGATAGTGGTTTTCGCTCTTTGTACCAAAAAGATTCCATAAGACCCTTGTGAAAGACCATTTTTGTACCTCATTAACATTCCTATGGTGTTTCTTATATGTTAGAAGACATATCATGAGTTATATAAGCAGTCAATGCCATAGAGGACCATTTACACCACACAAATGCATTTTACTGATGAAAGTCTCAAAGCCACAGATTCAGACTTCCAGGGTTTCATACAAACCTGAGGAACCAATCCTGTCAGCTTGCAAGATGTGGCTTTCCTTCTTCTTCTTCTTCTTCTTAAGAATCAATTTCTGTTTCAAACATGTATGGCTGAATTAGTCCAACATTAGAACTTGTCATTACAGTGTCTGAGCAATTCTGAAGGTGAGCTGGAGTGCTAAAGCTGCAGTGAATGAGGATGAATGCATGGAGGCAGGGACTTTATAGATCAGCACATTCTGAAGGGAGCAATGGTATAGAGTTACATGCAAGCAACTTTAAAGTAGGGAAAACACTTGTAAATATATAATTTTGATATACAGATATGTTTTTAAGGGGTTTATCATTGACCAATGAGGAACTTTATGGTACAGTGATATTTTCATTTCACTCCCAGTAAGACTACAACAAGTATTTCAAAAAGGTCTAGAGTATTGCTTTTAATATCCTTATTCAGATAAATATTTGACCTACTTGAGATTTGTATAGTGTTCAACAACAGCACTTAACAGGCAGCAGACTTGAGCCTGTTGAGGCTTAATACCAGACTTGCTTTCTTGGTCAACATTAGACACAAACGGTTGGTCTGATGGTGAGACTATAGAAAAGGTCCTCCAAGGTCAAAAAAACTGACAGCTTCTCTTTTGTTCGTGATAAATTTCAAGATTGTTGGAGATATGCTGGTCATTACATATGCCTAGTTTACAATACGGTCCTTGTCAGCCCGTCCTGCTCTAAGCTGGATTTAAGCCAAAGGCTGCCCGCTAATGCAAAGATCTGTGGGGGATAAATGGCTTAGGGACAGTGACTCTGATGGGAGGAAGCCTCTACATCGTGCCACGGAGCGAGATGCAGTTTGAAGAGGAGTTAGCTCACTCAGATGAGAGCGGAACACAAAGGAGGGCCGGAGAGAGCGAGTCTGTGCAATCAATGGCGTATAATTAAACTGATATGGTGAGCAAACAATGCAGTAGATCACCGGAGCTACTCCTCCTGCTATAGATAAGCCACCTTACGTGCAGCACAGGTCAATAGCAGAGGTTGACTTACGTGGTCTTAATCCGTCACAAACAAACAGGTTTTGTTCAGGTTTTACAGCGAGTTGCAGTAAATGAGACTGACACACGGACTTTCAGAGAAGCCAGGAGAAGTGACGGATGAAGTGCTAAAAAGGACAGAGAATTATGGTAATTACATCCTTTGCCATCTCTCTGCTTTACTTGGCCACAGCACGTGATGGATGATATGTAATCAGTGCTCTGTGATGGGATATTGTTCAGTCACTTGAGAGACTTAATTTAAGTCTCAAGTAAATTGTCCTTTGTCCGTTCAGTTTTAATTTGAGACATTTCCTTCACTTTAAAATTGGTCATCATAAGTCTGTATTTTTGTGCCACCTGTCTAACCGCCAGCCTTCAGCTTTTAAGTTTTCTCATCCTATTAAACATTAGTATGCAGCAGCAAAGAAAAAAATTACCACCTGTCACAGCAGTCTGCCAGCAAAGGAAATTCAATTTCTTTTTCCCTTTTTTTTGTTAAAACATATTTTTTTCCTAAGAAGAAAGAGATGGGGGTGTGTCTCCGTCTCGCCTGTGAATGCACCAGAGGGGGGAAAAAAAGGCAAACCAAAAGGCATGCCTTTTTAGTAAAAGGTCAGAATGGGCTTTTCTTGCTCCCAGTGGATTCCACATCTCACTCAGGAATAAAGAAAAAACAACAAACACTCTTACTAGGGTGACTCACGAGGCTTTAAAGGGAGATTAAATTCTTGTTTCTTCCCTCTTCCTCCCCTCGCTCTCCCCAGCAGACGAGTAATGGGGCTTTCTCGGTGCAGATGAGGGACATTGTCTTGAATATCCTGAGGAGACCGTCATCTATTGAGGATTGGGGGACGTATAGATGCAGCATGTAGGCAACGTTTAAACACCGTGACGACACCCTGTTGTCTACCCTCATTTCTCCACTTTGGATGCATCCTCAGAAAATTGAGAAAGTGTTGTGTTACAATAATGGAGGCAGGGGATTCCTTTTGTTTTTCCTCATTACTTCAAAAGGGGACACATATGGGGAGGTTAAATGGGGTGACAGCAGATACACACCGAATGAGAGATACTGTAGAGGAGCTAATATATAAAACAACAATCTCAGCCGGTCCAGAACTGATGACCCCAGCCCCAAGAGGGAGCATCTTTGGGCGCTTGAAGCCTCTAAAGATCCCCTGAAGATTGCTTATTTCACGGCCCATATGTATGATTTCACCGAGGCTCTGGAGGACGGAGATTAATGATTAATGCAGGTGGCTCCTCCATCCTCTTTACTCACACTGTCTGCCTTCTCTTAACACTACGCAGGGACACTCACTATTAATAGCTCACACTGTTAACAGTTAACGGTAGAATCAAAAAGCTTCACATCAGTGTTTTTAAAAAAAAAAGTATCAGAAGAAATCCAAAGCTCCTACCTGCTCATACGTGCCGAGATTATGCATTTTTTTTAAAAATTATTTTGGGGGGGTGGGGGAAGAAAGTATAAAGTAGCTCTGAAGTTATTTCGAGTCTGTCTTTGCCCACTCAGATGAAAAAAAGTTTAGCGTGCAAGAGACAAAATGCAGTAATAAAGTCGATTCATATTCTGCGACAACAGTGTGACATCTTCTTAAAATAACAGATCTTATCTCTTGGGGAAAAAAGATGGACCGCTCACACGGATGAACTGCAGGCACTGTAGATGTGTAGATTTGTGCACCATGAATCAACTACAGGTAAAATTGGGGCTATGTCGACATAATATCAATCTACTGGTAGAAACCTAATCTTTGAGTATGAAGAGACTTGAAACACTGCCAAGAGAAAGAGAACGTGAGAGTTGAATGCTAAAAAGAGCAGCACAGGATGCTGTGAAAACCGCACGTGGCACTGAGAGCAGGATGAGAGTCGTTACTAGCAACATAAATGTGAATTTAGTTGTCACACTGCAGCAGAAGGTAGCAGAGCAGAGGAGGAGACACAGGTGAAGAAAGTCAATGAACATTTCAGGGGCAAGCATAACAACAGCAAGAAATAAGAAGGAAATCGGGGAATTGGCTGCGAGGAAAGAAACTAAATCTGTTGAAAAAGGGCAATGAAGTAGATGAGAAATCAGATAAGATTAGTGAGAAGAGGAGAAACTCAATGAGTGTGCAACCAGAAAAGAAATGCAGGACTGAATTTATTTCCTTATACAATAGGACTATAGAGTTTCTGTTTTTTAGAATTTAAATGAAGCAGTGTCTATTTTCATTAAATGTACACCAGTCGGCCACAACATTATGACCACTGACAGGTGAAGTGAATAACATTGATCATATTGGTACTATGTGATGTTCTGATGGAAAACCTTGGATTTTGACATCCATGTTGGTGTAACTTAGACACCCAAATAGACATTGTCCCAGAGAAAGTCATGCGAATGGAAATCCCAAATGTCACTGGCCTACCCCTGCAGGAAAATGCACCCCACCACATGGAAGAAACATCAAACAATCAGGAATATGTTGAGGAACATGACAATGGCCCAACATGTTGATCTGACCTCAAGACTTCCTACACCCCATTGTGATCAAGCATCAACAGGATGCAGTGGAACAAGTTTGATTGACAGAGGCCCCACTGCACAAGCCAGAGCACCCAAAGGATCCAGTGCCAACGTCCTAGTTCCAGACCTCATAAGACACCCTGAGAGGTCCTCTTGTCCATGCCCAGTGGTTCAGAGCATTTCTGAGTACATAAGGTGGACCAACATAATATTAGGCAGGTGGTCATAATGTTATGCCTGATCGGTGTATGTTTGCTTGTTTTGTTTTCTATTCTATTACTGCTATTCTGTCAATAACTTTTCCCCACCAAGAGAGGCTTTTTTTAAAGAAACAACCTTTTCAGTTAAAGGTCAGAGTTATTACAGCCGTTTGTCCCACTGTCCCCTTCACACCAGCCGGCCTTGCTGTGGTTCCCTCATCGCCAGCTGTTCCAAATGGCCCTCTTCAGTGTAATCTCTTTTAACCTCCTCCGGACTCTAATTGGATGACTCACTGTGACAATTTCACTGTGAGGTTTTCTGAGAATCTGTTGAGAAAATACGAAATGATGTTGATGGTCCATGAGATGACTGCAGGGTGCGTTTCTTTAGAATTATTTTTGTAATAAAAACACTTTTACGAAAACGTTTATTTGAACTGCTGGAGTTAGTACGAGTAACAATTTAAATCAACTCCTTAAACTTGTTTCGTCTCATTTTTTTCTGCTTGGCTTTGCAACAGTTTCCGGCCAGTTTAGATGACCGAATTTAATGTCGCCATGGAAACAGCAGTTAGTGATGGTCTGCAAAGCTTTATTAGGTGTAATGTTCCTCACATTTACTGAGTTTATCTTGTTGTCATGCCAGTACTTGCTAATTAGCAATTAATACCTACTGTAGCAAAGCTAAAGCTGCTGAGCAAAGTTTACACTTTTAACTAGTAATGACAAAGTAAAAGGGTTTGTTTGACCCAAGTTTGCAGTCCATCCTGAGGGGGGCAGTTTGTGTGTTTCTTACAATTTCATGGCAATCCTCTCAGTAATTGTTGAGACATTTCAGGAGATACATCAGTCCATGTTGTAATAATTATGAGAATGCCAGGGTTGTTAAAATGAAGAACAGGGCTTCCTCTATTGACTATTATCTGTTGAATAATCGATTGACTATTATATTAAAGTTAAATTTGTTTTAATGTTATATAGCAGCATATAATAAAACAGACACACTGTGGTTTTAAAATCAAGATTCGGATGTGGCTACTGGTTATAGGCTGCGTTTCGGCCCTTATTTCATACTCATTCTGTTATATGACAACAGAACAGTTTCATTTGGGTGCATTAAAACACAGTCTACATGAGCACAGGGAGCAGGAGAGAAGAAGAAGTCTTCTGTGCTGAGTAGAGAGTAAATGTACAAACCACTTTTTGCTCTGTGATAACCTGAAGTACTCACATACTATCGAAACCTTGCAAACTTTTACACTGAATCAAGTCCAACTTTGCTGCCGCTGCCATTGTCTAAAACTGTAGCACTGATTGCAGCTGACCAAAGACTGCAGCCAGAAACGACTGACGCCAAAACACAGCAATAAGTGATACTGAAGAAAAGCGTTTTTTTTTTTTTTAAATGACTTAAAATTAAAAAAGAACATAGTTAAAAATATTGATTCCTTGATTCCTATTCAGTGTTGACGTTATTGATCATGTCGACTAATCACGGCAGCGCTAATGAAGAAAATCAGTGAGCCGTGCTGAATGGATCATTATTACATGAAACCCTAATGCAGGAAAGGATTTCAGATGTGACACCATGGATAGAACAACCATGAATAAAGTTTGCTTTGGCTTTTGTAAAATGCGGTCGGACTGCATTAGGTCGACACTCATGCAAGGTAGCTAATGAAAGGAACAACTTAGAATGCAATCAGCCCCTGTGGACTGCATTTTTATATAATTCAAAGAAGTTGACATGGAAAATGCATAGAGCACTAGGTTTTTACATATCTTATTTTTCCACACATTTCTCTGTCTGCATTTCTAACAACTCTGCACCTCTGCATTTCCCTGTCTCCATTAATTCTCTCTTTATTGCGCATCTCAATTAGCATCTTGTCTAACGTCTTGCAGTTTGTTCTCCGCTCACTTCGTAATGACTCTGTCTGACAGGACATTAGTGCTTTGCAAATCGGTTAATCAACAGTTGTTATATTTATGCGGGCAACAGTCTAGCTGTTTAATTATAATGCAACCACATTTGTAATGTAATTTTGTCAGATGGATCAGGCGCCAAGAAAATGCTCATTGGTTGCTATTTGTGGAAGAAAACAAGAAGACCAAAGAGGGCTCCACATGAACGCTTGCTGGAGGAAAGTAGGATGTGTTGTCTAATGCAGTTATCTGATCGGGCAAGGGAAAAATAAATGTGATGTATTTATCCATTTTCCATGTTTAAGACAGCTGTTTTTGTTGTAAGCCTTACATTTGCTGTCCAGTAATCTTGGATTGAATCTGCTGACCAATCAGAGGCTGTGCATCTCACTGGGTTGCAGCTTCGATTGAATATTTTTCAATTTTACCGCCAGTAGCAGCAGGAATAAAGGTTTATTTTCAGTTTTCTTACATTTTCAAGTTGACTACTATAATTTCCATCTGTTATTTTTAAACTTGAAGTCGTTTTCATCTTGCTGTCTAACATGCATGGCACAAATAGACTTTTTTTTTTTTCCAAGTGGAAAATTGCCAAATGTGGCATCAACCAGGGTTCAACCTCTGGGCTTTTAGGCAGGGATTGGGAGAACTTGAGCATGAGGAGATTTCTGCACTGGTCCTGTAGGCTTTATTTGTCATGGATGGATGGATGGATGGATGGATGGATGGATGGAAGATCACCTGGACATGTGTGTGTATTGGTGTATGGCGTTAGTTGGTTTGTTTTGGCTGGTTGCTCGTGGCGATGTTTAAGTTAGACTTGTTCCAGCCTTGTACCTGTTAGCTGTTAATTGTATGATTTTTTACATTAAAAATTACAATAATTGTCCCAAATCTCAGGTTTGGCTATCAGTGCTTAACTCTGAGCTCTGACCACAGTGAACGATGGAGTACCAACTGGGCATTTTAGAGGAAAAGAGGAATACATTATACTATTTTGCTGGGTGCAGTACAGAGAAACAATGACAACGTATAAGAACAATGCTATTAACCTTTTTCACACTTCTTCAAACTGTAAAGAGTAAAAAGAGAACAGTTAATTGTTGATATTACAGCCCACATACCTTATTCCTCTGCCAAGGCAAGAGCTGTGTTTGTTTGTCAGTCTGTCCGTTAGTCAGCAGGATTATGCAAAAACTACCTTGCCAAATTCTCTGAAACTTGGTGGACATGTGGAGTAGGAGCACAGGAAGAGCCTATTAAATTCTGGTGCAGATCCAGGCCACATTTGTTAAAACTGCGAGACTGAGAATCAGCTGTGGGGGACGATGAGCTCTGAGTGCCCTCATACTTGTTACCATGCATTAAAACAATAATGTTCCTGATTATAATTAAAGATTAGGTCGTTTTGTTTCACCTGTGTCTATATGTTACAGCATTACTCTAGCATCAGATTATAGTAGAAATCTTTTGCAGCTGTACACTTAAGAAAGATACGTGCACTGTGGGACATATAAGCCTGCTAGGAGCAAGTTTTCCCACATTTAGACCCCTTTCTTGCCCTGTTCTAATCTAAAGTTATACAAAGAAATAGCAGACAACGGTAATAAGACCTTGTAGTGTGGGTGTAATTAAGTTCCCCTCTGTGTATTTCCCTACACACCATAATAACATTGAAAACAAAATTACTCTGTAAATTGTGTTACTCCTTGTTTTAATAAAGCAAAGATGTGATTTTAACCAATGCAGAAATCTTCCAAACAGCTTTTGAAGAGTTTAATAGATGCAGTAAATGTATTTCTTGCTTTAGGCGTACTAGTCTCAATTATTCTGCTGCTTGGCTCAATCTGCTGGGTAGTTTTTGAGCCAGAAATGAAAAGTGTACCAAGTGACCTGTGCAGTACAGGTAAACTTTGAGAGCGGCGCATGGATCGGTCAGGTCAACCACGATTTAATTCATCCCCGCCCGTGCTTCTGCCTCTGAGGAAGGAATTGAACACCAATGTAATCTAAGCATACGCTTCATTTTACCATTAACTGTAATTGGCTCCTAGTTCCATACTGAGCAGCTTGTGATGACAAACATTCTTCCGCCGGGAGCAAAAAAGACAGATGCTGTCGTTCTCTCTTTCTCCCTCTGCATCTGCCAATCAGCTGTCTGCGATCTTTTCTGTCTTTCTTCCTCTCTGTGTCTCACCCCAACTAAGTCTTGCTAAGCTAATCATTCTTTGGAGCATGATGACAATAAATGGAGCAGATCATAGACTGTGCTGGAACCAGCCGTGATTATGAGGCAAACCATTTGTCTGACTGCGAGATTTGGATTAGAATTTGAGCTTGTGTGTCAGATGGTGGAGCTGTCTCATACATTATGCCCTTTGGTCCCTAGCAGGAGTTCACTGCTGTGTGAAGAATGCATGAATGTTGATTCTCCATTAATATTAATTGGAATTACTCAAATTAATGGTAGGCAGTGAGTGACGCCAGCCTGTCTGTCTGTGTTACTATATTGTTATGAAACACTTTGCAGCATTCTGCAGCAACACTTACAGAAGCCCGTCTCCTAAAAATTCAGGTCATATACAATATTCATTCAGCAGAAAGGAAATGTTTCTGTTGAACATAAACGCAGCAGCTACCTTTCTGAAATCTAATGCTAGCCGATACAACTGCTCTGCCATAAACTCTGCTTTTACAAAGCATTGCATTTAAAAGTGTTCCGAATATTTTGTCCAGTCTATTAATATGAATGAGATGGGCAAAATATTAGGAACTCTTTTAATATAGAACAGTCCAGTTCACCCTATCACCAACCATAACCTCAATGATAAACATAAATCAGAATTATCACCTTCCTCACAACAAAAACGAAAACTGCAGAGATGGAGAAGCTTCATCGAAATAGGCTTTACGTCAGAGCTGTTGCATTGAATCGCAATTTGACAGAAGTACCTGATAGAAAATGAAAAAAACACAGCAATTTGCACAAGATGTCTTGAAAGAATTCATCATTTTAGAATGACTGTGGGTGATAGCCTGACTTACCAAATATAGACTGTGGGGACAAGCCCGCCATTGGATCGCGGTGTTCTCCTCACCTTCCACTATCTGCAGTTTACCATTTTAAAATTGCCTTACATTTTGGGGAAACAGCAACAACCTATGAGTGGCAACACTGATAACTGAAGGGTTTTTCAACGATTTGGATCATGCAATAAGGCAGTCCTATTATCTTGAGGGGGGCACCACTGTGGCACCCAAGAAGATGATGATCTGTTTACAGATACAGTTGTGTGCGAAAGTCAGGGCACCCCTTTAAAAACAGCATATTTTATATATTAAAAAATTAATATCCATATTTATAGTCTTTCTGGGATATGGGAAAAAAAGACAATATTATCAGGAAACATTAATGCATAGTTACATTTTATTTTATAACTTGAACAAAATTACAAAAATAAAAAACATCATTTTGGCCTGTGCAAAAGTCGGGGCACCCTGAGAGTTTCAATGTGTCAGATTCTTTTAACAAGTTCAGACCTTTACCAGCTCATTAGTCCTGAAGCATGTGTCAACAATTGTCATTAGGGAGCGCCAGCTGGTGTGTATTTCAGGGTTTCTTAAATATGGCGACTCCACAAACCTGTGCAAACAACAGCAATCATGGGTTCCTCTAAGAAGCTAAGTAAGACAGAAAAAATGAAAGTTATTGATGCCCACAATGCCGGGGAGGGCTACAAGAAGATAGCAAAACGTTTTCAGCTTGCAGTTTCCACAGTGCGAGGTATAATTAAGAGATGGCAGGTGAGGGGAACTGTGGAGGTCAAGATGAGATCTGGAAGACCAAGGAAACTCTCGGACAGAACAGCTCGTAGGCTGGTCAGAAAGGTAAATCAAGACCCACATTTGACGTCAAAAGACCTGCAGGAAGATTTAGCAGACTCAGGAGTGGTAGTGCACCCGTCCACTGTGCGGCGATACTTGCACAAACAAGACCTTCATGGAAGAGTCTGCAGAAGAAAACCTTACCTCCGTCCTCATCATAAAATACAACGTCAAAAATATGCAACAGAACATGTACAGAAGCCTGATGACTTTTGGAAACAAGTGCTGTGGACTGATGAAGTTAAAATAGAACTCTTTGGCCACAATAAGCAAAGGTATGTTTGGAGAAAAAAAGGAGCAGCATTTCATGAAAAGAACACCTTGCCAACTGTTAAATATGGGGGTGGATCCATCATGCTTTGGGGTTGTGTTGCAGCCAGTGGGACAGGAAGCATTGCTCGGGTGGAGGGAAGAATGGATTCCATTAAATACCAGCAAATTCTGGAGGCAAATATCACAGCATCTGTAAAAAAGCTGAAGCTGAAAAGAGGATGGCTTCTACAACAGGATAATGATCCAAAACATACTTCAAAATCCACCATGGACTACCTCAAGAAACGCAAGCTGAAGGTTTTGGAATGGCCTTCACAGTCTCCAGACTTAAACATAATTGAAAATCTGTGGGTAGATCTTAAAAGAGCTGTGCATGCAAGACGACCCAAGAATATTGCAGAACTGGAAGCCTTTTGCAAGGAAGAATGGGGGAAAATCCCAAATGATAGAATCCAGAGACTTGTCGTTGGCTATAAAAAGCGTTTAGAAGCTGTGATATCTGCCAGAGGGGGTCTTACTAAGTACTGAAGGTACTGACGCTGTAGGGTGCCCCGACTTTTGCACAGGCCAAAATGATGTTTTTTGTTTTTGTAATTTTGTTCAAGTTATAAAATAAAATGTAACTATGCATTAATGTTTCCTGATAATATTGTCTTTTTTTCCCATATCCCAGAGAGACTATAAATATGGATATTAATTTTTTAATATATAAAATATGCTGTTTTTAAAGGGGTGCCCTGACTTTCGCACACAACTGTATTTAAAAAAACAGAGCAATCATAATCAGGTCATTCTACAGCACAGAATAGTCTGGCTACTGGCTATGGGAGACGACATCAAAAGCTGAAACAGATGTTTGGAACCTTTCTCATATGATGTAACACTGGTAAAGTATCCAAAATTAAGGATTAGGGTGTGTATAGATAATGGCTGGATGGATGCTTTTCATGTAGTGACTGCAATTGGAAGACACTGTCGACACAGTACCTTTCTGTAGCCAACATATTTCTATACAGCTGATTTCTTTTTGCAACCATATCTTAATTTTTCCCTTGCTTATAGATAACAGACGTTTAAAAACGAAAAAAAAAGCTAATCTGGTGTATCAGACAAGCCTCGAATCTGAGTAAATTGTTTCGGACGTCTCTTGCAGATTAATCACAGAAAATGTTGTTGTTGTTTTTTTTATGAAGCTGTAGAAAATTTGTAGCATGATGTGTTTAATTGGCTTTACTTTCTATTGCACTCTTCAATGCTGACCTCATATATGGTGCAGCCTCAGTATCTACAAGCTTTTATTTTAGAAAAATTCAATTTTTACAGTAATATTCAGGCAATTCTAAGCGCTCAAGGTGGAAAGACTTTGATCATGCCTGAATCAATGCTGTCTAGCAACAAAACACAGCGCAGGTTGACTTGTTTCATTGTAAAACACAAACTTTTTCCGAAAGCTCCGACATTTAAGGAAACAGATGCATTGCTTTCTTGCCAGGAGTTAGAAAAGATAGCTATGACTCATATCTGTGTATTTAATGCAAAGCTAAAAACAGCTGGTGGATTGCTTAGTTTAGCAAAGTAACTGGAAGTAGAAGAAAACAGCTAATCTCCGAGGGGGAACATACACCGATCAGCCACTGACAGGTGAAGTGAATAACATTGATCATATTGGTACTATGTGGTGTTTTGATGGAAAACCTTGGATTTTAACATCCGTGTTGATGAGACTTAGACACCCAAAAAAACATTGTCTCACAACAAACACACTCCCTCATGCATATGGAAATCCCAAATGTCACTGGCCTACCCCCTGCAGGAAAATTCACCCCACCACATGGAAAAGACATCAAACCATCAGGAACATGTTGAGGAACATGACAATGGCCCAACATGTTGATTTGACCTCCAAACGTCCGACACCCCATTGTGATCAAGCATCAACAGGATGCAGTGGAACAAGTTGGATTGACAGAGGCCCCACTGCACAAGCCAGAGTACCCAAGGGATCCAGTGCCAACATCCTGGTTCCAGACCCCATAGGACACCCTGACAGGTCCTCTTGTCCATGTCCAATGGTTCAGAGCATTTCTGAGCACATAAGGTGGACCAACACAATATTAGGCAGGTGGTCATGATGTTATGCCTTCACGGTGTGTATTGCCTGAAAAATCCCCCTCATTAAACCATCATATTTTGTTTGTCAAACCAAAGGATAAAACTGTTAAATTGATGTTTTTTAGTGAGTTGTGTTTTCTTGGCTGGGAGCAGCAACTCCCTGAAGTCTCTGTTTCCATCTTTCTGGCTGCTGGCTGTAGCTTTGTATTTACTGAACATTAATGAGAGCGTATCAGTCTTCATCTCACACTCAATATAATCATATTTCCCCAAATGTCAAACTCTCGCTGTAATCCGTGATCTTTCACTATTGATCAAAGCATTACAGTAGCATAAGCACAGCAACGCTTGGGATCCCAAATGTAAACGCAGGTTCTGCTGTCAGAGTCGTACACTTTGATACAGTGAGATCCCAATGCCAGGATTAGTACCGACTTTGCCAGTGGGTATGATTCAGGCAAGGCATCGTGTTTCATCCAACATGGATCTGGCAGGGAAAATAACAAATGTGCTTTGCTGGGCTGCACACAAACACGCTGTGAGGCACCAGAATTCCCATCAACACATGCAGCACATACGTTCACATATAAACTAAATGCAGTTAGTCATTCTAAATACTTTTATTTCTAACACAACCACATTTATTTTTACAAACATGTTTCATTTGTGTTCTGTTCTATTTTATTCTGCCATCTCCAGCTGTTAAGAATCTCACCGGCTTTGTGTCTGCATGTGTGTGTGTGCTACCACTGAAGTCAAACAGTGACACAAAGAGCCTAGTTTGCAGATCAGACAATGAGCGTGATCACACTCTTTCAAGAAATAATAGAACAAAACCCGGTGCCCCTTGTGGAACACAAACTCGCCCGAGATCGCTCTGACAGTTTTTGCTCCCCAGTTAAAAGCTCACACAATTGATGAGTCAGCCATGATACAGAAATAGGGCATTTTTCATGTCTTTTTTTTTCTTCTTCTGTCTCTCTCTTTGTGTCACACATCTTGGAAATATGCTCGGCACGTTGCAGGGGAGACACACAAACTGAGTCACTGTCAACATAAAGGAGAACAGAGAGACTTTATTAACCCTAATACACATTCGTCAGTGTAGATGCATTTAATCATGCCGGCCTCGTTTAATGGCTTCACTGGGACCGTATTTGTAAACAGTTCTCTGTAATTCTCAGCTGTAAATGGAGTGTAATTTAGCAGGGATTGCTATTGTGTGATGCAGATGGAGGCACATTTGGAGAGGAGAACGGTGACTGTAGTGTGAACATACTGACGCCTTAAAGTTTGCTAGACGTTATAGACATGAAGCTGATGGTGAGTTTTAACTGGAGCTCCGCTTTGTTCCACTTTGACAAATGGATTCTCAGCTCAGAATATGACTACAATCATTTATGAGGACAAATATTAAATTGCATATGTTGATATTTATATTGCAATGTCAGTGTATATGAATGAATAGGAGTAATATGCAACGTAAAATTGACTGTTAACCGTTTTACCTGCTTTTTTTGAACAATTTAGTTATTTTACTAATTTTCCCTGTTTTGTTAAGTTACAGATAAATGCTACAAAAATTACAGGGAAAAAAATATCAATTAATGATTTATTATTTTATGTTGATTGCAGAATTTCGCTTTTTTTAAATCAGCAAAAAAGAAAATTGTTTAATTTTTTTTTAATGTTATCTTTCAATGTTTTCACTGTTTTGTTACAAAAGTCCACAATTTTTTAACAATTTTTAAAACACGAAAAAAAATATTTTAAAAATATTTGCTATTATTTTCATAATTGAATTACTTTATAAAATTATTATAAATAATGAAAATATATTTTCACAATAGATTCTTCCATTGTTTAACATTTATTTAACAGTTTGCAAAGAGTGTGCAAAGCTGTCATCAAAGGAAAAGGGGGCTACTGATGAAGAATCTAAAATATAAAACATATTCTGGTTTGTTCAACACTTTTTTGTTTACTCCATAATTCCATATGTGTTCTTTCATAGTTTTGATGTCTCCAGTATTGATCTAAAAAAGTAGAAAATAATAAAATAAATAAAAACCACTGAATGAGAAGGTGTGTCCATGCTTTTGACTGGTACTGTATTGATAAAAATTATCTAATGAATAAACTAACCAGTTAAAAATGTATATTGGAGCTCATCCGGCTTGTTAAATAATCAAAGTATGTTATTACACTGATGCAAACAAGTGATGGAAATAAAAATCCTGTGTGACAATAGAATAATCCTGCTCGCTGATTTGCAATATTGCTCAGAATAGTTTAATACCCCCAGAGATGTTTCCCGCAGTATGTATATCTACAAGTGGTTGACAAATTTATATAATTTCACAACATATCTATGTACTGTCACCCGACAACAATAACCAGAATAAAAAATAATTAACAGAATAAGCTGTTAAATACACACAGTGGCTGCCTAATTAGATTTTCTCCTGGTTTTTGCTTTAATTTTCATAAAGTTAAAGAAGAACTTTCACAGAATGATGGTAAATGCTGTAGGTTTGTTTGTACTAGTGAGATGTAGAAATGCAAATTTAATGAAACTCTTGTCTGAGTTTATATAACTGGGTTGTTATGGGAAACAGGTGCACAGTAATACAAAATCTAGTGAGAATAATTGTTATGACTGTAATGATGACAGACCCTAAGATAAGAATTAAAAGTTCCCCTAACAGCTTTAATTCTACTCAAATCCAGTCCAGTTTTTATTTTACTGGAACGTTGAAATATTCTAAGAAACTTATCCAAGAGAAAAAATATAAACACATTACTTCAGCCATCAATCATAAAGGCCAGATAGAACTAATTGCATTAGGGGGTCAGACATTTTCCACAGAGAGTGGCAACGTTTTGATTTTCCATTAGGGTCACCTTTCCCCACATCGCCTGGCTTATATTGATGGGACTCTGGCATCACGTAACGACTGAAGGGGAGAGAGAAAGAGCGAGAGGGCCCCCGGGGGAGACGTCTTGGTTTGTCGGTTTTCTAATGGGCCTGTGGTAAAGTTTGGAAATACTGTACATGGATCGTGCATTATACATAGACATACATTATGCATGCATGTACAAATATAGATTGGGATTTACCTGCTCTACAGCTTTTCGGCAAACGCTGCGTAAATGATGCACCAGAAAAATGACAGACACATGTCTTTATTCTTCATTGGATTTTTTAAATCGTTTTACACTTTTGCACTCTGCTGGTTTTCTGTGTATCTTTGTCCCCATACACCCACGTTGCCCTTCCTCCCTTTCATCTTACAACCTGTCATCTGTGCTATCCCTAATTACAGCAGTTAATTACACACTATTTCCAGAAACCAAATGGATTTGATCTGCACTGACCTTGTGTTATTTGTGTCAAAAGACATGAGGGGAAAATCAATTTTCTGTGCAGCCCACTGCACGTTTTCTGCCTTATCTGCCTCAGAAATTCATCTGTTTCTTCTGCATTTGAACTCAGAAACGCAAACACACACACTGTTCTGTGAACAGACACGTATACTTGTACATACATAATGCAGCCTGAGTAAAAACATGGCCATTTGCTATTTGCCGTATTCACTCACAGTCAGGCATAATGCAGGCTGACATGATTTATTTCTGTCCACAAGAAAACAGAATCGGACTGAACCACGTGAGGCTAGAACATCAATACAGATACAATCAGCCAACAACTAGACAGAGAAGCTGCTTTGTTACATTTCAGTGTAAAGAATGTATCTCTCTGTGGAAAAACCCCCATAAGACTAACATACACTCAAATGACAAGACCTCCATCCATCCATTAGCTATATCCATTAGGGCTGTATTTGATCCCAGCTGGCTCTGGAGAAGAGGCAGGGTACACCTTGGACAGGTCACCTGCTCATCAGAGAGCTAACACAGAGAGACAGACAACCATGCACTTCCACAGTCATAATTTAGAGTCACCAATTAATCTAACATGCGTGTCTTTGGACTGTGGGAGGAAGCACGAGCACCTGGAGAAAACCCACACTATCGCAGGCTGAACATCTCCAAACGACTTCATGCTGTGAAGCTATCCGTGATTAAAAATGTGGGTGAAAAACACACGCAAATCCTTCTATCTCTGTGTATAGTTTTCTCATATACACCACAGGCATACTTTACTGGTGTGTGTCGCCGCGGTCGGTATCCAGGAGACACTCCGATATCACCATCATCAGTACTTCAGTGACCTCGCAAGAGTTGACTATTGATTTGTGGGTAAGGCTAATATATGGCTTTGACTCCCTTCTGCTTTACCAAGCGCATTCACACAAGCACACTTGTGCGCGTAGACATGAATATACACCGCACAGCAACCGAGTCATTTATAGAACAAATATTGAACAGTGTTGGTGCCATTTTTCTTTTTCATGAAACAAGATACAAGATCGTCTGCACATGATGCCACAACAGATTAGCAATGAAGCAAAAGTCAATATTGGCCTCTCAACTTGAGTTTCACTGATATAAACAATGAAATTTCCTTATGAGTAAATACAAATCCATCAAAGAGATTCTGGTGAGATTCAGGTTTTGTTTAAAGCAGCCATGAACAATATTGTTGATGATCAATGGATTCAAATGACTGTGTAATATGAGAAGAGTGTCATTCATAGATATAAACCAATCAGGCACAACATTATGACCACCTGTCTAATATTGTGTTGGTCCCCCTGATGTGCTCAAAAATGCTCTGAACCATTGGGCATGGACAAGAGGACCTCTCAGGGTGTCCTATGGGGTCTGGAACTAGGATGTTGAAACTGGATCCTTTGGGTGCTCTGGCTTGTGCAGTGGGGCCTCTGTCAATCCAACTTGTTCCACTGCATCCTGATGATGCTTGATCACAATGGGGTGTAGGAAGTTTGGAGGTCAAATCAACATGTTGGGCCATTGTCATGTTCCTCCACATGTTCCTGATTGTTTGATGTTTCTTTTTCCATGTGGTGGGGTGCATTTTCCTGCAGTGACATTTGGGATTTCCATTTGCATGAGGGAGCTTGGTTGCTTTAGGACAGTGTTTACTTATGTGTCTAAGTCTCGTCATTATGGATGTCAAAATCAAAGGTTTTCTATAGGAACAGCACATAGTACCAACATGATCAATGTTATTCACTTCACTTGTCAGTGGTCATGATGTTGTGGCTGATCGGTGTATATAAAAGATGGACGTAACCTCTGGGCCTAAAGTGTGAAGCCATTGTGGAGAAACCATAAACCTGCAATTTTTCTGACACCCAGCAGGGGGCGACTCTTATAGTTTGATTGTGTATAAAGTCTCTGAGAAAATACCCCGACTTCTCACTTGATTTGTTTCCTCAGTGAATATTTTCCTAATCAGATTATGGTCTCAACAGCTAGTTTAAAATCTCCTTCGATACAGCATGATGTTTGTTTTGTAAAATTTGGTCCCATTTACAGTAAAACAGAAAACGAAGTAGGACACACATCCTGTGATTGAGAGTTTGGTATCATATCTGCAGTTCCCAGTCAGATCTACCCCTTGTTGGTCATATATGATGTCAAACACTTAAGATGGTGATGGCCAAATGCCTGAGTTAAAGCTTCAAAACAGCGGTCCACAAACCAAAGGGTGATGTCCCAGTGGCTAGGTCCATTATTTATCTATAGCCTGTGGTCACTCTCGTTGAGTAATCCACAATTAGAAGTTATTACCCTATTTGGCATTTCCCCTCACCCGAGTGACATAGAAATTGGTGTAATTTATTTACTGTGGAGCAGCTTGTGAAACATTTACAGCTGAAACTAATGAGTATTTCAATTCACCATTACATTTTTGGTTATTTTTTCAAGTCAATGATTAATCTTGTCAAAACAGAAAAAGTATGAAATTTGTCAAACAGTTAGACCAAGTTCAACTGGGCTATTTTATGCACCAAACACTGAGCTCAGCCCTTTCATCTGCTATTTCTGCTTAATAATTTCAGGCACACCGCTTTGATTATACTATTCACAAATTATGTCTCTGCCCTCTATTATCCAATGAGTTATCAAAGACCGACGGAAAAGAAACTCCAACCAGAAAGCTTGCCTAAATCAGTAGAAAGATAAGTCGTCACTGACAGGTTCATATAGCTTGCCTATATCTTCACAGGAGTGACGTCAAACAGGAGTATGAATGCTACTATTGAAATACTTGATGAGACGTTTGGCTGTTCCTTTCACATTAAAGACTCATTCTGCTTTGAGTCAGACTGAATGATTTGATGAATGTGTAATGAGGCAGAAAGAAGAAGCGAGGTTACTGCTGGCTCATCATCGACGCAGGTTTTACTGCTGGGAAAGAAAGTGGAGGAATTGGTTCAACATTTGGATGGACTGTATTCCGACATCTAACATCTAAGCGTTGCGGCCTCTGTTCAAAACTGCAGTGACGCTACAAAATCGTTTTCTTTTACACTGTGTGATCAAACAGAATTTTCTGACAGAAGACAGTAGACCAAAATCATTACAGACAGACAACCAAGCATACAAACATTCACACCTACGGACAATTTCGAATAACCAGTTAACCTCAGCATGTTTTTGGACTGAAGTGAGTACCCAGTGAAAACCCACACATGCGCAGGGAGAACATGCAAACTCCACACAGAAAGATCCAAGGCGTCTTAACCAGGACGCAAACTGGGGATCTTGTAGCTGCTGGACGATGGTGCTAACAACCAAGCCACTGTGCAGCCCACTGCAGATCATAAAAAACTAATTTAATTGTTTATTTATTTAACTGCATTTGGAAAAACCTGGAATAAACATGTACAGCATTTTTTCCGAGTGCCCATAGGTGTTACTAATACTGGATGAAAGGTGACTCTACATCAGGGGTGTCAAATCCTGGTCCTCGAGGGCCACTATCCTGCATGTTTTAGATGTTTCCCTCTTCTGACACACCTGGTTCAAATGATCAGGATTGTTATCAGGCTTCTGCAGAGCTTAATGACGAGCTGATCATTTGAATCAGGTGTGTTGGAAGAGGGAAACATCTAAAACATGCAGGATAGTGGCCCTCGAGGACCAGGATTTGACACCCCTGCTCTACATACTACAAATATATTTTTAATTTGCTTCCATGCTTGTCTCCTCTTTATTCTGTGTAAACACTGCCTGCAGTTCAGTTGAAAAGTCTAAATTTTGGTCACAACTGAGTCGCTAACAGCTTCGTAGTTGTGCTGAGGAACGCAGAATTTCCTGTTTCTTACAGAATGTGGTTCTTACAAGCTGTGTATTTTAGGCGATTTTTGAAAACGGGATGTGTAGAATGAAGTGACTTTGATGAAATATCACAATTTTAAGCTTAGATTTGGTTACGTAGAGCAGCATGCTGCAGATGAATAGTTCAGGGACTCTCGGAAAGTTAAAAATCTGATGACGCTTTCTGTTTCCACAGTTTCTGGTTCTTAGTAATAGTGTACTTACCTCAGCCAGGAAGTTATGTTTTTGCTGGCGTTTATCTGTGTGTTTACTTGTTTGTACAGGATGAGTTCCCGCTAATTTCTACTACATATCAAAATTTGATCCGGATCTAGGAAAAATTCCGCATACTACGATCCAGAGCAGGAAAAAATAGAGGGTCTGTGGAATGGTCATCACTGTAAGGTAACAGATGAAGATACAGACATGCAGCCAACACCAACATGTAGCTGAGACTCTGCTGAATCAGGAGGATGCCAACTGATCTGTTGTATAGTCAATAGCTACGGAGCGAGATCCAGAAGAAACCACCATTACCCAAAAAGTGATTTTGGTGAGTAACTATTGAACTAATGATGATATCAATGTGAATCCAAATGCTAAGGGTATGTCTTCTTGGTCAAGGAACCTAATAATGTAGATAAAACAATCCTGGGACTACTATTTCTGAGTGTAAATCCCAATATAGGGTGAAATGAGCTGCTTGGAGGAGGTCTGCGCTCTCCGAGTGCTTTTCTAGTTTTGACAGTGTTTTTAAGACAACATGGCTTTCAATCCCACTGGCAGATTTCAGGGTTCAGAGGGTTAACTTTACCAAATTAAATTCACTGTGTTTGTGTAATGAAGCAAACAATGATATCAAATTAGATCATTTCCAAAAAGAGAGACACATCTTTGTACTTAAGTTCTCCAACCTTGTTCTTGGTGATAAGACTTAATGCTTGAATAAGTCTTCATCAGAGTCATTAAGTTACTCCATCATGTGCCTCCGCAGGTTGACTGGACTATTAAGCTGCCATCTGGTTAAAGCTTAAGCAATCTCCACTCATTATTCTGAAAGGGTACCTCATTAAATACATTGCCATTATACTCCTTCCATTAAAAAAGATTTCCACTCGTGTGGTACAAAGGAACAGCAAGAAAGGACTTTACCCAGAATTGTTTACTTGTATTGATTTTACAGAGTGACATAGCATTTAGTCGTCACACTCACTGACAGTGTCCTTTAGCAACAAATAGCCCGAGCAATTACTGTCGGTATTGACGTAGTAGTGGGTATTCAGTGAAATTCAAATGTTTGCACCATTTGACCACCATTTCCCCCTGAAATATAACAATGCTGAATTCTCTTCTCACTTAAAATCACAAATACTCAACATAGTCTTGGTTAAAACATCATAATTCATCATAAGAGCAAATTTAAAGGAGCTTACAATCAGTGTTACACACCAAAATGCATTGTTGTTAACCTTGGTGTTTGACAAACTTGATGTATGCACCTGCATAGAAACACTTGTAAAGCAGATTTTACTAAAAAGCTTGATTCATGCATTGCTTTTATCATTGTTTACTAGCAAGCAATTCTTCTTCTATCCTGTCTTTGCTGCACATTGCTGTGTTTTTGGCACATTACCACCACATTATCAGTGGCATTGTGTGCTCAAAAATGCAAGTACTTTAGTGCATTTGTGCCTTTTTTGGTTGCTGACAGTTGATAAGTAATAATAAAAGAGGGAAGCCAACAGTCAGGGAGCGTGAAACAAAGAGTTACAGCTTGACTTTAACTTGACTTTAACAATACGAATCCAACATAAACCTGCAGTGTTGTGTTACGTCACATTTTTTTGTGTGTGCATCAGTTGTCACCTGACATCTGTCACTGTCACACAAACCTGCCACTGTATTGTGCTGTTGTGTGAAAAGGCTATTTGCCACACATGCACAGGAGACTATGGAAAATGTACTGAGAAAACATGAAGATGAAGTGGCTGATAGAATGTCATTTTGATTCACAGTGTAAGGCAATGTATTTTGAAAACTACACAACCGTGCTTTGGTAGAAGTGTAATACATTTTTATATATATATAAATGAATACCTAGAAAAACTTACTCAGCACATCAGTAACACAGAAAAAACAAGTCCAAGTAAAAAAAAATTCTGAAGCCACATAGATAGAGGTCTGTCACAAAAACTGCTTAATCACCTGTTTGCAGTTATTTGAGCTGATCACAGTCATTTTGCATCAACAGTTGGATGAAACTAACAGAAATGCCATATTTTCAGTCACTATTTCTGCCATTTTCCACCATATGCACCTGTTAATTCTGCTATGGTTTAATGGCACCAACTGTTCATCATAAGGGTGCTTAACTTGCAATATTAAACCGATTGCATTTAGATGAATATCTATTGTTCTCTATGGATTTGGTTATGAAATCACAAACCCCAGCACCACTGTGGACATATTTAGGTTTTAAGCCAAATGATAAAGTCGAGCCCAATAACTTGAAGGTCTGTAGCAACCAATGACGTAATCATTTTGGCCATTTTAAATGTAATAAAGCCAATAATGTAGTAACAGCCAATAATGTAATAATTTTTTGAGCCTATAACGTACATAATACTCTTCAGTTTCTTTTTACATATGTAAATGAGTGTTCATGTTATATGTTGTATATTGGAGTTAAGTGCCATCATGATGCCAGTCCAGTTATTTAAATACAGCTTTAAGTGAGGACTGAATTGATTTTCCTTGAGAAATGTTTGAAAAACATTTTAATGAAATGTTTTACAAGAAAAAAAATATGGTAAATTCATTTGACAATGCAACATCCAACAGATACATTGACATGAAAATATTAATTTACATATTGAAACAAATACACTATATTCTAATTAAAGATTTTGTACAACAAATAATTCTCAAATTGGCTCTTATAACCATGATTAAGGAGAGTGAGAGCTACATGGGACGTATCCTTGATGAATAAATATGACCACTATACCATCCACTAGACCTATTTTTGATGAGCAACAGCAGCAAAACTGCAAAAAATCTTTTATTTCCAAGAAATGCAGTCCTATTCATGTATTATTACATTATCAGCTGCAGTTTTTCAGTTCAGTTAAATTCAAAACACTTTATTTGTCCCCAAGGGGCAATTAAAAGGCAAGGAGGAGCAGCATTGTTAAGGACAAACAGGACCTCAAAACATAGAAAAACGACAACATAAAACCACATACAATGTGCAAAAAACAACAACAAAAAAAACAGAGTATTCAGCAGCCGTCACTGGCTAAGTGCTATGTACGTTATAAAGTCAGTTAGTTAGGGGGGCGCAGCAGGACTACACAGCAGCAGTGCTGTGTGTTATTACACTTTCAAGTGATTTTTTTTTAATGCTAATCCATTAACATAATAACTTGTTCCATTACTGGCAAAATGTTATTACGTTATTGGTTGCTACAAGGTGATTTGTCAGATTTACACCAAACGGTCTGATCAAATACCATTAATACCACTAATCTAAAACTGATAGAGGCATAAAATGATCAGAAAAAGACAATCAAAGGTCAACAAAAATTTAACAATCGTGACAGCCCTACTTGTAGTAATGGGTCTCTGTTGCTTTTATGATTCAGCGTTACAAAATACAACAAACCAGTTTTATTTGTGGAGTCCCGTGCTTTTTATACGTTTGTTAGGTATCAAAGTGATAGTAAATCAAATCCAGAAAAAGCAATACAATTCCCAGACGTGAGTTAAAAACTAGCTGCTTCTTCTGTAAAATGTTTTGGTTATAGTGAAAAATATCTCTTCAGAAGATCGTTGTAGAAAAGCCTAAAACTCAGAGACAGATTCAGCTCCTGTGCGTGCTCTGCTGCTCTCTCTGTGACGGCGCTGGTCATGCCATGTCTCTCTTGTCCATGTGTTTACACCAGCCTATGATCTGTGTTCAGTGATACTGTCAGTGTCCTCCTCTGTTTCCTGACACCCATGTAAGAGGCTCTGACCGGCTAATGGCTTTTGACAGGGCAGAAAATTGATCAAGTGGCAGATCAAAAGCTCAGTGCTGGAAGGCTGTTGAGTGACAATTTTTGGTGCTAGTGAGTGCGCTATATCAAATTAGAGCCCTTGTATCAAGACCACGGCACAGTGTGGTGCGCACTATCCAAAGCACATTACCGGCGTCATGTCCAAAATATAATTATCTGCTGCAGGCTGGTGAAGTGAGCAGGGAAAACCAGAGCGGCTACCAGAGGCCAAGTGGTGCAGCTGACCATGTGCTCTGAGGGGAGGACAAATTAAATCAAGATATTGTTTAGGTTTATTAAGGCCAAACATTTCAAGAACATGATCATTTGAATACTGGATGTAGTGCTGCTCAAAATGTGGCAGCTGGGTGGTATTTTCATCATCCAGAGATTATGTAAAGACCAGCACTGTTGGGAAAAGGAGCCTGGACGTTATCGGTGGGTGCAATGTAACCGTGGGCTCCATGGTGCTCACATTTGGTCTGGATGTTGGGTGATGGGCTGAGGTGTTACGAAACAGTCATCAGTCAAATTAATAATGTGATTTTGTGCCTCTCCTGTATAGTCAGCGTGCCAGATCCCTTGATTTTTAAAGGATGTTTGTACCTGTATAACTACACTATATTCTCTGTATTTCTTCTAGGCCATTTGTTACTCATGAAGTCATTATTTGAAGCTGGTTTTTAGTTGCTAAAAGTCGGTACATTTACTCTGATTGTTTTTTTGGTTTTGTTTTTTTTGGGGGGGGGGATAGGGGCTATTCCAAATCAATTCAACCAGTTTTTAAACTTCCCAAAGTCAAATTTGATTTTTTTCTGGTAAAATATGACGTCATATGATAAAGAAATCCCAAATAATAGAGCCATGACAAATTAATTACCAAGTTACAGCCCCCTTTTACAGATGGGGAGGACAGATTTACACTTTTTTTAAACAAAAGTATAGAGCAAGAGCAAGAAATGTGGCGTACCTTTTATTTTTGCTAATAGGAACTATATGCAATATTCTAGTTTTGGCACATTTCATAGAGATTTTTGTCAAGTAAGGATGCAAAAATGAAGAAAAAAAAACCATGCATTTTAAAAATCCTTTTCTTAATTTGTATTAAAGTGATTCCAATAGTAGTTCTCTTACTGGTAAACAAACCTGTGTGGGAATTCAGTGTCTGCTTTTTGAATTTTTTGTACATTTTCATTGTGGAGGTACATTTTACAGGTCCATTTCTGCCAGAATAAACCACTGATGGCCCTAAAGCAGCACAGACTCCTATAAGGTCCATTACAAATGACAACTCCTAGTTACATGTCATTTGTAAAAAATGCACCCATTAAAACATTGTTTGAAGTAGAAGAACAGTTTTCTTATTGGATCATCTCGATCCACATATAAATAAATGTCTTTTCTGTTAGCCTAGATGACACAGTTATGTTATAGATATTGATCTGACATTACACAAAACCCATTTAGTGGATTAACTAAAGCCTCGGGGACCAAAAGGATATTTACTGTGTGTGTGTGTGTGTGTGTGTGTGTGTGTTATATACATAACATTAATTTGCAAATCTACGGATTTAAGCTGTTTATCACCGAGACTCTGTGTTTGCGCTTGTGCTGCATATGTAAACAGGGGATGTCACATTTCTGAAGTCTTAATTCGACTCTTCCTCCCCGGTGTTTTCTCTTTGCTTTCTGTCATCACAAACACACGCACACTCCCATTTATTAGCTCTTTTATTATTTAATGTCCCCCTAATGTATAGTCCTGAATCATTTCCAAAGGGTTCCACTGAAGCCTGTTTTCATTTTCGGTGCTTCCATGTCACTCATGCAGAGTACTATCAGGCTGGTCTAAAGCAATTGTAAGCTTTTTCTTTCACAGTATGTCTCTGCCTGTTCACAGTTCCTCACATGGCATTCTGTCATCTGTTGATGCAGCTTTGGGCAAAAATTAGCTGTTCTTTCCTTGATCCAGTCAGCTCTCCATGCTGTTGCAAATGCGGCCAAATTGTAGCTGGTTGCAGTGCTGTTCACAGACTAAAAAAAAAAGACAGCCATAGTCTGTTCAGTCAAACAGTGTTTAATTTTAAAAAATGAAAAAAATGAGCAGTTTGATATTTCTTGTTTTTGCTGTACTGAAAACATACTGAAAAAACCGAGATACATACTGAACGAGGATTTTAGTGTACCATTAAACCCTAAGGAGTAAAGGTGTTACATTAATACTCTTTAAGGAATAATTTATTATGTACGCTGTGAAGGCACAACATTATGACCACCTGCCTAATATTGTGTTGGTCTCCCTTTTACGGTCAAAAATGCTCTGAACCATTGGTCATGAACAAGAGGACCTCTCAGGGTGTCCTATGGGGTCTGGAACCAGGACGTTGGCACTGGATCCTTTGGGTACTCTGGATTGTGCAGTGGGGCCTCTGTCAATCAAACTTGTTCCACTGCATCCTGTTGATGCTTGATCACAATGGGGTGTAGGAAGTTTGGAGGTCAAATCAACATGTTGGGCCATTGTCATGTTCCTCAACATGTTCCTGATTGTTTGATGTTTTTTTCCATGTGGTGGGGTGCATTTTCCTGCAGGGGCAGACCAGTGACATTTGGGATTTCCATTAGCATGAGGGAGTGTGTTTGTTGTGGGACAATGTTTATTTGGGTGTCTAAGTCTCATCAACATGGATGTTTAACTCCAAGGTTTTCCATCAGAACACCACATAGTACCAATATGATCAATGTTATTCACTTCACCTGTCAGAGGTCATAACGTTGGGGCTGATCAGTGTATGAACAGACTATCTTTAAAAAACAAGGTGTTCTGATAACACCCCTAGGTTTTCCTAATATTGAATTTTTCTAGCCTAAAATTCTGGTTGCATTAATATTTACATTCACATTGTTAACTCTTACTTGGAATGACACCGTGTCAAACAAGTCAACAGTGTGGCTGCAATTTGTTTAAAACTGATGGCCAAAAAGTTGAGTGTGGCCTCTTAAAGCAGCAGTTTGCATACCGCCACTCAACAAAATTTGTGGTATATCTTCTAAAAAACTTAGCTGAGATACACTCTTTACTAGTTTTAATCTAGTGTTATCATTTCAGTAACAAATAACAGTTAAAATGATTTAATATGCTGTACTGAAGATGGCTGCCACCAGATGGCTGCCACCAAAACTCCCTGCAGTAGTCTCCTTGTAAATCTGTTTAAAACCACCAAAATACTGGTGCCATCCATGTGCTATGAAAGCATTATTGGTGGTAAAGTGTTTTTTTGGTTTGTTTCCTGAGGACATTTGTTTAGTTTGGTGTTTTTGACCGTGGATTTTGAAAGGGGCCTGAGAGCACATGGTGACCAGCAACAGAGCTTCAAGCTTCCTGGAGCATATCCTTTTGTAAAAAAAAAAGGTTGAAAACATGGCGACAACAACTAAAAAGTTGGCAGAAGAGCTGGAAGAGATTAAAAAAACACTTAATTTCATGTCTGAGGAGATCAGCAAAGTGGTTAAGCAGCAAGCCAGTCTGATGGGCCTAGTGGAAGAAGTCCGTGAGCTGAAGGCCGCAATCAAACTTAAAGACCAGAAGATCCATCTGCTTGAAGAAAGGATTGATGACTTGGAGCAGTACTCCAGGGGAAATGATCTGATCATCACTGGGCTGGATACCAGACATCGCAGCTATGCCAGGGCTGCAGCCAGCGACCAGCAAGGTGAGGATTCACCACCTGAAGAACTGCTCACACTAGAGGCTCAAGTTGTTAAATTTTTGAGCAGTAAGAACATTGATCTGGACAGTGAAAACATCTCAGCCTGCCACAGCCTTCCACGTAAGGATAAAAATGCTAAACCAACCATTGTTGTTCAGCTTACCAACAGAAAGTATAAGATTAATTTACTACAACAGGCAAAAAAACTAAAGGGCACAGGGGTGTACATAAATGAACATTTGACGAAGAAGAATGCTGAAATAGCTAGACATAGCCGCATACTCAGAAAACAAAATAAAATTCAAGCAACATGGACAAGGAATGGGAAAACATTTATCAAGTTAAATGGACCACCAGAGCAGGCAAAGGTGATTGCAGTGAGGAATCTGGGAGACTTGGAACAATATAAGTGACAATGGATGCAGCTTTGTTAGCAAATGGCACACTTAATGAGGATTGGAAAATGTTTGCTTGTTTATTGGAATAAAGAAGCAAGATAAAGAATTAATGCCAAGTTTGAAGTATGGAATTGGAATTTGTTGCTTTTCACTATGAGTTATATTCGGTGCTCTATGATAGTAAGAGAATACAAGTATATTGTACAATCTTGTGACTTCTGTTTTGCTGATTTGTTGATATTTACTTTTTTTAGTTAAGATATGACAGATAAAAACATATCTTTTCCTTTAGAACAGGAGTATGAGGATTACTATGAGAATGAAAATTATTTAGCTGAGCCTTGTTTCAATAAAATATATGAAGAGTCACACTTAAGTTTTTTGAAGTCAGCTGAACATAAATCATTTAGTTTTGAGAATGATATTGATCCAGATGCAAATTTTTATAAAGATTGGAACTCTGGGTCCAAATATTACACGGAAAATCAGTTTAATGAACTCAGTCTGAATGGATTTTCAATTATACACTTTAATAGTCGAAGTCTCTATGCAAATTTTGATCAAATCAAAGAAATTGTGCAATCATTAAAACATAGTTTTCAAGTCATTGCTATCAGTGAAACCTGGCTGACAAATGAAAAGGGCTCCAATTTCATATTAGAGGGATACAATCATTTTAGTGTAAACCGCAAGAATAAAAGGGGTGGTGGAGTGGCTTTCTTCGTACAGAAAGATTTGCAGTGTAGAGTGGTTGACAGTACAGTTGTGGATGATATCATGGAGAGCCTGACAATTGAAATACACTCCACAAATCTGAAAAGTATTATTGTGAGTTGTATATATAGGACACCTGGCTCTTGCATTGATTCTTTTGTTAATTCCATGGTTGACATTTTAGGTAAGGTATGTGATAAGAAACAAGTTTTTGTTTGTGGTGATTTCAATATTGATTTAATGAAATGGAATGAACATAAAATGACAACAGAATTTTGTAACACAATGTTCAGTCTAGGTGTCTGGCCCCTGATTGACAACCCGAGTCGAATAACCAAAGACAGTGCAACACTTATAGACAATATTTTTACGAATACTCGTCACCAAATAACAAGTGGTCTGCTCATAAGTGATGTCAGTGATCACCTTCCTGTTTTTGTAGTTGTGCATAATTTAATTACAAAATGTTCTGTTGATAAAAATAAACTTCCCTACAAATTAAGGAGATTGACAACATTAGAAAGAATTGAAGCCTTAAAGATGGATCTTAGAAATTGTAACTGGGACGAGGTTTATGTTGACGATCCAGATCTAGCATATGATGCATTTTTATCTGCATTTTTAAAATTATATAATAAGCATTGTCCTATAAAAATGTGTAGGGTGAAAGATCAATATGAAGGTAAACCCTGGATTACAAAAGGTCTGCAAAAGGCATGTAACAAGAAAAACCAACTGTACAAAAAGTTTTTACGGCTGAGAACTAGTGATAGTGAGGAAAAATACAAGTGCTATAAGAACAAACTAACTACTATTATGAGGACTCAAAAAAAGGAATACTATAGTAAATTGTTGGAGGACAGTAAAAATAACATACAAAAAACTTGGAAGGTAATCAATTATATTACACAGAATAAAAGTAATAATTCAGAACTCCCAGATTTCTTTATAAATAAAGTTAATAATAAAGTGCATGATTTAAGAAATATTGTCGACGAGTTCAATGACTATTTTGTAAATGTTGGGGCTTCTTTGGCAAAACAGATTACTGTACCTGATGACAAAAAATCTATGTTTAATAATTTGATTAATACTAATGCTAGTTCTATGTTTTTAAGTGGGGTACATGAAACTGATATTATTGAAATTGTAAGAAAATTTAAAAATAAGAGATCACTTGACATACATTCCATTGATACTGTAATTATTAAAGATGTTATTGATTATATTGTCAGACCCTTGACCTATGTTTGTAATCTGTCTTTCCAAAAAGGAATTTTTCCTAATGACATGAAGTTAGCAAAGGTGATCCCAATTCATAAAAATGGAGATAAACACTATATGGAAAATTACAGACCAATATCACTTTTGCCACAATTTTCTAAAATTTTAGAGAAATTGTTTGTGAAACAATTAAATTTGTTCATTCATAAAAATAAATTATTAAGTGAAAATCAATATGGATTCAGAGAGAGCAGAACTACTGCCTTTGCAGTAATGCAAATGGTAGAAGAAATAGCAAATGCAAATGAAAATGGTGAGTGTTCTATTGGTCTGTATATTGATCTGCAGAAGGCGTTTGACACCATAGATCACGGACAGTTATTAAAGAAATTAGAGATGTATGGAATACGAGGGGTTGTTCATTCTTGGCTGGAAAGTTATTTAGGTAATAGACACCAATGTGTACAAGTTAATGATAGTATGTCAGCACTGAGAAAGATTACATGTGGTGTACCACAAGGATCAGTGATTGGTCCAATATTGTTCATTCTTTATATCAATGACATCTGCAATGTAACAGATTTTTTTAGATATGTAATATTTGCAGATGATACTAATTTGTTTTGTTCGGGTAAGAATTTAAAGGAACTTTTGTGTTGTGTAGAAATGGAGCTGGAAAATCTCAAGACTTGGTTTGATGTCAACAAATTATCTTTAAATATTAAGAAAACAAAATTTATGGTTTTTGGGAATCCAAATGAAAGTGGTTGTAATGTTAAATTAAAAATCTGTAATGTTGACATTGAAAGAGTTCCTGAGACTAAATTCCTTGGGGTTGTCATTGATCAAAGGCTAACATGGAAACAACACATTGAGTATATTAAAGGGAAAATCTCAAAATCACTTGCAATCCTATATAAATCCAGAAATGTGTTGAATTCCAAGGCATTGCATTTGATCTATTACTCATTGATTTTTCCCTATATATCTTACTGTGTGGAATTGTGGGGATCCACCTTTAAAACCACCATAAATTCAATTATAAAATTGCAAAAACGAGCTATACGTATTATCAATAATGCTGACTATTATGCTCACACAGAAGTACTTTTTCTAAATTCCCATGTTATGAAATTTAAGGATCTGTTTTATTATAAAATAATGCAAATTATGTTTAGAGCAAAATCAAAAATGCTCCCTCACTCAATACAGAGGTTCTTTTCAATTCAGGACAGTCCTTATAATCTTAGAGGTGTTTACAAGTTTACTGTACAAAGTGCTAAAAAAGGTATGAAAAGAAGATGTGTCTCCATTATAGGCGTTAAATTCTGGAATGATGCCAACATAAATTTAAAAACATGTCAATCTTTTTTGGTTTTTAAGAAAATGGTTTGTAAAGCTATTTTTGAAGCTTATAAGTGTGATTAATTATCTGTTGTTGTGTCTTCTTTGTTTTTCTGGAGGTTGGTGGACTAAAAAGTTCATAATATAGGATAGGCTTTAATAAGCAGTCTGCTTCTGCCTATGCCTTTTCAGTCAATATTCAACACATGATTCTTGAGTTAATGATTTTGTGATTTTGTGTGAAATGCCAATACTGTGTACAATATTTGGTGTTGTCATGACTGAATAAACTACTACTACTACTACTACTACTATATACTGGCTTTTTATACCTATTTATGATATTTGTAGAGTGCACTCTGTCTTCTTAGTGCTTTAGGAATGGCCTGTAGATTTAGTTTCTTGCATAAGTCTACATGCATATTTTTAATGATGGCAAAAATATATTTGGGCAGGTGTGCATAATGGTGTAATTACAATATGTGTACCATTTGTGTGTGTCAGAGCATAAGCCATATGTGTAAAATTATGAATAAATAAATGTGTGTGTGTGTGTGTGCGTACATGTGGCTGGCAAATTTAGCCAGAGAGAGTGATGAAGCATAGAGGCAATGTCCAGTATGATACCTGCAGTCAATGAGGCAGCACATCACCAGAGAAACAGGACAAACAGCGTGATGAAGCAATTAAGACAGGCCTTGACAAACCTTAACGAGCTCTTGGCTGAGCCCCCTCCCCTTGCTGCAGAGCTTGTTAAACCTCACATGTGTGGGCAAGTAGCCTGCTAATGAGCCAAATCTACAGTAGCGCCATCAATTAATCTCTTTGACGACGGTACAGCAAAAGGGAAGACGAGTCGAAAATGGGAAACGAGAGCGAGGAAGGACTGGTTTTGTTTTTTCACTTAAAGTTCATTTGGATTCATGTTGACGCTCATTTTCTTCCTTCTGGCAGCCCTCAGAACCATGTTGGCTCCCTGAACACTAAGTAATTTCACATAACGAGGACAGCGTGTCACGTTTAGTAACATGTTTTTGTTGTAACACATTAATTATCACCATAACAGCATCTCATATGAGCATTTAATGTAAATCAACAGGAGTTTTCGACTTTATGCATAAAATTAAGCAATAACAGCTCAGTTTTGTTGACAATCACAACTTTGTCTTCCAGTTCTCTTAGTAATTATGTTAACTGAGCAGATAAACAGACAATAATGGAGTAAAACACTGGTAAACTTACAAACCGACATTATCTCTGCATTGACACAGGCTCCTCTCACTCTCCCCATCCATCATTTTTATTGTCTATGTGCTCCCCGACTCTTTCTCTTCCCCCATTTTCCTCCACAGACTTTTAAGCAGTTTATTATACAGTTTGAGCTCTTAATATGTGGTGAGCTGCCTCTCAGCGCACAAGTAATGAATGCCGTCTGCCGCTTCCCGTCTCTTCACGTCTCTTCACGTCTCTCTTACCTATTATCGCTCATTATCAAAACACATTCTCGCAGGACACCACTCCTTTTCATCACTCAGCCAATTTAATGCGTTATG
The DNA here is from genome assembly GCA_024666655.1 of Dascyllus trimaculatus. Classification (NCBI taxonomy): domain Eukaryota; kingdom Metazoa; phylum Chordata; class Actinopteri; family Pomacentridae; genus Dascyllus; species Dascyllus trimaculatus. Next base: position 26,961,013 of record CM045453.1, read on the forward strand.
GTTTTATGTGAAGTGGCGGTTGTACTCACCTCATTTAAGCCCAAGAGAATTGGAGCGTGCTCGTGTTGGCGAATGCAGTACAGGATTATTGGGGTCAGACTAATTTCACTTCAGCCACAATAATTGAAATTGATCTTTCTCTGCATTTTAGCGCTAAAGCAAAAATAATTGGTTTCTTCTGTTTAATATAAAAAATGACATGAATAGAAAAACACATCATTTACTATTCTATTAAAATACTTGGTTAATAAAGTGGTTTACTTTTGCCTTGTAAGTTGCTGAATTTTTAAACATGGTTTTGCCACCTCGTAAGTGAGGTATGAAGTTACAAAACTAACTCAACATAATTGTAATTAATTTTGATTTTTGAGATGACATACAGTAACTTTGTGCAGTTTTTAGAGGAACAAACTGCACTTGATATTTTTACTATCATTGTCTGATGGCTTTAGTTAGCAGGAGTTTTCACATGCAAACTGTCAGTGATAAATTCCATGAAATGTGAAGGAATAATGCAGAGCTGAATCACCCAGCAGCGTATAAAGCTCCTAAAATCTGCAATACCTGCACTACAGTTAAATGCTGCTCACAAGTTTGTCTTAATTTAACATTTAAAAAGAGCTTTTGCTTTACTTTTGCATTGCGTTGTGTCACTATCACCTGCAAACATATCCGTCGACTCCTAAAACCCATGTAAAATTATCACCCAGCCCTGCAGTTCCCCACAACCCTGCAGAGTGCTTTTGCATCTTTAAACTCATTGCTTTGGCTTTTCAGACCTCATCAATCAACTGACACACAAAGTTAGCGCATAGCTAGAGGACGTTGTGGTATATTTAGAGCCAAACATATCACTCTGGAGTTGCTAGAAAACTCAAACTGAAGGTAAACGGAGGGTAAATAGAAAACTAACGTTTGACCTTGATGAATGCCGTTGGCTGGCACCCAGAGGTTTCCTAAAGAGTGATTCTGAAGCTCAGTGTGGTGGGTTCAGCCGTCAACATCTTGGCAGTGCCTGATAATCCAAACAGGGTAGAGCATGAATGAAGCTGAAGTGGGTCATTGACCATCCGATAACAGCACCCACCTCTCTCCCAAAGTGGCCACATCCTATTTATCCATAACTTTAAACCTTAATACAGTTTAGATGGCTCAGTTATAGAAGAATTCACCCTTATGCATGCATTATGAATGGGGATATTAGCTATAGAGTCCAAAACAGTGTTTTGTATCAGCCTGTAGACATGAGAGTTATTCCACGACAACTCACCTAGGGTCTCCCAGTTGAGGTAATGGATTTTCTTGAAAAACAATCATGCAAAAACTTCTGCCTAAACCATAGAATCTTGCAAGATCCCACAGCTTTACTCCAAATACTTTTTGAGTTATGAGTTTTTGAAAATAGGAGCTGAAAATCCACTTTTTAGGACATTTTAACAGTCTTGTTTTCCAGGAAGGATTGTTTTGATTTCTTAGAAACTTTTTGAAGGGAATGTCTTCATATCCATTGAAAACATATTTTAAAAAAATTAAAGGTGTTATATTACTCCTTCATTACTTAAACATTTTTTGAACTGACACACCCTGTATAGTTTTTAAGTGGCTTCGATATCATATTTGGTTAGCTGTCAGGTAAATATTAGTATTATGTTGATTTTAAGGTTTTTAATGTCTGTATCATACCTGGTGAGCTATTTTGCCATTGACTCATGAGAGTCTATGGGGATTGACTCACTTTTGGATGCAGCCACAAGTGGTCGTTTGAGGAACTGCAGTAATTGACACCTTGGCACTGGCTTCATTTCTCAGCCCCACAGGTCACGTACCCCTGACTGTAGTGTGCAGTTTGGGGCCGAGCTCAACGCTGCTCAACGTCAGTGTGCTATTGGCTAAAGCTAACATTCGACCCACAAAATCTGACTCCACCCAAGGGGACATTGCCTGCATGTAAAAATAAGGGCTGTCTTATGCTCCTAGTATAGTCATAAACCTGTATTTGGCTCTTTATGTGGTTCCACTCTGAATTGCATGAGAGACACACATTCCTGAAGGGTTAGAGTTAGTGTTAAGGTTAGATTGCCACCAAACTGTTGCAAAATGAAGTAAAGTTGTATATAATAAGACTGAATGCGATTGGTTTATGGAACGTTGAGATGGGTGGAGTCAAACGTTGAGCTCCACCCTGAACTGCACATTGCAGTCAGGGGCATCTACCTCAGGTTGCTGCTTGATGATTTGCCACATCTGCAGGTTAATACAGGTCTTCACCATAGGTCTGATTACATCCACCACCACTGTTTAAACCTTTCCCAAACAAATACACAAGACGGCAGGATTTGTTTTGTTTCTGAGACATGACAAGTACAAGGAAATCCCTTACAGTATTAGTAAAAATGTGATGGTAGTAATCGTATGAGCTTTGCTTATATATCAATCAGGCGTAGCATTTTGACCACCTGCCTAATATTGTGTTGGTAACCCTTATGTGCTCAAAAAATGCTCTGAACCATTGGACATGGACAAGAGGACCTCTCAGCGTGTCCTATGGGGTCTGGAACCAGGACGTTGGCACTGGATCCTTTGGGTACTCTGGCTTGTGCAGTGGGGCCTCTGTCCATCAAACTTGTTCCACTGCATCCTGTTGATGCTTGATCAGAATGGGGTGTAGGAAATTTGGAGGTCAAATCAACACGTTGGGCCATTGTCATGTTCCTCAACATGTTCCTGATTGTTTGATGTTGTTGCCATGTGGTGGGGTGCATTTTCCTGTGGGGGTAGTCCAGTGACATTTGGGATTTCCATTTGCATGAGGGAGTGTGCTTGTTGTGGGACAATGTTTATTTGGGTGTCTAAGTTTCATCAACATGGATGACAAAATCTAAGGTTTTCCAGCAGAACACCACATAGTACCAATATGATTAGTGTTATTCACGTCACCTGTCGGTGCTCATAATGTTGTGGCTGATCGGTGTAGGTATCTCATAACATCATTTCTACAAGACAAATCCAAGATGCATCACACATGTGCTGCATCATTTTAAAAATAGCCCACTTCAGCTGCCGCGTGTCACAACGTATCTCAGTTCAGTTAATCAACCTCACTGACACAGCAGATGTGCCAGGGATGTGATTCACGTTTTTTTTTTTTGTATCCTGTTAAGGAGTGACGAGCAAGACCTTTTATTCTTTCCTTCTCATTGATTGCACAATGTGCTGTATTCGTGTGCAAGTTAAAAGCCTGCGCCGAACAGTGGGAGGATAACATTTCATCAGCGTAAGTGAGAACCTGAAGTTTGGAAAAGGGATAAGTGTGCTGTGGAAATGTAAGAGGGTAAGAAAAGGGTGAAAGAGAAGGAGAGGGAGACAAAGGGGCAGACAGGGATTAAATGGATGAGAGCACACGCTATGCTGGTGCTGCTATAGTGCTGGCATCTGGTTCCATGCTTATCCCAAAGGGTCATACTGCTTCGCTAATGGACGGAGGGGATTGATCTCTGCAGGATTACTGGAACGCATGAATGCATCAGGCTGCCAGACACACATAGATGTAAAGATATTTGCATACTGTACGTAAAAATACACATTTATTCAGTCAGCACGCGCTCTTTATTCATGCCCCACACATCTGTCCAGAGAAAGAACAGAAGGAGGAAAAACACACTGTGCTGTCGGTATGCGCTCTCTGGAATTGAACGCACATGCAAAGAAATCAGTAAAGCTATCAAACGCTTCCTGGTTTGCTTGCGGGCCTCATTTAGACTGTGTATGTACATAATTCAAGGTGTCTGAAAATAGCCCTGAGATGTAAATAATGCAGAGAGGCCATTAAAGAAGGCTAAAACAAACTCACGGAGGGAGGAAGGGAGAGAGGCGGGATGGATGGTGACAGGTGTAGATGAATGGATGAAAATTAGAGGTACTGTTAGTGGGAGTAGCTGATCTAAACATTGCTTCTAAATGGGTGAAATAATGCATAAAATTTAAAAAAAATAATGAAAAGGAATAAAAATTGCTGTTAATGACGAGTTATTGATCATGCAAGATTTATTACGGACCTTGTAGCTCATTAAGGAGCACCTTACCAGTTCATTGTAAATGCAACACAGAAAATGATTCAAGATAGGAAACACTTATCTATCTAAAGGTTTCCCTGAAATATTACTACGAAACAGTCCTTGTCTCTGAAGCCTTTTCACTCATATGAATAAAACACAAAATACAGCAATGTATGAAACCCAGAGTCAGTCACACTCGCTCCTGTCAGGCAGTTTGAAGTCAAAATCATTTTCTCTAACAGAATTTTTTAGACTGTCTTTTGGAGCTCACGATCCGTGACAACTGAAATTTATGGAGGTTGACAGATTTTCCCTTCTGGTTCATGTCAGCAGTGTCACAAACTGGCTCAGAGAATTCGACAAATGGGGAAGAGATTTACTTAAAGCAAATGGAATTTATTAAAATGAAACAAAACAGCATAGGAGTGTGAAAGTCAGCGATAACAAAACACTCTCGGTAACGACAAGCGGTGAAAGATCCAAAATGTCTGTGCAGAATCTCAGTCACCCAAGTCATGGTAGTCCTAAGAGCTTCAGCAAGACTTCTGTTTTTTGGGTCTTGAAGATGTTTCACCTCTCATCCAGGAAGCTTCTTCAGTTCTTACTGAATGGCAGGAAGTCCAAGATACAAAAAAGGGGCTCTATGACACCACTAGTCAGGTACTTATAATGCAGTTTTGAGATTTCTCCCCAGAAAGTTTCTCATATCTTGAGTCATCCCTGACTTGGCAATTTCACAGCCATTCACACCTCGAGCCATGTGAGTCTTGGGCCATAAAAGGGCCATTTTCCAAGTGCGGCGTGAGTGACACCGGAGTTGGCAGGTCCGTGTACTTGAACCGCTGTTCTAGAGCCTCGGCAGCGTATTACAGCCTCGGCGACGCTCGGCAACGCTCAGTGATGCTCGGCGGCGGCTGGTGGCGGCGCACATGAATGCGAATATTCGAGTATCAAAATTATTTTTCGAATACCACCACAATGAAAGGATATTCGGATATTTGAATATTCGGGACCAGCCCTACTATTTTCTACACCTCAAATATTTTAAAATGTTGCACCAACTCTTCCTTCTTCAGGGAAAAGTGGGTATATCCAAAAATGTATTAGTGCAAATTTCATAATGATGTACAGGTATATGCACAGGATGTAAGCAGGTTGTCCAGCTGTTAAAACCTGGACTCTAAGCAAAAATCTTTCTTATTTAAAGAAAGATTTTGTTGAAGTTTGAGGTCTTGCGTGTGCAAAAACATTCAATGTCTTCTTCTCTGATCATTGATTAAACCCCTAAACTTGTCTCTCTTTATCAAAGGACTATCACTGATACACTGCAGTTCCAAGGTGGAAATACTCAACCATAGTGCTTACTGCTTATTTCCCTAATGATGTGTCCTCCAACATATAAAAAAACAACATATGGGCACGTTAACCAGGTAAAAAACTGGATTTTCACCAGAGCGGGTCTTTAAATCTACAGCTTTAATTGCTATTTTCACACATGATTTGCAGTTTCCAGCAGGCAATGTGAATAATCCCCCACCATCATTCATTCTGGTTATATTTCTAAGGAGATTTAATCACATTTTCATGAAAAACATTTGCCAGAAAGAAATGGACTGGGTAGGGTGAACATTTCTAACATGAGCCGGACTACACTGGCCGAGGTAAATTGAACCTCATACTGTACTCAGCGTTAAGGGACGAGCTAAAGGTCACTTTGCTTTGATAACAATTTACATCAAATTTTTATTTGCCTTGATCCAATGGACTTCTAGAAGCATTTGACACCACAGTCCATTCCTTAGATGTGTAAATGGGATTTACCTTTGGGTTGGGGTTACTTTTGTACAACCAGTGTAGACAGATATGCAGGTTAAAATGAAATCTTATCCGTTTTATGGAATGGATGCGGATAGAAAACTAAAAAAAAACCTCTGAAACACGTCCTGCATAATTTGAGGTTAAATTGACAGGTGGAGAAATGCCCCTCCATTCTTTATTTTGTTTCCAATTTGTGCCCTGATTGGAGCATTGTGCTGAGGCTTTGTTTATTTGTTGAGCTGTGCTGCTTGAGCCCCATGACCATAACCGGCAGATAAATACATCATCGGGGTGTGCTAAAAATAGACCCAATGCTGCCTTGTGACACACACAGAATCAGACAAATGTGAGCTCACATGCTACAGTGTCCTACACGCCCACAAACCGGGAAAAGCAGCCTCACTTTTTGCACACAAATGTAGCTGGAGCGAAACACATAATTACAGTCAAACCTTCAGGGGGCTGAAAACCCCCAAATGCCAACCGCAGAGTTGCGTTTCCTTTCTCCTCTGACAACATGCGGCCCGGCCAGGTGTCAAGTACAAGTGTATTAGTGTGGACGCTCAGTGTCCAGAGGAATTCTTTGAGTGCATGTGGTGATGAAGTCCCTCGGGTTCTGCACAAATACACATTCACGCACACCATCTCGATCATCTGTCATCGTCCACACTCCACTACTTCTAGCAGCAGAAACAAGACCACTGTGTCCGTCTGAGTCACCTCAGTCCTCCCCCACTGGGCACTGCATGGTCGCACCTGACAGGCCACATCAGACAAAGAGACACTCACCCACCCATCCATCCTCACAAACACAAACATACACACACACAGAGCGAGCTATACCTCTTCAATCAAACAAACCTGTGTATGGGTGCGGTGCCACAGTGACACAGCAAGAGGACATGTGCATGCATACAGGTTTGATGAACTGAAAAAACAGATGGATACAGACATAGATGTTTTCTGGCAGGATCCCCTGAGTTTCCAGAGCAACAAAAACTATATTTTTAGGTTTGCCAGTGAATCACCTCTTCTAGCAAGCAATCACAGTTCTCGCAATTATAATTTCAGTGCCTTTAACTTCTTGCAAGTGTTGTTAACAGGAGAAGCTTTTACTCATGTCCTTATGCAAGTCAGTTATGGCTGCTGCTGTTAGAAACTTTCGAAACAAGGAAGTTAAATCTTTGAAGATTCAAACAGCACGTCTTGTTTGGGTGTACCCAGTATGCTGTGGTTGGTACCTACCAAAAGTAGCCCAAGTAAGAACATCCGGTAAGCTGGTGACTCTGATAAAAGTGGGCTACATAAATAAAAGGCTGTTCAGTCGGGTTTAATCCCACGGAAGAGATTCCACAGCACAAACTGCAGAAAATCATAATGCTCAGTGATAAAAAGGTGTAAAAATTCACCCCTTCTAACTCCTGTCCACTGCCGAAAGTGTCTTTAATGGGCACATGAGCACTACATCTGGACAATGGAAGAATGGGTATGGGTCACTTACCTCAGGAAGAGATGGCAGTAGGATGCACTATTGGAACAAGACAAGCTGGCGGAGGTGGTGTGATGCTCTGGACAACATTCTGCCAGGAAATCTTGGAACCCAGCATTCATGTGGATGCTACTTTGATACTTACCACATACCTAAAAATCATTGTAGACCTCATACTCTCTGTCACGACAACACTACTCCCTGACAGCAGTGTCCTCTTTTAGTGAATCCAAGGTGTTGACTTGCCCTGGAAATTCCCCAGATCTCGCTGCCATCAAGCATCTGAAGGATGTTGTGGATAAACAAGTCTGATCCACGGAGACCTCCCCTCACAGCTTACAGGACTTGCTGCTGCTAACATCTTGGCGTGAGAACCTTCAGAGGTCTTGTGGAGTCCAAGCTTATATGGGTCAGAACTGTTTTTTCAGCAATTACACGCAGGTGGTATTAATGTTGTGGCTGATCGATGCATTTTGAAGGCTGTGGCTCAGGTGACAGAGTGGGTTATCCACTAATTGCAAGGTTGTCTGTGCCGAAGTGTCCCTGGGCAAGACACTGAACCAGAAGTTTCTCTTGATGGGAAACGAATGAAATGGTGAATGGTATAATAGTGTATATACATACATATATCTTATGGGCTCAGAAATGCTCTAAACCATTGGGCATGGACAAAAGTACCTCTCAGGGTTTCCTGTGGGGTCTGGAACAAGGATGCTGGCACTGGATCCTTTGGGTACTCTGGCTTGTCCACTGCATCCTGTTGATTCTTGATCACAATGGGGTGTAGGAAATTTGGCAGTCAAATCAACATATTGGGCCATTGTCATGTTCCTCAACATGTTCCTGATTGTTTGATGTTTTTTCCATGTGGTGGGGTGCATTTTCCTGCAGGGGTAGACCAGTGACATTTGGGATTTCCATTTGCATGACGTGTGTGTTTGTTGTGGGACAATGTTTATTTGGGTGTCTAAGTCTGATCAACACAGATGTTAAAATCCAAGGTTTTCCATCAGAACACTAGATAGTACCAATATGATCAATGTTATTCACTTCACCTGTCAGGGGTCATAATGTTGTGGCTGATCAGTGTTGGTTTATCCAACTTTTTCTTTGGCTTTATTTTCTTTTGTCATAATATTGAACACTACGTTCCTGTTGAGGTTGGAGGACAGTGACACACAAGGGGGGTAATGCAAATAAGTTCAGCATTTAGTTCTTCTATCCTTGGCAAAGTCTGACAAGTTGTCCTAATTTGCAGATGTACCGGAATCTTCTCTATTAATCCAAGTGTTCTTAGTGTTACTTGTATCTGTGTGAGGCATTTGTTGGAAGAACAACCAGTTACAATTTCCATATCCCCTTTCACCCTAACAGCTCTTGTCATGTACGGGTGAAGAAGATAGAAGTGTGCAGTCTGATACATGCATATCTTGAGCACAAGAGTATAGTCCTGCTGATTCCAGAAGGCACTCATGCCAAATAACACTTGTTGCTGGTAATGTGCCTTAAGGGGTAGAACTGCACCTGCAAGGGATAAGTCTGGAAACTTTAGGAATTTTATGAACACAGTGTTTGGTGAAATGGTGCATAAGCAAAAGTGTGTATGTTTCCTCATTGTTATTTCAGTGACAGTCAAAAATGATTTTGAGTTGTTTGCAGAAGTCAAGAGTCTCTCATGAGCTTGTAGTACAAATCTGGCTCCTGTCATGTTGGAGAACCCGGGGTGAGAAAACTTAAAGAGGAAAGTCATACATTTAATTGGCCTCCCATTTTCAAGAATTTGTCTTTTTTGAAAATTCTCCTGAAAGAGCGCAGCTTTGACTTGAGTTTGTGACAACTGATACTTAACACGAGAGACACTTGTAAATGTCTTCACTCGGAAAAAGCTTCTGTTGTAGATTAAGCCATGCCATTGTAAACACAAGTTGTTTTTCTAAAATTTTGTATACAAGTAAAGAATGCAATGATCCTTTCAACTGAAACCTGACTTAATGTGCAATGTGATGACAAATCCTGAAGCAGCCACCTTCTCTCCAGACCAACTGTTAGTTTCACTGTCAAGTTCTTCATAAATCCCACTGTGTGCCAGAGATGTGTTGATATCGAGCGACATCTTTAATAATGGCCATTTGTTAGCTATCTCGCAGTTACAAGTAAAAACTGACACTAAAACTAACACCATGCCAGCAGTGGCATTTTGCTAAGCGGCGTCTGTCCCTCCTCCCCACAGAGCGAGTGGGCCAAGAGCGAAACACAAGTGCAACACAGAAAAATAGACGAAGAAGCAAACACAGGACTTCTGAGTCAGAGTGCTGAAAGAATGATTTGTCACTACATTTAGTTAACAAATGCCCCTGAAAAAAAGGCCAAGATAACTGTCAGACACAAGCTAGAACACCAGCCTTAGTAGAATATTCTTGTATTTTTCGGTGTTGTTAGTGGTTAATATACCACAAGGATTTGTCTTTGAGGGTTTGGGTTAGTTAACTGCAGACATTCGCAGCTGTACATTTGTGACCCCATGACATGTGCAAAACCAAAACTTGGAAAATAAATGAATGGAATGGTAAATGGTAATTTGCTGCAGGAGAAATGAAGAGCTTTAGAGTCAGTTTCTGCTGCAAACTTAGTTTACTGATGAGGTCTTTTTAGCAGGTTCTCTCATATAATATGAAGGTAAGAGATGCTCTGTAGTATAAGGTACATTTCAGCTCCCACACAAAAATGAACAAAATATTACAGAATCTGTCTGCTGATCTATAGGCTGCCTGAGAATGCTCTACACTGCATATTAAAACCACAGCAGAGACCGTAATGGCAGAGCTGGAATCCAATAGAGCTGCATCCCCTGAGCGTTCGTGTTGCCTGTCTCAGTGTTTCCAACAGAACATATGTGCTGTTATTTGATCAGTATTATTTGATCACTGCAACTGTCTACGCTGCCAAAGCAACCTTTTCAAATAGTTTTTTTTTCTGAGTGCAACTACACCGATGTGTGTGTTAGGTTGTGAACGCTGTCAAAACACTTCAGCCATGCCGTAGCTGAAGAACTCCAGTGTGACACCGAAGGGAGCCGTGCTGCTTCTGTCGTGATGCTTTTGCTTAACCTTTTGTTGGCCAGTTTTTCTCAGGAATATTGTGATATAATTATAGTCATTCAGTAGGTAAAATAATCATATTAACACACATATATATGTATATACCCACACTGCAGGTTCACCTGTCTAGCCATGGCTGTGCTGTTCTAATAAATATACGTTTCCATGTGGCTGCTGGTCACAACTGAGTCATTCAAGGCTTTTCAGTTGTTCTAAGGTGTATATAATTATTATTATTAAACATGCGTATACAGAGGCACTGAAAGACACATATTGTTATTCCTGGGGCTTACTCTTATTATAGATTCTTCCAACACAATTTTCAGTGCCTAATATGTTTTGCTTTAAGAAAACCCAAACAAATTATATATCCATTCAGAATTGATGGGATTGGGACTGGTGCGCTATGTCTTTCGGTAGCAATTTGTCTTTTTTTTTTTGTCTGCATTTATACTCAATGTTTAACACCACAGAAGGGGGTCAACTTTAATGAGATCAATGCATATTTTAGTCTTGCAGCAAAATATTTTAATAATTAGTGCATGTGCGTGACCATCACCGGCCACCCCTGGAGGCCAAGCTATCATTTTTTATTGAATTTTTCTATCATGAGCCAGAGGGGGCAGGGCAGCACCTCAGTGAATTGAGCGGGAAACAAATGAAGGACAGGGCAAGACAAGACGAACAGTGAGGGTACAGATAGGCAGTGCTATTTGAATCCTATAAGAGTGCTGTAAGAGGCTGTGTCATTCCCAACAACCGATCCCACATCTGAAAATTGGGAACAAATAATCAACACATAAACGAACTGGAGACCAGAAGTCCTGACAGTAGACAGAGTTAGGATGCCAGAAGACAGGAGTGAGAGAGAAACGTATAAAGGGCGTGAGTTTAGTGCAAAATCTGAAGAGTGACTCCGCACAATCAGGCGGGTCCCATCAGCTCTCAGAAACGGGACTCAACAGGAGTTGGTAAGCCCTGAATGAACATGCATGTGTGATGGACACCGAAGCCCAGAGCTCGGTAGCAATTTGTCATACGGTATTTGTGAAAAAAAAAAGAAAACAGCATTATAAACCCTCATTGAAATGAATGGGAAGTCAACTGGACAACTGCCAAAACCTACCCATCTTTGGGACCCTGTAGCTCTGGCATGTTTTACAGCAGAAACCTAATTCAACGTTTAAACGGGTCACAAGCCTTTCAATGTTACTGTCTAAATTGTGTAAAATTCAGTTAGAGTGTGTGACATCACATGTGACATCCTGACTCGAGACAGTTACGTACATGAAAATACACCAACTTGTTTAAAACAAGACTGTGCTTCACACGGTAACATTTTTTCAGTACGACTTACAGTTTTTAAGCTGTGACCGTGTGTTTGAGGGACTAATCCTTAGTCTGCTCCTCTCTCCTCAATATATGTGCTCACGTCCATATACAAATGTTAGCTTGTCATGTTCTGCTGTTTGAGTTAAAGAAACACACAAAATAGCTGTACAACACAGAGGAAAACAAACCAGTCTATGTATATTGCATCACTAAGAAAAGCTGCAACCAAACACAGAAATCCTTCGAGGCAGACACAGAATCAATAGCCCAATTTAGAAATCTCTTTATTCAATCCAGTACTTTGACTTTACTGGACAGGGAGGCTGGAGACGTGGAATCAAACACACACAAGGTTATCAAAGATGCAGCGTGTATGCAGGAGGCGGGAGATGGAAAAAAGATAACATGGCACTGAAGAGTAAAAAAAGACGGGCAGAGATGAGAAGAGACTGAGGTTTAGGAGGAAAAACAAGCAGTCAGTCGGTTGGTTACAAAACGGTGTGTTTGAATTATTTCACAGGTGGATGCTGTTAACACTGAAGTGTCTCACCTACATTATCACATCACTGACGAGTAGATATTTATAGACGATGTGACTGACAAGTACAAAGAGTGGTTTGAGAAACTGAACTGTGAACCTCGTGAGCAAAGGATGAATAAATTACAAGTTCAATGTAGTTTTACTGTAACAGTTTTTCACAGGTTACACTTTACTTCAAGAGTGTTTTTACACCAGCAATCCATAATTATTAGGACATGCATAAAGCGCTGTCTTAACTACAGGTGCATGTGTATTCATTCATTTACCACATGTCATATTTATGTACTTTGCATATTCTATCAGAGTTTTTATTTTTTGAAGCATGCACTACATCATCCATAATGTGGTGCCAGTTACAAGAACCAAAACATGCTTCAGGCAAGTCTTCCATTTCTTAAAAAACCTTCCCTGCATCGTGTTACCTTGAGTTGCTCTGTAAGCATGTGGCCATTTGCAGCCTGTGTATATTCCACACCAGTGCACTTGCCAGCCAGGAGCAGAAGTGTCTGTGGGCAGAGCGAGCACACACCCTGTGAACCATGGTAATGGGTGGGAAATGTCAGTGCACATGTCCATGCCCTACCTATCCGTCCCTCCAGAGTCATCCTTCCTCCTCCTCCTCTTCCTCTCTTTTCTGCCTTTCATGGGGCTTTTGGTAGCAGTCGGAGGCAGACTGTGCGCTGCAGCTCAGAGCTCACCGTTCCTTGACCTCACTTGCCACGTTGTTTGTTCTCGTCTTCTTTTGCTTTTCTAGCTACGTCTCTCTCTCTCTCCTACCTCTCTCGGATATATGTGGACACACTGATTTTGCAATATTTTCTTGTTTGCATTGTTCGTTTTCTTAGGGAGACATTGTGCCACATCGGGTTGTGCCTCTATCTGGTACCACTTTTCAGCTCTGAGGCAACTATGAGCCTTTAACAAAAACCTTACTGAGGACTCCAACAGTCTGAGGAGCAACAACAAGCTGCTTTTCAAGAAAACAAGCAGCTCCTCCCTTATCTCTCTCTGTCACTCACACATTTGCACAACAAACCGTGGCAAAGCACACTACTGCACTACTCCAAACTGACAGCATACGAGGCTCCCTGCGCAGGTTATTCCTCCTGATGACTCATTTGCTTGACACCATCTCGCCCCCCTCCACACTCCATCCTTCCATCATGGAGCCACTTTGTCACTTATTGACAACCTGAGAAGAGACAGGACTGATTTTAGATCCACAGATGATCTTCCTGAGCATTTAGCAAAATGTGGTTGCTTGAAAATGAGGTATAGACTCGCATACATTATCAGAAGGTCACTTATTTGAGTGGTGGGAAGAAGAACAAATCATTTTATGTATTTTTAAGACATCAACTTTGTTTTTCCCACAAAAAATCCCAATGCATTGTTTTTGAAAATTCTATTTATGTGTACGTAAAGTAAAACAATAAGCAATGAATTATTTTAGGTATAATTTAACAGAGAACAGTAACAGAATGGCAGCTTCTCAGTTTCTATTCTCTGTTAATTAATTATCAGTGGAGTTGCAAAAGAAAAGCATGAGAGATAAATACTGAAGGCACTTGTGTCACCAGAGAGTCGCTGTGGCTGTACCATGGTTGCAGAACAATTTGGCACAGGACAGCAGGAAAATCCAGGGTTTATGAAGGTGAAAGTAGGAGTAGAAATGGGTTTGGATAAATATAGCACAAATAATTACTTAATTGGCCAATGGCAGGCTCATGCCCACAATTTACATCTGGTGAGTCAGACTGAAACCATTATAAAATCAAATCAAACAGACTTGCGTGCAATTTGAGATTACTTTTAATGTTGATCCATTAGGATAAAACTTTACACACGTTTTGATTATCGACACAGAATTATCTTCTTTCTGAAAATTTCACTTTGCTGTTTGTACCAAAATGTCAGTTCAGATTTGATCTTTGTATGTTAAATCCAGATCAACAGTAACGTTTCTTCATATTACACAGCTTTCAACAAATATCTGAATATTTATTTTTATGGTTAAAACATGACAATAAGCATATCAAATATGAATAAATATTAGAGAAGTGGTTTGTAACAATTCATCTCATCACCCAGTAAAATCTCCTTAAGTCATATTTATTTATATAGCAGTCACAGATGACTTTAAGAAGGAGCTGAAAAAGAAACGAAAACAGGAAAAGATGGTGACAGAAAACCAAAAGGTGGAGAAAAAGGGTTTCTGGGGCTGGTTGTTGCACTGGTGTGACTGAACCAGAAGGTGGAGGAGGCTGCTGGTTATTCAGTTATACTTCTCTTCTCCATCCTCCACTTCTTCTCACCCTTCCTCCCTCTTCTCCTTCATGACCATCCACTGCTACCATTCCTTCATCTACCCCAGTCCACTCAACTCAGCTCACTTCACCTGTCAGTGGTTTTAATGTTGTGGCTGATTGGTGTATTATAGTAGGTAAATTTGGGATATGCAGACTGAAGGCTGGTTGCTGCTAACAGAGATTTCTTTTAAAAATATACAAAGAGCAGCTCACTGTCGGCTGACATGTCCACGGTTAGAGTTAAAGTATAACACATGAATACAGCAGCTCTGTGAGGTGATGAATGTAGAGTCAGAAGTGAGAGAACACACAGATGGGGGTGCATATGGAAGTGAAGAAAGGAGGGAGGCGCGAAGGTTATCAAACTCAATCAAAATGGAGGAGTTTAGTCGATAGAGGTGACTTCATCGCTGCTGCTGTCTGTGGCTCAAACGTGCACACACTTCCCCCTTTTCTCTCCTCGTTTTTACTTGGTTTCATCCGTTCAGACATAATGGAGAGGAAAGTAGGATCCCTTTAATCCAGGAAGAGAGAGGGAGAACAGAGGAGAGTCTTTCTGGCAGGTGCTGCAGAGAGACCTGGCACCACGCTGGAGCCCAACTAGCACACAAACTGCCAGAAGGCCTGCGTGGCTGATTCAGTGTCGTCGAGCTGCCATCCTAATTTCCACAGCGTCTCCTGAAAAAGCCGAACAAGTGATGCTCGTCAAAGTCACACTGCTCCCCTGGTCCCACTTAACTCAAGTAATCTCCTTCCTCCTCCTCGGATCTGACTCAAACATCACTTCGTCTTAATTTTCTTTATATCCTCTACATTAGGATAATTATCATTGTGTGAAATAAGCTATCAGTCACATAAAAACTCAATTAGAATGATTAGCAATCAACATTTACTGTGGACTTAGATGACCCTTGTGGAAAATTTCCAGCCATATGGCTCTCCAAGCATGTTAAAGGAGCAGTGTGTAGGATTAAGTAGCATCTAGCAGTGAGGTTTTAGATGGAAACCAGCTGAATAACCCTTCACTTCACTCTTCCCTGCCAAGTGTCTAGGAAACCCTTTAGTGGCTGCTAAAAATTAAAAAAAAAACACAAATGCACCTCTCTTGAGTCATACTTGACTCCGTGGAAGAGGACCTCCTAGCTATGTAGATATACCGTGTATCCAGGAAGTATTCATACCGCTTCATTTTTTCCACATTTTGTTATGTTACAGCCTTGTTCCAAAATGGATTAAATTCATTTTTTCTCAAAATTCTTCACACAATACTCTATAATGACAACGTGAAAAATGTTTTTCTGACAATTTTGCAAATTTAATAAAAGTAAAACACTCAAATATCGCATGTAGATAAGTATTTACACCCTTTGCTATGAAACTCAAAATTGAGTTCAGGTGCATCCTGTTTCCACTGATCCTTGAAATGTTTCTACAACTTAAATGGAGTCCACCAATTTAATTGAGATAGTTAAACCAGTGAACAGTATGATAGTTGGGTATCCAGGCCACCATTCTTTCAGTGTACTCATTGGGTTATAATAATTGCCAAGAATTGTGACTGTAGCAACATTGCTAAAACGTGGGGCACCCATAGACTATACACCGATCAGACATAGCATTATGACCACCTGCCTAATATGCTGTTGGTCCCCCTTATGTGCTCAGAAATGCTCTGTACCATTGGGCATGGACAAGAGGACCTCTCAGGGTGTCCTATGGAGTCTGGAACCAGGACGTTGGCACTGGATCCTTTTGGTACTCTGGCTTGTGCAGTGGGGCGTCTGTCAATATAACTTGTTCCACTGCATCCTGTTGATGCTTGATCACAATGGGGTGTAGGGAGTTTGGAGGTCAAATCAACATGTTGGGCCATTGTCATGTTCCTCAACATGTTCCTGATTGGTTGATGTTTTTTCCATGTGGTGGGGTGAATTTTCCTGCAGGGGTAGGCCAGTGACATTTGGGATTTCCATTTGCATGAGGGAGTGTGTTTGTTGTGGGACAATGTTTATTTGTGTGTCTAAGTCCCATCAACATGGATGTTAAAATCCAAGGTTTTCCATTAGAACACCACATAGTACCAATATGATCAAATGTTATTCACTTCACCTGTCAGTGGTCATAATGTTGTGGCTGATCGGTGTATATAAAGCCTAATATCATAAAATTTAAGCAAATATCTTGCAAATGGGTGCTGCTATAGTGCTGGTTGCTTGATTTGTAACCAGAGTTTGTGCAGTAGCAACTGGGTGCTGGATGTCTTCATCTCGTCTTCGTCCAAAGAGAAAATGAAAGTATTACACAAAACATACATTACAAACCAACTTTGACCACTTGTATTTGTGTTTATGCATGTACAGTGTTCCTGTATAGTGAAAAATCAACAATATAGATCTGCTCACTCTTGATAATATGGCCCAGCAGAGTTAAATATATACAACCAAAATGTAATAGAAAAAGTACAAACAACAGGGCACAGTATAAAAGCAGCAGATTCATTACCAAACAGTAATGTCTCACTATTTCAGTCTTGTCAGAATGATCTCCAAATGTTTAAAACTGTTAAGAAGGAAAAAAATAAAAAAATAAAAAAAATCTTAACATGTTACTATAAATTATTAAAGTAAAAACAGGTCACACATGTTAAATAGAATGACTGATATTGTCCAGGAGTTTCACAGAGCAAAAATGTAGGCATCTCCTGCATTTAGAATATCGTGTCCAACAAAGAGTGGCCTTAAACGCATCAGAAAATGCTACTAGTTTTTTTTCTTTTTCTAATGAGTTACGTTGTTAGGGGTCATTTTGAGAACAACACATTCTAAGAAAGCATTATGTGCAGGTTATGTTTAGGCCGAGCTGTCAGTCGTATTTAATGGCAGGTGTGTGGATAAATAAATCTATGTTTTTGTTCTGTCTCTAATGATGCCTTCAGAGAGATGGAGGGGCAGTAATGAAACACACTCCCTGTTACTGTGTACATAATAGGTGTGATCAGACGGTGAGGGTTGTCTGCTCTGTGCGCTCCACACATGTGTTCACTCTCCATCATACTGTATTTGTCCACCTGCTTGGTTATTCGGCCCTTGTTGACATAAAAATGACCCTCCAGCGTGGATCTGAAATGACTGAACAGACTGACAGGGAATCGGGGAACACGTGACTGATGAAATGTTCTTGAAATGTTTTTTTTTTCCCTTATCTTCCTCCCCAAACCTTTTAAGTGCTTGTGGACACTGGATGAGATCAAAGAGCAGCCATCAAAGCGAGATTGCTTCTCTTGATGTTTATCTCCACGCTCACGAGAAGCATTTTGAATTACCCATAACTCTCTGCCTCAGGACCTTATACATCTGACATAAGGAAGCCTCCCTCTGTGCTATATGGTTGACTCATTTGTGATCTTGTTTGGAGCTCCCCCCCCCTCCACACTCCTTCCCTGCGTTTCCATCCATACAGGCAGAAAGGTTAGGTCAGGCTGAGAGTTTCTCAGATATAATCTTTCAAATCAATAAGACATCAAAGCTGCTTCTTGCATCAACTCCCTCCATGTGTGTCGCTATCAGAGCAGCTCCTTGTGCTTTTACTCTGTTTTAGTCAATGATTGCGATGGAGTGCAGTGGTGGGTGAAACTAAAAGTGGATTTAGAACATCACAATATCGGCTTCATGATTGACAGTGGCTTTTTCACTCATGGGTCACATCTACCCTTCTTGAGCAAAACACTACAAAATGAAAAATATCCTGTATTGATCAATAAAGCAGTGGAGATGTTTTTTTCCTTTCTGGCTGTGCATAAACCAGTTGGGCAGGAAAAAAATCTGTGTTATAGATCCACTTGAAGACACTGACTCAAGCTGCCAATCAGGGCCTGCCTGCGCGTTGGTTTTCTCGACTGAAGAGGCCAAGATGTTTGTTACTGCAGCAGAGATTCGCTGCAGATGCTTTGTGAAATTATAAAGCAGAACTGTTAGAGACACTTTGACTGTTGATAGTGATGTAAAAACAGTAATTAATATGGGGTTTGAGTTTGTCACTCCACAGAAAACTGTTATTAACCACCCAGCAGGATTGGAATGATTTGAAAAGACTGAAGCACACTTAAAATTAGGTTAGAAAACAGTGAAAAAAAAGCAGTATTCTGGTTTGACTCTGCATTTCATGACCAAATAGTTCAGTTTTTTCATATCATCAGCAATTATTTTCTGACATTCAAAATGCATTTAAAAACAAATCTTAGAATTTTATTTACACATAATTTGAAGAGTTCATACAGAGTTTCCACTAGTTTCCATTTAAAGAAACAAACATGATATAACTTGTATATTTCCTATGTTCATAGTCTAAAAGCATCATGTTCCCCACTGGGCTGGACTAACTCCTCTGATTACTGCAGGGCAAAACTGGGCTCTCAGCCTCCCGTTAAGCTCCTGGTCATCCCTCACTCTTTGCATGATCATATAATGAAGGTCAATATTTTGACACATCTTTATTGTGTCAACCAACATTGTACTTTAGTTGCACATACACCGATCAGGCATAACATTATGACCACCTGCCTAATATTGTGTTGGTCTCCCTTATGTGCTCAAAATGCTCTGAACCATTGGACATGGACAAGAGAACCTCTCAGGGTGTCCTATGGGGTCTGGAACCAGGACGTTGGCACTGGATCCTTTGGGTACTCTGGCTTGTGCAGTGGGGCCTCTGTCAATCAAACTTGTTCCACTGCATCCTGCTGATGTTTGATCAGAATGAGGTGTAGGAAGTTTGGAGGTCAAATCAACATGTTGGGCCATTGTCATGTTCCTCAACATGTTCCTGATTGTTGGATGTTTTTTCCATGTGGTGGGGTGCATTTTCCTGTGGGGGTAGGCCAGTGACATTTGGGATTTCCATTTCCTTGAGGGAGTGTGTGTGTTGTGGGACAATGTTTATTTGGGTGTGTAAGTCTCATCAACACAGATGTTAAAATCCAAGGTTTTCCATTGGAACACCATATAGTACCAGTATGATCAATGGTACTGACTTCAGCTGTCAGGGGTCATAATGTTGTGGCTGATCGGTGTATAGTTTGCATCATAACAGGTACACATAAGATAAGCAGTCATCTGTACTATCATTTGCTGACTTTCAAAATAATGACTCAGTCCAAATATCGCATTTGTGATGTAATGATACACTTTGCTGTAAAATGCATTAATGAGAATAAATCAAGTTTGCATCCCTGTTCAGCAATCAAGACGATTTGGCCTTACTGTGGTACAGGAAGCAATTAAAGTGTATATATGTATCTGTGTGTGTGTGTTTGAGATTAATGTAAGCATCAACACTAGCCAAATGACTTCATCATTGTGTGCTCTGACCTCATTAAAATGCCCAATAACTTCATTAATTTGTGCGGAAACCTCATTACAATTCTCCATGACCTCATCACAGCACTGTGACAACCGTGCCGTATGACTAATCTACAATCACACTGACAAACACGGCCTGAGAAGTGACTGTTCATGTTTGCTGTGGTGTTAATAACACAACATAAACAGAACATGGACAGCAACATGCAAGCTTTACATGTAGCTGTGAACAACATTTGAGCATGTGTCTGAATACATAAGACATTGCTCAGTTGAGTCTCCTTTTATATAACTGAAGGCCTGTAAAGTATTTTGCTTGGGAGCTCAAGTTTGCCTTGGGGTTCAAATGCTGTCAGTGCAATCGCTCATTCTAATTATTGCAGAATACGAGGAGGAAATGCTAATTGTTCACCTTTAGACTATAATGTGCACATTTTGTTAAAACAAATTGTTCTTTAACCCCTTGTGCCTGTCACTCATTCTGCACTCCATTTACTTCTCTTTAAAATCAGAGTTTTGAATGCAGTTAAAAAGAAGACTAAAGCAAAACCAGTAAAGGCATATTCGTTACGGTACTTACAGGAAAATCTGTAGATAAGGTCTAAGGGCACCCAGGAAAGTAGCGAGCACAGTGACTTCATGCCCAGTGTGGGATGACCATATGCCATACGGATGATATATATAGACCATTAGCCATATGCTAAAATAGCAGATGGGGACATTATGAAACTGTGGAAGAAGAACTTGTGATATATGGAATGTTATCAAGTTACATAATGAAATCTTATAAATGCATTTGTTTAATTTTAAATACAAATGAACAGGGAATCTTATTAAGAGAGTTAGAAAACGAACATATTACACACCATCTCATATGAGAGCGACAGCTGCATGTATGTGCTGCAACTTTGTCGAAATACAGTCATGTTATTGAATCATCACTGGGACTTATTAAAAGGGTTTTTAAAAAGAAAGTTTGATTGTCAGTGCATTTTTACCAACTGAATGTTCCATATACAAAGCTATTCTGTATAATTACCACCGTATGACATTTTTTAAAAAAAGACAAACATGATACTTTTTGTTTTTACAGTATATAAGTAAAATTCAACTGTATTTAACTGTTGAATCTGGTTGCACAATAGAATAGAATAGAATAGAAGTACTTTATTTATCCCAGGTCTGGCAAATTGTTCAGTTACAGCAGAAAATATACAAAATAGTCAACAGCAAGTTACAAAATAGTAAATTAAAACCTATAAATCTAAATAGAAAGGGCTAAGTAAACACAGTGTAGTAAATAGGGAGTAAATAGTATAGGAGCAGAATGACTTTAAGAGCTATGACAAGACTAAACAGTGCAAACAGAAAGGGTAATCCAACTGTATAAAATGTGCAGAAGTTATGCTATATGCAAGTGAAGACAAAGCAAACAGAAGAGGATATACAGCTGTATGGAATGTGCAAAATGTAGAATGTGCAAAATTTTTCCTCTGTGCAGATGTAAGCAGTGCAAACAGAACAAACTGTGAGCTACTGAGCAGAGAGCTGAGAATGCTCCCTGAAAAACAAACAAAAAAAATTGTAATGAAATTAGAGTTTTAAATGACTTTTCTTTGTGTTTTTCCTAACAAAACCATGAGTACAATCATGTTGTACACTGACAAGTACTACCCTTGTTCTTAAAGAATAAGGTTGTTTTTTGTTGTTGTTTTTTTTAACCAAATTGAATTGTTAATTGATGGCAGAATAACCTAAAAACAGTCGCTGGCTGTAAGTTTTCGTTGACAGAAAATTTAAAATGTGAGATTTTGCACAACATTACATTTAAATTTACATTTTTGGCACACTAAGAAACAACAACTCTACAGTAATTCAACCCAACATCTTGCATAAGTCTGTGTGAAATGGCAAATAGAGGCCAAACATCCGTTATCTGTCTCCCTAATTAAAAATAATTGGTATCATTTGTGTAGGTAGTTACAAAAATGGCTGAAAAGATAGAAAATAATTAATGAATAATAATATGATGAACAGTATTAAGCTTGGACCAAACCTATGCTTTAATGGATCATATGAAAAAATATGTCTTTTTTTTATCATATATGTTATTTTCAAATAGCTTTGTGTGTGTTTGTGGTCATGCCCCAGTTTGTCGGTGTGTGTGTTTGTATGCATGAACATAAACGCTCACTGTGTGTGTCTGTACATTGTGTGAAGAAGATGTGAAGACACACCGCTGTGCTTCAAATTGCTTACATCCACGATGCCACAGCAAAACACCTGCCAGATGATGTGGAGGGAAAACTGCAGGACAGAGGCAGCATCAAAGAAATCCAGCCATCTGCTCCTGCCTTCTGATACTGATATTAGTGTACGTGTGCTAAACTCATTTATCCATTCAAGCATCTTTGTGTGTTTTTTCAGGTAAAGAAGCTGGACCAGTAAATTCAGAAAACAGACAGAGAATCGGGCTGAAGATGCTGTCGTCTCTGGTTACCGCGCTTCGGACCTTCACCGAGCTGTAAGACCAACACTTTGCCATTTTAACGCAATGTTATAGATCTGTATTGATCAAAAACCCTTCAGCTCTATTTCTGAAACTTACATCAAACACTTTTCTCTGCAGTGAAAAAGATTTTTGGTGTGAAATGGTCTCACAAGAGCTACAAAGTGTGTCAGACAGCCACATTTTTTTCCAGCCTTGTGTGAATTATGGAGTCCATTCATGTTTCTCACAGAACCTGGGATGCTACAGGTGGCCTCCTTTTTTCCCTAATTATTGGAAAATAATTGATGCGGGAACACAGCCACTCTGCAGCATTTGGTCCAGGTTGTCCTCACATTACCTGGTACAAGTTAAAGATTTGATCCCGTTCTCCTGTTGCAGGTCTTACAAGCTTTGTTCTCACATCATCATTCGGGGAAAGGAATAACCAGAAATAAAGGTGTCATGGGGCTTGAGAAGGCATGGAAAAAGATAATGTAGATGTTTATAGTTTGTATGACATATAGTTGCACATCTGCATTATCTGAATGTATTGTAATAGTAATAATAATGCACTGGTTTTATATAGCACTTTTCTAGGCACTCAAAGATGCTTTACATTGCATTATTCATTCACTCCTTACTCAATGGGGTAGACTGATGGAGGCGAGGCTGCCAGTCTGCACCATTGGCCCCTGCGACCACCACCAACCACTCACTCTCATATTGCATTCACCCAGGCTTCCTGGTGTTCCCTCATGGTCTCCCATCCAGGTACTGACCAGACCCAACGTCGCTTAGTGACCAAGATCTGACGGGATCGGGCATCCACAAGGCGATATGCCCTTGTTACACCTAAAATACCACTAACTTTATTCTAGTGTTTGACAAGGCATCCTTTTTACTAAAGTATTATTTGTGTGACTTTTTCTGAGCAATTTTGCTCTTAGCTAAATATGCCAATCAGGCATAACATTATGAACACCTGACTAATATTGTGTTGGACCCCTTATGTGCTCAAAAATGCTCTGAACCATTGGACATGGACAAGAGGACTCTCAGGGTCTCCTGTGGGGTCTGGAACCAGGACGTTGGCAGTGGATCCTTTGGGTACTCTGGCTTGTGCAGTGGGGCCTCTGTCAATCAAACTTGTTCCACTGCATCCTGCTGATGTTTGATCAGAATGAGGTGTAGGAAGTTTGGAGGTCAAATCAACATGTTGGGCCATTGTCATGTTCCTCAACATGTTCCTGATTGTTTGATGTTTTTACCACGTGGTGGGGTGCATTTTCCTGCAGGGGTAGGCCAGTGACATTTGGGATTTCCATTTGCATGAGGGAGTGTGCTTGTTGTGGGACAATGTTTATTTGGGTGTCTAAGGATTTCCAGCAAACAGCACATAGTACCACTATGATCAATGTTATTCACTTCACCAACCCTCACTTTATGAGTTGTTCTCACATTACCTTGAATAATATGATATTTAGTGGATCCCTTGTAAATATAGAAAGATAAGATTTCGTGTGGGTAACTTTTATCTGGGCAATCATAATATTTGTTTATTTATTTTTAAACTTTAGTTCATTTTGTCACTATTTTTTACACTCAGAAACATTAAATTTCAGTTTCCAGTGTTTAAAACTCATCAAGATAAAATAGTCTTTCCCACCATTGCTAAGGTATTTTGCTTCCCCTCCACCTGGGGGCTCTCTCCGTTGCTCCACCTCATTAACATCTTCCTCCAGTCAGAGGGTGATTACAACTCTTAATTGGTGCCATTCATCATCAGGACCCGAGCCGGAGTTTTCCCAAGGGACCCGAGTTAGAGAGGCAGAGAGAGGGAGGAAAATGAAAAGGCAAGCACTTGTACATGCTCTGGGACTGCTGAGGCAGAGAACCGGTCAAAAGGTACTAATGGATGCCAGGCTGCTGAGAGAGCACAGGCCTCTGAGATGTAGCTCATCTTCAGCAACAGCGGCAGCGATGTCTCAGCAGTGCCGCTTGCATAACAGGTGCCACCACCCCCCAGTCAGATGGAAAAATAAATGGGACAGATGGTGAACAGAGTGGGGGCATTGGATGTTTTTATGTAATATTAGAGGCATGTGGAGGAATGGATATTTTGTTGATGGTAACTTAATAGTGGCGGCAGCTGAGGCTTGTGCTGCTGGATGTGATTTTTATTCACTTTAAGGGGAAACTGCAGCTTTCAGCTTTTTGTCATGCAGCAGTAAGGTAAGAAAAGCTACAAAAAGACTAAAATATGTGTCATAGTAAGGAAAATGACCATTATATGAACAGATTTCACTTGCAAGAAAGTCTTTTGGTGTTTAAAACATCTACAAATAAGACAAAAATTTGAAATGTTCTCTATTATACTAAATTTTAAAACACATATAAATCAATATCTTTATTAAAAGTCACATTGAGTGAAGACAATCTGGCCCATTTACAACCTCGATCTCTCCTTGAAAAATACAAACAGACGAGCATAGCATCCTACAGATGTTGAGATCAAGCTTGAAGGGAGAGCGCTGAAGGACAAAGGTGATAAATGGTAAAGGGCATCAGAAACACCTGCTTCAGATGCTCGGCGATTTTTCTGCCTGACTCACCTGGGACAGAGCGAAGTAGGGCAGAAGATAATTGTAGGTCAAAATGTTCTTTGGGAGAAGAGCAACTTGGATGTGTACTTGTAGCACAAGTGCAGGAATGTGCTTCATTTATCATCATTGGAGCTTGTGTGTGTTGGTAAATGTTGGACACATATGCAGTATTACAGTGGTCAGTGGTAGTGTTTCCACAACTGTGAAGAAAATCATTTTTCAATAATCATTTCAAGTTTATTTCTTCTTTTTTTCCAAGCCTATCATTTAGTCTTCTATCTTGTGTATATCTGACGGAATAGCTACAGTTGTGTGCGAAAGTCAGGGCACCCCTTTAAAAACAGCATATTTTATATATTAAAAAATTAATATCCATATTTATAGTCTCTCTGGGATATGGGAAAAAAAGACAATATTATCAGGAAACATTAATGCATAGTTACATTTTATTTTATAACTTGAACAAAATTACAAAAACAAAAAACATCATTTTGGCCTGTGCAAAAGTCGGGGCACCCTACAGCGTCAGTACCTTCAGTACTTAGTAAGACCCGCTCTGGCAGATATCACAGCTTCTAAACGCTTTTTATAGCCAACGACAAGTCTCTGGATTCTATCATTTGGGATTTTCCCCCATTCTTCCTTGCAAAAGGCTTCCAGTTCTGCAATATTCTTGGGTCGTCTTGCATGCACAGCTCTTTTAAGATCTACCCACAGATTTTCAATTATGTTTAAGTCTGGAGACTGTGAAGGCCATTCCAAAACCTTTAGCTTGCGTTTCTTGAGGTAGTCCATGGTGGATTTTGAAGTATGTTTTGGATCATTATCCTGTTGTAGAAGCCATCCTCTTTTCAGCTTCAGCTTTTTTACAGATGCTGTGATATTTGCCTCCAGAATTTGCTGGTATTTAATGGAATCCATTCTTCCCTCCACCCGAGCAATGCTTCCTGTCCCACTGGCTGCAACACAACCCCAAAGCATGATGGATCCACCCCCATATTTAACAGTTGGCAAGATGTTCTTTTCATGAAATGCTGCTCCTTTTTTTCTCCAAACATACCTTTGCCTATTGTGGCCAAAGAGTTCTATTTTAACTTCATCAGTCCACAGCACTTGTTTCCAAAAGTCATCAGGCTTCTGTACATGTTCTGTTGCATATTTTTGATGTTGTATTTTATGATGAGGACGGAGGTAAGGTTTTCTTCTGCAGACTCTTCCATGAAGGTCTTGTTTGTGCAAGTATCGCCGCACAGTGGACGGGTGCACTACCACTCCTGAGTCTGCTAAATCTTCCTGCAGGTCTTTTGACGTCAAATGTGGGTTTTGATTTACCTTTCTGACCAGCCTACGAGCTGTTCTGTCCGAGAGTTTCCTTGGTCTTCCAGATCTCATCTTGACCTCCACAGTTCCCCTCACCTGCCATCTCTTAATTATACCTCGCACTGTGGAAACTGCAAGCTGAAAACGTTTTGCTATCTTCTTGTAGCCCTCCCCGGCATTGTGGGCATCAATAACTTTCATTTTTTCTGTCTTACTTAGCTTCTTAGAGGAACCCATGATTGCTGTTGTTTGCACAGGTTTGTGGAGTCGCCATATTTAAGAAACCCTGAAATACACACCAGCTGGCGCTCCCTAATGACAATTGTTGACACATGCTTCAGGACTAATGAGCTGGTAAAGGTCTGAATTTGTTAAAAGAATCTGACACATTGAAACTCTCAGGGTGCCCCGACTTTTGCACAGGCCAAAATGATGTTTTTTATTTTTGTAATTTTGTTCAAGTTATAAAATAAAATGTAACTATGCATTAATGTTTCCTGATAATATTGTCTTTTTTCCCATATCCCAGAAAGACTATAAATATGGATATTAATTTTTTAATATATAAAATATGCTGTTTTTAAAGGGGTGCCCTGACTTTCGCACACAACTGTATATTTTAACCAGTCCACCTGCCTGCACAGGCCATTTGATGCTGTGTTTTTGACTGCCTTTGTTTCTGGGAAAAGGATAAATGCAACCCGAAGCACATTTTTCTAAGTCAGTTTTTTTCAGTAACTGCAGTGATTGTGTGTTGGACTCTAAGTTCTGCCAAAACATGGGTGATTTAAACTCATGCATCCTGTGGAGACACTGATGGACGACTGAAGCTGATGCTGCTCCTCTGCTAACGTGCTCTTGTTGCGCCTTGATACCATGAACAGACACAGTGCAGAAGACAGTAGGAGTCGACCCATGTGGTTTATTCATTTAATGATTAGGGACTGATATGCATCCACAGGACAAATGAAAATCTTGTTAAAATTTAGAGCAACATAAACTCTGCCTTTGTGAATTTATGTTTTAAGTACACCAATCAGGCATGACCACCTCTCTAGTATTGTGTTGGTCCTGCTTACGTGGTCAAAAATGCTCTGAACCATTGGGCATGGACAAGAGGACCTCTCAGGGTGTCCTATGGGGTCTGGAACCAGGACGTTGGGAGTGGAAAGTCGAAACCTGTTGTTTAACAGCTATAATGTGTACCACGTCCATAATCTTAACTTAGTATGTCACCATGTTAATTTTTATTGATTAGCACTGAACACAAAGTACTAATACAGCTGATTGGACTAGTTCTGCAAGTAAACTTAAAATACTAAAATACTGGACAAATTAAATTCTTGACCTGGTAATGGGGCTAGAATAGCAGCTAAGGGATCTCTTTAACATTATTACGATTCATCCTAAGGGGAACATGAATGTCTTTACCAACTTTTATGGCAATCTATTCAAGGATTATTGTGATATTCAAGTTTGGACCAAAGTGGTGAACCAACCAACAGATGAACATTACCACAGAGCATTGATGCATAAACTTCACTTGGCCTTGCTATTCATGTTTCCCAGTGGCTGCTTGCAGTATTACAACAACAACAACAAAATAATGCATGTGCTGCAATGGCTGAATAGCTATTACTATTTGTATTATGAATTTTACACTCATGCAGCTCCACGTCATCCCAATCCAAAGTCTGTGGGACGAGTAGGTAGACATGAGTCCAGACAACACGGAAGCAGACCTGGATTCTGGACAGAAAACTACTCATTTTTGCCTTATGCACCAAGCAGTTTTCATTCAAATGAGTGGGCGCCATGTTTGAGTGCAGCATCCAGTTCCTATTAGATACCCATGCCCTGGAGCCATGCTGCATACACAGTAAATTCAGAAACGCATTAGAGACAATGACTGTGCATTTAATTTCATGTTTGAGATACTCGGGAACCCATCATGAGCCTCAACCATGAGGCTGCATTTGCTGACTAACTGTACAGTGACCTTCAAGCTTGTCTTTTATAGCCTATTAATGTCTAACATGTGGAAGCTTAAACCCTTTATTAGACAACACAAGCTGATATTCCCCAAGCAAACCGTGAGCAACATCTGATATAATAACAGCAGCTTTCCTGGAGTCAGCACTCTTTTATTTCACGCAGCTTGAATCCAGAGTCACGCAGTTGGCACACAATCTTCGAGCGTCTTTGTAGGAATCCGCACGGTCTAGTTGTGCTCAGCTGTGATCCCCATATTGCATGACACTCCAGCTTCTTTGAGCTGTCCAAATTGTTTGGGGGAAATGACTAGAAGCATTGAACGCGGTGCGCTTGCTCTGCTTTGTTGGAAACACAAAATAACCCCAAATCAAGAGCTCTTCAGGGAAGTGTGGTGAGCAGGGCTGCGTTTGTTGCTTGGTGTGCAGGTGTGTGGTGCTGTAAGCATGTAATCAGTTACTCAGGGGGCTACATCTGAAGTAGACTAATCAGAGAGAAGATGGGGCTTCTAACAGCAGGTGTAAATCAGCAATGATTTTCTCTCTGTCCTTTTTTGCTTTCTCTCTCAGCCTCTCTCGGCTTTCTCTCTGTGCATGAATGAGCTCACCATTAAGTGAAACAATGCTAATGGGTCTGTGCCTTCCAGCCAAGCTGCCCTCCCTGGGCTCCTTCTTTATGGCCTTTAGCTTCTACATCCTTTCGCCATCTCCAAT
This sequence comes from Dascyllus trimaculatus, assembly GCA_024666655.1. Lineage (NCBI taxonomy): Eukaryota > Metazoa > Chordata > Actinopteri > Pomacentridae > Dascyllus > Dascyllus trimaculatus. The sequence continues at coordinate 26,990,131 of CM045453.1, forward strand.
CTCTCCATTCCTACCTTATCATATATATATATATATATATATCATTTATACTCCTATATCATCTGTGTGTGTGTGTGTGTGTGTGTGTGTGTGTGTGTGTGTGTGTGTGTGTGTGTGTGTCAGATTTAATTAAACGGACTAAGAGGTGTAAGGGTTGAGAATACTTAAGACTTGAGAACAGGCTGTATTTCTTTGCAGGTAGGAGGCAGTTTTCTGTCAGCTCTCAGTTTTACAGACTGTGTTGCTGCCCTCGTGTCTACCCTTGACTGCAAAATGTTTTCTTCTGTAAAGGGAACAAAACATTGATTTTCAGCAAAAGGACACAAAGGGTGACTTTGACTTTTCAAGCCAATGGTGGGAGGTGAGAAAGCTCAGTTATGAGTGTTGTTCCAACGTCTCACCTCTCAGTTTGTGACCCGGGTCAAGGAAACTGTTTGGAAACGGCAGATTAAAAGGACTGGCTGTGATTTGCTTGTTGTGTAAGCTGTGATACTCCGTCTTGCTGGGCAGAAATCTGCAGTAGGCAGCATTTTCGTGGGACAGGTTGATGAGCGTGATGTTGGAATTGTTTGGTCTTGCTCGGGCAGTGGAGTGGCTTTCATCTATCAGACTTGAACAAACTGCTGTTTAGGTGAAGCGATGGTCAGCATAGTGAAGGTAAGACCCTGGAGATCAGCATCTGTCTCACTGACTGGACAGAAACCTGAGAAAAGGGGTCTGCAGTTTATCATACAAATGAAAACACTAGTCCAGGTTCATCTTACTGGTTATGGTGATAAGCGGAAGCATTTTTATCTGTGCCATTTACTTAGTCAAGATAGTTTGGCAGTATTTTTGAAGTGTCACTGGAATGACTCAGTGCCTTTATTCTTTTTATGATGAAATTTTACACCATGCTGGCTGCTTTGTGAGGCTGTACTCACTATCACACCAGTTTCAAAGACAGCCTCTTCATTTACTGGAATGGGGCCAATCCAGCAATTGACATCATTTGATTATTTTAATAAGAATTTTGTATTTCTGCTGTGTACTTCAGACTCTTGCAGTGAAAAGTAAAGTATTTGCTGCTGTAACAGCTCTCCTGAGTTGTACAATCCTCTCATAGTATTATAAAGTGCAGTGCAATGCTTCCATATGTGAGTGACGTTGTTTAAACTCAACACTGATTCCTGTCTGAACATCTGCATAGACACAGTGGTGCTTTGAGCTAAACGCCGCAGACAGGAAGGCAAACATCTGGACAAATTTCATGACAACCCATCCAATAGCTGTTGATCACCATCGTCAAAGCAGTGCAAGTTATTTTGATGTATCACAACTATTAGCTGATTTTACAAAACATTTATATTGCTTTCACATTTAAATAAACAGAGCACTGCTTTTACTTCTAGTTGTGTCATATTCCTGCTAATGTACAAATCTTTGCATCAAAATGAGGTTCTTCTTCACCTGCAGTCAGTGTATCTCCTCGGGGCAACATATAAGAGTAACTGTAATCAAAATTCCTCACTTTCTGAATACCTGCTTATGGATCAACCTACAATTTATCGATTGTCCATAGATACCTCACATGCAGGTTATCGTAGATGTGGCAGCTGTGCACAGAGAAAAGATTTATTGAAGCTGAAACCAAGTGATTTCACCTACATGGGCTGTTTTCTACTACTTTTAAAATGCGTTTTTAAACATCAGCATTACAGTCAGCCATGTTCATTCATTTTTTTGCAAGTCCCGATAGTGATTAAGATTCTGTTAATTGCTCAGCACTAAATAAATACATAATAAATCATGACCGAGAGAATATATTCCGACTAAAAGAGAATATATGAATCCTGAGAAGCAACACTGTGATGCAGCTGTCTTGGACACACACAATATTGTGTTTACTGTCGGCAGAGTGCAATCATGAATGGGGTCTACAGTGTTTGTACAGTGTCAGATATAGATGGCCCCATGCTGCAGCGGCATATGAAGGACTGTCTGCTGAGCTGCAGGCCAGGCCGAGTTTACCACATGGAGGAGCAGGAATAATGAGAAGCGGGATTGAGGGTCATTAGAGGTAGAGAGGGTCTTTTTCCACACTGGTGGCTGATAGACTGCCACTGGAGTTTGATTAAAATGTGCTGTGTGGGGCGAATGGGGTGCTGTGTTTTGGGATGAGAAGAGGACACGGGCCTCAGGTTTGTTTTTAATTTTTTTTAACAGTGGACATTTTACATCTCTCTGGTGAAGTTTATCTCGGAAGGCAGTGAAGAAAATATGTATGTCCAAACCCTTTTTAGACTCTCATGCACGAGTAATGCAAACTGAATATGAGGACACGCTGCACAAACATACACAGACATCTACACACACACAACAACGCACAGAGCAGAATGCCTCAGCAGATGCTCTGTGGTTGTCGGGATCAGATGGACACTGTTGTATCTGTACTGGAGACAGCATCATGGTAGTAGGATGCCTGAGTAAATCTGGCTTCAGCCATCTGTCCCAACACCTCTCTGTACACATACTGGATCTGACACCACTCCACGGACAAATACAAAGGAGTTTTGATCAAACAAGTTGAGAGCACTCTGGAAAATGCACCATCAACAATGTCTAAGAATTGCTCAATGGGTTTTTGGTGCGGAAAGTGATGAGGAGTTCACTGATGCTGCTGTCAGGGTTATATAAAACATACATGAATATGAAGCTACATTTCATCTTAGGTAGTCAAGGAAGCAAATAAACCTATTTCATAAAATGTCCAACTATTTCTCTAAAAGGATATGCACAACGATCAGGCATAACATTATGAACACCTGACTAATATTGTGTTGGTCCCCCTTATGTGGTAAAAAAAAAAGCTCCAAACCATTGGGCATGGACAAGAGGACCTCTCAGGGTGTCCTACGGGGTCTGGAACCAGGATGTTGGCACTGGATCCTTTGGGTACTCTGGCTTGTGCAGTGGGGCCTCTGTCAATCCAACTTGTTCCACTGCATCCTGTTGATGCTTGATCACAATGGGGTGTAGGAAGTTTGGAGGTCAAATCAACATATTGGTCCATTGTCATGTTCCTCTACATGTTCCTGATTGTTTGATGTTTTTTTCCATGTGGTGGGGTGCATTTTCCTGCAGGGGTAGACCAGTAACATTTGGGATTTCCATTTGTATGAGGGAGTGTGCTTGTTGTGGGACAGTGCTTATTTGGGTGTCTAAGTCTCATCAACATGGATGTTAAAATCCAAGATTTTCCATTTGAACACCACATAGTACCAATATGATCAATGTTATTCACTTCACCTGTCAGTGGTCATGATGTTGTGGCTGATCAGTGTGAAATATGTGGATCTCATTGTGTAAAACATCAAAATTATGAAAATGTGAAACACAGACCTGTTTTTACCTCCTTAAATCAAAGTGAGGCAGTGAGGCAGCATGAACAAAGCCAGGACCCTAAAACTGAAGCAGCTAAATGGAATTCAGCCGTCTGCGATTCTACTGGGGTAATAATTCAGAAGCGAAGACTGTTGGGACGACAGAATTGGAAGAATTGTTAGACTGATTTTGAGGCCAGTCTAGTTAAGCCAGAACTCGACAAGTGGCAGCTCAGTCCACCAGTTGACTGAGGCAAACTGTTAGCTCACAGCCTCTCCCACAGGCATCTCGTTCATGACCTTTCGAATGATTGCTGATTAGGAGCACTCAGCTGCCTCCAGTGGGTGGTGAGAGGAAGCGAGAGAGCAGAGGAGAAGTGGAGGAGGGCACCAACAGCGGTGTGTTCTGTGAGTATTTTCATTCAGTGTTTGCAGTCTTTCCAGCAGGCTGAGCACCCGCTGCTGATAGAGGAGCATCAGTCACTCAGTTAGAGGCTTTCTGCAGCAAACACGGGCCGTTATACTGTCGTGGTTTTCTCACTGCTGTATGATGAAAGAAGGACTTAAATTGTTTGACTAGGTCACCACTGGTCTTTCATAATGTACGAGGCTTAGGCATGAGGGATGGATTATGCCTGGCATTCAGCTAACAAGTAAATACTGTTAGTCATTCTGGCTTTGTAGATCTTAAAAACATGTTTTTTTTTAACATAATGGCCAAAAAAATCTATTGTTTTTCTTTCCTTCCTTCCTAATATACAATATCAGCTTAATATATTCTGTATAGAAATTTAACACTCAAGTTTTGTTTCAGCTTTCAAATCATCAAATTACATTTAAAAATTAAATGATTCTACCTTTTTCTTATTCAGAGGAAATGTTTTGTACCTCGTTGACAAGACTGTATGGTGTTTTTTACATATTAGTAGACACCTCATGAGCAAAATAAGCAGTCAATGCCATGGCTGAGCATTTCCACATTAAAACTGCACTCTACCAATGACAGTCTCAAAAACACAGATTGAGATTTCCTCAGTTTCATACATAAAAACCTGAAGAGTCAATCCTTTTGCTTGCTGGGTGGGGCTTTGCATATCGTTATTCTTCTTTAGAATCTGTTTACAGTTTGAAATATTTTGCTGGAATTCACCAATTATACAACTTGTTACAGAGTCATTCCATGCCAACTCACCTAGGGCCTCCCAGTTGAGGTCATGGATTTTCTTGAATGAAAAATTCATGCAAAAACTGCTACCTAAACCGTGAACCCTGTAAAATCCCACCGCTCTACCCCAGATTTTTGAGTTATGAATTTTTGAAAATGGGCTCTGTGTTAAATTCTTTTAAATCACCTTTAAAGCCTCACCAATTGCTTATAAAATGTAATATTAAAGCCACTGAAAACTACCAAAAAAATGTGCCATTTTCATAAAATATTTAAGTAATGCAGGAGTAATATAACACCTTTAAATTTTAAAATATATTTTCAATGGATATGAAGACAGTTTCTAAGTAATCAAAACAATCCTTCCTGAAAAAAATGCTGTTAAAATGTCCTAAAAGTGGATTTTCCAGTTCTGAAGCTAATTTTAGGAAGACCTGTGGCAGTCGGTTTTTGATGTAGCACCAAATGACATTTTGGTATGATGAAACTAAGTTGTTTCTACCCACAACACAAATTTGGATGGAACTGAGGGAATATTAGTGGAGATATGAATTTCTGAAAATGAAAGATCTTTCATTAGATTTTTATTATTTTCATTTCTGTAAAAAAAAAATGAGCATAAGTTATTGGCATGATTACAAGTTCCACCTTTTTCTTGAGATTTCTGGGAGATTCAGTGAATAAATCTGGCAAATCCAGTGAAAAACAAGCAACTGGTGAAGCCCTAAAGATGCTTTGAAAGAATCGTTGTTATCAAAGTGATCAAATTTAACACCGAGGGCCTATTTGGAGAAGAGCTGTGGGACTTTGCAAGGTTTCATGGTTCAGATAGATGTTTTCGCATGAATTCTTCTTTCAAGAAAATCCATGACCTCAACTAGGAGGCCCTGGATGAGTTGGCATGGAATGGCCCTAACTTTATAGTGTTTCAGGAAAGCCATGTGTGAACTGGTGTGCTTGAGCTGCAGCAAATGGGAAGTGGTTGGTTAAGAGAGAGGGTGACACTTCATAGTTCTACACATTCTAAAAAACTTACACAGATGCATTTGTAGGGTATTAATCAATGAACAGAGATTGTCCTAATATGAAAAATGTTCCCAATGTTCCCAACGATAACCATACACATAGGTCAAATTGAATTATTTGTCGGTGAAGGTTTTTCCAGATATGTTCATTTTAAACAAACTGTGATTTTACACATGTGCTTCAAAAATGTTTATTTTGATTATGCTAATGCAAAAAGTCAAGCCCAGTTAAATTATCTTTCCAAATATTTGCTGCTTTTAAAGAATAAGGTAATGTGATTTCCACAAACATAAAAGTGTGCTGTAGTTTCTTTGTGTGCTGCCATTTTTTTTTTTTTGCACTACACAAAAGAAGCGCAGCCCAATCCACTATCTCTGCAGAGTCACTGAAAACATGATCATGTTGGTCCATAGCTATAAATTGTGGCCCCCTGACAACACATTATCATTAATCCCTGGAGTGTTGCAGGTACCCTTCAAGCTTTGGTGCACCTGAATTATTCAGAGTTTTGCTTTTATGCAGCATGGTCCTATGTGGTGTTCTGGTTGTTTAATCCACTGGTCATCTCCAGTGCACGGTATCTATAGAACTGGTGTGATGCACTGCATGTGGACAACAGCTGTAAGCATGAGGATGTGCTGTCGGCTTTTACTTTTATTCACGGTTTTTAAGCATGTGGGCTCATATTTTTAACTCCAGATCCAGGTTACTTTAATTATCTATGTGTTAAGATGTCAGTGCCGAAGGAAGAAGTCAGGTTGAAGGCAAAATCATTTCCTTTTAATAGACCGTACTGTTATATTTTCTCTCTACCCATCAAGAGACAGACAAATTAATGACATTCAAATTCATCCCAGGTCTGATGTGGCCTTTTCATCCTGGTTATTTTCTCCTCGACTAAAGGTACCTGTTTTTAGACTTGACACATCGGAACCTTTGCATTTGTTCAGAAATTGTAGTGAGATGGTGAAAGAGTTGATCCTTATTATTAATTTTTTTTGAAAGCTGAGGGTTGACTTCTGTTTTGTTCCAAATCATGACACCACAAACAAAACAAAAACAGTGTTATAATAATATGAAAAAGGGTCTCTGAGGTTTACCCTAGTTCCACCTCTGTGTCAGCGATGAAGAATATTGTATGCCCAATAAGTGTTTACTGAAACATGAAAGCACATTACCAGGCCATATCAGATGGGAGCAAAAAACCAAAAACAACCAAAGGGGCAAAAACAAATGGAGCTGGGGAAGGAGGCCGGATGTTGGATGAAGCAACGAGGAGGGGGGACAGAAAGAGGGAATGAGTCAGCAGCAGCTCTCGCTCTCTGCCTCTCTAAGGACAGATGTTTTCCTAAGATTAATATTCCCACTCAGGGTTTATTCGTCCGTGTTATCCCCACCCTCACCAGGTGATTTCATGCCTCCTGAGCAGCCAGAAAGGCCCTTTTTCCCGCTACCATGATGTCCAACCTGTCACAGATTTTTAATAAATGGTACTGATAAACTCTGCTTGTGGGACTGAGTGGAAGACGTTGCTAAATTTAACCCAAGCATTGATCCGACTGTTCACTCCGCGCCATTCATAGCGTTTCCATTTCTTCATGAATTTTTAAACTGTGGAAATCTTTACTGCTAATGCCTCTTCCAGACGAGTCAAACGTCACTCGGAGCCACTTGTGGCCACTGTACTCTGTACTAAAGGCAGCAGCAGTCATTACAGGTGCCCCCTATTCACTCTGGTCCTAACTGATCACAGGTTAGATAGGTGGCAATGAATTATGAATCCCTGTTTCCACTGACGTCTGACTGGGGACTATGGTGCTCTTTTTTCTCAATCCGCAGGTAATTGAGTGGGCTTAAGGAACAAGGTATGAGTCCGTGATATTGATCTGTGGGAGGTCATTTCCGAGCTTTGGGATGGTTGATCAAATTTCAGACGCGTGACTGTGCACACACCCAACTCTGTTTTGACGTCTTTGTGTGAGCGTGTGCATGTGAAGGAGTGAGATGGAGCGATCACAGTTTAATCTCCAGCCACTGTCCTTTGAGACTTGACCATGAAATCCTCAGACATAAATGGATTACCTTGCATCGGATAATTATCGTGTAAATCCAGACCCAGTTCTTACTGTCACCTTCACCCCGACCTGACTTAACCTGCAAATCCTTTGTTCTGTCTTCATCCGATGCTTCGATAAGTCCTTTACCCATCAATTTTGTGTTATACACTGATCAGCCACAACATTATGACCACTGACAGGTGAAGTGATTATCATTAATCATAGTAGTTCTGATGGAAAACCTTGGATTTTGGCATCCGTGTTGATGAGACTTAGACACCCAAATAAACATTGTCCCACAGCAAGCACACTCCCTCATGCAAATGGAAATCCCAAATGTCACTGACCTACCCTGACAGGAAAATGCACCCCACCACATGGTAAAAACATCCAACAATCAGGAACATGTTGAGGAACATGACAATGGACCGACATGTTGATTTGACCTCCAAACTTCCTACACCCCACTCTGATCAAGCATCAACAGGATGCAGTGGAACAAGTTGGATTGACAGAGGCCCCACTGCACAAGTCAGAGTACCCAAAGGATCCAGTGCCAACGTCCTGGTTCCAGACCCTATAGGACACCCTGAGAGGTCCTCTTGTCCATGCCCAAAGGTTCAGAGCATTTTTGGTTACATAAGGGGGACCAACACAATATTAGGTAGGTGGTCATAATGTTACACCTGATCGGTGTACTTTACAGGTTTCTTTTTTCAACAAGGGTTGTCAGGCGCCTGTGATATTGTGTTTTTGCAAACTCAGTTTCTTAGGAAGGTCTTCAGGAATTTCTTCAGTTTTGGAACCATACCTTGGACTCAATAATTATATAACAACTGATGATATTGTGGTGCTCAAAGGTCACTGGGTCCCAAAATAAGCTGTTTATATGCTAATAATGAAATATTTCACATGACATTTTATACCCAAAGTCAATTTTGCTGTGGCATCACGAGGTTCTACAAAAACAATTTATTGTCTGTTATTGTCTAGTCATTGTTAAATTCTACAACACAAGAACAGTTAATGAATTGGTGACACCAATCTTGGGCGCCCACCTTGAAACTCTTCTACTCTGCTGACTTGAACGTGTCTGTGAAACATCCATGTAGAGCTTCTACCTTCTTTTTAGCAACATCCATAGTTTCTGGCATAGATTTACTGGCATCACATATCTCAATATCACAACTTCTGTTTCACCAAGGCCTGCATTTAAAGGTGGAGTCTGCGTTTCTGGTGATTTTTTGCTAGTTAGCATTTCTAGATAGTTAGCACATGTCACATTTACCATCCCTCTCACTCCCACTGCGCTCTTTCCCTGAGTCCAGTTAACAAGCATGAATGTGCTAAAGCTCGGTCCACCTTGTTTCCCATTTATAGAGCCAGGGTTGTGCATGAACATCAGATTTTGTTTTTCATTGCACACACACAGAATGAGCAGTTAGCAGACCATGAGGACAGATTCACTGAATTTGACCAAACGTGTACTGGATTAGAATCTCATGCTCCACTTTTAACACTTTTTTATTAAATTCCATTAAAGTCTTCACTACATACTGTATATGAGCCTTTCAGACATGGATGCAAACTGCAACTTGACTGATTGGCAGAAGCATGTAACTGCAAGGTAGTAATTCTGGTGGTAATTTTTAAAATTTCACTTAATTACTTCCAGCAGAGTGGAAAGCATCTGTTTTGTCGCTTGTCTCTTTCCAAACAAGGTGAAACTGAAACCGAGGCAAATAGATGTGGCTTAAATGTGGTGAATTTTGCCAAAGTATCAGGTGATTCAGTTCTGGGATTTTTGCCAGTACACATTTTTTTTCACACATGCAGGTTGGAAAGTCTTTTATGAGGGACTTCCATGTTGGCTTCTAAACGGCGCTGTGTTCTGATATTATTTATACTGAGTGCCTTTTAGTTTAGAGAAATTGAACTGCGCTTTAACATCCACGCCAAAGGTATCAGCATCAATCAAAAGTACATTTTTAGTAACAGTGTTTGAAGGATTTTGCAAAAAGAGATTGTTAGGTTTGAAGAAACATTAAAAAAAAGCAACCAGCTATAAAAAAAAAAAAACTTCTGTTTTATTATCAGTGATCTGCTCCATGTCTGTATATCAGAAAAATTAGGACATGAACAAGCTTTGTGAGGCTGTATTTAGACACAGGAGAGTTTAACGTCAGCATGCACACGTTTGCTTTCTTAGTTTGGCGTATTAGTGTGTTAATATTTGCCAAACTAAAATGGGAATGGCTGTGATACACACAAAGTGTTAATACAAAACACTGACTCACAAACACAGGCAGACATAAATCACACAGTTAATATTCAATTCCAAATTTTAATATTCCAAATCTGTGAAACACTGTAAAAAACTATAAACTAAAAAAAACCTTAAAACTAAAAAAAATAAAACTATACTGTATATATATTTGTAACCTTAAGAGAAAAGGTTTAGTTTTTTAAGCATCTGTAAGACACTGAATCAGTAGAATCTACTTGTAGCTCTTGACAATCCAGTTTTCCACAGTATTTATCCCCATCAGTGCTACATTTCCGTCATATTTGGCTGCTGATGTCCCCTAATTAGAGAGGTCCTGCCTTCTTTTGCTGTGAGAGAGAGCCCTTTGTCTCCCAGTAATCCTCAGTGTTGTTATAGCGCTTCGTAAGTATGGCACAGCCTTGACCTTCATTGAATCCGTTGCCAGTAAGAAGCAATAATTGAATTGCTGAGTCAAAGCACCTGGTAGTGCATTTGTTCTCCATGTTAATTGTGAATGTTAATTAGGTTCTCTCTTGATGCTGGCAGCCTTTCCTCCTCTGTCCATGTGCATACAGTCAATGGCTGCTGACGCATGAGCCTTACAGCAAAGTTGGACCAGTGACCACCACACACTGAGTTATTAAAATTTTAACAAAGGAATCAGGCTTCTTTTACTTGTTTGTCACAGTATTTCAGTCAGAGAGGTGTTGATTTACATGATGATTTTTCAGATGGTAGGTTCATTTGTTTAGGTGGAGAAAAACACCTGAATTGGTCTAACACTGGAATACATTGTACTTCATTTTTACATGTATTCATGCTTTAGTAACCAGCAAACATCGACTTTAAATGTGAAAACTGTCATTCTTGAGCTGCCACAAAAGTAAAGCGAACAGTTTACATCAAACCTGACTGACACACGGAGAGTATTTCTAGAAAAAAGAGTATATTATTATTACACACATTTAAAAAATAAAAGTGTGAGGAGCATTGTATTGCAGACTTTTTGAGCTGATGATTTTTATAGTTCTCATCATTGCGATTTTCTAATTACAGGACTGACAGATGGCATTAGAGCCCAGTATGTTAGCCAGTTGATATGTCTGACACCAGTGTGAACTGACTGTGTGTGTGTGCTCTTTGTCGGCATTTGTTTTTCTCCCCTACAAGATTAACGCGGCTAAAAAAGTAAGAGGGCCACTTCTCTGCCATGTGAGGAAGATTAGGGTGGACAGACGCTAATCAACTGCCAAGAGAGACCAAAGTGATGGATAGAGGGGATGAGAGGGAGGTTTATATTCAGGGCAGGAGAAGGGAGGAAGAGTAGAACCATGAGAACAATAGGGAAAGAGAAGTAGCTAGATAGAGAGGGAGAGGGATTATACAGAGACTCCAATTTGTCCTGCTGCTCAGGATTTCAATGATCTGTGCAGCTTAGTGACTGGATGGTGAAGTCTGAACTCAGACAATGTAGCAGAAGATATTGTATCATCATGTCTTCAATAAGTAACCTGAAGTAGATGTCCATGTAGATTCTGTATGTTCTGATATTCTCATTAGCATTAAATACAACTTATCATATTATTACCCAGCAGGCTTTTCACTGACTTGGCTCAATGAAGGCCACTGGCAGCGCCTAATCCAAACCTGCAGGCATCGTCCCAGCAGCAGACCAGAACCACAATCTGTCACCAACACCTACTGGAGGACACTGCAGCTTCTCCTGCCGTCCTCCATCACTCACTAGCTTTCATCAATCCCTCTTATAGCCTCTTGTGCACCGTCTCCACTGGCCTTTCCTCGGGCTCTTCAACCATACTGACTCTGCACAGGAAATGTTTCACTTCATCCATCGCTTGCCATTTCAGCAGTACGCTTAAGATTGGAATTGTGACATTTCTCAAAAACAGTAGTGCAAAAGTCAGAGCTGCAAATGTTTACATAGTCCAATCTTTAAAAGTAAAACAGAACAAGAAATATGAAGAGTTAGAATAAAACAGAAGGAATTTTAACGTCAGCCTGACAAACACTGGATGTTTGGGACAATCCTGGTATCGATTTTTAGGGTGTAAAAAATCCAATATTGATATATCCTTATATCCTTAAAATGCTCTTATATACACTAGTACATATACGGATCAGCCACAACATTCTGACCACTGACAGTTGAAGTGAATAAGATTGATCATACTGGTACTATGCCGTGTTCTGCTGGAAAACCTTGAATTTTAACATCCGTGTTGATGAGACTTAGACACCCAAATAAACATTGTCCCAGAACAAGCACACTCCCTCTTGCAAATAGAAATCCCAAATGTCACTGGCCCACTCCAAACTTCCTACACCCCATTGTGATCAAGCATCAACAGGATGCAGTGGAACAAGTTTGATTGACAGAGGCCCCACTGCACAAGCCAGAGTACCCAAAGGATCCAGTGCCAACGTCCTGGTTCCAGACCCCATAGCACACCCTGAGAGGTCCTCTTGTCCATGCCCAATGGTTAAGAGCATTTCTAAGTCCATCAGGGGAACCAGCACAATATTAGGCAGGTGGGCATAATGTTATGCCTGATCATTATCGGTGTATATACACATATAAACAGTTTGTTTGAGTCTATTAACATTCTGGCAATGTACTTCACAAAATGATTAGAAGCTTACTGTGAAGTCACAGCTTGACAGTTCTAAGAGTATTGTAAGCAGAGCAGACAGAGCTGTTCTGCTGGACAAAGGGGGGGCGGCTGTGGCTCAGGTGGTAGAGCGGTTGTCCACTGATCGCAAGGTTGGCGATTCGATCCCCGACCCCTCCGCATGCCGAAGTGTCCTTGGGCAAGACACTGAACCCCAAGTTGCTCCCAATGGTAGATTAGCGCCTTGCATGGCAGCTCTGTCGCCATTGGTGTGTGAATGGATGAATGTGAAACACATTGTAAAGCGCTTTGGATACTACTAAGGTCGAGAAAAGCGCTATATAAGTGCAGACCATTTACCATTTTACCATTTCAAACAGCTACTAAATTACCCCAAACATCCTTCTCTGGACTATGTTCTTTAAACAAACAAAAAAATTCATATCGGGTCATATCAGACATCCATCCATCCATCCATCCATTATCTGCATATCAGACAACATATTCCAATTCTGTTATTTGTGTGATAGGCCAATATTTTACTGACCAACCAATAAATTGGCTGCCTCTAATTTTTGTGGAGAAAAATTAAATGAGTACATGAGAGATATGTTAACTTGGCCTTTTTTTGAAAAGTTGGACTTTCAATGTAATAGATGTCATTCTGTTTGTCTACATCAATTCTAATATGACCAAAGGGAGTCCTGACATCTATACTAAATCAGTGGTATACTCTTTTACTTGTTAGATTTGTTTACAAAAAAGACTGTACCCGTACTTGTAACTGAGTGCTTACTCCTTATATTGAAAGTAAAAGGTTTAGAAATACCCACAGTAATCACACAAGCAATATTCAGAATACTAGTGTCTCAGTTGCCAAAGGAAGCCCCAAACTGTCTGATCTCTGTTTTATAATTAAGATAGCGAATTGTCACATTCATCCAAACTCCACTGAAGTGTTTAACACAGCGTTTCATAAAATGGGTTGCAATGGGAACACTTCAAAAAGGGTACACTGTGAATCTGAGAGGGAGCATTAAAGCAGCAATAACTCAGCTTTATATTAAGGAAATAAATATGCTGGAAAATCTGCAGAAAACAGTGAGAAGCACAGGGGGTGAGGGCATTGTAGCCACTAGTAACACTACAAGATATTCAGATTTGAAATATACAACAAATAATTATCTACACCTGATGAATGTGACTGGTGAATGTTCTGATGAGACATATGTGGGTGTAAAAACATTAAAATTGTATTGTTGTGTAACATAGGAAAAGCCAGGAATGGTCAAATTATCACTTCCCTTATCTAGACAGAATTGGAGTGAAGACATGAACTGAAGGGAAAAAACCTCATCAAATCCTATAGAGGAAACGAACACGCTTAGTGCAGATTAGTGTTAATATACAAACATGTTAACACAGCAAAACAGTGAGTATCTCTAGAGACATTTATTATGCTGATTGAGTCTCTGAATAAATCTTCCCTCCAAGTACAGAGACATTGTGTTTGCAGAAGCTCTCTTTATAGCTTAGATAATGGAGTTTTACCCTAAAATGGCCATTAATAATGAACATTTCATGAAACTGACAGTAATAATTGCTTTAATGAGCAGTGCCTCTGAAACTAAGTGAAAAAGAAATCATAATTAATTCATATTGAAAAAGGCTGCCAAAAACCTTGTGCGTATTGTAATCCTGTTTGTTTTGCCATTGTTCTGTACATACACTGAAATGAGTAGTGGCGCTCATGATTCACCAACAAGCAAATCCGGTGGCTCTGCCCATCATTAACCTTTTCATGTGATTATAATGATCAGGTTTCATAATCATAATTTTCTATTATGATGAGAGCACAGGTGGAAAGGTAGATAGATGGAAAGGTTAAGCAAAAATAAATCTGGAATAACCGAGCTGAGTGGGGCCTCTGATTAACAAGGCCGTTAGCCTTAATTGCTTCCAAGAAGTGACTGTCAGCTATTAAATACTGAGTTTCCTTTTCAGAGCTGGCTGCACTGTCTAGGAGTAATGTATGTGTGCATTTGCATCTTACAGCATTTTTAATACAGCAGTTTTGGATGTTGCATGCAAGATGCTGCACATATCCAGCAGCTGAGAGCTCTGCTGCAGGGCTAAACAGCATCTTGGTGCAGTTTCCTGATCCGACCACAACCTTGAGTCAGCCGACAGCTACCTGCCCTGAGTCACAGCCTCACTGCTGAGTCCCCAGAGGAAGAAACTGGGCAGCTTTTCTCCATTTCGCTGTGGTTATGCTAGTTTTGAGCACATTAAACTTGCAACCACAACATTCTGACCACTGACAGGTGAAGTGAATAACATTGATCATATTGGTACTATGTGGTGTTCTGATGGAAAACCTTGATCAGACTTAGACACCCAAATAAACATTGTCCCACAACAAACACACTCCCTCATGCAAATGGAAATCCCAAATATCACTGGCCTAACCCCACAGGAAAATGCACCCCACCACATGGAAAAAACATCAAACAATCAGGAACATGTTGAGGAACATGACAATGGCCCAACATGTTGATTTGACCTCCAAACTTCCTACACCCCATTGTGATCAAGCATCAACAGGATGCAGTGGAACAAGTTTGATGGACAGAGGACCCACTGGACAAGCCAGAGTACCCAAAGGATCCAGTGCCAATGTCCTGGTTCCAGACCCCATAGGACACCCTGAGAGGTCGTCTTGTTCATGTCCAATGGTTCAGAGGACTGTTGAGCACATAAGAGGGACCAACACAATATGGCCACAGGCGGGTGGTCATAAAGTTATGCCTGATCAGTGTATATCAGTGTGTTGACTGCATTTGTATTTGCTTTAGCATTTGCGAGCACTGTCGTTCAATATAAATTCTCCAAAATGACTGTATCTTCCTCAAGTCCGAGGTGATGTCTTCAAATGTCATGTACTGTTCAATGGATAGTTTAAAACCCAAAGATTTCCAGTTTTCACTGTGATATATAACAAAAAAAAACAGCAAATCCACTTAATGGGAAAGGTGGAACCATGTCAATATACCTTTTTAGGAGAAGTATTGAAGAGATTAAAAATAGATAGCCAATTATTTTCTGTGAATCAATTTTTGATTAATTGTTCTATTGACTATTGCAGCTCTAATTTGCTTTGTCAAAGCACCTCTCATGTGTTATCATTAGCATTGAGAGAAGTGGAGCAGATAATGAACCTGGATAAAAGTACCTTCAAAGTCAAAGGAAGACTTTGCCCTCTGTCTGTTTTTGACAGCTAAATAAAACTGCATAAACCCCGATCATGTGCCAAGTAAACCAGAAGCAGCATCAGTGGACTTGGGCGCCCATTTACAACAACTCTGACATTGAAAACATGTTGAGTAGATAAATAAGCAGTTATGATATTCAACTATAACAACTTGTGCTCAGTTACAAAATTGAAAAATGCATTTAGTTTTATTTAAACATTTACAGATATTCCATTTAAAAATGATACGGTTATTCAAATTCTTTCATAAATTTGAGTGTTTCAGCCTCTTCCTGACTTCCCCACACTTCTCGACTGAGGCAAATTGTGGCTCAACATGAAGCCAGTGGAGGCTTTACTTAATGCCAGCCAGAAGACAGGATTGCCTGCACCACCCTCCAAAACCATACTCCTGTTTTGACTCTCATGCACAAAACTTTTCAGGCGTCTTGCAGTAAAGCTGGAATGGTAGTTTAAGTCGTTCTGTTTTCAAACTTCAGCTGAGCATTTAATCCATCACTGTCATACAAACATACATTTGATGTTAAGCTTTCATAATACAGTCCATTTTTACCTCCCACAGCAATGACTGTATTTACATCCACACTATTATCAGTCATGAGGCTTATCCTGTTTTGATCATATTCTGGATATGGTGCTTACATGAGAGACAAGTATCTGGTTATCCATGGCCCTGTATGCATGACAAATACTGGTATTACATTTACCGATTAATGGTGCCTGTGATGTTTGAAACCATCAATTTAATCTGACATTGATATAACTGTTAGCCCAATCATTTGACTGCAGCTATTGAAAGTAAAGCTACTTTGCCATTGATTTTGTCTCTTGGTGACAAATCCCAAATACATTTCACATTAACCTAACCATTTATTTTGTTTCTTTACCTTTTTCTGCCAACCAATCATATAGTAGATGCAGTGGGACTCATCACCTTGGTAACCCAGAAAATGGAGGAGAAGCTTCAAAGGGTTGTATTTTAACCCAAAACAAGATTTTTTCTGAAACTTAACCAGGAAGGTTTGGTGCCTAAACATAACCAAAGAGTGTAAACTGAAAGTAAAAAAGTGAAACTGAAATAAAACTTAAGAATAATTTTGCGGGACAAAAATCCCAGTGGCTGACCTACCTCCTCATGTGGACTTTGTGGTTGTTTCAAACTGGAAGTCTTTCCTGCTACATGACAGGTGTGACAGTACATTTATTTCAAAATAAAATTGTGCTTCTTACAACGTGTAAATAAGAATGCAGTTCAGCAATATTGTGTTGGTCTCCCTTATGTGCTCAAAAATGCTCTGAACCATCGGGCATGGACAAGAGGACCTCTAAGGGGGTCCTATGGGGTCTGGAACCAGGACGCTGGCACTGGATCCTTTGGGTACTCTGGCTTGTGTAGTGGGGCCTCTGTCCATCAAACTTGTTCCACTGCATCCTGTTGATGCTTGATCAGAATGGGGTGTAGGAAGTCTGGAGGTCAAATCAACATGTTGGGCCATTGTCATGTTCCTCAACATGTTCCTGATTGTTTGATGTTTTTTCTATGTGGTGGGGTGCATTTTCCTGTGGGGGTAGGCCAGTGACATTTGGGATTTGCATTTGGGTGTCTAAGTCTCATCAACACAGATGCCAAAATCCAAGTTTTTCCAGCAGAACAGCACATAGTACCAATATGATCAATGTTATTCACTTCACCTGTCAGTGGTCATGATGTTGTGGCTGATTGTTGTATATTTTTAGAGACAGGGTTGTACTATTAAATGCCAACACTGTGGATAACCTTATTGCCAGCAATTGGAAGAAAGAGTGACAGGGAATATTAAGCATGTCCTCCATTTTGACTGATGTCAGGCTGCCAAGGAGAAAAGATAGAGTGGGACAGGGTCATCTTGATGGAATTTAGTGACCCTGAGAGGAGGCCAAATTTTAGTATGAGAAAGGATTTCTCTTACCGACTGTATGGCACAGTTGAAGCATTCTTGAGACCAGATCAGATAGAGCTATCCCAGCTCCAGGCAGCATAATTGGATGTGTCAGTACCGTGATACAGGCACATACAGGTTTTTTGAAATCGGGATATGATGTTTATGTGTACAAAAACCCCAATCATAACCGGTCTGCTGAAGTTCATGTAAACAGAGTCAACATGGGTAAAAAATGTCCACTGCAAGGTCTGTTTACTATTTTCTTGGAAGCACACTAGCTCTTACGGTCCAGACATCAAAGCGAAGTTGCAAGAACTCTGCACAAGAACTGCAAGCAGAATTATACAGCACTTCCAAGTTCATGAATTTTGATAAGATTGTTTACTTATTTACTGACTGAACTTTCAGTGTGAACCCACAGGCCGGCCAAGTACACGGTTGAACCCTTTGCACTCTCGATCTTCTATAAATATCTTTTCACGTCACAGCTGCTTGGATTCATCATCTCTCCTTCTCCTCCTCTCACCCCACTTTCCTCCTCTAATGTGACGTATTTCTGTTTTGTAGTCAGCAACTGAATTAAAAATACCCCCACTGTGACAACTTTCTGACAGACAGTACTCCAGCTGATTCTCTCTTCATTCGGTTTCTACTCTCTCCGGCTCCCTTAGATGTCTCCTCTCTGCTGATGAGAGCAGTCTCGCGCTTTCATCTCCACTTTAGTTGTTCTTCCATCCTTTTTATTTTAAGAAAGTGTGCAATGGATTAGCTCACCCCCTGAAAAGCCTTTGGATTAAGATGTGTGGAGGGCCAAGGAGAGGATGATGAAAAAGAAGAAGAAAAGGACAGAGGAGGCAGAAGAAAGAGGATGAGAGGGTGAAGAAAGTAGAGGAAGTGGTGGAAAAGAGCCAAACAGGGGAAACACTGAGGGAGTCAAAGGAGGATAAGAGAGCAGCATATAGAAGATGTGATTCCTAGTCAACATCTGTGCAACTTCAACAGTTTGTGTTGTATTTCCTCTTGGTTAGCTGTTACTTGTTGTTTATCATCTGTCTGTTGGCTCCATTGAAAAACACAAAAAGTGACTCACCGTTTCTACGCGACCATTTAAAACACTTTTGAACCGCTTTTTGAACCCCTGCAATCTTGTCCTGAAATGATTCAACGTTGAAATGTTTAAAATCGTCAGCGCCCTGGATGCTGACAGCAAATGTTAAATGCGTGAATGCCACACAGAGCCGTCTGGAGACTTTCTGTCACAAGCAAAGGCAAGAAAAAGTCACTGGGAGAACAGCTCTCATAATTGCACTGTTTACCTAACATTACCGTGGGGCTTCTATCTGGATGTCCTATCTGGAAAAGGAAAAGCAAGATACGTAAATGCATACTGAGTGTATAGTGGTCAGAATGTGATCGGATCAGCCAGCCAGGTGCATATTGCAAACTGCACAGCATGATAGCATTCTTGTGAAAAATAAATCTGTCCAGCAAGTGAAAAGGTCGCCTGACTTCATCTAGCTTAAGCAAACCCAGCAAAAGTTACAAGTAGTTGCTGTATTTCTTAAGTTTTCCAGCAGCTGAACTCATCCAAATGAAGAATAGAGATTACATAAACTCATGAACAGGATTTCACTCCTGAGATAATTCATTCAGATAGTGGCCGCATACTATCACTTTAGTTGGAAGTTCAATAAATACTGTATATCTGGCTAAAACCAGTGCAGTCCAGCACAATTATTTCACAATAAATCAACCTTCATGAATAATACAATTGGTTGTAGCTGTCTTAGAGAAGAGTTGATTATAATCTATAATTCATAAGGTCTGTACCTTATTATGTTAAGCGCTGTGGGATAACATACACTATATTGCCAAAAGTATTGGGCCATCCCTCCAAATAATTGAATTCAGGTGTTCCAATCACTTCCATGGCCATGGATGTAGCCCCTTAGTTCCAGTGAAAGGAACTCTTAATGCTTCAGCATATCAAGACATTTAGGACAATTTCATGCCCCCAACTTTGTGGCAACTTCCTGTTCCAACATGACTGTACCAGTGCACAAAGCAAGATCATTAAAGACATGGATGACTGAGTTTGGTGTGGAGGAACTTGACTGGCCTGGCCTGCACAGTCTTGACCTCAACCCGATAGAACACCTTTGGGATGAATTAGAGTGGAGACTGAGAGCCAGGCCTTGTGGTCCAACATCAGACCTCACAAATGGGCCACTGGAAGAATGGTCAAAAATTCCCATAAACACCCTCCTAAACCTTGTGGAAAGCCTTCCCAGAAGAGTTGAGGCTGTTATGGCTGCAAATGGTGGGGCAACTCCATATTAAACCAGGATGGGATGGGATGTCATTAAAGTTCATGTGCGTGTAAAGGCAGATGTCCCAAAACTTCTGGCAATATAGTGCATGTTGGGAATTTGCGCTATAAAAATAAAATTGAATTGAAAATTGAACTGAATTCCACTGTAATTCCTTTTTTGGAGGCTGCAATGTGTGATGATATTGAACATCAATAGTTGATGTGCTGCATTACAGTTTTTATCATTATTTTGTCCACTGCATTTATATCCCTGAGGGTAGCCCAAACAACAGAAACACCTCTACAATTCAGCAGCACCACTACAGCCTCCAAAAAATAAAATATTGTAAAACTTTATTTTTTGTAAAAGTATAATCTAGAAAAAGGGCTTAGAAAGAAGCCAAAATCTAAAATAAAACAGATATAAAATAGATGGATAAAAGGAATAATACATAATAAAAGGCAAGATTAAAATGGAAAATGAATGAATCAAATAAAATGATAAAATCTAAATCAAAGTAGAAACAACAGCACGTAAAAACTCAAAAGCAAATGTTAAAAAAATCAATAAAAATGGATTTATCAAACACCATGGACGAACCTCAGGCTGAATGAAAAGCAACAGGAAAGAAATGGGTTTTTGAACTTGATTTGAAATTAACAACAGCCTGGAGGCAGCAGCAGAAGAAGATTTCTTTGTTGTTTTGAGAATGAGGGACTGAGAGGAGTTGACCTGTGACCTGACTGGCCTGGAGGCAGGAATTAGCTTACTGTTAATGTGCCGTTGAACTGATCCAGTAGAGGCTTTAAAAAACAGTAGTATATAATACTACCACTAATAGAAACAATAGTTCTATTTTAAAATTAATTCCAGGTTATTTTTCACTGGTAATGCCAGTGAGCCAGAACAGTGTGATGTGTTTTCTCGTCCTTGTTCCAGTCAAAAGCTCCAGCTGCTCTATTTTGAACCACTTGCAGATGAGAAAGCATTGGAATGGGTCAACTTCATCTGCAGGGACTCACAGTTGTCCATCTGGGAGGTGGTAAAAGCAACTTTCCAGGTCCTTAGGAGATAAGAATTATTCTAATTTGACGATGGTTGGAGGTTGATTAAAGCTATCTTTAATAACTCTTCTGATTTGTGTATGAAAAGTCAAAGAAGTAGCCATGCAGACACCAAGATCTATATTTGCACGTTTGCCAACAGGAGATCAAGCAAATTGGTTGGACTAGTTTCCATTCATTTAAAGGAAGTTCCTCACCGTCACTGATGTCATCTTGACATTCAAAAAGGATCTTCAGGAAACACATGCTGTCAGGTGTAACAGATTCAACTGTGCATGCGTAATGAGAATGAAAGAGGTCCTGAAGTGGAACCCTGGGGGATGCCACATTTAATGGGAGCGCTGAATGAAGACACAACAGTTTCCTGTTCTAATGGAAAAGGTACTTTCTCTCAGACAAGCAGGTGAACCGTTTTAACACTGGTCCCTACAGACCAGCTTCACCCTTCAAAAGAATGTCATGGTCAGTTGCATCAAATGCTGAGCTTTGATCGAACATGACTAAAATCGCACACAGACCAGAACTGACAGAGAGTTGATGTCCCGTCAGGAGAGGAGATTCTTCAAAAAAAGAACCAAATTTGTCAAATAACACAGTCAAAGCTGTCTATTATTGTACTCTCGAGTGCAAAAACACAAATCTGTGCTACAGCATTAATATCCAACCGGTCTTCTCATAAAAAAATCTCCTGCTTTGTGATGGTTGCTGGCATACTTCACGCTCTTAACTCTGATCCTGCGTCTATATTTAGACGGCGGAGGTGATAGAGGGGATTGTGGTGATATTCTATTTGGGTCACCTTTTAAGGTCAGTCATGCACACCACCAAACAGCAACATCTCAGATGATGTGGGAGTTTCTGTTCTGCCAAAATCAAACGGCTTTCCAGCTCCATCCTTCATATTTCATTATGCTCCTAGAATCTCGTACAAACATTTTTATTTGAGCTCCTTGATCAATATTGCAACAAGTACCAAATCAGGTTATTTAAAATCTTTAATTTACTACACGGATTAAGCTGTATTGAAGATATAACGACAATATAATACGGTTTTATGTAGCTGTCTGCTTTCCATACACATTTTCCAGACAGAAAACTTTCATATTTTTGTGTTTAGGATGTGCTATAAATATTTAATCAATGCCTTCTACTGCAGTACAGTGTGCACACATAAATGCCACACACACAGTTGTTCACTAGCAAGAGACTTCCCATCAATGTACTTGAGTTTATTGTGGTTGTCATATTTAGACTCACACTCAAGATAAAAGAGGATATTCAGTTTGTTTAAAGAGGATTCTCACACACATTTGCAGAAGCTGAAAATAGACAATTTCTTGTTCTTAATGAGATTCAGATTTAATTGTTTTGTTACCCTGACAAAACAGAACTCAAACTTCTCAAGATGACAAGATAATACACTACAAGAAAATTACTTTTTCCGATGTGACAGGATAATTATGGAGAGCTTGCAAATGAGTGTCTGGTTCATTTGATCACACCTGGTTTCAGCCTTCAAGATCACTGTCATGACCAGCGACAGTCTCGGTAGGATCGCTGGAGTGGAGCAGTGAAAGCCTGTGAAGTTGCTTGCTTAATTGATGAGAGCTGATCTGAATGTTATCTCTGACAGCCTACATGATGCAATGCCCGCGCGAGACCTTGATGATAGAAGTGTAGCCTGATGGACTGATCAATAAGGGGTTGCTACTCCTTGATCTGACATTTTTCGGCTTAAATGAGTTAGTGCAGTTGCCAGTATGCCATCTATGAATGCTGGCAGACAGTCCAAGTGGAACTGCAGATACATTTATGCCGAACAGGCATAACATTGTGACCACCTGCCTAATATTGTGCTGGTCCCCCTTATGTGCTCAAAAATGCTCTGAATCATTGGGCATGGACAAGAGGACCTCTAAGGGTGTCCTATGGGGTCTGGAACCAGGACGTTGGCAGTGGATCCTTTGGGTACTCCGGATTGTGTAGTGGGGCCTCTGTCAATCAAACTTGTTCCACTGCATCCTGTTGATGCTTGATCACAATGGGGTGTAGGAAGTTTGGAGGTCAAATCAACATGTTGGGCCATTGTCATATTCATCAACATGTTCCTGATTGTTTGATGTTTTTTTCCATGTGGTGGGGTGAAATATCCTACAGGTGTAGGCCAGTGACATTTGGGATTTCCATTTGCATGAGGGAGTGTGTTTGTTGTGGGACAATGTTTATTTGGGTGTCTAAGTCTCATCAACATGGATGTTAAAATCCAAGGTTTTCCAATATGATCAATGACATTCACTTCACCTGTCAGTGGTCATTATGTTGTGGCTGATCGGTGTTTAAACCCCCTGTGTACACTTCTATTTATCATCATTCCTATTAATAAGAATGTGAATAATAAGAACAAGAAACATGAAATGGGAAATGTAATAGTTACTGTGTGGCTTTCAGCACGACTGAGGTGTGGAGAACGACTAATCCACCCTGCTGTGTGGGTAAAATACACCTTTGCATTCCCGAGTGCTAAAGCTCATAATTGTGTTCAGTATTTTACTTTCTGTTTTTACAAAGGCGACAATGAAAGTAAAGTCGCTTGGCAAGAACAGCATCCATATGTGCGACTTCATTAAAGTGAATTTGTGATGATTCAGCCCCATGCATGACTCATACATCAATAATAGCCTCATTTGACACGTGATCCGTGATGAGGATGACACAGAAAAATAGAAAAGCATGGCAAAAATAGCGTACTGTCTATATTTTAGAGGCGCCACAAAAACGTCACAGTGCATGTTTTCAGGGGAGCTCATGCCTTATTAAGAAGAGCCAACCTCCCCTTGAAACTGTGAACTGGCTATCATAAGAAAATTAGCTTTGCTTTCAAGATAATGTGATAAATAATCCATTATCACAAGAAAACAGCATTAAAAACAATCTATCCACAGCTATTCTTGCCTATTACCGTCAAAGAAACAAAAGAACCTGGATGATTCAGTGTTTTAACATTCTGCATTTGGTGTTAACACCAGCTGGGGAGAATCTGAACCTTGTTTTCATGCTGACATTTTAAGTTTTTCTTTGTTTGTTTTGAACTGGTAACCTGTAGTTGTATCTTTTATACTTTTAAATGCCAAAATGGTTATTTGTCTTTTCATTAACTCCATGTCAGGGATTATTTTGCTTTCGTAGCACCTCATTGTAATGCTTTATTGAAAAGATTCAGCTGGAAAAACTGTTTTCCTCAGCTGAGGAGCGTGAAATTAGGTGGAGCGGCACATAACCACAGACGGGTTATATGCTGTTAGGGAGAAGTGCTGGCTAATGCAGAACTTCTGCTATTTATATCAGAATCTGTAAGGAGAGATTTGGGTGAAACTGGCTGAGCTAATCAAGTTCATACAGTGTACTCAATAACAGCTTTCTGAATGTTTTATTAATATAAAATGTGCAAATATATGAATGGAAAAGGAGCATTTTATTTTATCAAGATAAGCCTGTGTTGTAAACATGTGTTCCTGTATGCTGCATTGCTGCGCCAAGATTGCTATCACGGAAATTGGGTTTTGATCTTGTTAGGAGTTGAATGAAAGCAAATGGTATGTAAAGGGAGACAAACCACATGGTAGCGGCTGATGACAGCATGAAAAAATCCATTTTCTTTGAGCATAAAAAGCCTTTCCTGTAGCAGAAACAATCCTTGCAGCAGAGTGAAGACCAATACTTTGGCCACCATATGAATCATCAGAAAGCCTAATTTCTCTCTCACACGCAGACACATGCTGTATATTTCCCATCAGGACCTATGCCTTCTCACTGCTCCCTTTAATATCCACCATTTTCCCATTTCCTTCACTTTATCCTTCTGAGATTATTCTCAGTGGGATAGCAGAGAACTGAGGGTCACAGCTTCTTTAACCCCTGTCTGATTCTGGGGACCTCCTTTATGGACGAAGGCAGCAAATGCCATCAGATACGGAGAATATAGATACTGCTCTCAAAAGACTTGTATTGTTGCCAAGGTGATGGAGATGACGACTCTCTCAATTGTCATAGTACTCCTGGTGGTCAGATCTCCACAGGATAGCTTTACTTATAATACAAAATATGTAAAGTACAGTTTTAAAGCTGCAGTATTTGTCAAAAAGTGTCAGGCGACTGTGTGTAAAATGCACTAAAATAGCTCACAATAACAAACCCACAGAGAATTATCTCCAACGCTGCAGTTTCTTCCTGCTCCATAGCATAATTTTAGTCTTTCAGCTGAGTGTTTTGGCTTTGTTGCCCGCAGCTTTAGGGTACTATTGTGGTTCACTCTCTCCGCTTTCATCAGCATAATTCCCAGATGCAGCAGGCAGCTGTTTTCAACAAACAATCCCTGACAAACGGTGCACTACCTGCTCAGCAACAAACAGCACATAAGTGGAGCATTTAGCCGCTGAAGAGCCAGATATTCCCTCAGAGGCTGCCGGAGGTTAAACTAAAAGAGCAAAAATTGGAGTTAAGTTTGCCATTACAAAGGACATGGAGCTCCAAATGGATAATGTTGCTAATGTCAGCTGAATGCATGAGAAATCAAAGGTTTGGCCAACGCATACCAAGATGTGTCATAACTCCACTGGTCCACAGTTTCACAATAAAGGCTGTAGAATCGTGACATGCCTACTTTTTAAATATTTTTTTCATTTTTAACTACTTTTTGCTGTAGTGGCTGGTTTGCTCGTCAATGATGTTTTCATGTTATGTGACCTGCAAATTTATTTTATTTTACACATTAAAAAGAGCAACACCAGAGGACTTTTGGAGTTCCAGTCTTCTATAGGACCATTGTTTTGTTATGTTTTTTTCTTTCATTGTTTACTTTTCTGTGGGGCGGCTGTGGCTCAGGTGGTAGAGCCGGTTGTCCACTGATTGCAAGGTTGGCGGTTCAATCCCCCCCACATGCCAAAGTGTCCTTGGGTAGGACACTGAACCCCAAGTTTCTCCCAATGGTAGATTAGCTCCTTGCATGGCAGCTGTAAAGCGCTTTGGATACCACTAAGGTAGCAAAAGGTGCTATATAAGTATTTACCATTTGTTTTCAGTCACTTTTTGCTTTTATTTATGATGTTGAAAATCTGGATGAGCCAAGTAAAAACATTCAAGGTGCAACAGATTTTGTCTTTGTAATTTATTAAATAATAAAAGGAGTAACAGTGAATGGTAAAGAAGAGAAATCCAGATTGAATAATTCAGCTGAAAGGCAGAGCTCCGAAGTCTGACCCAGACCAAGGGACAAAATGCAAACTTATACTATTATCTTTCCTTCCCACATCAGTCTATCTTTCACATAGCAGGTTTATACAATTATCTTTCACAGCAGTCAATCCTTCACATAGCAGAAGCTTTGCTTTTCTCATGAAGACAACACAGACTCTTCAGTCGAAGAGTCTCAGGGCCTTGGTGCTTGGCGCTGGTCACAACATCACATACAATAGCAAAACAAGGAAAACTACTCAGATCAGATCAGATCAGTTGTGTTCTCTGATTAACAGCACAAAATGAAATTTTGATACAACAGTTTACACTAGAAAACCACTGTGTTAAGCTGAGGCCCCAAAACGACTTGCCTGTATTTAGGAAAAGGCACTCATGTAAATATCTTTATTTCCTGCCTGTGCTTTCTGTCAGTTTCAGTTTGCTTTTGTTTGTATTGGAAAAAATACTTCCCTCAGTTTAGATACCAAAAATATTTGCCTGCACTTGTGAAAAAAAATCATGATTTGTGTTAAAATATACCTGCGCAAATACTTTTCATTTACTGTTTTGTTTTATGTCATTTTCAGCCACTGTTTACTTTTGTTTACGCTACAAAACTATTTTGTTCCGTTTAGACACCAAAACTACTTGCTTGCTTTTAGGAAAGGATCCTGGTTTCAGTTCAAATATATCGGTGCAAATACTGTTCATTCACTGTTTCATTCTCTGTCGGTGTTTTCTTTCATTTTCAGTTGCAATTGCTTTTGTTTTCATTACAAAAACACTTGCTTAAGTTTAGATCCCAAAAACTACTTAATTAGGTTTAGGAAAAGATCATGGGTTCATGGATGAGGTGGTGAGTCCCGACGCAAGAAGAGTCCCTAAAGAAGATTTAAGCATCTCACAATTTTACAACCTTTTTATTTAATTAAAATAATACATGACAACGTAGCAATTATGCATCTTTTCATGAGACTGGGCTGGTTTGGTAACAAGCATTAACACACTTTATAGAAAGCCTTTATTGTCATTATACAAAGTACAATGAGATTTTATTGTTGTAACATCAAATGTGATTGACAGAGGCCCCACTGCACAAGCCAGAGTACCCAGAGGATCCACTGCTAACATCCTGGTTCCAGACCCCATAGGACACCCTGAGAGGTCCTCTTGTCCATGCCCAATGGTTCAGAGCATTTTAGAGCACATAAGGGGGACCAACACAATATTAGGCAGGTGGTCACAATGTTATGCCTGTTCGGTGTATCAGTTTCAGCTTCAAGAATATCAGTGTTAGCATTGCATGAACAACTTGATCTTGTTCCACTGTTTTTTCCAAAACGTTTGTCACCATTTCTTCACAACATATACATGCACTCATTATACTGTACATAAGAAGACACTCAGGGGACTATCTATAGCTTGGTCACACTTACAGTACCAAGAGGCAGGCCTGGGTTTGCTTTGCTGGAAAATAAGCACTTCAGATGTGTGCACTGATGTTTGCTTGTTAGATCATCGAGGCCAAATGAGCAAAAGGCAGGCCGACCATGAAATCTGTTGCGTTGGCCTCATGTGCTAACGAGCTCTAACAAGCCTGAACAACAGGAGCAACAATCAAAGCGAAGAGATCTGCTCAGGGAGGCAGTAAACCTGAAGGTATAATATCAATGCCTGGGTTTCTTCCCATCTTTACAGATCATGTGGCAGTCATTTATTTGAGTTGAGATTGACATATTTATTGCTGCTACACTGTAAAAACAACAACAAAAAACATAACCATCTTATAAAAATACAATAATTTTCCACAATTGAAATACAGTTTTTAGCTGTAATTTTTACCTCAGCTCATATGTATTTTTTGCCTTCTTAATATTTAGTGAAAGATATCTACATGTGTACAAGTAATGGAATTACCTATATATAAGGTCAAACAATGATATAATATAAATAATCAGAGCTGCAGAAAAGTGCTGTTATTAGTAACATGGCTTTCAATATATAGTTATGTGTAAACAAATATTGTAAATAATGTCAAAATAGTGTTGTAAAACCAGTAATTTGGTTTCAAATTGCAAGAATCTTCTGTTAATTTTAGATAACACCAAGTGTAATATGAGTTTTACACATTTCTTTACATAAAACATTTTTAAAATCACAGATCTTTAATGTTGAAAAAAGAATTTCCACCGTACAAAGACTGGATTTATCTTTGAGACACTGCTGAGACAGGAGTGTTTGACACCACACAGTTATAGACTTCCAGTTAAGCATGGACTGAATTCCTGGACACGAACCCCGGCTGGAACCCATTAACCACCACATGAGTCTTTGTCATGGTGGCCTAAACCCCCAGGTTCACACAGTCACCCAAAACTAGTTTACTCATCCAATCAATCACGATGAAAATTGCAAAACAACAAAACTAAAATAACAACCGCAAAATAAAAAAATATACAATTTAAATTGGAAATTCACCCTTTATATGGTTATTTGTGCTTACCAACACAAAACTGTCTGTGGTCTGAGTGATGTTTTTCTCAGGTTGCTGCATTATTAATCTCAGCAAACAAGTTTCTGTCTTCCACAGTAAATAACATGTAACATCTCTTCAAAGCAATTTGATATCAAAGCAGTCCTCAAACTTGATCGACATGATGGAGGGATTTGATCACTGTAGTTAACGTTAGTCTGGGTGCTACAGCAATTATCACTGTTTTCAATGATAAAAACTGTATTTTGACACTTCACAGTCAATATTCTGATGAAATTTTTATTTTTTGTAAAAACGTCTATAATTATACAACATATATATCTCATCTAATAAACAAATATGTAAAATGACAGTACCAATACTTCTTTTCTATTAACTGTCACTAATTGTACATACATTTACAGTATTAAACCTGAATTTAACACTTTTATCTATTAAATAAAAAAGGCATTTTGGAGAAATTCCTGTACATTTGCAAATATATTTTAATAGTCTTTTTTATTGTTAAAAAAGAGTTTTCATTTTAAAAATAGAAATTTTAAAGGTCTTGACAGTCATAGATTTTTAAAAAATAATATTTTAAGGCAAACATGAAAATTCACAGTCAGATTGTGTAAACATTCTTGATATTTTTCTGTTTTCTAAAAATACAGAAAAAATAAATTGAAAAATAATCGTTAAATACAGTTTTCTTTTTTACAGTGTATTTTAAAGCTATGTTCTCTGTAGTTGATGCATTTGCAGTGTTGCACATTCGCCTGTCTTTATCAGTCTTCACTAATCGATAAATAAATCAGGTTGAAGTACATCTCATCCAAAATGCCCGGTGATGTCAGTGGTTAACTTAGAGGTTCAAGAGGTTCGTACATCGTTTGGTGACCAGACACCACGTCCATGTGCGCGTGTTTCTGTTTGTACACGTGCACGTGCGTCAACATGCGCGTGCACTGCCCATGTCCATGCCCGTGCCTGCGTCGTGCAGCTCATTACGTTTGATCCATGCGGGGCTCCTGCGCTTTCGCTCGGCACTTGGCGGACAGACGCGCAGAGCAGTCAGTGGAGATCTGCTGCTGCTGCTGCTGCTGCTGCTGATTCCGTTCATCTCAACCCTCCTCCGGTCTCCGTTAAAAAAACAGTCTGAGGATTCCTTCACTGCTCGCTCGGGGGATGCGCATCTGGACCGGAGAGTGTCCCGGGGACAATTACGCGTCGAAGCGCTCCGCCGAAGCTCTCCTGCCCCCACGGAGGAAATATTAACACCGGTTAAGGAGTATTTTTGACAGAATGGCAGGCGCAAAGTGCCTTCTGAAAACGCCGAGGTAAGATTCTGGATATTCTCCCGGAATTCAAAACAAATGAGCATAAAGGCGCATATTCCCAAACGGAATCATTGCGTCTCCACAGGCACTCAAACTGTCTGTTATGATATAACATGATATGATATTCAGACTTTATTGTGTTTATGTGGTGAAACTTTGACATTTTCCTGCAATATTCCACATTTTGATTTGCTGTGATATCTGTAGCATCCTTTAAAGGTGTAGTTTATTAGATACTTTCAGAGAAACAGTGGAACAAAGTGCGCCATACCATTTTGCTGTGTTATATTGAGCCATACTGGTTTTTAGACTGTGCAGTTTGTGTTTAGTGTTGGAAAAGCGCACCATCCATGCAGTGAAGCAGCTTTCACATCCGGGCTGCTGTGCAGTAAATAAGATGTTTCAGCTTGGCTGCTCTGACTGATGGAAACGTGCGGCGATGACGGCAGTCACGTTTTTCATGGAAATGTTCCATTGTCACG
The DNA here is from genome assembly GCA_024666655.1 of Dascyllus trimaculatus. Lineage (NCBI taxonomy): Eukaryota > Metazoa > Chordata > Actinopteri > Pomacentridae > Dascyllus > Dascyllus trimaculatus. Next base: position 27,020,733 of record CM045453.1, read on the forward strand.
CTTTTTAACAAGCTTTAGTCCTCTCTTTTTATGTCTTCCACATTAATTGGTGCAAATTAAACTTACAGTTGGAGGCTTCTGTTGTCTGTCTTGCCAAATCGGCTATTTTTATTCAGTTTCCAAAGCAGTGAAATCTTGAGGGCCACCTCCAAAAGTTGCAGTAAACTGGCCTGTTTGTCTCTGAAGCCTGGGATCCTGAGGAGCTCTGGCAGTCAATTGCAAATGACTGAACTGTTCAAACAGGGAAACCTTTCAGGGGTTAATAGTGTCCTCCCATCAGCTTGGTGCCTGCTGGGTACCTGGGGCCACGGGAGCAGGAGAGCGCACCAACCTGTCAGTCATCACCGTGTCGTGATGGAAAGGTCGTTAAGCGCAAAGATTAGAAAAAGGAGGTCGAGCACGACGAATCTATCCTGCTGGTCTTCTCTCAGTCTTTTTTCCCCCGCAAATCTCTCTGCAGTTGCATGAAAACCCCAGACAGATCGGTTCATAATGTGTTTTTTTTTCTTTACAGTGTTCCTTCCATTTTTGCACTGCATGTATCCGACATATTCACTGCAGAATCATCGCCTGTGTGTCTGTGTGTGTGTTGGATGCCTGTTTTGATGTGTGCCTTGCAGATACAGCAGCCTATTTAAAGCACATCATATCCACTTATCTCCAGCAGATCATCTTTCTTTTTTCTTTCCCTCCCCAGTGTGTCCATCCCTTCACAAGAAACTCACTTTTTTTTCCCTGTGACACAATTGTTTACATCATGCACGTCCATTAACTGCTCATAGATACTGTGGTGTCATCCCTGGAGGCTTTTAACATGGAACGCTTTTAATTTGCTTTGAAATATCTGGATTATGGGGAGAAAAAAACAGCTGTTCCCATTTAAATATGCATCCCCAGCCTCTTCATTTTCCAAATTGATCCTCATTAATGCCATTCCAGATAAGCTTCGATTTGGCTTATCTCAGTGAAAGCATGCATGGAGGATAATGACGCCTTCCTGGGATTTTTTGGGGGAGTTTGCTGTGGTATTTTTCGGCTCACTGTAGTCTGACAGACATCCCTGTCAATACAGTTTGTTTGATTTTTTTTCCTCTTATGCACCAAATGAAGGTCACATGCTGTATTTCCCTTTGTCCTGCTCCGATCCTCCATCGCAACGGTCAAATTTCAGGATTTGTCACAGTTGCCGTGATGTTTGGACGCCTAAATGCTTTGGTTGGATGCGGCGTTTGTGCAATATGAGTTTAGTTTCTCATTCGGAAATTGAAAAAACTGACTGAAGGTCTCTTGAACACACTGATAGCCTTCTGCAAAAAGCTGCAGTTGGCTTTGCTCTCATGCAGATGTCTGTGAAATGAGTAGGGAGAGAAAGAGAGAGGGAGAGAGAGAGAGAGAGAGAAAGAGAGAGAGGACATCCCGTACATGGCTTTTCATAAAATGTGATAAAAGCTTCTTGAGATCCAAAAGCAAACATCTAAAACTCTTCAGTAAATGATGGGTGCCGCTTTGACTGGCCACAAAGTTGGTACATTTTCCTAAGCTCAAACTGTGGCATGCAAAACTTGCTCGCCTATGAATGTATTTAGCACCAAATTTCGAAATATTTCTCTTGTCTGACAATAACTGTCTGGGTAAGTCGCTGGAAGAGTGTCACAGCTTCACAGTATGAACAAATGTGACAGCCACTGGGTTGCTCCTGTCAGAGTGGGGATAAGCGGTCGTTACTGATTCCAGATTTTTTAAAAGGGGGACTGTTGAGCGTTTGACGAGAACTTGCTCTGACAAAGTCAACTTTGTGCCCTTTTGCCTCGCAGTAACTTCCAGTCATCTGCCATGTTTGAAGGCTCCGAGGCAGTGGAAGTGGAGGGAGGCAACACAGAGAGCACCGTTGCTTCGTCCATCAGCGCCTGTAAGAAGGTAAGAACAACGCTGCGCCTGGTCTGTTTTCGTTGCGTACGTCTGCCAACCTGCGTGTCCCTCTGTCTGCTCTGTGACCACTTGTCATCCACTTCTTCATTTTTTCCCCTTCCGTGCCTCTGTACCTGTCTGTCATATTTTTCTTCCCAACAGTTATCTGTTTGTGTGTTTGCAGCAGTGCAAGAGATTTTCATTTCCTCCTCCTGGGTGCCGGTGACACCCAGGGGTTGTGTAATAAGAGGAACAGCCAGGCCCTCAGGTCAGCCCAGTAGATTTATCATCTCCCAGTGCCACAGAGACAGGAGGGGAAATAGTACAGATCAGTGGGCTGAGGTGGAGGCTAGATTGAATTTCCTTTCAATGTGTGTGTAGGTTTATTTGTATGTGTGTGTGCCTGACTGTACACTATGTGCATTTGCAGGTGGGCTCACTGGTGTGTGTTCCTAATTTGCCTTACTGATCTCAACTGACTTCTGCTCTAGTGTCCTGTAGAGACACGAGTCAAGGTGATGTCTTTCTTCTAACTGGGCCTCAGGCTCACTGACCTGTGCCAGCAGCTCTGATATGATCGCTCCCAGTGAGATCAGCTGAGTCTACGTCACCCTTACCTGGCCAAAGGCCTGCACAGATGGTCTATTCCAGAGGGTGCAACCATGAGGGGGCATGATTTGTGACTAAAAATACACAAGAAGAATGAACAGCACACATGCAGGTGCTATATGTCAAGTAGATGCATAAGAATCTTTTTTTTAAAGATTTGAATCTTTTATCAGCTGCAGAACAAACTGTTTTGAAAGGTAGTTTCTGTACAGAGCGAATAGTCCGTCATCTCCTTTAGAAATAAATATACCATATGGTCAAACCCCATTACTTTCATAAGCATCAAGGGAATCTTTAATTTCATCCTTGCAAATGATTTTAATTGGCTGGTTATTCAAACAGCCAACACAACAGTCCAGGACACACGCGTACGTCAGACGGCAAGATGCTTGTTTGTCACTCACAAAGGCAGCTGTGTGACTGTTTCATCCTAAAGGCTTCATTAAAATGTGGCTCCAGGGAGGAGACCATAACAGTCGCATATATAATACACAGTGTCTGGTTAGCTGACAGATTATTGATTCTGTGCTGCGGACACTTAGCCTGAAATAAAGGTCCTGGAGAAAGGTCAATTGATCCCATCATTCTGAGCGGGGAACACACACAGAGCAGCAGATGAAAGTGAATGAAGGCGTGTGTGTATAGAGTCATGAGCTCCATGCGAGTCTGTGCATGCTGGGTTTTCTGTGCTACTGTATCTGAGCAGAGTTTGTCTGTGTGCTGCAGGTGCTGTGCAGCAACAGCGTGCTGGACTCGTCGGAGTACTGGCTGAGGAATGAGAAAGCTCTGTGCAGACTGGGCCTGCTGGATGACGACACAGAGGGCAGCTGTACCATGGTGAGTAGCATCCTGTGAGTGATGAAACGCGCACACGGTCCTGGCAACAAAGCCGGACCGAGTCAATTGTAGTGAGCAGTTTTCAAGCTGCGGGAGGCGTGTTTGTGGAAACAGTTTGTAATAAGAGGCAGGAATGATGCGACGTGACATCTGAAATCTGCTCTGTCTTCAATCTGCTTCCACTGAGTGGCTTTTAGGCATGGAGATGGAGAAAATTTGTTTTTTACAGCAGGTTGTTGGCTGCTTCCCTGCTGCTTGTTAGTTGACAGCTTTTGCTCATGAGGTTTGATGTGTCTCAAAAACTCATGTATTGTGCTGACGAAACCGATGTCCAACACTACAAGCTGTACTGACACGACTAAATAATGCATCTCTGAGATATTACTTTCCTTCACTTTTTCCTCTAGAGAGATAATGTCTGTGTTTATGCTCCTGTTTCTAAGATTTTAACTTTCTGCAGTGAAACAAACAGGATAGTGAGTCATGATACGTGTAAAAGATTTAAATTTCTGTATCCCCAAAATTTGCCTGACTTTACTTAATATGAAGTAACAGCTTGTCCAAGGAATTACTGGGAAAGGTGGAGAAATGCTGTGTGTACAGACACCTGAACATCTGCGATTTCCAGTGTAGCCACAGTCCGTCACAGCTGGCCACCTCGCAGCGCTACTGGAGCAGTTTAAAGAGCGACACAGCAGCAGCTGGACGTCCTGTTTTTGCTGATCTCCAGCAGTTTAACTTTTCAGCTCCTTGCAGCAAAGTAGAGGTTTACTTTAGCTGTGATTTGGTGCAACAAAGCGCATTTCTGTTGAAGCCTTTACCCAGAGAGGGCAGTGAAGTGCCACTTATCAGCCTGGGGTTGCGGTACTAGCAGTGCCTTGCTCATTGCTCAGCAGATGGAGGAGAAATACCACCTGAAACAACAATTAGTTCATTCGTCATCTCAAAATACTTGAACATTCGCACCTCTGATGTTGTCAGCTGATTTTTGTTTAAAATTTCCTCATGCTGAGAGCCACTTTGAATATTGTTGGAAGAAATTATTTTCTTTGCAAATGGATTATTATTTCTCAAGAGTGCTCTCCTGCTTGAAACATTCCAGAAGATTTTCTTTGAATAGATGTAATAAAATATGCAAATTCTACTCTGCTTTTTTGATTTTTAAAAGCGTAAGCTCTCTAAGCTCCACCTTTGTTCAGGGGCTCCTTGATAATCAAACTATTCAAAGCAGCAGGTTTTGTGTAATTGTGTTGTGCGTTGCGTTGATTTAATCACACTCTGACTGAAATAGACAGACTGGTCAATGGCCATTGAATTGGGCTTGTCTGACTGCACACTACACAACTGTACACAGTGGTTTAATCTGTTTATTAAATTGCATTTACCTTTGTGCTTGACTTGTATACAGTTTCTCATACACCAATCAGGCATAACATTATGACCACCTGCCTAATATTGTGTTGGTCCCCCTTATTTGGTGAAAAATGCTCTGAACCATTGGGCATGGACAAGAGGACCTCTCAGGGTGTCCTATGGCAGGGGTGTCCAATCCTGGTCCTCGAGGGCCACTATCCTGCATGTTTTAGATGTTTCCCTCTTCCAACACACCTGATTCAAATGATCAGGATCGTTATCAGACTTCTGCAGAGCTTGAGGACGAGTTGATCATTTGAATCAGGTGTGTCAGAAGAGGGAAGCATCGAAAACATGCAGGATTGTGGCCCTCGAGGACCAGGATTGGACACCCCTGTCCTATGGGGTCTGGAACCAGGATGTTGGCACTGGATCCTTTGGGTACTCTGGCTTGTGCAGTGGGGCCTCTGTCAATCAAACTCGTTCCACTGCATCCTGTTGATGCTTGATCAAAATGGGGTGTAGGAAGTTTGGAGGTCAAATCAACATGTTGGGCCATTGTCATGTTCCTCAACATGTTCCTGATTGTTTGATGTTTTTTTCCTTGTGGTGGGGTGCATTTTCCTGCAGGACCTGGCCAGTGACATTTGGGATTTCCATTTGCATGAGGGAGTGTTCTTGTTGTGGGACAGTGTTTATTTGGGTATCTAAGTTACACCAACATTGATGTTAAAATCCAAGGTTTTCCAGCAGAACAACACATAGTACCAATATGATCAATGTTATTTACTTCACCTGTCAGTGGTTTTGATGTTGTGACTGATTGTTGTATATGCTAACCAGCACTGTGTGATATTCTTACATTAAACTTTATTTAAGTCTCTAACTTTGAATTAAATGTCATCATGTAAAAATTAGTTTCTTTCTTTCTCTGATTGCCCCCTGATTTAAGGTTGACGTGACTCCACTGTGCTCTCCGCACACTGTAAGAAAAGTAGAGTTTAAAACGGCACTGCATTGTTTCTATCCGGGAACATTTTGTGTGGTTGTTAATGAGCCATTGTCAGGCTGTCTTTGCCTTCTGTTCGCTGCATGCTGGGATGGATTTAGCCCAAGTACAATCTATTAAATTATGATGGCTATTTGAAGTGACATAGAGAGACAGACTCTTTTACATCTTGTAATCAGATTTTACGATTCCAACTACTGTGCTTTTGGCTTTAGGCTCATTTCTGTATCCATTAACTCACTGTATATAATTTTAAAACATAGTCTTTATGAGTACTGATTTATACCCTTTGCAATAACTTCAACCAGGGCTGCAGCAGCATTTTAGATTTCTTTTTATTGCTGTGATGTCATTTAAATGGAGTGGTGGTGGGACCTGTTTTGTGGCAAGAAGTGACTAATAACACCATAATGGATTTTCACCAACAAAAGACACTGTTAGTTGTTCAAGCAAGGACACGGGGCTTTAGAAAATACAAGGCTTTGAGCTGTTAAGGACACACATGCTTAATCCTCGCTGTCGCCCAATTAGGATGCGTCACCTTTGATCACTCCTTCATTTGAAATTGCAAGCATGAGCATGAATTGGATTCACTTCTGTCAGCAGCAAAAAGGCGCTCATTTGATGGTTGTTGAGGAATGACAGGTGTTTGATCCTTCAAGTGTATCTGTTAAATTTTACAGCAGCGCTAGTTGTTGTGCGATAAAAACTAGATCAACAAGATAAATAAAATATCCTACCACTGCGTCAAGCCAAGGAGTTTCACAATCTCTGCTGTGCGTGGGACTCATTAAAGAAAGTACATCATCTGTTCCCTCCAATAACATCAGCTGTTTCTCAGTCAGAATGACATCCACGCCCGGTGATGTGTCTGCCTTCAAGGCCCTCGGGGGCAAAATTAATTTTCTCACCTTCAGCTGCAAAATATCTCCTGTGCTTTCTTCTTTTAATATATTTTATATGTATTTAGAGCCTGTGCAGCACTGTCTCTAATTCACAGCCTTCACCTCACTGATCAGAGCCTCACCTCTTTGATCCAGGTTTGATTGCAAGACCAACAGTCTCACAGAGTTTTTTATTCACAGAATAGTGAATAGATCCTAACAAATTCTCCCCACAGAAAGATGCTGAAAGTCACAATCCATTTCTCCAGACACTGAAAAGATGATTTTTAAGAAGCCTCTAAAAATTGCATTGTCAGTCTCTTGTTCATTTGACCTATTTGATCCAGATTCAAATGTCTCAACAACCGCTGGACTGATTGCACTGACATTTGGTAGAAACATTCATGTTCCCCTCAGGATGGGATGTAATAACTTTGATCATTGAAATTTTCCTCCAGCATCATCATCAGGTCATGATTTCAGTTTTTCAAATGCTTTGGTTCATGATCAAATCAACTTCAACCTACAAAAACCAATGGCTCCAGGCTCCGTTGTCTCAGCTGTGTTCAGCACTAATTTGCTAACTTGCTAAATTTTCATGGTGAACATGACAAACCCTAAACACTGAAACTGTGATGTTGTTGTCATGCTCTGCTAGCATTTAGCTCGAAGCTCTGCTACACCCAAGTGCAGCCTCACAGACCTGTCATGGCTGTATTTGTTCTGGTGTCACTTCTGGAGATCTCTCAGTAAATACCCCAGTTATTCTGGGGGGTCGACAACAACAATTTTATGTAACAAAATGGTGATTAAACACAGCAAACTACATCAGGGCTTTCAAGTTATCCGAAAAGTGCCATATCGTTACTTCTAGTTCTTCATTCTCTCTGCCATGGGCTTATGTAAAATAAATGCCAGTGGCACACAAAAGTGTTGTGACATTTTCCCCATACTCCTGCCTTGAAGATGCCTCCACTGTTTGGTAATCATTGCCAAGGTAACAGGAACAGCAGTGATTTAGCAAAGAGCACTGTTCTCACACACTCCTGTCACACCTAGTAAGTGTGAGCAGATGCAGGCTGAATTAAACGTTCCTGAAAACCTCCAGACACAAGCTGCATTCTCTGGAACAACACATACACAAGACTCAAAACAACTGTGTCCATTTTTTTTTCTGAAATCTTTTCAGAACAGCTTCAGATTTCATTGAGATTTCCTCTGTTGGAGCTACTGTCATCACTGAGATTCAGGTGTTTGTGCAGAACAGTAGCAGTCCTTATTTGTTAAGTCTGATAGATTTTTAGAGAGCAGATGACCAGTATGTCTACCGAAATGCCCCACGGACTATTAGATAGAATCCTACTCAATTCAGTTCCCTTTTATTTATTTAGCGCCAATTCACAGCATATGTCATCTCCAGGAATGCCATTTAGTAAGGTGAATATCTTGCAAAATGCATACAGAGAAACCCAGCAAATCCATCAACTCTTTTGGTTTCAATTTCAGCGACAAAAAACTCCCCTTTACCGGAGAGAACAAGAAAACCTCAGACAGAAACCATGCGCAGGAAAGGCAGCAATCTACCTCAGCCGGTTGGGGTGACAGTGAAGAGTAATGAGAACAACAATGGCAGATGGATAACAGGCAAACAACACATAAGAGAGAAATACACACTTTGGAGGTTTGTGAGGCCATTAACTGTATATCAGAAACATGCAGCACCAGTTTCAGAAATACCAGCAGAGAAGGCAAAACACAAACCACGGAGAGAAGACACAAAGTTATTGGCACGCAATATAAATGCATGGAGAATGAAGGGGAGGAGAGCAGAGTAGAGGTGCTCCAGTGCATCATGGGAATTCCCCCAGCAGTCTAGGCCTATAGTAGGAATACTAATAGATGGTTCAGGTGATCCTGAGCAGTCCTAGCTATGAGCTTTATCACAGAGGAAAGTTTTAGGCCTCATCTTAAAAGTAAAGAGGGTGTCTGCCTCTTATTCTGTTTCTGGAAACTCTAGGAACCACGAGTGAACCTGCAGACTGAGAGCGAAGGGCTCTGTTGGGATAACGTGGCACAAAAAGGTCTTTAAGATATGATGGAGCTTGGTCATTAGGAGCTGTTTTAGATGCGAGTAGAAGGATTTTAAATTGTATTCTGGATTTACATGGCGCCAACGAAAACAAGCTAATATCAGAGAAATCTGAGCTTTCTGGCTGGTTCCATTTTGTATGAGCTGGAGGTTGTTCTGAGAATTACTGGGACATCCTGATAATAGGGAATTACAATAGTCCAGCCTAGAAGTTACAGATGCATGGACTAGTTTTTCAGCACCGCTATGTGACAGGATGTTCCTGATTTTGACGATATTCCACAAATGAATGAAGGCCATCCTAGAGATTTGCTTTATGTTTGAGTTAAACTGCGCTACAGTGGAACTCTAGGCCAAGTAATCCTGTAAAGTAAATTTATGACTTTTTCCTCCTTGTCAGTTTTTACTGGAAATGCTGTTTGTGACGAGTGTCAGCTTGAAAACAAAGACATCATTTGTCACATCCTTGCGTCCGCAGAAGACGCCACTTCTCAAACTCCTACCTGAGTTTGTGGATTACGCAGACGGTTGTATCTTCATTTTTCTGTATAATGCGAAAACCGAGCAGCTTCATCTTCCCCGTTTTTGTATAAACTAGACAACGGCCATTTGTTTCCTTTACTGCGTTTCTGTTTTCTATGAATCAGATGGAACTTTAATGCGAGCGCGAGCAGATGTGTCCCGTCCTCCCGCAGCATCGCTCTCGGACTCTGACGTGACAAATTGGTCCTCCCGACTCTCGATTCGCCGTTCAGCTTCTCAGTGGTTTACACAGCCAGTCAGTCAGACGGGGAGCTCGCGATTGATGACGCTGTGCGAGACATAAATTTCTTCTGTCCTGGCCTGAACTGTACAGGAAGGCACAAAGTGTGGAAAACAGAAAAGGGTGAGACAATTAGCACTGATGCAAACAGAATGAATGAAGCAGCCCGAAAAACATCAACACTGAACACTGTGGGATAGGTTCAAGTTTAGAAATAGAATATTCAGTTTTTCACTGAAAGCTGACTACTTAGAGATCTATTTTTGATCTTTTGATATCCAAAATGTTCCAAATTCATCCATGAGGTTAAGCTTTCTAAAAGAATGTTTTTATGAGGGAGTAAGAAGTTGTGATTATGTATTCAGGAATAGGAAAAGGTCAAAATAGTGTGCACATAAAGGCCAAAAACTGAGAGCTAAATAAAAGATTAAAGCTTAGGATTTTCTGTGTTTTCGCTCCATCACCTACCTCTGGCTGCATCATGTTGTCACCTTTGATCATTCACTCATGTTTAAATGCATGAAGTCACAGTGAAGTGTCATGTTGCTGCGATAGTCACGCTGAATTTCATCACACCCCTGAGTGGTTTTACAGGGTGAGCGTTTTGAAAAGGATGATGGCACCGCTTATGTTTTATTTGCCATTCAGATAGTTACCTAATTATTGTGAATCAGATTTAAATTCACGTATTGATGTATTTGTTTAAATCATACAAGTAATGCTTCTAAAATTAAGCAATAAAAGACATCATGATAAACAAAGAGACCAAACTAAGAAAGAAAACTAGTAAAGCTTGTGTTTACAATTAAAGTAAGATGGAACAGAGCAGAAGTCAGCATGTACTGTATGATATAGGCGAGAATCAAACTGTTTTCAAGTGTAAGAAATCTAGTTTTAGACTAAAACTACCCAAGGAGAAGAATTACAAGTAGGCCTGCAGAGCCTCTCCTGAACATTGTCCATTCTTCTGTCCTATCCGTCTTCCTGCTTTGAACTGTAGTCCCTGGAGGAGAGTCATCCATTCATCACCACATTCAAACACTTCACACTCGGGTAGTGTGTCCTGACCCGTCCCTTCCTGGCCTGGAGAGGGAGAACAGGATAAATATGCCATCAGCCGTGGCAGCAGCGCTGACTTACAGCAGGATCAGAGGTGGAAGAGAGAAACCAACTCCTTCCTTCTAAACCTTACCTAAAGCTCTTCTTTTCAACTTCTGCTGAAAGAGTGTGTCCCGTTTTAACTGCCTACAGTCTTTGGTGGAAGGCTGAGGCCTCCTTAATAGTAAGCCTTCATTAGAAGTAAATATCTATATGTTATGGGCCTCAGGAGCGATGGCCGCATTAACAAATATTTTACCTGTATGAAGCAGGTGAAAACGACAGCAATGAGGACACGATGCGTCTCATTCAGCCTCCAAATTGCGTCTGAGGGAACGCGGAAGCGCGCACTCCTTCAACGCTTCCCCAGCGCAACAGGAGCAAACGCAAACGTTCCGCCTCGCTGCGGCTTCTTAGCGGCTGCTCGCCGGAGCGTCACAAAATGCAACACAACTGCCAGACACCTCGAAACAACAAATATATTAAACAATCTCCCTTTCTACATTTGTGGACACCTTTAGAGGCGCCACACACTCCCCGACAACAAAAGGGGCTCCTGACACTTAAAATTACATACTACCAACCCCAAAATATTTACAATACAAAAGTCTTACATGTCAGAACAGTTAGAACTCTAAGGTGCTTCTATGTCTATAGTGTAGCCCTTTAATGACCATATAAAGGATATGTGGAAAGTGGATAGAGGTATTGAGTGAGGGGTCCGCAATGAAGCGACTGGGTGTATGGATTAGAGAGCCAAACATGAGTGTAGGGCACTAGGTATGTGTCAACTGAGTTCACAGTGGTGCGCGCTTCATATGTTGGGTGGCCAAGGGATGAATAGGTGAACATTTGACCTGGTCGTCTTTCTCTTGTAGACCGCCTCAGGGGAACTGGAGAATCCGGTCGAGCATTAGATCTCTGTTCATCAAAGCATTCATTAGGAGGGACGCCTTGCTCCTCTCCTGACTCAGGAACTTCCTGTTCCTCATACTCCCTTTCAGTTTGGTTTTGTCCACTCTCATGTTGTGGGTCAGCCTGGCTTGACGAGGCCTCTCGTTCACCAGATTGTGATGCCTGTGTTCCACCTGTTCTGAGTGCGGAGTCATTTTTGGGTTGGACCTGAACTCCAGTTGATGTCAGCCCTCCATCATGTTCAGCTGCTGACTTCAACGAGTTTCTGTTCCTGTACTCGTTCTCCTTACGAGTCACTCTTGAAGCATATTCATCTGGCGGCTTGGCACTGTCCGTGGGGACCCCAGAGTGCCTGTTTCCAGATGACGTTTGGTCTTGCTGACCTCCAGTCAGTGTCTCTGAATCAGCTGCACTTGACTTGGTTAGGCGACCTGGTATCCTCAACCAGTAGCCCGCTTCTGATTCACTATCTGAATCTGAAGTCCCAATGTTTCCTGCTTTGTCTCTCTCACGATTCATTGTGGCTTTGGGGCGTCCCTGTCTTTGAGATGGTCCTGGAAGTGACTTGGTTTTCTGTACAGGGAACTCAACTGGCAGGTCATTAACCAGTAGGAGGAGATTCCTGTGCAGTGTTCTGATTCTGCCTTTGTCATCACCTTCAAGTTGGACAACATAGACTGGGTTATCTGAGACTTGATCCTTGACCACATATATTCTGTTCTCCCAGTAGGAGCGCAACTTGCCTGGTCCACCACGCTCGCCCAAGTTCCTGACGAGAACCCTATCGCCTGGCTTCAAGATCACTCCTCTCACCCGTCTGTCATAATATGACTTGCCCTTAGCACTTGATGACATGCTATTGGTGTTAGCAATACGGTATGCTTCTGTCATTCTCTTACGCCACTTCTCAGCATAACCTTTGTGTGTGACTGGATCTGTCTCCTCTGGCAAACCAAACAGGAGATCCACTGGGAGACGAGGTTGTTGTCCAAAGAGCAGGAAGTGAGGCGAGTAGCCGGTGGACTCATGTCGAGTGCAGTTATATGCGTGTACAACTTGTGGGAGGTGCTCTTTCCATGTTTCTTTCTCTTTGTCTGTCAGCGTGCGTAACATCTGCAACAGGGTGCGATTGAACCGTTCTGCCGGGTTACTTTGAGGGTGGTAAGGGGATGTTCTCGAATGACCGACCCCTGAGAGCTGACCAAGAGTTCGAAAGAGGTCGTTCTCAAACTCCCGTCCTTGGTCATGATGGAGTTTGTTTGGAAAACCAAAACGAGGTACAAAGTCACCATAGATTCGCTCTGCTGCTGTCCGCCCAGATTTGTTTTTGGTTGGGTAGGCTTGAGCGAACCTTGTAAAGTGATCAACGACCACCAGAATGTATTCAAACCCCCCTTTACTCTTCTCAAGGTGTAGATAATCGATGCAAACTAAGTCAAGAGGCGAGTTGGAGTTTAGACTGCTCATGGGAGCCCGCACATGGAATGCTGGCTTCTTGCGTTTTATGCAGCAGCATCTCCTCGTGACATAGTCCTCAATGCTCCTCTTCATGTGAGGCCAGTAAAACCTCTCTCTGGCAAGGTGTAGCACCCTCTCTGTGCCCACATGGAACATATTATCATGGAGATGTTTCAGGACCAGAGGCGTGTACTTGAGAGGTAAGACGAACTGTTTTCTTCCTGGCGTTCTGCGATACAAGAGACCATTCTCCAGCTGTAATCGGTTCCACTCATGGAGAAGCTTTCTAGCACTGCCTTTAACTGATTTTCGAACATCACCAGTCAGGTCGTCACTCACCTCCTTGAGCTTGATGATCTCTCCAATAGAAGGGTCTTCCCTTTGAGCTTGAACCAGCTCATCATGACTGATCCCATCGAGAGGTGGTCGAGGCTGGGGTGTAACTTCAAGGGACGATGCGAAAAGGGCAGCCACCCAAGCTACATCCTTATCCTTGGCAGCCTTACTCCCTTCCCAGGTCGCATTCACCACCTCCTGCGACAACTCCTCAGTACAGGTAGACATGTAATGGCTTATGTCCAGAGGGACACGGGACAGCGTGTCTGCATCAGTGTTAGCTTTACCAGGTCTATACTTGATGTTAAAGTGAAAATCCGACAACTCTCCAACCCACCTGTGCCCAACAGCATTGATCTTGGCAGTGCTCATAATGTACGTGAGTGGATTGTTGTCAGTGTAGATAGTAAAGTGCGGAGCGTAGAAAAGGTAGTCTCTGAATTTCTCACACACTGCCCACTTTAGTGCGAGAAATTCTAGTTTACCACTATGCAGGTGATAGTTTCTTTCGGCAGGTGTCAGGGTCCGTGAGCCATAGCCAATAGCACGGAGTTTCCCATCCTGGTGTTGGTAAAGGACGGCCCCCAAGCCTTGCTCTGATGCATCAGTGTGCAGAACAAATGGCAGGTCAAAGTCTGGGTATGCTAAAATTGGAGGGTTGGTTAGCATGTTGACCAGCCCCTCAAGCACACTCTGATGCTCAGCAGTCCATTCTATTGGTGCTTTGGATGATAACTGGGCCCCTTTGTTCTTACTCTGCCTGTTGAGGGTCTGTGCTGTTGGGGGTTTCCCTTGGAGCAACCCATAGAGCGGCTTAGCCAGCTTTGAAAAGTTCTGGATGAATGATCGATAGTAGCTAAGGAAACCAAGCACCCTCCTCAGGTCACCCACAGTCTTTGGCACTTTGGTTTTGAGTGACAACACTGCGTCAAGGTCTTTTGGGTCAACCCTGACTCCTGCTGCAGAGACAAGGCGACCAACATAGCGGACCTCCCTCTTGAACATGTCACATTTTTCAGGTCGGAGTTTCACCCCTTGTTTCTGCAAGGCTTGAAGCACCTTACGGACCACCTCCACATGGTCTTCAAAAGATCGAGAATAACAGAGAATGTCGTCTAGGTATGGTATGCAACATTCATCCCTCAGTGAGCTCAACATCTCCTCCATACTTCTCTGAAATGCTGCTGGCGCATTACTCAAGCCAAATGGGATCCTAACCCATTCATAAAGCCCCCAGGGTGTGATGAAGGCAGTGAGGTGGCGAGACTCTTCAGCAACGAAACCCTGGTGGTAGGCTTTTCCTTGGTCCAGGATACTGAACCATGAGTACCCACCTAAGGTGTCCAGCAGGTCACGTATACGGGGGAGTGGATGTCTGTCTGGCACAGTCTTTTGGTTTAGGAGGCGATAGTCTATACAGAGACGTAGCGTGCCATCCTTTTTCCGCACGCACACGATAGGGGCAGAATAGGACGACTTGGACTTGACTATCCACCCCCTTACCAGGAGGTCTTGAATGTACTCTTTCACCTCCCTCAGAAGGGGTTTTGGGATAGAGGAGTATGATCTCTGCACAGGGATGTCATCCTTCAAACTTATCACCATCTGGAGGTCAGGGTTACACCCAATGTCACTTCCATCCCTTGCAAATGCTCTAGACTCCTCATTCAACATCCTTTTGACAACCTCCTGTTGTTCAGGTTCCAAATGACTGATGTTCACAGGTGGATCCCACAGAGACGGAGCTGGCTCAGAGGGTTGTGACCTAACCTCGCTGATTGTGGCAGTTATTATTTCATCAGGTGAGTCAGCCTCAACAATTCTCTCCACCGGTTGCAGGATACCAAGGGCTGTCTTCCTCGGTAGGGTCACATCATGTTTGGTGTTGTTGCCAACAGCAATCTTAACATAAGGCTTTGTGGGGTTTTGTATCTCAACCAACCCTGGTCCTATGTCCAGCTGATCTAATGACTGACCACCTTCCTCTGCTTCAAACAGCACGAGACGATCAGTGGAGTTCATAGTTGCTGGGACGTGGCACTTTACCCAGGCAACTTGGCCAGCAGGAATGATCATGTCCTTGATGCCTGTTCTTAAGCGCCCTTCTTGTATCTTTGATTCTGTGGTCTGGATAAAGCTCACAATCGCTTCTGCTTTCTCACTGGAGACGCAGATTGCATTGTGAAGCAGCTTGGCTAGAGTGGGCATCAGCCGCTCTGGTTGTCCCTCAATTAGCTGTTCCAACACATTGAACCCAATCAATGGCTTTTCCATGGGTAAACTACTGACCAGCATAGGCACGCTGATGGAGAGACTTGGGTCTTCACTGCCTGGCAGGTTCACTGTTACTGGTACCCAGCCGTCGAATGGAATTGGCTGCCCATTAACTGCATACACTGTTATGTCATTCATCTCTTCAATAATTTCAGACAATGGCTGAATGTTATGATCGGGGAGATATCTATCTCTCCATTCTCGACTTATCATACTGACTTGAGCGCCTGTGTCAAGCAGCGCAGTCACCGCCAAGCCGTTTAGGTTACACTGTATTAGTGCCTTTTTTCCAATTAGTTTGGCAACAGCTCCACGCTTAGCACATGCTATCCCTGTAGAGGTTATGGTGGGGCATTCATTTTGTTTAAACTTACTCTGGACGCTGGGTTCATTTTGGGCAATTGACAAGGGGACGGTTTCTCTGCCATCATAACAGGTTTTGGTTCTTACCTTCCCCGAATATTCAGTTTGAGGCCCGTTTTCTTCCTGGATCACTGGAGGCCTCGCTGCAGTGACCGGTTCTCGTTTCCCTGATGCTTTTGTCTCTTTAAGCAGCCTGTGGATTTATGACCATCTTCCCCACAAGAGAAGCAATGGCGACAGTCTGTTCGGTTTTGTTCAATGCACTCTGGACAACCATAGGGTCTGTTCCTCCTGTTTCGCGCTTTGTTCTGTGAATACGGGCTCAGCAAGTCAGGTGGTCGTGGCTGGTTTTGTTGTTTCAGTGTCACAACCATGTTCGTGAGCTCATTCACCTTAGCTGTGAGTTCTTTAATAGGGTCTGGCTTTGGCTCAGTTTTTGAGCTTTCCTGTTTGTTGTTACCTCCTTGCACAGAGTTAAGCTCGAACTGCGCGCTGTGTGCGCTGGTCGTGGTCTGTCGCCGAGAGGGTCCGATCCTTTTCTGTCGCTCACTTTCCTCACTCGTAATTCTCATAACATGTCGTAATATTGTCCCATCACTCACTTCACTGTCTGACAGAAGAGGCTTTAACTCCCTACGGATGTCACTGTGTTTGTGTCCTAGTCCTTGATAGACAGTGTGTAGGAAGACATCCTGGACAGTAGCTGGGCTATACTTTATTCCTGCATCTGCAAGCTTAGAGGTGAACAGGATGCGTTGTTTTAGCCCTATCACACGGTAGAGGAACTGCTGTGGTGTCTCGCCCTCTTCTTGTCTAGCACACATTAATTCTTGGAATAACTCCGTACTGTTTTTCTCCCTCAGGTGGGCTTGGAGGAATCCCTTGAGTTCTGCCACAGTCAAGTCATCCTTATTGATGAGCATATCTTTGAAAGTTCCTGGTTTGATTATTCGGAGCACACCCCGAACTATCTCAGTGTCATGGAAACCTTCTCTAAGTCCCTCTTCAATTTGTTTGCAGACATTATTATAACTGATGTCTGAAGAATGGTCACCTACTTGTCCTCCCTGGACCTTAAACTCTCTACGCTGCAGATAGGAGAGCTCTTTTAAAGAGATCATCCCCTCAGAGGTAGGCTGGACAACTCTCTGGCCTGTTGAATTTTGATGTAATGAGGTGCCATGTGGCTCGCTAGCCTGCGCTGGTGATGTAATGGACTGCTCTGTTGACTGTGTTGCAGGTGATATATGTTGCCTCAGCATTTTCCCAAGCTCCTCATAGCTAGTGAGCATGCCCAATAACCCCTCACTCGTAGGATCAGAGGTAGTGTTAGCTTGCCTCTGCCTCCTCAGGCCAGTAGTAAAACCGCTCTCACTGTAGTTATGGACTAGAGGAGAGCTGATAGGAACAGTGGGGTTAACTGCACCTATGGCTTGGGAACAGTGGTTTGTGTCTTCCATAACAGTTTCAGTCACAGTCTCTTGTGAGTTTTGAGTACTATCATCTGTAGTGTGAGCAAAATGTGATACTTGTGTGGTCGTCAGTGTGGGTTGTGGTTCAAAGTCATCCCTATCACCTCTAAACGACAGTAACCCTCGACTCTTTATGATAAGATCAACAGAATCCTTTAGTATTAATAACTGAACCATCCCACTGTCCTCCACTTCAAGCAAGTGCTTACTGTGCATATAGGACCCAATGTAATCAAAGCAGCTCTCATCGTCTCCCTCCTTGAGCTCGGGTTGGTCCCACCCGGGCACTGGACCCACATTTGAGGCAATCTGGAAGAGCTCCTCTGTGGTCAGGGTGAGTAGGCTTTTTCTAATGTCCCACACTAGACTCTTCCTCTCGCGGTCTGCCATGGTAGAAGATCTGTTCTCCTCCTCACAACGGGTTCCTAGTCCAGCAGTGGTCCAGTCTGCGCTCTCGCTCACCGCTCACGATGGACTCCTCCGATCAACAACGGTCCAGTCTCTGTTTTGGCTCACAGCTCTCCGCCGGCATCAGTTCTGGTATTGGTCCCAGATGTCATCAATGGATCAGCTCCGGACCAGTAGGTGGCGCCGATCCCGGACGAGCCCCCAAGATTTGTTATGGGCCTCAGGAGCGATGGCCGCATTAACAAATATTTTACCTGTATGAAGCAGGTGAAAACGACAGCAATGAGGACACGATGCGTCTCATTCAGCCTCCAAATTGCGTCTGAGGGAACGCGGAAGCGCGCACTCCTTCAACGCTTCCCCAGCGCAACAGGAGCAAACGCAAACGTTCCGCCTCGCTGCGGCTTCTTAGCGGCTGCTCGCCGGAGCGTCACAAAATGCAACACAACTGCCAGACACCTCGAAACAACAAATATATTAAACAATCTCCCTTTCTACATTTGTGGACACCTTTAGAGGCGCCACATATAGACAAAAACTGGGGAACATGTAAAAAAAGGGGGGACTTTAAGATGAGTCTCTGGTGCTGGCAGATGGAATAATCTACTTGAAGGACAGAAGTTATTCTCGTACCTCTGATTGATTTATTTAGGAATATATACCATGTAAGAATAATAACAACTGATACACAACGATCAGGCATAACATCATGACCACCTGCCTAATATTGTGTTTGTCCCCATTATTTGGTCAAAAGGCTGTGAACCATTGGGCATGGACAAGAGGACCTCTCAAGGGTGTCCTATGGGGTCTAGCAACAGTATGTTGGCACTGGATCCGTTGGGTGCTCTGGCTTGTGCAGTGGGGTCTCTGTCAGTCAAGTTCCACTGCATCCTGTTGATGCTTGATCACAATGGGGTGTAGGAAGTTTGGAGGTCAAATCAACATGTTGGGCCGTTGTCATGTTCCTCAACATGTTCCTGACTGTTTGATGTTTTTTCCATGTGGTGGGGTGCATTTTCCTGCAGTGACATTTGGGATTTCCATTTGCATGAGGGAGTGTGCTTGTTGTGGGACAATGTTTACTTGGGTATCTAAGTCTCATCAACACAGATGTTAGAATCCAAGGTTTTCCATCAGAACACCACATAGTACCAATATGATCAATGTTATTCACTCACCTGTCAGTGGTCGTAATGTTGTGGCTGATTGGTGTATAGAAGTAAGTAAAATGCAGGCTCAACTCCCCCTTTTTGAATATTATATAATAGCATTTTTGCCTTTACTAGACAGTTGATGGTGCAGCTACAGACAGCAAAGAGTAGGAGGGTGATCAATGAGATGTATGCCAAAGGTTCCTGGCTGGAGTCTAAGCGGAGACATTTCAGTTATATGGTGACTGTCTACACCCACAATTCAGTGTTCTTTAAAACTGTGCTATTGTCCTATATATTACCAAAAAAATGAAATTAATCAAATTACCACAATGTAATGTGTTGGCATGCAGTGAATCTGAAGTCTTTGAGGTCCCTGAAAGTCTTACAGCTGATGTGTTTTCCCACTTTCATTGGTTTGTAATCCAATCTTAAGTGCAGGTTAAGCTTAAGTAATATTGATCAGGCAGCCCTAGCTAAACATACTGTATAATTTTTTACTGTCTCTACTGTATCTGGGAGTTAACGCACTATTCAGTCAGATGTTTTGGAGATGTGCAATTTTATGCATCAGACAACCATTGGAAGGTTTCAATGTAAATCATTTTCTCTTCATTAAAGGCTGGTGTGTATGATTTAAAGGCCTCTAGCTTCTAGGTGGTAGACTGCAACCTTACCGCTTATTCTTCATCCTCCCATTCCAAGCACGTAGCAGGATCCAAGGTGTCTGGTGAAAATGTGAAAGGCCCTCTCCTGAGCCAGTGTTTGGGTTGTCTATTCTGGAGCGCTGTAGAAAGATGACGATGCAACACAGCGGATTCTGTGAAAGAGGAACTGCTCCCCCTGTAGATATAAAGGGTTTATTATAAGGTAACGAGAATACAATTAACTTCATTATGAACACCATATTCAGTTTCTGCTTATAGATCCTCCCTTATTTGCCACGCTGGACCTTTAAAGAACAACTTAATGTACTTTAACATGCCACGTCCCATTTTCAAAATGTGTATTTTCAACCCTTGTACACTCCCAGATACAACAGAGGCAGTGGAGTCAGATGAGAAGGATATACTTATGAATGAATTATAATGAAGTTGTAAATCGCCTTGGTAACATGTCTGTATGATGTTTTGATACTTGCTAGAAGACCTATCACGCACAAAATAAGCAGTTAACACTATAATTGAGAATTTTCTAACTTAAATCTGCAGCATACCGAAGGCCGTTTCAAAAACGTGGAGTCAGACTTAAAGGGTTTCAGATCTGACGAGCCTTAAGAACCAGTCCTGTCAAGTGGCAGGGTGGGATTTTTTTGTCTTCTATCTTCAGTTCAAACATGTACTTGCCACTGTGTTGCCTGAAGTCGTTCCACAGTGTCTCAGCAGAGTTGTAGGTGAGCTGGTGTGCTCGAGCTGCAGCGTGTTGGAGGGGCTGCATACAGAGAGAGGTAGGGGCTTTATATATCTGCACATTCTAAAGGAAGCAACAGATCTAAGCCAGTTCACAGCAGAAAGGGATTATTTTCATTATATTTTATTTGGAAAAAGGAAAATAATTACTATTGTAGTGACGACTATACCATGAGATCAGTCACTAGAGTGGGAAAGTGACTGTATATATAATTTTTCCGAACTCATAACAGCTGATGTATAGTTAAACTACTCTCCTCCTAAGATAGAGGAGGAACATTCTCAGGATGGCGCTTTGCATTAATACATTGTGGGAAACAATGTGATGAAAACACATCTTTGCACTTCTTTAAATGTGTAAATGACACATTAAAATTTATGCATTCCAGAGACACGGGAGCTGTTCAGCATCAGCTACCCAGGGCCTGTTCATAACCCGCTGTTATCCATTTTCATCAGAGTCATTTAAAGATTTTTGTTCTCGTGCGTGAACCTAATAACACGCTTGAGTCCGTATTTACTGATGAATATACGATCCTCTGGTGAATGTGTACATTTGTCAACCCGACAGGGGTTTGTACTGTATGTGCTCACCAGAGATATTACAGTGTACATCCCCAGTTGTTTGACATTTCCCATAACATATTCATATTATTCATGTAGTGAGAGGAACGAGGACAGTCTATGCTGCCTGGCATTCTCTTTAGCCTGAGGCTTCGAGCTGAGCCACTCGAAGTCAGTCAATGACTGTTTGAGCCTGTGTGTGTTTGATTCAACAGCAGAAAGGCACAGCTGTTGACGAGGCCCACACGGTTTTCACATCTGGATTGGAGAGTAGTTATTGTTTCAACTTCTAGCGGTGAAATTCTTCAGGCAAAACACCAAACAAATAGGAAGCAGCTTAGAGATAAAAAGCCTGGACAGCCTCAGTGTGTAATTTCACCATGTGGGCTTTCCTTTCATGCTACGTGGACAACTGATGTTATGCATTTTATCAACACTTACATAAATATATGAACACAAAATAAGGCTGCTGTACAGTCACGAGTCTCATCAACATGCCTGTCTGGTCTCCACACCAGCACTGTGCAGCTTGTGGGTTGCATCTCGAAATTAATACGGCAGCGTCGCATAGCCTCGATGTTGTTTCCCCCAAAACTTCATTTGAATTAACTTTAAATGAATTATAATTAAAGTCAAAGCATGTAACAGTACAAAGAACTATGTTTGGTTTTGTGACCTCTGAGTGAGAATGAATGAGTTCAGAAACGTACAAAGAAAATACATTGGAAATGGAAATGTGTCTCAAAATCTGTTATTTTAGGACAGCCACAGAAGACAATAGTATAAATGAAGGGTAAAAAGCTTGACTTCATGATCACTAGAAGCCCAGGTATACATGAAGTGTCCTAAACATTGCTTCTAATTGATTCCCCCTCTGCCAAAATAATAATTAATAATAATTCTTTCAAGTAGCCTTGTTTTATTGTTGTGTTTGGGAAGAAAGACCGCAGCACAAACAGGCAAAAAGTAGATGGAGGACTATATTCAGTGTGACAAAAAATACTTTAATTTTTTGAAGTCATGAAAAAGGAGCCACAGTTAAAGAGAGAGAGAGGGAAAAAAAGGGAGACAGAAGGACCAAGAGCAGCAGCTGTGTGTGGGAGGATCAGAGTAGTGAGCAGAGAGAGGGGGCTGCTGAGGAGAAACCGAGCTTTGATGGACAAAGGAGACTAAATTTTTGTAATGGTTTTCTTGTATTGGCCACGTCTGTGCACATAATGTTGGACTGAAACTGTGGCTAAGTATCCGCACAAGCTCTGTGTGTCAGTGTGTTGCAGGAAGAAAGAAATCTGCCGGCCTGACAGCAAGCAAATAGGATTTTATGCATAAATAAGTGGGGACAATTGAACCCTTGTGCATGTGTGTGTGTGTATTGTTAGGGTCGAATAATAGCATACTGTGGTGGAAACTGGCTGTTGGGTTCGAGTCCAGCTAAACACAAAAGTGACATAATTACTCCTGAAGCTGAACTGTAGCCTTGGAATAGATTGAGTCCTTTGCTGCACCGATATAAGCAGTCGAATAATGATTCCACTGCATAAGATGAGCGCAGTATTGTGCCGTCACACGATCAGACAAAGGTTCATAACACAGGACAAAGTGAACAATGAACACCATGTTTCCTGTGATGGCTAATCCTCGTGTGATTTAACTCCCAGGCTGCATTTCTGCCGTCTCAAAGTAAAGGAGCAAACATTTTTGAGCAATTTTCAATCGTGCCAGAAAGTTTTCAGCAGAAAGTGAAGTTTGCCGAGTTCACTGTGCCGAACTCTGTGGGTGTTATGATTCCCTCCATATCTTTTTTTAGGACCTAATGTCTGTGTTCGGAGCTAAGTACGAGTTCATTCTTGAAATAGCAGTCTTGACAAAATACTTGCAATTCTAAATCCACTTACTTGCTCTTAGTGGAGTTTTTACCTGTGTCAGAGGTGGAAAAAAAAACCCAGCAGAAACTCCGTCTTCATGACACCCACAAGGAGAAGCAAGTAAGTGGTCGGGGTGTTGTTTTTTCTGTCAAGGTACAATTTCTGATGTCAAGATGGGGCTTTTTTTTGTGTTTTGATGAAAAAAACAGCCCTAACATTGAAAGGACATGCAGGACTACAGCATGTAACCTTGCTTTCTTTCATGTTTGTCTTTTTATCCTTTTGAACAAGACAACATGCCCTACATGTTACCTTGTACAAACACTAAGCCCATCATTTACATTCTGCTGATGGTAAAACTGAAACATGTTTTATTTCTCTGCTGCCAGTAGGGTTCCAAAACTCTGATACCAAAGGGGTCATTTTTGATGCAGTTCTTACGAAAACAGATTTCACTTGTGCTAGCAAATAAACAGTGTACTGCAAATACCTACTGTACCACTTTCTCTCTGTGCCATTAGTCATGAGAGCTAATGCATAATGTCTTCACCCTCTGAATTCCAAGCAGTTTCTGGACATTTTTTGCTCCTTAGACTCACTTTTCACTGCAATATAAAGTCGTGCACGTCTAAGAAAATCACATAACCATGTCTAGAAGTAGAAGGTACTTTTTTTGCTGTATGACAAAGCCGTAATGGCACAAATCACAACAAAAATCCAACGAAAATTGTTTTTTAAAAATGTTTTATTTTATATAATTTGAAAAAAAAAACTAGAATCAGCATGAACAACATTTTTTCCAAGCATCACCAACACTGGAAAAAATCCAAGCTCTCTCTTTATACAGTACAGTACCAGTCAAAAGTTTGGACACACCTTCTCATTCAATGGTTTTTATTTATTTTAATAATTTTCCACGTTGTAGATTAAGACTGAAGCATGGAAGAGGAGGTGTGTGATGGTGTGGGGGTGCTTTGCTGGTGACACTGTTTTTGATTTATTCAAAGTTCAATCGCACACTTAACCAGCATGGCTACCAGGGTAGGCCTACCATCCCATCTGGTTTGCGCTTCATGGGACAATCATTTGCTTTTCAACAAGACAATGAGCCCAAACACACCTCCGGGCTATGTAAGGGCTGTTTGACCAAGAAGGAAAGTGATGGAGTGCTGCCTCAGATGACTTGGCCTCCACAGTCACCTGACCTAAACCCAGTTGTGGTGATTTGGGATGAGTTGGACTGCAGAGTGAAGGAAAAGCAGCCAACAAGTGCTAAACACCTCTGGGAAGTCCTTCAAGACTGTTGGAAAACCATTCCAGGAGACGAGCTCATGAAGCTGACTGAGAGAATGCCAAGAGTGTGCAAAGCTGCCATCAAAGTCAAAGGGGGCTACTTTAAAGAATCTAAACTATAAAACATATTCTGGTTTGTTCAACACTTTTTTGTTTAGTACCTAATTCAATATGTGTTCTTTCATAGTTTTGATGTCTTCAGTATTAATCTACAATGTAGAGAATAATTAAAATAAATAAAACCACTGAAACAGAAGGTGTGTCCAAACTGTTGACTGGTACTGTATATAGATCTATTACCACTTACAGATTTAATTTGTTTCCATAGAATACTCGTCCCTGATCTGCTCTATGTAACAAAGCCTGCAGTTCAGCCGAATAGTTCCAGCAACAGCTTCACTGCTGAACCGAGGAGTGCAGAATTTTTTGCTTTTTCAGAAAATCTTGTTAGTTCAAACAGTTAATATTTCAACAGTTTTTTTTTTAAATTAGACAAGTAGAATGACTCGCTTTCAATGAATTATCACAATTTTTAAGCTTAGATTTTTTAAAAAATCTTCACAACTTCATGTCACATAGTTGTAGATCAGGGTTTAAAATCCACTTAGTCTTTCTGTTTTTACAGTTTCTGGTTCAGAGGGATGATAAATCTCAGGTTTCGCATTATCCTCGTCTTAACGTACTAAGCTGCTGCTGCTGAGTTGCTTTATTAGCAAATTGTGTGATGGTCTTGTAATAGTTGTCTTAATTGAGAAAACGCTCTTCTACAAAATGCTTTACAAGGATTGTATTCATTTGTCATTACAGTAAAGTAGTTGAAGTAAGCATGACAATATAAACCAGAAAAGAGACCACTGTTGCTATGGTTATGATTACTTTATCTTTAGCTTACTTTATTTGTTTCTAACATTTGGGTACACAGCGTTTCACACAGCTGTGCTGTGAAGAATGGAGGAGGGTGCTGTATTAACATTACATGAACAGGAAGTCTTCATTTCTCTTCTGTGACAGTGAACACAAGACAAAGACTTTCAGTAACTATCATCTTCCTGAAGTACCTTTAATTGCCCTTATAGCAAACACTGCAGACAGAAATGGACAGTAAAAGGATGTGGAGGATCCCTCACATAAGTAAACGTAATTATTCCATACTGTAAAAATTCTGCAAAGTTTGAAAGTGAAAGTAGTGTGATCAGGAAAATGTACCATGGTGTTAAAAATAAGCAGAAAATGTCTCTTGTGACTGTTGTACTATAATACATATATCATCAGATTATTATTACTCGTGCATTAATATTAATGCAGAATTTTGCTGTGGTAACACAAACCGCCTGGCCCTCAAAGAATAAGGACTTCAAGACTTGTTAAAATCAAATGTTGCCCGGACCTATCTATCTGCCGGTGGCCTCCAAAGCTGCTTCCAGATTTTCCTCTATTTCGGGTCATTACTCTCCATTGTGGTCTTAGCAGTCCATCAGCACATGTGGGCAGAGTCACCCTGAGTGTCACTTTGACCATCTGAGCCAACGCAGAGCACGCAGCTATAAATTTGCACAGGTTGAGCACCTAGTGAGGCGAGAGAGCACAAAGAGACAACCAGATCTGTTCTGCAACCTGGGATATGATGCAGCATGAAGCTGTGTGTAGATGTGTTGTTCTTCACAACATTTAAATAGGGTTTATGTTGACATTATGCAGCAAAGCATGTGAAAAGTCATAGTGAGGATATTTGGTTAGATGGATGTCACAAGTGTTTGACTTTGCCAAAGGAGACGTTTTTCAGATACTAAAAGTAGATACATTCACTTCTTTTGTGTTTCCACTAAATTTATGGAACCTTGTTGGCTCTTAGGCTCAACTTTACTGTTTAGCGTCACCCTCACTGCTTTTCTAATGTTGTTTCTGGCTGTAGTAGGCAGATTAGTAGGCACATTTAGCAACTCAGAACGGCCACATATATCTATCTGAATTTGGAGAAGACAAAACCCCGAGTTAAACTAAAAGCAAACATGGCCTTTACATTCATCAGGTGTCCACAGATACGACTCCAAATGAATTTGAATGTGCTCCGTATCTGCTAGATGTGTTCAGTAAGCATCTGCATGCTAACAAGTTGAAAATATCATCTTAAAAGGTGGTTAGTTAGTGTTGTGTTTCTTGTTTCTGGTAGACCCAAATGGCCAAATCATTACCATTATCATTACTGGAAACCATATAGTTTTCTCGACTTAAAAAAATAAAAGAAAGATAAGCTATCGCTCTCGTCTGCAGCTCTATTCAAATCCTTGAGTGCATCACTATTCTTCCGTGGTATCTGTTTATTACGAGATTATTACTTCCACCCCCTCTCTGTTTCTTATTCCTCTCTCGCTCTTTATCTCCCCCAGCTGATGGTGAAGTGGTCAGTCCGTCAGTGACAGGCCAAAGCGAGTATGTGCATCGTCTACCGTGCCTCTGAAAAACTGACAGAATTAGAATGTGTCCCAAGGCTTGTATCGCCATCGGATGACTAGATGGTCGTCCGCCTCCCGAATATAGAACAACCGCCTCTTGGCTCTCGCCGTCTGATGGGGTTAAATTGCTTTGACCCCTCTCAAGGTCAAAACTGTGGATCCCTCGATTGGCTTCGCCTGCGTGTTATGTACAGGCGGTCGTCTTTGCAGGCGGGGGAAGGTGTCGACGCTGCTTTTCCTGGGATCGTTTCCAAAAATCCCACAAGTGAATATTGCTGAGGTGCTCCTGAGCAAAGGCGCCAAACCTTTTGTTTTAAATGCTGAAATATAGACAGGAATTAAACGTTAGAGTCAGATGCCAAATTGAAACTCTGCATCTCGATACAGAAATACGATGAAAGTGTGCTGCAGAATGAGTAAAACATCATTTTAAAGCCTTTTTAAATCAAACTCTAGTCAGAACGCGCCAATGTCAGGCCGTTGTCCTTGTGTTTAGTAAATGGTGTGAAATAATCTCAGATCCCACGTGTATGCTGTGACATTTAAAAGCTACTCTGACTAAAAGGTCCTCATCAAACTGATCTGAACACCAGACGAGCAAATGAGCAAACTGTTTTGACTGCTCAGTGAGTATATTGCTGTTATTATTGGAGGAAAGGTAACCAAAGAGAGAGCATCGTGGTATTCAGATACAGGTGACACATGCAGTCCATGAAGGACACAGGACAAGGGAAAAATGCCCAGTTTGATCAGTCCGAGACAGGAAAAGCCTTTTCAAGTATCACCTGTGTCAGCTGTCATTGACTTCACATTTTTTTTTATACTTGACTGACTCCATTTCCAAGCAGCAATTTTCATCACATTAGCCTTGATAGTTTGGAAAATATTATGTTTGACTGGAGGATACCAGACTGAAGGTGAGGGGGAAATTGGCCCGTTCTGAATGTGTCGCATTATCTCTTTAGCTGAAGGACATTTTGAGTCATCCAATCTGACTTTGCAGACAGTTTCTCCCCGATATTGTCCCTTCTTTTTAATCTTGGTGTTTTCTTTTGATGGAGCAAACCCACGCTGTCTTTCAAGGGAAGGAAAATATGCAAAGTCTGGCAGAATTACATCCTTATTGTGAAATATAAACTCGCACGTACACTGACCTATTTATTGCAGCAGCAGTGTTTGCTTCTGCAGCCGGAAAACACACAGCGTGACATGGTTTCCAAAGGAGGAATAGTAAAGGAGACACGTAGATCTCAGTGTTGGATCTTTTGTGGCTTCTATACCTTGACATGACTTTCTCGGAACAGATCTTAGCTCAATACAGCATAGACAAATGAAAAAAGATGAAAATCATAAAGAATATATGCTATCTCTCAAGCGTTGTTTAGAAGCCTGGCAGGAGGCATGAGGCGCGCCGCAGGTTGTTCAAGGGAAATTATTTCAAACAGCGATGTGTGTCAAAATGTGATTATATGAAACTATATATATTTTATTCCACGGCTCTAGAGAGGACAAAAAGGGGGGAAAAATAGCAGCAGGTAGAGTGGATATGGAGATGGCGGAGGTAAAAGAGAGACAGCAGGAGCCACCTGTGCGTGTTTTGCCTTGGAAAGAGAGGGACTGCCTCAGTGAGCCACATTTTGATTAGAAATGACAAGCATGCTAACATCTAGATGTTGCACGTATATAGAAATGTATGTGTTCGTGACTGAGATGCAAATACATCACTCCCAAAGCACTCCACAGTACATGCTGACTATGGCTGCTCAAGTGGGAACTACCCCCCTCCCTCAGAAGCTGTTGGAGCTGTGCTTTATTCATTTAGCCACACAGGACTAACTTGGCTATGCCAACTTAGATCAGAGGCTGCGAGCTGTAGAATCAAACAGCAGCCATTGGACAGTCCCAGACTCCCAGCACTGACATGAGGACTCCATCACAGACCATTAAACCAGCAGCTCGAGGCAAAGGCGTGTGAGGTGGGTGGAGAGGGAGAGTGTGACAGAGGCTCTGTGACGAGAGTGGAAACAGTGGAAGAACAGAGACAGAGAGGGAAAGAAAATCTTTTCTGGTTTACACCAGCTGCTAGAAGCCCCTGAGAGACAAGAAAGACATCATAGAAGGGGCTCTGCCAGTGAGAGACGGTGCCATACTGTGGTTATTCAGACACAACAGGCAGCTGCTGTAGTTTTTAATGGTTAGTCACTTAGACTAAAGCTACCATTTTGTCAGATTTGTGAAAAAGGAATGGCAGTTGGAAATACGTTGCAAAAACCGTCACAGCACTCTCATATTTGACATCTGTGACACTTCTTACTCTGCTCCTACTTAGCATTCGTTGCAAAATCTTCCCTTTTACACTGTCGCTCTGATACCCTGTCTCTTGTTTCTCTCTCTCAGATCTGTTTTGTAAATCTGGACCCTCAGAAAACAGACTGTCGTGATGACAAAAGCATCAAGGTGAGTGCATTCCTCATCCACACTCATCCATTCCCTCCTCTCATCTGTCCTGGTTGCTCTCCTTTTCTTTCCTGCCCACTTTTCATCTCCCAGGAACTCTGTTCATTGTATTTCACATATACACAAAGGCTCAGTTGCCATGGATTCAGGATCATTACCCAGAATTAGAGGCCAATTTGTTTAGATAATATGCAGATTTTGCAGCCTTTTGCAGCTGGTGGTGGGCAACCAATAATCATTCCACATGGTTCAAGACTTCTCAGATTTTATAATTAAGCGTCTCACACTCGGAACCACAGAGAACAAACACATTGTGTTCAGTTTTGAAGTTACTTGAATAAATGCATTTTGTTATATCATCTAGCATTGTGTCTCTGCGCCGCATGTATCTTGCAGAAATTGGCATCAGTGTCTCCAGACCTGCCAAAGCTTGTTGAATTACTGACTGTCCACAAGCCGAAAGAAAATGAGATCTTGCTGCTCGGTGGCCTCGAAGCTTCTGACACTTGCCAAACACACCCACACTCCCCCCCACAGGTGAGTTTGCAAGTATTTACAGCCTTTGAATTAATGGGTCTGTATTGTGAGACAGAAAGAAGCAAGCTGTTGTAACGTACAGCAATTTTGTGTTAATGCAATGGAACATTTTGTGCTAAGAAAAATCCACATAACAAAATGCACTCATTTTATGGAGTAATTATCCTTATTTCACTCTAGTAAAAACATCGTCTCATCTCCAGTGGCATAGAACTATCTCGGCTAACAGCAGACATTGATTGGACTTGTATTTGTGGTCGGAGTAGGGCTCATCTTTGCTGCTTGGTCAAATACAATCATATGGTTCAATGCTAAAAACTGAGCCAGTAGCTGATAATGAGTGTAAAGTATGTCAGAAAATGTTACAAATATTGGAAATCTGATTACGACATACATTTTGCATACATTGCTCATCACGCAAAGGGTGCAGATGCACCTTTAATGCAGATGTCACAGAAAATACCACTGATGTGTTAGACAGACGCATGTAAAGGAAACACACCTGTAGGTACAGAACAATGGATGACTTGATGAAGAGCGTTCAACATTTTTATTTCAGAATGCTCTGAAATTTTATAGGCATAGAAAGAAATACAGGCATACAAGCAGCTAATATGCCTTTCAGTTTTGGCATTTCTCTTGAAATACAACATTCCCTTCTCTTTTTGAAGCTCAGCAAATACATCACTGTATGAAACCACTGTTACAATCAATACACAGCCTGAGGAGCCTGCACAGACAATTAAACTTGCATGAGCAGGTCCACAGAGTTACAGTATATCAAATAAAATGAGGAAAAACAGGGATGAGGACTACATAAGATGTTTATGATATGGTATCAAAGGTTATGACTCAATATATTTGTTAACTTTGTGATGTATGTAGACTTGCTGTGTTGTATGTGTGTCAATACCCATAGACATATATACATAAAGAACACATACATAAAGAATACACAGTATATGACATGTATGAGAGCGTATTTACTGCATGTGTTTTGGGGTGTCTCTTGTGCATAATGGTTATCTGTGCATGTTCCGTTCAGGGTGGGCAACAGCAGCACAGAAGTGCAGGTGTGTGCTTGGTTCAGTGTTCAGGGAAGAGGCGCTCCACACCACCTGGCAGCATTATCTTTGAGATCAACAAGTTCCTGATCGGCCTGCAGTGGGGAAAAGAGCGGCAGTTTCAGCAGGGCAGAGCCACCGGGCAGCGGGTCGATGACGACACCAATCGCTCCATCTCCTCCATAGAAGAAGACTTCCTGACTGCCTCAGAACACCTTGGAGATGACAGCGAGGATGACGGCTTCAGAAACGGTGAGCCTCATTATGTCCACTGGTTTTGTTTTCAGCTGCATTAGTGTGTTAGAATTGGCAGGATGCGTCAAAGTTGAAACATAGTTTTATAAAAACTGGCAAAAACCACTGATCCAAGTTAATTAGTTTTTGATGCTGGTCCAAATAGGTTTCTCAGTATTTTGCCAAACCGTATTGAATGTCCTGCCTGTTTTCTTTATGCATGCAGTAAAAGAAAATTACAGATATATCCCAAGATGGTTCATCATCATTTTAAGTTTTAAAAAGTAATGTTTGCTAATGTGGCTACATCTACTATGAATAACTGCTGCCATTTGTGCTTTGGGTTTTCTCTCTGTGTTCGTGCATACTGAACATTTATATGAATGTCATGATTAAAATCCTCATAGTTTCTTTTGGTCCACTTTCTGTCTTTTGTGAGACCCAGTGAACAACAACACAGGAGCTAAAGAATTTTCATTCTCCGTCTACCCATGTAGACACGGCACTACACAGCCTGAGCAGCCTCACAATCCTGCGTCACATTTCCATTTGCTAACCCCCGAGTCAGCATGCTGCCCTTTGAAGTCCTTAGAGAAAACTCTGCATCAGAAATATCATGCGGCACAGCTAACTCCACACTGAGTCGATGTAATATTCATATTTAGATCATTTCCTATAAAATGTGTTCTGTTATGTATAGATGGTGTAACAGTGATTATAGTGTTGAGGCATACCGGGCTCATTGTTAGTAAGGCCTTAGCTGACTGGATGATGATAACAGTGGAAATGATGGGAGTCTTCTCATCGTACCTGCTCCACTGGTACTGTAGAGCTTTAAAGACAGTAAAATACATTCATTGCAAGTTGAGGAAGTATTCTGAAGTCATTGCTGACATCAAACTATGATTCACTATTTCACACTGTAAATCTTATTTTTTTCATGTTTGTTTTAATGAGTGCACATTAAGTTTCAAAAATAAAAATAGCTTATTGTGTGAAAGTAAATCTTGTATTTATTGTAATACTACTGAGACAGTAGTGTAACAAGCGTTGAAGGGTTTTAATAGTGCCCGAGAAACACAAGCATATATTTTTTATCCCTGTGTTACTCTGGTGATAAATATAAAATGTGTTAGAAGGAAGTAAGTCTCTGAGATTTTGTCCAAAGGGAAATTGAATAGGACAAATGAGACAAAACCCAGCGTCAATAGTCAGTGAAGGGTAAAACAGGGCAATATTGTACTCTTGGTGTGACATTTTAGAAACTGATGGAGCTGCTTTCTAATCAGTGTCGACATTTTTTATTCCCTGTCCTTCTATGTTTTTCCTCGTCTCTTCACAGAGCCAGAGAGTGGTGACCTGGGAGAGAGCCTGGTAGAGGTTGCACAGAAACACTGTGTCAGACTTGCATGTCACAGGGGACAGCTGGCCCATCATCAGAACAAGGAGGATGCTGAGGTGAAGAAGGAAGGGCATCAGCAAGCAAGCCTCCAAACTAAGGAATCCGCTGGTCACTACGCCACCAATCTGGCTGAGTCAGTACTGCAAGATGCCTTCATACGACTCTCTCAAGATGAAACCTCCTTTGTGTCTGAGGCAGCTGTCAGTGTGTCACTTTCCAGTTGCCCTTCCAAAACCAACGGTCCATCAAAGACCAAAGAGCCTTCTCAACAGCGCACCTGCTCTTTTGAACTCCCTAAAATTGTCATAGTCCAGAGCCCAGACAGTTCTGATGGGGCTGCAGAGTGGCCAGAGACCCAGGTGTCTCATGGACCCGACCACAATATCACTGCCAAAGCCAGAGAAATGCCACAGACTGGGACACAGGCTCATATTGCCCACCACAATGGAGGACATGCATCCAAACATGTAGAAGTGGCTTTGGCCTGTGCTGCTAGTATTATCGGCACCATTACTACCCCACAGCTGACAGAGCAGCTCGCCATGGAATCTGCTTCAGAAGAGGACACAGAGGAAGAGCTTCAAGAACCAGAGGAGAGAGGTGACTATTCCTTTTCCTCAGCTATGTGCGGCATGGCTCAGGTAGCCGGTGCAGTAGCAGCTGTGGAGCTAACAGAGGAATCAGGAGAAGGAGGCGATTCTGATGCAGATTCCACTGAAGTCTACTCAGCATCACAGGGTCTTATGTCTGCTGCCAAGGCTTCTACAGCCTTTACACTGCACTGCAGTGTGGCAGAGGGAACCAGCGTTGAAGCATTCCGTGCCAACATTGCCGAAGTCTTGCACAGGGAAGCAGCTGAGGTGCTGACTCAACCACAAGGCTACAAGAGTATAGCTCACCTGCTGGAGACCACACATAACAAGATAGTAGATGGGATAACATGTCCAAAAAAATGCTACATGGATGAAAGAGAGATGGATGACTTAATAAATGAGGTGGCAGACAGCCTATTCAAGCATGCTTTAGAGAAAGCAAAAAAGAAAAAGGAACTCGAGGGTGCTGGAAAAGATGCGCCAAGCCTTCAGGTGTTTATGCAAGACAGTGTAAACAATTTGCTGTTTGATATTCTTTGCCTGACACAGAAAAAAATCAGTCACATCTCAAGATGTGACCAAGGGTCATGTGAAACACAAGAAGGTGACACTTGTGCAAAAGAGCTTGCTACCAGCAAGGAGAGCAAGGATCCATTAGGTCCACTGCAGTGCTTAATTGGCCATAGTCAGTCCACTAATAGTGAGAGCCACAGCATCATGCTACACTGCACGGATAAGTTTTCAGTGGTTCCAGGCCTGAAGCAGAAGTACATGCTTGATGAAAGTGATCCTATTGCATGTTCCAATACAGTCCACAACAAAGAGCAACAGCAGCAGTCATTATGCAGACAAATTCAGTCCAAACACATCTCCTTGTTGGCCAAAGACTTATCTGACCACCAGCAGATCCAGCAGAGCAGTAGTGCCATCAGAGAACCTTTAAGTGAAATCCCAGTTTACAGCACAGAGAGGAGGGGTCGACCAGTGACAAACAGTGATAGCAGACAGTCATCCCTCACCCCCCAGTCCTCCCTCAACTCCTGCAGCTCTCTACTCTCTTTCAGAATGGACTCTGAGTCCAGGACACCTATTACTTGCTATGCTGATGATTTGGCTGCTACAGTGGTGTCTATGGCTACAGAACTAGCAGCCATCTGTCTGGAAAACTCTACTGGGAAACAACCCTGGTTCTGTGCCCTTAAAGGGGCATCAACCGAAGGGTCAGAAGCCTACTTGATCCCTGCTTGCCGCACAGTGCTCAGGAGAAAAGAGGGTCAGAACAGCAACGCAGCCTCAAAGAAACATCGGGCACCGCGCCTCAGTGAGATTAAGAGGAAAACAGAGGAACAACCAGAGCTAATGGAGCGGCTGGTCAACCGGGTGGTGGATGAGTCAGTTAACCCTGATGAACCACAGGACCCATTTGCTCTCTTTGCCTCAGAAGTCACAGCCAGGATCATGAACTGCCCTGAACTCAATGTGGTGGATACCTCCAAAACAGGCCAGCAACGCAGCAGGTTGCAGTGTGAGAGGTGGAGCCGTGGGAAGGCATCTAGTTATGAGAGCATTCCAGAAGAAGATGCAGACTCCTCAGGCACACCCAACACCCTGGGCTTAGGCAGTCGGTTAGGTCAGAACTTGAGTCGTGGTAGCTCAATCTCTAAACAGTCCAGCTGCGAGAGCATCACAGATGAGTTCTCACGGTTCATGGTAAACCAGATGGAGACTGAAGGCAGAGGTTTTGATCTTTTGCTGGACTACTATGCAGGGAAGAATGCCAGCAACATCCTAACTGCAGCTGTGCAACAGGCTGCAACAAAGAAAAATGGTCACCTTAATGTCAGGACCTCATCCTGCCTGTCTAAACAGTCCAGCACAGAGAGCATCACAGAGGAGTTCTACAGGTTTATGCTTCGGGATATGGATAAGGAAAACAAAGAATATGGCATTGCCAAGACTAAAGAGTGGAGCAACAGCCTCTTCCCCCCTTCTCCAAGAACACCCTTCTGTATACGACAGTCTTCTGTCCCAGACCGGCGCTCCTCAGACTCACGGCTGACTGTCAACTCACCCATTAAAGCCAACTCCTTTGATGGATTTGCCCGCAATGTGCATGGAGACACACTGAATATCTTCCCTACCAACTCAGTGTCAGCCACAGGACTGTGTAAGTCAGACTCATGCCTCTATCAAAGGGGTAAGACTGACCAGATTACTGATATGCTAATTCATGAGACCTGGTCAAGTTCCATTGAGTCTTTGATGAGAAAGAACAAGATCATTGCTGATCCAGAGGACAGTATTGACATGGAGGCTGCAGGAGACTCTCAGCCCCATGTGCAGCAATTTGCCAATCGCCTGGCAGCTGACATTGTAGATATTGGCAAGTCTGCACTCGGGGGACAGCAGGATGTAGCTGGAGGCTCGCCTGGGTCGCACCCACGGCTGCACATGCCTGTTGGCGAAAAACGGAGGGGGTTCAAACAATCTCATCTAAGTTGCAGTCGGAGTAGGTCCAGCCAGGAGCAGGCTGGCACTGGAATAGGGTCTGGAGCTAGTGACATCAGTGCACCCTGCACAAGGGGCCCCAGAGATGTGCCGCTGATCCATATTGAGGGAGATCAGAGAGATGAAGAAAATCTTTTAAACCCTGAAAGGACAGGAGGAGGACCTCAGGAAACATCCTCAGACATGTCAGCAAACAAGCGTACAGAGAGAGCTACTGCCAACAGCAGCAGGTATTACACAGCTCACAATCCTTCCGTATGAGACTCAGACTCCTGCTTCAGGTTTTTTATAGCCCAGCAGCAGAATCATCATATTGTAGATATAAAAGTAAAGATCAATCTGTCAGACTAGAGTGAGAGAGAGATAAGAAATTGGTATTTTTAAACTAAACACTAAAGTTGTAAAAAAAAAAAAAAAAAAAAAGACACTAAACAAATAAATCCGGATCTACAGCACACTAAAGCTATTCTTAGTGTTTGTTCAAAGCGTGGCAGGCACACAGAGAATCTATTTACGGAGAAAACAAATCTATTTTTAGCAGTGTGTGAGGTTTGATAAACCTTTGGCTCTGCTGTGACTCAGTGTCTGGGTGATGTACTGTGTATGCAGAAAGCTTATTGGCTTCATCCTTTATCCACTGAGGGGTTGTTGAACTCTCCTTAATCATTACAAGCTGCATTCACACTTGGCCACCATGCTGAAACCACAAGACACTCCGAGATATTTAGATTACATCGACAGAACTGCATTGAATGTCTTATTCGACCCAGACTGACATTTTAGCAAGACAAGGACACAAGTAGGTGGCAGTTGTTCTAATTCTGAAAAGACAAAGTACCTTGAGTGTCCTTTCAGAGGAAGGAGAAGAACATAGACTGCCCCAGAGGACATTTTAGTAGATATTTTGGGGTAATGAAGAATGGAGCACAGTGTATCTCAGTCTGAAATCAAAAGACAGAACAAAAAAATGTCTCAGTGACATTGTTAATATGCAAGATAGTATGCAAAGAGATACTATAGAAACTCTCTGTAAAAACAGAAAAGTAGGTAGGTAGGTAAGTAGGTATAGAAAAGGAAAATTTTAATAAAATTTAGATCCTCAAAATAAGCCATACTCAACAGTGAATGAAAAGAAACGCTTAAAATCTCCCAGGCCACAGGAGAGTCACAAGACATGCTCCTTTTCACTTGACAATACATGTAATCCAGAAACAAGTGGAGTGCATCTGTTTGTCCCCTGTGTAGGACTGGAACTCAATCACTCGTCTAGTCAATAAAACCTGATTTCCCTGTGGACTTGTGGAGGTTGGCAGCCCTCAATCATCTGATTATGTCTTAATTTAATCAGTTTCCTGAAAAAAAACACTGAGAATCCAACAGTGCCCATGAGAAATGCAGTTTGTCGATGCATTAAGGATATTGAAATGAAATTTCTTTTGATGTGGTGCACAGTCATTTCCAAGCCCAAATGTTTGCCATTTGTAACAAGTTACTGTATGTCTGTCATGTCTGTAACAGTAATTGTGCCCGATACTGCCTTTTGAGATGCACTTTAGTTTGAACAACAGTGAAATATGGGAACAGTGGCCAACATTAACCACACATTGCAGCGGAAACAGTGCACAAGCAGTTGATGGTCACTCCCACCATCTTGCGGTTTGCTCTCCCCAGCAGTGAGAGGGACAGGCCAGCTGTGGCGGTGGCTGCAGTAGTGAAGAGGGACAAGCGTTCTATGAGTGCTAGCAGTGAAGAGAGCATGGGGAGCTGGTCTCATATAACCCCCGAGGATGACCCCCACGAGGAGACCAGTAGTTTTATCCAGCTGAGCGAGGGGTCAGTAACCGTTGCTCCTTGATACTGCTCCAAACGCTGCTATTCCCACCCTCACCCCACTCTCATTGGCCCATTGCTACTGACACTTGTATTCTCCTGCGCCAGTGCCAGTTTACTTCCTGCTGCTGCAATATTCACACCTGCTGAAGCAGTGTATGGCTAAGAGCTCACTGCACAAAGCCATACAGGGCTAGACCCTGCCTGCACCCAGACTACCTGCAGTAGTAGGGTGCAGTGGTATCGCACAGCAAAGACTACTTCAGAATATGTGCTACACCATTCTCTGCTTCATCAAATTCTCATTTGTTTACCCAGCTAATGGTGTGGAGTCACTGCTCTGTGTTCACCAGCTGAAAGTGATGATAATGATAATAATAATACTGCTAATAATAAAAATTGTGGTAGATAACAATGTCCTGCTTTGCCTTAAATTATATACCACAATAATGGCAATTAAAGCTACTAATGTCAAGTAAAATGCATGCTGAAATGCATTTACTTCTAAAGGCGGTGACATGTGTAGTATAAAGACAAAGGAGGAAGCTGGAAGGTTTTCAGTGTGGCAACAATACCAGGCTGTCAACTGCAAGGGTAGTTGTCTGCACCCCCATTACACTTGCTGCTCTTGCAACCTCTCCATCTACCTGCTTACTTTAGCTCCACCTCATCCCTGATCCATGTTGTGATACTAGGGCACGGCTGCCGGCCTTGCCTGTCCACCCTTCCCACCTAAACTACCTCCAGATCTCCTCATCCCCATGTCCAGGCGGGCTCGCTGTCCGACAAAATTCACCAGCTCTCCCAGCTTGAGTGTCCAATGCTGCTGCAGCTGCTATTTATATGTTAATCACCAGCTAACGAACAACATGACCCGCATCGCTGCGCTTGGTTATTGTTCTCTTCAGCAATCGTGGTGGATGTCTTGAGACAACATACAAGTGACACTATCTCTTGCTCTGTCTTTTTTTTTTTAATTGGTTTACAGGAATGGGACCAGCAGCACATCTAGCTTAGGCCTTGCAGACCTGGATGCTTTTTCTGATGTTCCCTCTCAGAGCACGATAATCAGGTATATGTCACTGTCACCGGCTGGAGCTGACATGTTTCTCATTATTGTTTCAATCTCATGTTTATAATGACATTTTTTTTAATATAACATAACATTTTCAGATAGTATATTGCTTTTTTAGTGTGCTCTCATCATAAGACATGCCTGTCCAGCATGTCATTCTAGCACAGGAAAATAATGTTCTGTTTATAGGGATAAAAGCCTCCCCACTCTGCTGCATTTCTTTTTTTATTAACAGTGCATAATATGCACTAATATAAGCGGACTATGTCAACATTTTGGAAAATATACGTATTCACGTTCTTGCTTTGACGTTGATGCCTGTAAAACTACAATATATCATGTTTGTATTTTGTTATGTTGCATGGATTAAACTGCTTGTTTTCAGTATTTATGCTAAACTAAGCTAACCAGATTTTCACATCTAACTTTTTGAAGAAAGTTAATAAGCATGAAGTGTCTTCCTAAACTGTTCTTTAGAATGATAATGTATGTTACTGTAACTTTCAGTTTTCAATATTTTTCTGTATCACAGTGAGGAGACTGAGAAAGGCCACCTGGCAGGAGCCAAGGAGAATGTCTTTGGTAAGTGTAGTTATGGCTTCTGAAGTTGTCTCTGTGTTATCCACTGGGTAATTATTCACCTCCTTCAGTTTTAACATCTCACTACTCACCAGGAGCCCTTAGGTGAATTGAGGTAGAGTGCGTGCTGGGTAATAAATAATTAAAAAGGCTCCATAGTTCCAAAAGCGTGTCAGCACGGAGTTCATCTTTGTTTAATGGCTCATACTACAACAAAGATTATCCCAAAGCAATACTGAGCGCAGGATATTTTTATTTCGTGAAGCTGAACATGTTGTGTGTGATGGCATGCAAAGGCTTTGCACGTTAGCTTTTGATGTCCCAGCGAGCATAGAGCAGATGAATTGTCGGTGCAGTCCCACAGTGCTTTGATGGTGGTGACAACATAGTTAACATCAAGGTGCGTTCTGTAGGGGTGACCACTAATACAGCGTTACCTCTGATCTCTCAGAAGGCAGTTCAGCGAGGACAGTGGGTGGCAGTGGCAACCTCAGGGAGATGTTGGTGGTAAATTGTGACCTCGAGCCGGAGTGTGTGGACTCCGAGCTCAGAGTGGCTCTGCAGTGGATCGCTGCCTCCGAGCTGGGTCTTCCTGCTCTCTGCTTCAGGAAGTCCAAAGAGACGAGGGTCGCAAAGGTAGGAACAGTAGTTGGAATGCCAAATAAAGAATGTAAAAGCTGAGAGCCAGATTATGTTCATCAGTCATGTTACTGGTCATTTTCTTACCTCATTGTGGATATTGTTCAATATTACTCCAGTGCATGGTGAAACATTAAATTATATTATATTGTATTATATATTGTATAGTAGATTATTACATTATATAACTGAGGAATAAATAAATAAAAGGAAACTCTCTACATACATCTAATGAAGACCTTATACTTACCGTTGGATCCGTTGTGTGTTCTCTCAGTTCCAGAGGGTGGTCCACCTGATGTCTCAGAAGTCATGGCGGATTGCAGACTTATTCAGCGCTGTGGTTCAGTTCTGTAAGCTAACCGAAAAAGAGGAAGAGGCGGGCCGGTCTCTCCAGTCCAGCCTGTTTGATTGGCTTTTGGAGACCCTTTAGGACCTACTAACTTCCCAATACTGCAAACAAAAACACACATGCTCTCTCATCTCTCACATGTTCTTAACTGTTTGCCCCATCCTGTCTCATCACACCAAGTGTCTCCTACTGCAAGCTGAAAGCACGATGCAATCAGCATACTTGAGAAACGTATACCTCTCACCCTGTCCGTGAAGGTTGTGGTTTGTTTTGTTTTTTTTGTCTTGTTCGCAGCTATGAATGGACCAGTTTCCCTTTAACAAGAGCATCTTTTCAGATTTAGCTCTCTGGTGAGATACACACAAACACAGCGCAAACTGTAGGTATATGGGCGGGACATTCCTCATGAGAATGAACTAGCCCTCGGGTAATTATAGTTGGCAGGTTTTAACTGCTCCAGATTATATATAAATATATATATTTAGAGACTCTCACAGCCAAATTAGGTTTATTTATTTATTCCAAATGAACACATGTGAAGCAAATTAGCTATAGAACACAGGAGAATCAGGTTAAATTCTCCCCACAACTCAACATGCTCAAACCTTTTGTATCAAAACTACTTTATAAAAGAGGCTGTTAACATGTAAGCCCAGAAAAGCTCTAAGAAATCTCTTCTGATAGCCACTTAGAAGTGCACATATGCTTTACATAAGCAAAACATCCATGTCTTTGTTGTGTTCATTGGCCAACATACCACCTCTCTTGTGACTTTGAAATTTAGTTCTAAGTAAGTATCTTATTTTGCTCATGTTACTTGAGAATTGATTATTTTGGATAGCTGTATTGTATATACTGTAGATTTGGAACTGCTGCACCTTGGAGTAGTGGACTGCTCTATTTAGCTTTTACTATGTCCGAAAGACAGAGTAAGGTTTGTAATGTTGAATTTGTATGTGGATTTGGTCTGTTTATTTCTCTACTTAGTGGTAATCTAGTGTTATATCAGCAT
Source organism: Dascyllus trimaculatus (assembly GCA_024666655.1). Classification (NCBI taxonomy): domain Eukaryota; kingdom Metazoa; phylum Chordata; class Actinopteri; family Pomacentridae; genus Dascyllus; species Dascyllus trimaculatus. The sequence goes on from CM045453.1 coordinate 27,061,529, forward strand.
TGGGGGGGGAAAAAAGCACACAATTCAGCTGTAAACTCTGTCACGGTAGAACTGAATGTATTTATCTTTTGACATCAATAAATTTCTGTGATGTGAAATACAGGCAGAGTTTATGATTCATAACATTCAACAGAACAGCAATAAAGAAAGCTCAGTTGCACATTTATTCACATTAGTATTGCACTGCGTTTTCTGCTGTCCCTAAAGCAGGTCGCAGGCACAGTGAGTGTGTAAAACAGCCATACGATCTTTGTAGTTATTACCTGCTGCTGAATAAACTGTCATCATTGTGGTTTGCTTTCAGAAAACACTGCTTAGGTACACAGAAACATGCGAGGCAGTGGGAATAAAAGCATCATACCTTTACTATCTCATAATGATTTTGTGAAGATGAAACATAGGCAAACATTTACGATAATGTTGTTTTTTTAATGCAGTGTATTGAAAAATGATCTAAAGATTCCACCTAAAAAGTTTAAAAGGCTTTATACGGCTTAATTAAGATCTGGTTATCTTTCTTTAACTTCAATGATGAACTTTAAAAGAATGGTCTGACAATTTGGGTAATAGCTTAGCCACTTCCTCGTCAAGAGCCTGACAAGAAAATCCAATTTGATTTCTGTACATGTATTGCATATCTTACTTGCTGTAACAGTTTTTCAAGAAACTGGGATGGGAAGTTGATGGATATACTACTAAACAAAAATATTTGCAATTAATGTAATGCTAAGGTGTGATATATGTCACTTAACACTTTGTGAAACCACAACTCGTGGTTTATACGTGGTGTGCTGATATTCGGAGTATATCATCTTCTTATCTAACTCTTTGCATTAGAACAAGTCAGTCTATTTCCCACAATGTCAAACTATTCCTTTAAATCTCTACTTGAAAAAGTCAACTACTTGGGATGGCATTTTATGGACAAAGTTTCCATACTTTTGGTGCTGCTTTTCAATTTATTCTTACACGGATATTAAAAGATAGTCTTTTACCTTTTTGATAGCAATCCCCAATTAAACAGATGCAGAGTGGATGATACATGGCAAACACAAATTGATTGTTGTGTCCACGCGTATGACCGCCTGAGCCTCTGATGGGTCGGGGAAGGGTCAGTACCAGATCCGGCATGTGTTATCCTTGCTACCTGCAAGGGAGCACAAACCACAACAGGTGGTTGCACAGAAGGACACAGCTGCATGTTTTTCATCTAAAATGTGCAATTAAGCATTTGCGACGGCTGGCGAGGAGGAGTTTATTTACTGCTCCAGGCCACATTTTAACAGTGTGTGGTTGTCAGACGAGGGGTGTGTGTGAGAACAGCACATACCTGTAATGATGGTGTCGCCCTCATAGTTGAAAACACAGGAGAAGATCTCGTCGGTGTGGCCCTCCAGGACTTGTAAGCTGACTCCAGACTGAACGTCCCACAGACGAGCCGTCTTGTCTGAGCTGGCGGTCAGGACTCTGTTGCCCTGCGGGCTGAAGCTGATCTACCAAGAGAAGCAGAGTCAGGAGAGTTAGATTTACTCAGAGGTGGGTGTGTGCTACATGAGCGACAGAGTGCTGAATAAGAGATTAAGCCAGAAGTAGTGGAAATGACAAAGTGAGGGGAAAATGAATGCAATTTTTGTAACACTTTCACCATGTCAGCAGAATTATTCCACAGAGGTCATTCAACTTAAAATACTTAAAGAGAATAAAGGGTCCAGTGGCACTACTTAGTGAAGACAATAGAGTATTATGAAAATCATAGCTGAAGCTGATTGTGTTATAGCCCGCATTTATCGTTCCCTGAATGGCTTTACATCCTAACAGTGAGGGGCAGGAAAAGGGATGATTAAATGAAGTTGGCTCTTGATGGCCATGAAAGTTAAGTATGTTTTATTAAAACTCTAAACTGAAAACCAAGCAGTGATCCCAGACAGGAAATGGAAAGAGAAGAAGCTGACGAATATAGAAGACTGGATGAAGAAGATGAGAGCTGAAGCTACAAAATGATGAAATGGAAGGAAGACGAATTAAAATGGAAGAAGAAAAGAAAAGAAAAGACATCAGAAAAAAGTGCAGGGACCAAGAATAGATAAGCAAGATCATGCTTATCAGTTTGGCTCATTTCCATATTGTGTACTAATCCTAACCTCATTTCTAAACAGTGGGTTCACACGTCACACAAAAGTTAGAAAGTTGTCAGCATTCACACTTAACAGGGTGGTGTTTATGGATTCTAGGTACCATCTGTTAATGATCATTTCTTGACTGACTTCACAGCTGAGAAAGCAATTTCTTAAAGAAAATCTGCCTATTAAGTCATTAATTATGATAAAATGGCCTCACTGACACCATTATGCCTGTGCTTGACATGGGATAAATCAGGTATAGTAAATAGAAGTAGGGACGAATTAGGCAAAGCATATGTTTATATAGGTGTGTGTTTCCAGTTTTTCTGCTGTCACTTCAGTGTCTTCTTTCGCACATGATCGCTGGGTTGTATTCATTGTCTGGTGTGTCTGGCGTATTACAACTTTTATATCTATATCTGGACAGACTTTTACAGGGAGTTGGCCTACAAAAGTGCCACTTACTCATCCATTTGGATTCTTCCTCTTCAACTGTGAAGCATGCTGTAAATGTGCTGTAGAAAATTTCATTGAAATAATTTTGGCATTAGCGAAGTGCAAGAAAAGAGCTAATGAGATGTCCAAGATGGGAAGGATTCTTCTTCCTAGAACAAAAGGCTTTTACACATGCTCCTGCTAGGTAACAATTTCAGGACCGAAAATAGCTTTCTACCAAGGTCTGCAAAAGTGCCTCTTACTCATCCATCTGGATTCCTCCCCTTCAACTTTGAAGCATGCTCTACATGTGCTCTACAAAGTTCATGACAATGAGAGTTCTCCATTAAGAAAATTCAGGTTTTCATTAAGAAACCTCACAATGAAATCATTTGAGCCTGAGTTAAGAGCAAGGAAAAAGCTAATAAGCTGTGCAAGATGGGAAGCATTCCTTTTACTGGCAGGAACACTGACAACAAAAGGTCACCAGGTCCTAACATGAGAAGCTATATTTACTCAAATCCACATACAGTAGAAACATGAATCAGGCCTCTAGAATCAGTCATTCCATTAACAGCCTATCATTTATATTATTATAAATGAAAAAAGGGTAACAAGGTGAATTAAGTAGAGGAAAGACTAAGACATAATGACAAAAGTAAAAGCATTTCTGAGTGAGATACAGAAATAGAAGGAGAACCCAGTGAGAAAAATGGTTAAGAAGCAAGGAGGAGAAGTGCCCTGTTAGGGAGAGATTAGTGTCATAATCCTCTGGAATCATCCTCTATCCAGCCTATTTATTACTGACTGTCTGATGTGTTTCAGTTAACACATACAGAAAAACCCTCTGAGCCAGACCCTGCAGAAGACACAAACTCATACAGCGCATTAGACCTGACAAATAGTAAATGGGTAAAAGTCACTCCCATTAAGCGCAGGGTCAATGCAGGGTCAAATCCGAACACACACACTCACCACACTCAACTAACAGCAGGTCATGTTTCACAGGGTTAAAAGTGCTTCTTGAGAATGTGAGATTACATGTGATGGCAGGGTGTAACATCTGTCCTCTGAGTTCAAAGACTAATAGCACGAGGTCAGACCGAGCTCAGTGATGGTCAGGGATGACACAAAACATCCTGAAGCCTGGATTCCCGTCCCTCTACTTCAGCATCACACTTTATCCCATGTTAACAAGGTAATCTGAGGAATATCCTATTTTAAGCACCGGTAAAGAGAGCTGGGGATAATCTGACACAAAAATTACAAGCTTATTCACAACTACTGGTTGCCTGATGCATCCATAGCTAGTAACAATGATACTTTATTTATATTATTATTGTTGTTGTAGTTGTTGTTGTTATTGTTATTGTTATTATATTATACTTAAGTGTCATATGAACAGCAACATAATTCGGTATTGTACATGTAGAGACACTGTTGGTAAAATGAAGGGACGGGATTCAATCTTCCGAGTTAGAACAATAGCAGTAGAAACTTTTCGTTTTTAATTAAGACATAATCCTGAGATTTCCACTTTTCAAAAAGATGAATAACAAAAAAAAACTTTAATACAAAATTTAATTGCAGAATGAAGACTAGTGAAACATAAGCTAGCCCATGAACCGCGTGACAGTTTGGCTTTATGTGGTCTCAAAAAGACTACTTGTGGGATAGATAGGGATGAGACACTTGGGGTCCATTGACTTACCTTGGATATCTCTCCGTCATGGCCCTCTAAGGTCACAAGACACTGATGTGTGCTTGCACTGAACACTCGTGCTGTACCTGAGATGGACGGAGACAGGCAGGGTCATTACTGTGCTTTTTACTTAACAAAATTCTGACACAAATATCTCTCTAGTGATATTAGAAAGACTTACATTTCATAATGAACCATTTGCATTTGCAAAATAAAGTGAAATTCAGTTTCCAAAATGGTCATCATGTCAATTTATATTTATAACTGAGGTCATAGTAGGTGGTTGAGGTGGTGTGCTGGATTGCATTGCATTGGAAAGTGTCCCTATTATAACCCCCACCCCGTCATCTTTGTTAATGGAGAGGACATGATATTAGAAACACTTAAATGTAAAGCTGTCCAGCACACTAAAACAACTGAACTTAACTGTCTATACATACCTCAAATACTGCATATAATTTGTACATTAATATATATCATTGCACTACTATACATTCATACTGCACACTCTGTATACAATGTAAATATTTCCCATTACAATATTGTACATACTGTATAATCTTTCCCCTTTTTAATAAGCACAATTTGCACCACTGTACATATTTTATATTATCCATATTTACATTATACACTTCTGTATATTGTTACAACTTGAATCTAATCTAATCTAATCTAAAAATGAATGCAGAGTAGAATCAACACCTTTTGAACAAAGTCAGCAGAAACTAAAAGTGTCAAAGCTTTACTGAAGTACTACCATATACTATACTACCGTAACTTCATTAATGATGTAACCTTTTAAGTAAATTAAGAACTCTCACCATCAGCAGAGGCAGTAGCAATGAGCTGACCACTTAAATCAAAACACACATCCAACACCTCTTCTTTGTGTCCGACCAGGGTGGCCACACACTTCCCACTGACTGCCTCCCACAACTGCAAACACGTTTCCACATAAGAAAAAAGCACATCACTACACATGCACTCAGGGGGGAATCACAAAACCACAACAATAGGGACAACATACACGTTGACACACACAACACGAGTCTCACAAAGTGTGCTTGCGTGTAGCTGTTATCTGTCTGAAGTGGCTTTATTTTAGCCCTCTCCTCCTTAAGGAGAGCAGTGAGGTGGATAATTCTTACTGGTGAGCATGACTCATCATGGCATAATTAAAGAATTAGGATTTAATTTTTGTCCTTGAAATGATGATAGAGACAGGAGGGAGAGAAGAGATGGAAAATGGGAAACGGAGGAGAGCGAATGTGAATGACAAAAGCCATCCATCACAAAAATTTAAGCCTTGAAATAGTTTAAAATGCTATATTAATGACTATTATACAGCTATAGTAGTGGGAGAAAAGCCCTATTCCACTATGAAAAGCAAAGTAATAATAAAAACGCACACACACACCCCAAGAGCAGGTTTTTTGTAAGTCGCTGGGCTAATGATGGCTCACCTTGCAGGTTTTGTCCATGGAACCTGTGGCAATGAGTGAGCAATCCCAGTTAAACTGAACATTGCTAATTTCTCCTGTGTGACCAATCAGGGTGTGAACACGTCTAAGTAAAAAACAGAAAAAGTAGCAATTAATCAGTTGTGCACTCTTGTATGCTAAATCTATAGATGTAAGAGAAGCACAGTGGAGTATAAATTATGACACATGCATAAATCACTGCAGACATTGCAATAACAATGAAGATGTTTGACCTTCCTGAAGCAACATCCCATATAGCAACTGTGTGGTCGAAGGAGCCAGTGACAAGCTGATTGCCCACTGTGTTAAAGCACAGAGACAGGACCTCTGCAGTGTGACCCTGGATAGGATAAAAGAGAGAGCATAATCCCTCAATGTCTCATTTCCGTTCTTTGTCATAGCCTCTCTTTTCTCTCCTGCTGTCTCCCATAATGTATGAAAATGCAAATGTTAAAAGGCAAATATAATTTATTAAAATAAACATCCAGAGATTAGCTTTAAAAGGCAGATTTTAAATACGTGAAATTAATTTTTGAAAAGATCATATGGTTAAGATTCTGCACTCAATGGACTACTATCAGCATGATTGATTCTTCATAGTGTGAGCTACGAAAAGAACTAAGAGCTTTGGAGTGCTGCTCCTTCCTGAGACAGAGCCAGTCAACCAACCAGTCACACCATGAATCCACGTGCAGTCTGCACATCAAAGAGGACTCGCTACTCCCTTATGAGTGGGATATCAGTGCCTTATGAAAGAGTTAAAGCTGTGAGGTGGTAAAAATGCTGGCCATCGACAGCAATTAACAACACTCAATATCAGCAATAATTACTTTCACAAGTGAATTAAAAGTTAATTAAAGCAAAAATGAATGAATGGATGTGGGTCACAATACCAGGGAAAAAGCAAGAGACGCAACAGGATAAAGGAAGTAAAGTTAACGTACAGTGAGAGTGGCCACCTCCTCCCCACTCTCCACATCCCACAGCTTGGCGCTGGTGTCCATGCTGCCTGTGGCCACCAGCGTACTCTGAGGGTTGAACGCCAGGCACACCTACACAACACAAAACTCTCCTTTACAGATACTTGTGTGTACATCCAGACATTCAGAGACACATTTATTATCTAAGCACTAAATATAATATCAAATTACAACCATGAAACTATGTAGTTTAAATGCTTAGTGAGCTTTGGGCCTTTTTGTCTTTTTGTCTAGAATACAGCATATGAAGCAACAACTGACAGAAACTGAATACGTTTTAAATTAAAACAGATTTTGATACATACTATTTCTGCTGTGTGTCCCCGGAAAGTATGAAAACACTTGCCAGTCTCAGCACACCACAGTTTGCAGGTCTTATCAAAAGAGCCTGTGGCAATCTTGTCTCTAAGTTAATAATGAGGAAATAAAAGAAACAACAAATTTTAAGATTAAACAGTCTTTTAAATGTCAAATAAAGCTACTCAATTCTCACATGCCATGAACGTTTTGCCAAAACAGCTCATTACCCATAGGGGTTGTTGAATGCGATTGCATAAACCACGTTTCTGTGGCCCTCTAGCATGTGCAGCTCTGTGCCTGAGGCTGTGTCCCACACTCTGCATGTTCTGTCATAACTCCCAGTTATAAACCTGCAGAGTGTAAGATAGAGGAGTAAAAACAATAAGACAAACAAAGAAAACTTTTCCAAGTACTAAACTATTGTATGTTTGCAAACTCACCTTGACCCAGATTTGTCAAATGCAACATTTGTCAGTGGCAGTATATGTGCTTTAAGCTCCTGCAAAAAAAAAAAAAAAAAAACTTATTAAAAAATATACCTTCTAAGGAAATATACCTTTTAGCTTTATCCATCTATAAAATGACTAGAGTCATTTCCATGTGCATAATTAATCTGACTTTGATGTAATGAGAAGAACTCTCCCCTCTGATCTACCGGGAGGAATCTCTGCATATTAAGACACAGACTAAAGAAATCAATATCCCCTGATCTCTGGCTATTTAGCAAACCCTGACCTCTATTTATCTGCATTTCATGTATTTGTTAACGCAATGAGATACACATGAAGCACCTTTGTTATACAAGTTATCAGACTTTTGGTGCTTGTCTTCTATTTGAAATACTCGGTATCCTAGCCACTGCTGCTCTCTAGTGCCTTTTTGGAGCACTGACTGCTAATTTTAAAATTTAAACAGCTAATTTTCCACAGATGTAAACAAGATTCAAAAAGCAGGGAGTTAACATACTCCTGCAACTAGTTGATGTTTACAATTCATCATCCAAACTTCTTCTGACTGTTTGTGTGGAATAAACTAACTGTAAATTCACCTTCTATTTACTCCTTCAATATGCGGCATACCACAAAATAATTTTCTACGTTACTTTAATTAAATCATAATATAGATTTTACAACCTGCCGAAGACTTTAATGGAAAATAAACTAATGGATCACCAATAGGAATTTAATTGCATCTCAATCTCATGTCACATTCAGAGTGTTGATTTGTTTATTATTGTCCAGTTATATAAAAGCAAGTCTCGTGTCTGACCTTGCAGAAACAGAACCTGTGGTGGTTCTGCTGGCCCTGTTTCTGCTGCAGTCGGAGGACCAGCTGCTTGACCTGTTCAGCCCGGGATTCTGTGATCAGAGGCTCCGATTGTCTGATTTGTGCCACCAACTCATCTGGATTCGTCCTACAAAACAGGAAAAATCAAATTTTCTGCAAATTCCAAACAGATTGATGGCAATATTTAAAAAGTAGTGACAAGAGAAACACAAAATCTCAAAGCCTCAAACTATTAAAGCACAAGATGGTCTGTTTTATATGAAATATTTCATAACAACAATTGAATTAACTTACTCTTTTAACTAAGTACAGTTAATATGCATAGAGAACACTACTCCTCTTGTTAGACTTAAGCACAATTTTGAGTATGAAATAAGCTGAACTGATCTACATTGTTAGTCTCAATTAAAATTTAATTTGTAGTGCTAAAAAGCATCTGTCTAAAAAAAAAGGTCTAGACTGGTGGTACTAAGACACTTCCCTGCACTATAACTTAATAGTACATGCAACCTGGTTAAATAGTGTAAGAGTGTTGAATTTTAGCATAACAGAAGAGCCGAAATATAGGTTAGAGTACTTTTAAGAATAACCCCCTTTATTTAAAGACCTCATGTTGAGTGCTGAAGTCTCAGAGAACTATTTGGGGGTATGTCCGACTAGTTTAGAAATGAAAATAACAGTATTTTCAAGAGCTAAATAAGCATCAACACTCCTACAGATGGTTTTCATGAAATCCAGTCAGTAAGCCAAAATAATGTAATATCTACAACTCACGTACTCTGGAGTCAAATCCAGAAGGTCGATGGATTTAGTCCTCAAAAATCCTCCTTTCTCATATTCCAAGATGATACCTGAAAGCAGAAAAAAGATCAGGAAAATACTTGCTTTACAGGACGTGAGGGTAGGCTCTAGGGGGGTGAAGTCTCTTTCCACTGCTTTAACCAAAACACAACTTTATTCTGTGTCCTAAAATGATTACCCTGAATCTAACTCCTTCCCGTTAGGTTCTGTTTAATCATGAGTAATAGCGTTAACTCCGCTAACCATGCTACCGAGCTTTGGAGCTAAGTTAGCTAGCTAACACTACTAGACAAACGTTATGCTACAGCACGTTAACAAACATTCCTGTACAAAAAGAACACATTCTCTTGAAGAGAAGTGAAATTACAGTTGAGGCAAAAATGACTTATTTGTTTTACCTGGTGGATAATATCTGAGAAGAAACCGCTTGAGTTTCATGTTAAAATGTATGAAAGTCTCGTCACGTCACTGATCAACAAACCGTTACTACGGCGACCGAAGCGCGTGCGCTGCCCACGCATGCGTAGTAAAACATAAACAGACAATGTGCTGTGGGACGTTTAAAGCAGATATTCATGCTGGGTTTTTTGGCCACGACGCCTACAGTTTTTACATCCTGGGTCATTAGACAAGGAGCGCGATTAGGGAAAGACACAGTTTAACATAAAACTCCTGTTTTTACTTTCGCTTTTTAACAGAATGAAAAGCCTTTTCCTTGTTGACACTGAAAGTAGTAAAAAGCGGCGTTCAATGACCGCGATGAGCTTTGTTCTTTTTGCTACTGATTATAAAGTGGCAGATACGCCCTTTTCACACTCTCTAGCGTCCTGACAGTTTGTATGCCGCATTTACACCATTTTTTTAACAAAAGCATTTGAGAAGTGACATTTTTTCTCTTTTGGCTTTCAATAAGCTACACTTTTTACTGTTGAAACACCTCCTTCACTACAACTGCAGGTCTTTAACTTTGTTACCGCAAGGCTTCATACTATTCACCAGAAACAGAGGAAATTTGGAAACGCTTGACCAAATATGAGAAAACTGATTTTTTTTTTTAATGCAATACAAAAATAAAATAACAAACTGGAGTGCATTATTTCAATTGTGCTTTCTTCATGATCACCTGACACAGGGCAACACTGTCCCCACTTTGACTCAGTTAGAGGGCTGCTACGGAGTGACAGGACCTTGACTTGCCATGGACATCCAGCTACACGATTTCTTATCTTTTTACAGAAGCTGTATAAGTTTACAACTTGCAGAATCTTGAGCAATTTAAAAAGCTATTTCCCTGTGGGAATTAATAAAGTTATTCTGATAGTGATAGTGCACTGACAGGGTTGACATTAGTCCCCCTTTAATGGGCACAAACTATGAGAACGGTTCCCCTTGAAATTATAGACATCTTCTGAATCACTGGGATTTTGCCTGAATTTGAGTTACACAAGAGTTTCTTTTTACAAGTACTTAGTGATGAATGGATGCCTAACTGATAAACATACAGGGATAAACAGCATGACTTTCTGATGACAAGGTTAAACCAGCAGCTTAAACGCTTGGGAGACAAGCCAGTTTATGGAATACTAACTCCTTAACAATTTGGATTGTATATAGTGGAGCAAATTGGAAGGTCAAAATAATTGTAGGCCAATGTTTTTATATGTTAAATCAATGCGTTGTATTTAAAATTACTAAATGCAATTCTGAAATTACTTATTGCTTCCTAATAATTTCTTACACAGCACATTTCTGTCTTTATGCTCTCACCTGTGTATTCCCAGCCTCAGTCTGTCTCTGCATAACAACAGGATACGTCATTTCTCAGATCAAAGTCTACTGCACATAAACTCTGACTAAGGCAGGTCTAGATCATAAAGACTATGTGTGTATATTCTGGCTACTGATGAGTACAGATCAAAGAAGCTCAAAGCGCTCCGGGTAGTAAGACTTCTAAGACCAAGGTGCTCAGGCAGCTTTCCTGAAAGTAAAAACCAAACAGGGCTTGCAGCAATTTCAGCTGAGGTAAAAGCATGGGCTGTTGGATCGAGCTGAAGTTGTCTGGGTGGGCTTATCCCACTGCAATCCTGTCACTCTATGGGTTTTTTGCTAACTGCAGAGTAGCAGAGCCCTTCCTGACACCATACCTAATTGGACCACACAAGAATATCTCTGAAGAAGTGGTAAGGACTGAAGACACACATGTTCTGTTCAGTGCACATGGACTTATTCTACAATCTGTTTTAGGAGCACCTCATCTGAGACAGACTGCTCTTCAGTTCTGACTGACAATGAGATGTGCATACCTTGTGCAAGAGACATGAAATGAGTTGCTTGTTGTTCCCCACAGGTGACCAACTACCTGTTTCCCATCTGGACGTATTCCTACCTGGCCTTCCTTTTCCCTGTTTTCCTCCTGACTGATTTCCTGAGGTACAAGCCAGTTATAATGGTCCAGGGGCTCTTTCTCGTGACCAACTATATTCTACTCTGCTTTGCCCCAGGTGTTCCTGCTATGACCGTCCTGCAGGTCTGTTGAAACTTTTTTTTTTTTTTACAACAAATATTAAACATGAACAGAAAATATGTTGCTCGTGTAACATGTCTGTTTCATCAGGACATGGGTTTGGTGTTGTACTCTTGACATGACATGAAAAAAGCAAAAATATCTTATTCTCTAATGTTGCTATTTAGGTATACTACTGTCTTGCTGCAGCATTAAAACATGCTAAAGATATGATGCATTACTTGATCCATTATTGATATAAAAAATCTATATGCTCCTCAAACCTGTTCCATTCAATCAACAGGTCAACTATGCTGTAGTGACTTCCACAGAGGTGGCTTACTTCTCCTACATTTACAGCATAATTCCAATTGAGAAGTACCAAAGAGCTACTGGTTACCTGCGCAGCGCCATGTTGGCTGGGTATACAACTGGCGCCAGCCTCGGCCAAGTACTCATCTCTGTTGCAGGTAGGGATTCGTAACCTACTATTAATATTACATAAAAACACAAGGTAAATATTGCATCTCGAGTTTTTCTCTACGGTGAGATGAAGAATACTCCTTAAGAGAGACCTCCAAATACAAAAAGTCTCAAAAACTGCAAAGAAAATTATGAAGCAACTGCACCGAACTATGCTCAAAAATCTGAGCAAACACTGACGAATTATCAACTCTAATCAACAGGGGTGGACTACTTCTACATCAACGCTATCACTCTGGGGATTTTGAGCATAGCCTTTCTCATCACATTCTGGTTGCCGATGCCCCAAAGAAGCATGTTCTTCAAAGGGAAAAAGGCTGCAGCTGTGGGCTCACAGTCCCAGCAGGAGGGCCCACTGGGAAAAAACAGACTTGAGGATCCAGAGATGGATAAGGATGGAGCAGACTCGAGGAAAGAGGAGATGGAGCATAATGGCGGTGCTCGCTGGTGCAGCAGGGAGAATGTGGCCACTGTGGTCCCTGTCCTTTGGCAAAGCTTCAGGGAGTCCTACTCTTCCAGGCATTTTCATTTTCTGATTTTTTCTATTGATACTGGTCACACTCTGAGATTAAACGTATGCATACATATCATTAACACACAGGAGTATTACTAGTTGTGGTATTTTTGTGTAATGCATTAACAGTTTAGTGTTTTAAATAGTAGAAGTAGCCTTACAGTTACGGTCATCATCATAATCTGTTGTACTAATTCTCATCATGCAGGCATTTAATCTACTGGTCCCTGTGGTGGGCTCTGGCCACAGCTGGCTACGTACAGGTCTTCAACTACATCCAGCTCATGTGGGACCATATAGAACCATCTGCCACCTCATCCATCTACAATGGAGGAGTGGAGGCTGTATGCTGTCTTGTGGGTAGGGCTGCTTGTAGACTGGTTCTTTTTTTAGGGTGGGAAGTCAGTCTGATTTAGTATCTTTGTTTACTTAAAGGGAAAATATGGAAGAAAAAAATTAAATTACCTTACTATAGGCTGTTGTGTGTGTAACACCAATCTAACCTATTTAAATAAACAGAGCCTTCCAAAAGAATTACCATGTAAATAAAACAAAGAAACTAATTTCCAAAAAATGTTTTATAGTAATAGATATAGATATAGCAAAATAGATCACTGTGCACAAAAGTATGTGTAGTGAAAGAATGAAAGTTGCTTTTGAATGCTGATAGAAGCAGCAGATCATTGAATCTTCCTACGCTGAGAACTGGAACCAGGAGTTCAATTAACACAGGGGTGAGGAAAAGACAGACACACAATTACATTATATAGAGCAAAAAATAACATTTAACAATGTCATTAAAAGCTGCTATGTCTGATGGCACGTAGACTTATAAAACCTGTTCCCGGTTCTATATGGGGTAACAGATAAAATGGAAAATGTGTATTGATTTTGAGAGGGAATGGCAGCTCCATGATTCTTTTGGCTAAGGCTCAACCTGGCTCAGCACGAGAAGAAGAAGAGTAATTGCTTCAATTAAGGAGACAGAGTTAAAAGGTAATGGCTTCCCTGATTATTGCTGATAGTTGATTCCAAGAGCCAGGAGAAAGTGGTTCATCATAATGGGCAGGTGCTGTGGAGGCCAGCAAAGGCATTAGTGTGCATAAGATTTTGTTTAGAGGCCACACTTTATAGCCGTGTTCAAGGAAAGAGATGTCAGTCATAGGATTAATGAATGAATCAGGAAGCCACAACAACAAGGATGCAAAGACACAGTGGAGGCATCGTCCACTGGAATGACAGAGTAATCACTTCATTTGTCTCCCCTGTGGCCCAGGTGCTGCAGCAGCCTTCTCCGTGGGCCACATGAAGGTCAACTGGGAAGTTTGGGGAGAGCTGGCATTAGGGTTGTTCTCAGGCGTGGCGACCGGCGCCGTGTTTCTGATGGCATTCACCAGCAATATCTGGCTGTGCTATGCTGGTTATGTGGTATTCAAATCCTGCTACATGCTTCTCTTCACCATCACGGCGTAAGTGAATTTCTCCATTCATATTTTTAAGAAAAAAAAATCATCACAGTTTCCAACAGTCTGAGGTGGCTTGTTCAGATTGCTTTATCAATCTGACCCACAGTTCAAAGCCCAGTCAACTGGCAAAGACATACAGAGAAAAGCAGACAATTTGAAAGTTGCCGATTTCTGTTTCTTATCTGTCTGGCATCTATTACCTGGTGCTCTCATAATTATAAGCACTTTGTCACTGCAGGTTTCAGATCGCTTCCAACCTCTCCATGGAGTGCTATGCTCTGACATTTGGGATCAACACTTTCGTAGCCCTCTGTCTGCAGACCATCATTACAGCTATTGTTGTAGATGAGACTGCACTGGGGCTGGACATAGTGACCCAGGTGTGTTTGTAGACCTCTATACATTCATCTTTTCATGATATAATGGCAGGACACATGAGTTTAATGCTGATCATCTACAAATAGAATCACTCTAAATCAATAAAGCTGCGTAACAATCACTGAAATGTGAGGACAGAGTGACACCTGGTGGTTATCATCAAGTGTTGCATGCTGACATGTTTGGTGTAAAATAATAACGCTAAGGATGACTGATCTCTCTCTGCAGTTCATCATATATGGCATCTACTACGCTGTCATCTCCCTGCTCTTTCTGATTCGAGGGACCTACACCGCCTGCACAAATCAGTGCTATCCAGAGCACACGGACACCAAGGGACCAGAGTCCAGCGTGGAGGTGATCTCTGCTGAACGCTTTTGACCAATGTCCATGTTCCATTTGTTTATGGGGGAATAAAACAGTCAACAGCATTACTGCCCTTTACAGCTGGCCTTTTATACTTTGTTATCTTTACAATTAAAAGAGGAGGGCAATCAGCTCTATAAAATGATGCAGTTATTATTACTCATTAGAATTAAAGAAAAAGTTCAGAGATTTGTCTGCTCGCTTGTTGAATTTATTACACATGTGCGTCAGCTTGAGCTCAACCTTCACCAAGATTGTGCTGCTCTTTGACCGGGTTGTTGATTGACAAACCAAGCTCAACGCGTAGACAAGCTCAGGTTTTTCCCACGAGGCAGGCAAAACAAACAGCACTGCACACCGAGGAGACGCGCACACACACACCTGAAACAGGTAGAGGAACTGCAGAAGATGGAGGCAGTGAAGAAGTGGAGGTCAGGCTGGAAGTATCCCACAACTCTGCTGTGCATCTATGGATTCTTCAGCACAGTTAAACCACTGGAGCCTTTTCTCATCCCATACTTGACTGGACCGGACAAGAATCTGACAGCTGAAAAGGTACAAAATAAAGGACAAATGACTAAATGGCTTAAGAAAACCATTAACCAGAAAAAACAATTAACTTGTTAGAAAATAACCAATTTGTTGAACCACAACCAACTTGGCGAACTACAGCAGTTTTTATTTGAGTGGTAAAAATCCAGTCATGTTGATAAAACTTGTTTCATTACTATAAAGCAATAAAGTTCCTGTCTTCCATTCAGTGGCTGTTTTTGCATTATTACTTCCATTATTGTGTTTCCCTCTCAGGTTAACAATCAGATCTTCCCAGTGTGGACATACTCCTACCTGTCTGTGCTGGTGCCAGTGTTCCTGCTGACCGACTGGCTGCGTTACAAGCCTGTTGTGGTGTTCCAGTCTGTTGTGCTCTTCATCACTACAGCAATGCTGCTGTGGGCAGAGGGCGTGCTGGCCATGCAGTTTATGCAATTCTTCTACGCGATGGTGACAGCCAGCGATGTGGCCTATTTCTCCTACATTTACAGGTCATGAACTGTCACTCAAGCACTGCGAGATGTCCTAGGTTTGCATTGTTGGAACAGACATAACATTTCCTTTTTATCTTGTTCATTACAGTGTGATAGATCAGAAGAGGTACAGGAAGGCCACGTCTTACAGCCGCAGTGTCCAGCTCCTGGGGTACACAGTGGGCTCTGTGCTGGGCCAGCTGCTTGTCAGCTTCGACCTCATGTCCTACAGCAACATCCTGGTGTTTACTCTGGTCCTCACTGCCATTGCTGTCCTCACTTCACTCTTCCTGCCACTGCCACAGCACAGCATGTTCTTTCACCGAAGGCACCCTGGACAGAAGACAGCAACGGAGGGAACCGAGATGGATGGAGATGTGATTGTGGATGCAGCAGAACACTCAAACAGATCACCAGTGGGAGATGAAAAGGAGAAGAAAGGAGGCATGGAGGACGATGCAGAGAAAGGACTGGAGGAAAAAAGGAGCATGTCTGAAGACCTTAAGGAGACTGTCGGTGCAGAGAGCTGCGGCAAAGTCCTCCTGCAGCTGTGGAGAGACTTTCGCCATTGCTATTCCTCCAGGCAACTAGTCTACTGGTCAGTGTGGTGGGCAATGGCCACCTGTGGCTATAACCAGACTGTCAACTATGTGCAGGTTTGTTGCAAAGGAAACATAAACAAAAAAAAAAGAAAATTAAAAGCATGCTATCATCAAAGTGTGATACAGAACCATTGCACATATCTAAATTGCCAATTTAAACAGCTCAGATTGCTATTCAGTGGGCTAATCTGCATTAAGCAAGAAAGCCTTTCCTGTTGTCAAGTTGGAAATGCCATAAATCCAATGATAAAACTCCCATAGGCACAAAACAGATGACACATTACATGACTTACAGCTGCTAAAGTCCTTGGTGATAGGATTTAAAATTGCACAATGCCACTTTAAGGCAACACATCTAGTTTATTTGTCTTCCATAATTGGGCCTACAAGTGTGATCAGTGCTTCCAAATCATCCAATAACCCCCCGCAATGTCTCATGCAGGTGCTGTGGGAGCATGTGCAGCCTTCTCAGAACTTCAGCATTTACAACGGCGGCGTGGAGGCGGTGTCTAACCTGTTGAGTAAGCAACATCACTAAAACCCTGAAACAAATAGCGCTTGTTGCTGATTGATATGAAAAACTCAATGCCGTATCAGCTGTGTTGAATAAGCATGTTTTACAGGTGCAGCTACAGCGTATGGAATAGGCTTCACTGAGGTGAGGTGGGAGCAGTGGGGAGAACTGGCCCTGGGTGGTTTCTCTGGACTCGGATGTGCTGCACTGTTCCTCATAACGTTCGTTGGCAACATCTGGGTCTGCTACTGCGGTTACGTCGTTTTCAAGAGTCTGTACATGCTGCTGATAACAATAGCCATGTAAGAGTGTTCTGCCATATCAGCAGTTATACACCAATCAGGCATAACATTATGACCACCTGCCTAGTATTGTGTTGGACCTCTTTATGTGCTCAAAAATGCTCTGAACCATTGGGCATGGACAAGAGGACCTCTCAGGGTGTCCTATGGGGTCTGGAACCTGGACGTTGGCAGTGGGGCCTCCGTCAATCAAACTTGTTCCACTGCATCCTGTTGATGCTTGATCAGAATGGGGTCTAAGAAGTTTGGAGGTCAAATCCACATGTTGGGCCATTGTCATGTTCCTCAACATGTTCCTGATTGCTTGATGTTTTTCCATGTGGTGAGGTGCATTTTCCTGCGGGGGTAGGCCAGTGACATTTGGGATTTCCATTTGCATGAGGGAGTGTGCTTGTTGTGAGACAATGTTTATTTGGGTGTCTAAGTCTCATCAACATGGATGTCAAAATCCAAGGTTTTCTATCAGAACAGCACATAGTACCAATATGATCAATGTTATTCACTTCACCTGTCAGTGGTCATAACGTTGTGACTGGTCGGTGTATCTTTACCCCATGACTGTCCATATTTTATTGCATGCGGAAAATAGCATTTAAATAAGGAAATAAAAAAACACTATACTTGTCCTAGGTTTCAAATTGCAACTGGCCTCTCAATGGAAAGATATGCACTGGTCTTTGGGGTAAACACCTTTGGAGCACTGACTCTACAGACAATTCTCACTTCTATTGTGGTGGACAGCAGAGGGCTGGGCCTGGCCATTATTCCTCAGGTAAGCTATCACATCAATAACTATGTGCAGAGGAAGTGTTTTTAAGTCCGTCAGAATTCTAAACTTTTAAACTGTGTGCTCTTTTGCAGTTCACCATATATGCCAGCTACTTCTCAGCCATCGCTGTTGTTTTTACACTTCGGGGACTGTATCGCATTTGGAGCACTAAGAGAAACAAGAGAGAGACACCTCCTTCAGATCAAAGTGAACCTCCAGGCTATGGAGAACACAGATTCTAAAGACAAACTGAGATAAGCAGTTGCGTTTTTGATCCCCACTATGGCCTCATGTAAGTGTAAAAGTAAAATGATAAGAGCTTCCAATTACTGCAACTTTTTTTTATATACAAAACAATTATACAAGATTTTTCATACATCCATTTAAATGAATGGTCATTTCTTCTTACTTAAAATCCATTTTAATATATATACTGTATATATTTACACATTAACTTAAAATTCTCTAATACCCAATGCAATGTAAGTGGTTTTCAGTTCATCAGCCATTCTTGTTACTCATATACATGTGGTTGACTGCTGTTCAAAAGTGTTGCAACCTGGGCCTCTGTCAGCAGGGCAGGGGATGGCAGAGAAATGAGTCCCCTGCCCGTCCCTGATGCAGCATTCACTCCTTTTTTCATTTCTCAACAACAGAATATGCAGTTTTTTTTTCTTCAGTGAAAACAATTTACCTAAAAGGATTCTGCACAAATAAACAGTTTGGTTCTTTACAAATACAGTAACTGGCAGTACCCATCAGCTTTTCCAAGCAACAGTTCTGTCTTAACAAATCTTGTGTGTTAGATACAAATACTGATATGCACAAAGAGCTAATTTTCTAAAAGAAAAAAACAATATGTACAATTTGCAGCATAATGAATGGGATATACTGTACGCAATAACTTAGTTTTCAGCCAGTTTGATTATACATTGTGGCTCAGTAGAGGCCAGGCCAGTTCACAGGTTAAATAGAGAAGAGGGGATCAACCTCTCCCTCTGCACACACCATCACTTTGTTTTGTAGCCATAGACAGTGCCAGCATGGCTGCCTCGCATATTGTTCCATTTGTGACAAACTGCGATAGAAAATACAAATTCTTACAAACATTGTGTTTTTAAAGCTACTTGTGAAACAAAACAGTGCAATAGGTGCAAGCGCGCCAGTTGTTGACCCTGTAGTGCAGCAGACAAGATGGATCGCTATAAGAAGGGATTCGTTGAAGAGCCTCCTGCCGGATACTGTGCAGATGGACCCGCACCCTGGAATTAAGAAGGGATACACAAACACAGTCAGAAAAATGTACTTATTATTCAAAGGATGGTGAAAAAAATCAAAAAAACATTTTCTTGCCCAGAGTTAACATAAAAGATTAGCACAGCATGAAGCCTGGAAACACACAGCTAGCCTAGATTTGTATAAAAAGGAACAAAATCCGCCTGCCAGAATCTCTGAGGCTGACTAATTAGCATTTTATATCTCATTTGTAACATCCTAAACTAAAACCTAACTGTAATGCACCATTTTACATAGGGATTAGGTGCTAAACTTTTTCTTTACTGGGAGCAGATGCTGGGCAGCAAGCGGAAACCTCAGAAAGCTTTTGGTCCCAGCTGCTGGCTCCAGCTACAGTTCCAACTTCTTTTCTAACTCCCCAAAAGACAACAAATGAGCAAACTATGCTTCAATATAAAATAATAATGTCCACTCCTGGCTTTTTTATTGACTAACACAATAACAACCATGTAATAACTTGTCTGTTCAATGGAACTATCATCATATCATCATCATCCTCCTCCTTTCTACTACACATTAGCACAACCCCCCAAAAACAGATGTTGTAACAATTGTAACATCGTTGGAAGGACTCAAGTCCCTTCTTCCATTCCTGTGTAAAATTCATACTTACTACAATAAATCACCATACTAACCAGAAAAGGGTTGCTAGAGACCATAGGTCCTGCCATTGCTTGTCCAAAAGGAGTCACAACAGGCTTGGCAGGGCCAAAGGCTGGAAATCCTCCACCTGGAAGACATGTACTTTGTCAGTGATGGATACCCACACAACTATTTAGTTACAATAATAACAAATTGAAAAGGACTTTTTTTCCAGCCATGTTCAACTGAGCAAACCTAAGAACACATGAAAATGACAATTTGAAGGCATTTAAGTGCAACACCATGAACTCAGTCAGATGCATGTTCAAGCTTAAATTTCAGTATCATCTACATGATCTACACACAGACACACACCGTTGGGTTGCTGGGGATACGCAGGAGGTTGAGGGAAGGGAGCCTGGCCAGGAAAGGGTTGTTGGAATGTTCCACTAAAGCTGGTGGGGAGGTTGTAGGCTGCAGAATTCCCAAATCCAGATGGCATACTCATGGAGCCTGTGCCAAATGATGCTGCAACACAGCACAACAGCAACAGGTTACAGAAGCCTATACAAAACTCAAGAAAACCGAAAGACAGACAACAAGCAAAAGCTGGTCTGAAGTTTACACATGTTGCTGCTTCAGCTTATATTCAAAATGGAGACAAGAGTTTTACAGCATACACACAGTTGCCTATAAAATGTCATATTACACAAAAGCTGGCACACATCAGGTGATAAAACTCATGAAAGAAAGCAAATATTGGAATATTATTATCAGAGTGTTAGAAAGGAATTCGCTGTGAATGAGGATGAACAACTAGGGTTACAGAATAGTCAAGAAAGAAAATACGGCTACAATAAATTAGGAATTAGAAATATGTTTGTTTAGCAGGTAAATAACTGCACATGTGGAAAAAAATACAAAAGTAATTCTGTAACCCATAGTGTGACTCTGTAGGATAAAATTGCCATCCATTCAACCTTTTCTTGCAGGGAAATTCAGAATTTCACAATCTATGTATTTGTACTTTTTAAAAACATGCAAAATCACAATAAGGTTGTCTGCAGACAAGCCTTAGGGAAAAGGAAGGAGTCAGAGTCAGACATGAGGCTACAACACATGTAAGTTCAGCACTGGTGTCTGATCTCTGATGAGCACACAGGAACAACACAGCCAGCTGGCAGCTGAGCAATCTGATAACTGCTGCAAATGCTACATCCAACGCCCATTAAACCGAGTCCACAATTAGTTAATATTAAGCGAAATGTGAGAAAACAGCAACCGGCTTAATGGCTCTGAAAGTGTTGAAGACTTGGTTTTCAATATCGTACTGGGTTCGTTCATTGAATGAAGCATTTAAGTTGATTAACATGATGAGTAATGAGGAGATTATTCGTGTACATTACAGTAGAAAGTTAGTTTTAACAACTCAATGGCCTCAGAAAGACAAACCAATGTCATTTCTTAAAATTCTTAACTGAGAAGAGGAAAAAATTGAGGAAACCATTGAGACGTGTGAGAGAAAATGGAGTAAGACAAGCAATACTTACTTAATCCTCTCATAATTATTTATGTTCTAAAAGGATTAGTGAGCACATTGCTCAAAACAAAGGCTGAAGAATTGAAGAACTGAATGTTTTGTATTATAAAGTTCTCCAACAAGACTGACATATTATGTTGATATTTCTGTATGATGATGATACCTACTGATTAAAGCTGAAACTGCTGCACTCCAGCTTAGGCTTACATTTTCACAGGTGCCAACTCATATTATACCCACAACTTTGCACACTCTTCCTTGTGGTGAATTACTGATAAGGG